>JAMPIQ010000002.1:14594878-15194878 GCA_024699855.1 Aphelenchoides besseyi
AAGACGATCTGCGAAAACGCATTGAAATCCAATACGCAACAGCCGATCGACCGTGGACGGAAACGATGAAAGACCGATCACGATGGCAAGCGATGGAACGTACGTTCAGCCGTCCAATCAACTTCCAACGAAACCGATAACTCTCGCTCGACACAACACGACATCGTCGGTCCTAACCGATACTTTATCAATGTCGTAGATATTGAAAATAAAGTGATTTGCACTGGATTCAACAAAATTTCAACAGTTCTTCAAGTCAAAACATATGGAGCAAGGCCGAAAGTAAGTTAACTTTAGCTTTGCATGGTTTATCTTTTAGTTTTAGGTCTCATTCGAACTTCTATGAGATGAACTTCGTCGCAAAGAAAGACCGAAAGGATTTGCCGGAGTTGATCAAGGAGATGGCCGCGATCATTCAGCAAGCAAATTTGAGTATTGTTGGCGTCAACTTGAAGTCCGTGACTTTTCGCAATGTCAAGAAAGACGCCTGCAAGATCGGCAACAATTCTTACGGCTTCACTCGCGTTGCCTACTAATTTATCAATAAAATTTTTTCTGTAATTTGCATTGTTATTTGTTTCTTGGGGTTATTTGGTTTTTGGATGTTGGTGCCTTCTGATAATGAATTTGGGTTTTGCGAACTTAAGGTTTCGAAGCATTGCCGTCGGAATGATTGTTAGTAGACATCCTCTGCAATTCAACGAACAATAGTTAGCGGCCAAGAAGACGAACCGAAATGTGGAAACTTGGTCAAATCGAAGGTCGTTCACAAGAACAATTGAAGTTTTGGGTTCGACCGTTACCGAAACGTCTGATAGGTGGCTAATTGTTAATGAATGGATAAACGTGTTCCGCGAACAAATTCGCTTTTTTGGCCCAAACGCAAAGTTGATTCCCGAATGATAAGAAAAAGCGACGCCAAACGTTTCTCTTTTTTTGTATTTTAATTGACGAACGCGCAGTCGACGAGTTTTTTTGGTCGAGTTAACAAGTGAACGTCGTTTTCGGTTTCAAGCGCTTTTTTACACGATCCACGCACAAACTTTTTTTGCATCGTCTTTCAATCAACGGGCTGACAAGCGCGAACATGCGGAGAGAAAGAAATTAGTTTTGGTCATCAAACGTCGACAATGCGCACTTTTTTGGATGAAAATTCTCGATTTGAAACGTCAATACGAAACTTTAGTTTCCAGACGTGAGTCATCGTTTAATTGCCGTGAACTTGGATGTTCGACGTGTATTCTGACTCAGCGACCTGTGAAAGTGAATGCCACTGGCCGTTGACTTTGCATTTTGATTGACGCAAAGCGAACGTCACCAGCGCGTTGCAACTTCTTCTACTCAGCTTTTTATATCGGCTCTAATTTTGTTTAATCAGCAGCTTTTCGCTGCGGAATCATCGTGGTCTTCACGTATTGAAAGTGACTTTACACTTGTGGTTATAGAGTGATGAGGTTTTTGCAGATTGTTACACGGCGCTGTCGTCCGAGAGTCGCTAATGTTTTTAAACTAATCGTTGTCGTCTTTGTTCGCTTAATCTCTTGGTACAAACTCTCTTTCAGTTTTGTGTTAGTGATCTACGCGTTGAATGGACTTTACTGCTCCACATTTTTTGCTCTTCCTCTCGACTGAAGACCCTTTTAACGGTGTAGTGGAACGGCTGTTCGAGTACGGGGACTATCCATTTGAGCGGGTGTATGTCGAACCTACGAGCGACATTAAAAGCTTAGGTCAGTCATTCTAATTTGACTAATTAGTCGCTGTTTCGGATTCAGGAGTCCCACTTGGTCGCTTGCCGGCAATGCAAGTTGATGGAGTAACTTTGGCGGGCTTTTCAATCATTTGCCGTGCAATTGCAACACGAATCGGTATATTAAAAGCGGTTGAATAGTGTCGACTCATTCATCGAAT
This sequence comes from Aphelenchoides besseyi, assembly GCA_024699855.1. Lineage (NCBI taxonomy): Eukaryota > Metazoa > Nematoda > Chromadorea > Rhabditida > Aphelenchoididae > Aphelenchoides > Aphelenchoides besseyi. Next base: position 14,596,790 of record JAMPIQ010000002.1, read on the forward strand.
AAAACTTTAGGATTAGACGGCAGTTCATTAAAAGAATCAAGCGAAATTGACATGATCGTCGGTTTCATCGAAGAGGAACAGGATCGATTACGACCGGTTATGCAGGACGGTGTTTCCGTAAGACTGATCTTAATTTAAATACAAATCTCGAATTCAGACCGAAAAGGTGGATGTGGAGATCGAGAGTTTTCTTCAAAATTTAGCTCCTTTTCTTAATGCCCGATTCAAAAGTGGACCCAATCGACTAGTTGGAGAAAATGTGAGTGCACACAAGTGAGCTCTAATACCGAGATTATTTACAGTTAACCTGGGGAGATTTCGTTTTAGTCAACTTCCTCAGGTCGTTGATCGCATTTGCCGGCGATTCGATTTTACTCGATTATCCAAACTTGTCCGGGTATTGGCAGCAAAATAAAGACTTGTAATTATCGTTCTTATCGGTGGTCGATCGTATAGTTTGAAAATAATTTCGAGGAAATATACAAAATAAGGAATTGAAGAGAATTGTTTAAGGGGGCAAAGCGACTTCGGAATTAGCCGGTGGAAGACCGGAAACCGGAGCGCTGTTCGGACGTCCATAGATCAATGGCTCCAATGTTGATCCCGCCTTAAAGTCTCAAAATCTAAATGCAACGAATACATTCTACAGACCTTAATTTGGCATTCGCAATAGGTTGATGCGGATAATGAGACGGTTTCAAAGACTCCAGAAACGTTCTTCAACACATCCAATTGTTGTGTTCCCGATCCACAAGTTCCGTAGCCTCAAAAGAAGTCTACATAATAGTTGTAAGCAATCGTTTACCTGATAAGCACGTAGTATCGTTGCTGACACAAACCAACTCATTCACGTATTGTGGCCAGTAGTTTTCCGGTAATCTGCAACACAGATTTAAAGATTTTTCGCAATGTCTACGTCAACTTTTTAGCTTCAATGAATTCCATTAACTTACTTTCTCCAGGCCCAACATTTCGAACACAAACTCAGGAATCCACTGCCATCAACTTGAGTGCCCTTTTCTGTACACGACAAATAGAAACGTTCACCAATTAGATTTTCGGATTGATCGACGGATTGTCGTTTTCGACGCAACAACTCGGTCTCTTCGCTTTGATCACTTTCGTCCGAACTTTCAACCCTTTCATCGACTATTTGCTTGTATTTGATTTCTCGTTTCTTTCGACCAAAAAAGCCGTTGAAGAAACTTTTAAGTGAAGTTTTCGATTCCTACGATAAATAAAACCATATGAGTGCTGGGATTTTCAAACGTACGTTCAACTGGTCTTTCATGTTCTTGAAGTTTTCGGCTGCTTCTTCCATCTCTTCGCTATCACTGTTACTGCTGTCGTCCTTGTCTTCTTTCAGTTTTTCGATTGGAACGGTATCCGAGTTTGGACGCGCAAACCGATACTTTTCGCACGTTTGACTTATGTTCCCACCACTGAGCATGTCGACGAAACCGACGAACAGACCGACGGAATTGAGCTTTTGCTTCAGAAGTTTACGACAAACTTTGCATTGCTCAGTCTCACATTTTAACGCCTGTTGATTGCGAACTTTTTCCGTCGGTTTTGGATCTTCCAACAAACTCAAATCTTCTAAATACACAACCTATGAATACAAACAAACTCAATGTAACTTACCAAAGAAACTCATGGCTTCTTCAATGTTTTGAGCTTGTAGACGATTGTCGTATTTCAGACATTGATTTGTTCCGGGAAGCTTCATGCATTCGCACTAAACAAATTTGATCAGTTGAGAAGAAAGAACTCACGCCATAGGGTTGAATTGTTGAAAGTGTTGTTGAAGTAGAGAACATAGTGCAAAACATTGTGATCAGTGTTGCAATCTTGATCATCATCTATCTAAATACAAACTATGCTTAATTTTTTCGAACAAAAAGTGAGTTTATAAAAAACTTACAGCTAAACGTTTATCAACGCTAACCTTTCGAAATTGCGGCTCTTGATTTGTGATCGTAAGTCGGCCAGCGGATTTGCAAGCTATTATATACGAAAATTCAATTCTGCACGTGTTTTCATTTTAAAATTGACACTTTGTGACTTGAACATAATTTCACCATCAAATTACTCTACGAACCGAATCCTTTTTGATATCTGAAATATTTTACTCAATTGAGATTCATCTTAAAATCGTTGTTTTGTCAACTTTTCGTTCAATTTCATTTTTTTATTTCCAAGAAGTTTGATTCGAAAAAAAGGTCAAACCAAATGTGAAAAATGGATCTCCATAAGTTTATTGAATACAAACAGCAAAGTCATCAACAAAAGTGCAACAGCAGCTAAACAAATAAAATCAACAAGATAAGAGAACATGAAAAAAGATTAGAGGTGTGATTTGCGCAAAGCGAAATTACTTTATTGAACAAATTTAAATTTAAGAGAAGGCAAAATGACGGCGTTTTGGGGTTTTCAACGGTGAGAATGGCAGAGTTACCGGATGTGGCGAACATGGACGACGGCGGGTTTCTTCCTGAAGACGACGAATCGCATTGGAAATCCAATCGGGAGATCGCTGGCCGGGTCGCATCAAGGCACCCAACTTCTCCTCGACAAAGCGACGACGAACGGCTTCACATTGCTTCACACCATCCATATCCAAAATTTCTTGTGCTTCGGGACGATCGGCTGGATCTTCGCACATCATTTGCGCCACAAGATTGAGCAAATCATCAGAGATACCTGCAATCGCAAATTATAACTTTTAACATCAAACAAAACTTGCTTTTACGAATTAAGCGTGAAAGTTTGAGCGCACGAATGTCGTCCAATTCATTACCGCCAGCTGGAATGTGAAGATCGGTGGCGAGTTGAAGCATCGTAACTCCTAACGAGTAGACGTCACGCTTCGTTGTAACACGACGTTTATCGCCATCGATCAATGCCTCAAGTGCCATGTAACGTGAGTCTCCTTCGACACGGCAAACCTCTGAATCATCCTGCAAAGAACATAGTCCAACTGACAAAACCTTCAAGGAACTTACACTCTTCAAGTCAAATGCCATTCCGAAATCCGAAAGCTTCGCGATCTCGTGCGAATCAAAGAGGATGTTTTCTGGCTTGACATCCAAATGCACAATTGAATGAGAGTGCAAGTACGAAAGTGCCTAAACAACAATAACTATAATAGGAAAACAAAACTTACGCGTAAAATATCCAGCAAAACATTTGAAACTTTTTGCCGCGGAACCTTGCCGTTAAAACTGATCATGTAGCCTTGAAGATTCATCTCACAAAGTTCAAGTTGCATGTGTAGACGATCAGTTTCTTCCCACGCCATTACAAAACGAACGCAATTCGGGTGGTTGATGAATTGAAGAAAAACCACCTCCCGAAGTTGAAGGTAACGGTCCTTGTGAGTTCTGTACATGGAACCGTATTTGATCGCGTATCGTTTACCGTCCACTTTTGATAACATTGCAGCAACCTAAGCAAAGAAATTATTCATTAAAATCACGCTCTTTTGTTTACCGTTCCAAACGATCCACATCCGCGAACATCAAGCATGGTGTACGTTTGTCCCAAATAATCAAGATCGCTTTTTGGGTCATATTCTGGCCAGAACGTGAAAAGACCTATAAAAAAGAGAAGTGTGAACTAGACATTGGGAACAATAACTTACTCGGTTCGGCGAATGTGACCGGATGTACACCATGCGCGATGATTCGACGGTAACACTTGTATTTCGTCGACTTCACCGAACTTCTTTGCAGTACACATTCGTTGTACTGTTTCGGTGGTCGCGTTTTGTACTGAAAAACAACGATTACAACGATAACCATAACGAATTTTTTGGGGAAGAATGGAAAAACACTCCTTAGTCATGTGTTTTTCGCGCAGACTTAACCTTAGGGAATGCGAAAAACAACCCACGCAACCAATTTGGCTCCCCCCCGCGGACATCGTTTTGCGATGTCTAGACAAGAAAGGATGCTCTTTCCCGCCTAACAACACATTTGCAAATGAACTTACCACTTCCGTTTGAGTGCGAAGCTCGGAGTGTAGAATCGTCGGATATCGTTCGGCAATGATAGGCGTACGAGGTGTCGACGGTATTTTGATGGTCGGAACCTCGGCGGTCGGCGATTCAGCAGTCGGTGATTCAGCGTCCGACAATTCAATGTCCGAGAATTTATCGTTTGACAATTCGTCGTTCGATAAATCGGGCTTCGGCGATTGAATGTTCAGAGATTCAACGTCCGGTGGTTCGAAATTTGGCGATTCCACTTTTGGCGATCCAGCCTTTGGCAGTTCAACGTCCGGCAGTTCAATATTCGGCGATCCCGCGCTCGACATTTCCACGTCCGGTTTACTGTCCATTAGAAACGAAGAAAAAGGAAGAGCCCCACGGAAAACGCCGATAAATTCGAAGGTGTAACCACAAAGTGGAATACAAATCCAACGAATATCGAGCTTTTTTACCGATCGACTAATTGAGAGCTCAGCAAGAATGAGAATAAGCAACTGGGCGCGAAAGCGGCGTGCAAAGCAAACGCCTCTTTGCGATGCGCTGCATTCCTGTTGAGATCCAAAAGACGTCCAAGGACCAATTTTTGCAGCTGCTTTCTTTTCCAGTTAACTTCCCACTACTGTATGGATAATAAAAACAGGTACCGTAAATGTTCATATTGTTTATTGATGCATAACAAATAGATTAACAAAGAGAGCAAAATCTTGATTAAGACGATCAAACCAATTTCCAATTACATCCAAATAGAAACGTGAATTGGGATTTGATGTTTGAAAACAAGATACAACAATATAGTTTGATTGCATTAAACTTCTTCGCCAATGTACGTTTCTCCGGGTTTTAACCAGTAATCCATTTCGCAATCCATTTGGACGACGTTTTTCTCTGATTGAATGCACATTTCAAAGCACTATAAAAAGAAATCAATGCGAGTTTAAGAGAAACTAAACTGACCGATATTTGGTTTCCTTGTCCGCATCCATGTATTTGAAGCATTTTGTGCCAATAGTCTTGGCTCGGCGATAACATCGCATTCATGCACTCGTCTTTGCAAACGTTCCTTGATTCCAACAGATTTTGACCGAACGTTTCGCAGCACAAGATTTCTATAAGAACAATCAAAAAAAATAAATCAAGAACTTACTATTGAATGGCATAAACTTAAAATCTTTAGTTGTCGAATGACCGTATAACCACTGGTGCAAGCAATCGACCATTCTCCAGGTTTCTTGTTCACTCCCACAATTCAATGACTCTTTGAATTCAATAGATTTTAAGCAACATGATCGAAATTCTGGCGCACAGCAATGTCGAACAGCTCGTTTTATTAGTCTTTTCGATATTCCATTAGTGGCCAAGCATTGGACAAAGCTCGAAAGTAGACAAAAGCTGACAATCACAGTTTTCGATTTCATGTTCGACTATCGTAGAATGACCGTCAAATTCGAAGCCTGTTAACTCCGACAAATGACGCTATCGAATTCAAATTTCGATTGCTTGTGTGGTCTTTAAAATCCAGGAAATGGCATTGTCGCTCTCTCTGTGATCCTCACTTTCTCTCGGAAAAATCGGCACGTAAACGACCGTTACGCCCATCGGCACACAAAACTTTTCCACTTTACCGTCGAATACAAAGAAGGTTGGACCATTAGCCGCGCGACATTTGACGTTAATACTTAAAACAAGTCGATCGTTCATGGCGCAAGGACAAAATTTTGTAATTTGTCGAGTTTTTGCGTGACATTCCATTATCCCAGAATTCATATCTAAATGCATCATGCTGTGAAGTTCAAACGTCGAGATCCCGCTTGTGAGGTAGCCCGCACTCAAAACCGTTCAAAAAGTTTTCGCTGGTTTGTTTTCAAGGTCAAGTTTGTTCATTGCAACAAAGTTAGCTTACGGTAATTGCTACAGAAACTAAGACATCCACGAGTTTCCGTTTAACACATTAGAAATTTGATATTAACAGAATTATAAATTAAGTTCTTAAACATCCCATTTTCTAAAATATGAATAAGACACATCGCATCCGTTAACATAAATTTTGATATTCAACAACACCAAGTAGCAGATTCTCAGGATTTCTATCTTTTAAAACATTTACGCTCACGTAGATTGAACAACGAATTAAATTGTCTAGTTAAAAATAAACAAGCTGAACAAGTAAAGAGATGAAATTAACAGCCAATGGCAATCCCGCAATTGCTTTTAAAACAGATTTGTTGAAAGACTTTGGCAACTACTGAATTAAACTTTAAACTGTTAATGTAAAAATTTGAACGGTCAAAACATAAGTCGTGTTTATTATCATGTGAATTGCAACGACTATAACAAAATAGACAAAAATTTGAGTATAAAAACATTAATCAGATCATTGTGAAGTGGGTTGAATCATGAGTATTGAACAGAATTCCCTCATTCAACAAGTAGTACATATCATTGTCGAAATTCGGTGGATTTCCAAGTTCCCGCTTAACGTCCTCCATGTGAAAGCCGTTCTTCGGCATAGAATTGCGATGTTGTTGGAAAAAGTCAACGATCTAAAATGGAAATTCAATCAAAAACATATATTCAAAAATTTACTTGTCCACGTGTCCCATTGAAATTGCCAGAGTTCGCTTCATCTTTGACTTTGGCCCCGGTATTGATGGCAGACAATTGCGGACGAGTTGGAAACGAATTTGGAATGTTGAATGGGGCACCAAATTGCTGAGTGTCCATGGGTTCAGTTTTGCCTTGATTGCCCAGCGGTTCGTTCGTCAACGGAGTTCCAATGTATTCAGGTACTACGCCGTTCAAGATCTTTTCTGGAGCGTTCTGCAAACAGCCACATAAATTTTTGACAGCACAACTTTCATTCACTTACATCTCTGTAGTAGAATTTGGCACAACGAGCTTGAGCCTTGAGCAATCGTACGTCCGCCAAATCGGCTGGACGTACTGCAAACGTCAACAGATTTAAGACTCCGTCAAAGGAACGCATCTTCGCGAAAGCCACCATCCAATCGCCTTCCGAATAAGAACCCGTCTAAACGTTCAAATGAAAGAACAGTAAAAATCGTGCAACCTACACGTGCTTGTGCATAGATCGTGCCGCGAACAGTTTGACCATCGACCGTTTCGTCGTCCGGGTCCGTAATTTCGTAGTGCAGTTCGTGATTCTCGGTCTCGGTGATATTTACAATTTGACCGACGACACGAATCTGAAAACATCAAAATCACGTACGATCTTCAAACTTTTTCTTGCCGTTGAAAACGTATAGCTTCCGTACGAGATTTTCTCTTCAGACGACGACATGTTGAGAAGATCGGCGATCAGACACGGCATTTGGAGACGATCGGTATCGCCCTGTGCGGTAGTGCTGTTGGCTTGCGAATTCTGCTCGTCGCCCCATCCGCTCATTCCCATTGTGGTAACGAAACTACTGTCCATTATTCTGAAAAAAGTCGTCAGAAACAAATTATGTGGTAATCCAGAAATCAAACTACTAAATCTCAACTTTCATTCAAAAACAAAACGTTCAAAACTAAAGCTGAAGAAATTTTGGCGCCCAATTTCGATCTCCGAATAACAGAATGCCAAAACAATGCTGCACTCTTGTTAGAAATGAGTTCTTGCACTAGCCGAGACTTTAACAGCTTTAATCGCAGAAGCAATCGAACTTATTAAAAGAAATCAGGAACTTGAAAACTAGCAACATTTTGCAGCCATATTGCTGAATATAACTTTTGATCAACTTCAAAGAAATTCATCAATCGACTGTTCGCATAAAAATTCCCGTAGATCACGTCTAACCTTCTTTACGTTCTCTATCATGAACGAAAGTGTTTTACAAATGCCGGTGATTATTTCGGATGACGGCATCAAAAGAGGCGACTTGAGTATGGAACATACGGCTACTATTTCAACCTCTGAAATATCCTGTTAGTCCAACACAGTCACTTACTTTTAACACATCAATTAACGGGTGCAACGGCCAAATACCGTCGAAAGTGTAATGGATAGCAATAACAAATGCGAATAAAACCATGTGATTACTCACCGAACAATTCCACTTGATTTGCTTGTTCATCTTTCATGTCCTGACACAGATGTCGTTGATGACCTGAAATGTCAAAATAGATGAAAACAATAACGATGCATACACTTACCCCAAACAACAAATTTGACTTCTTACGTCTGCTAATAGAACGCTGGTACTCTAACTATTTGGTTTTTATTGAAATGCATATCAACAGTTTATTCTTTAATTCCAATACTTGCCCTGTCCATAGTGTTGTAAGACTACACTCAGCGTTGACTCTTAGTAACAGCAATATCGAATGTCATCAGAACTGCGTTTGACCGCCTTCGTTCTTATCGAATGAGACTTTCAACTTGAACAAAAAGATATGTTGCTTGTTGGCATAGCTTCTATTGATAATCAGAAACTTGATTGTGAATTGGCGTTGACGACTCTATTAGTCGATGTATACGGACGGAGAAATATTCAGTGCTTTTTTAAAATCAGGAGCACAATTGGAAAACCCGATAACCGACGAATTTGCCCGCAACCAATTTTCTAATCGGAAAAGATATCTACTAGTGAACCTCGATCATTAATTACTATTGGACTTTCACTCGCGTTTAATCCAATGTGTTCGTCCATATCTCGTTAAATGCACGCTATCCGGTACGATTAAGAAACTGCAATCAAAATTTCTAAGGACTATTCAAAATTCAAATCAATCAAACAAAAGCCACAAAGTATTCAACTGAAGTTTTTTTCATAAAGAAAATCAACAACTCAACGAATTAAAGCATAATGGCTTTAAGGCCCACCTCTGGAGCCTGTTGTTGATTGGCGTTGACGCAATTGTCGTTGATGATCCATGGTCCAAGACACTGAAAAAGACGGTTAGTTTAACAGAAAATTTCAATGTTCCCGATAGAGTCTACAACGTGTAGACTCCTATCTCTTTGGTATCGACAGTTTAGCGCTCTTGTTACTGCAAATCGAAGTTGGCAGATTCGAATCATTCTACAGCAACAAGAACGGTCGTCTCGAGCAAGAGATAAAGTCAGAAAGCTTACCTTCAACTTGCGTTTGCCATTACTCTTGACGTTTTCCTTTGAGATAAGACGATAGTGGTTCAACCGAACGAGATCGTGGTGTTTCTCGAGTTGTTCTTGTTGTTCTGGTTCGCGTTTCTTCGAGCTGGTTTTACGCATAGTCTTGAATTGACGACCTTCGGCAACTGTTGATTTGATCGATTTCTTGCAGCAGATGCAAACAACGATCGTCGAAGTCAAAATTGCATTTAACACACCGACAACTGCACTGTAAGAAACAAACGACAGATCTAGGCTCGCGTTCTGAAAACCAAAATTCAATTTACAGGTGGAATTCAATAGACAACCTTGAAAGTGATCTCAAAGTTTGTACCTTTGGTCGACAGTTCCAGTTTGATTCAGACTTCAACTTTGTATCCGTTGGCAATGGATTCAAAGGTGGGATAGCATTTACTGGACGAAGACGAAACTGTGAGCGAACTCGAACACGATGCTGGTCGAACAGCCATTGATCAACAATTTGATGCTAAGAACGCAATTGTAATCCGAGTGTTGGGTTATCACTTACGTTTGCAGAATCCGGGTTCTCGTAAGCAATGAAGCTCATCTCTAATTCTTCTTTCTTAAGGTACATGGTAATCGTGCTTGTATTACCGCTGGTTCCCTTGTAGACCCTGAAAAGAACCGAATCACAAGACCAATCGGTTTCGGAACTTACAAGTTGTCTCTATCGACACTGAAGTCTGATGAAGCACAACGAGTGAACAGAGAACCAGCAGCGACCAAGTGAAGACGTTGAAGATGTCACGGACAGACATCATACGAGGAGCAGAGAGCATGGAACTGAACAGGACGAGAAGAACAGGGAAACCTGACGACTCCAAGGATTCTGATCGCGAGATCGACTTGTGAGTATGCAAATTGATCAGAAATTAGCATCTGAATCACTAATTATGCAAAATAACTGGGCAAATTTGTGACTCTCGTTTCGTATCTGTAGATTGGTATGCGACTGTCTATCATATCTGTAGAAGCTCTAAAGATCAATGCAGGCATTTGACCAACTTCCGAAATACCGAGCTTCCAATCATTCAATTGTTAGTGTCCGCCGGTTTTCCACAGTTGTGGTCACAATCTAAACTTCTGATTCTATGACAGAGGAATGTCACCACGTTTGTATTTGAAATCATATGCGATAATTTCACTGTTTGCTGTTTTCGAGAACTTCCATCGACTACAAATCGGGATTCAGTGACTGTTAAAGCTTGTAATTAACGGAACAACAATCACCACAAATAAACTTAAACCTCATTGAATATCAGTGGAATCCAATCAGCCAGAGAGCTAAAACACACAACACCCCCCATTCCCTTGTATAGCACGTCCATCACGCCAATTGATGTGTCTTTGAGATTCTGGCAACAACTAGTGCTTGTATTGTGTTGATAGACAGTCCAAAAGTCTGGCTATTTAACGTGTCCAAACTTGTAGCCATCGGATAACTGAGAGAGAAATGAGAGCACTTAAAAGCCAAACAATCTGTCAAAAATCGCTCAAAATTGAAAAAGTCTGTGCAGCTCTTTCTGTTAGTGATGGAGAGCTCTAATTTGACACACTAGTTAACGAGCTTCGAAGATTATAATCCTGAAAGTTTTATGAGTAGAAGGTGATCGATAGCAAAATTGGAATCAAAAACAAACTCAGAAATCGCAAAAGTTGAATCCTGTAAAGTGACCTTAAGAACGTCAGCAATTGATTGTGATTTGAATGACATGAATATCTACTAATAACCTGTAACCTCTATGAATATCGACAAGATCCGTCCATCCAAAACCGAACTTTCAACGTTGACACTTGTGGTTGGATGCTGATGAGCCGTTCAGTTGTTAGTTGCTATGAAACTTCCACTTGCGTTCACTCTCATGTGTTCGTCCACATCTCGTTGAATGCACGCCATCCCGTCCGATCTGGCAAGTTAAGCAACGATGAGCTTCATTAGTACATGGATCGGAGACGTCCTTGGAATCTCAAGTGACGAACGCTTTTTGCCACCAATTCAATGACTTCTTTTACGATGTTTTCGTGAGCTTTTGTTTGTATCGCCGAAATCCGTCGATGGATTTGATTTCAAGCTTATTTGTTTCTGCCGCTCTGAAAGTAAACGAACTGGAAGAGTGGTCAGTACGTAGTCGAGTTGTCCCGCTCAAACCAACAGCGTCGACGGTTCTTTCGTGGAACATGCGTGCGTCCTTATTTCGGGACTTGAACTGGTCGTTCGATTTTTGCTCAAAATGCGCGTTTCGTTTTTTCTTCGGACTTACAATACCATTTCCAATTCGTTACACGATTTCATTTAACTTCAATTCGAAATCCTTATTTCGTTCTTTTCTCTTCTGAATTGCAGTTCATTTGTTTACATTTATTTCAATTTAACACCTAGACAACAACAAAATTCACATTCTTTGGCAAGATGTGGACAAGACAGGCATCCATTCCGAAGTCTGCAACGTCCTCCATTTTGACCCATCGACAACCGTTTCGGCCTCAACGTTCTCCCCAAGATGATTTCATGTACAGGAAGTAGTCGGTGTGGAGTCCGCGATGAACGATCTTATAACCAATTAAGAACACCGCATGTCTTAACTGTTGATAATTGTGCGTCTTCGGGTCCATCACGTATTGAATGCCATCGCACGTGTGCTCCTCGATTTTACGGTTGTCGGTTGAATGCCCATCGTTTACATCACTGCGGAAAAGACGGTGAACGCGAATTCCTAAAGAGAGCAGCATTAGTCTTGAAAACTGAAAAGTTGACATTTTAATCATTTGAACCCAATTTTCTTCTGATAACCGCCTATCATAATCAACCATGTAATTTCTGAATGCAATTCGCAAATACGTTTTCTTGAATTTACGTACAAAGTTGAATTTCAGCGCCAATTATGATTATAACCGAACATGTAGATGCGCCTTTTGAATACAATATCAATCAATATGGGCTTGGCTACTATACGGACAGAAAGACGGACCGTTTGTACTTCTATTCTTCGTATGTCACTAGAATCCGTGATAAGTATAAAATCTATCGATTCGACGTCGATCAAGTGCCTATAACTTGGGAATACATTGGAGAAGTGGATTTTGAAATGAACCACGTTTGTGTTAGTCCTTGTGGCCATTACTTTTGGTCATTCGAGCAAACACCTCGAGGCTTTGCGCCGCGTGATCAACAATTATTTTTTCGGCAAATAGATATTGCGACTCTCGAGAATATCGTCTTTCAAGTTCACGGTAGTAGTTACATTAAGTTCTCGTTAACATAGAATTTATTTGCAGGTCTCACTCGGGAAGTCGAAATCAATATATCAACTGTGTATTTGCGCTATACAAGTCATGGCACATTTGCATTTTTTTTCACTGGTATTTTCGAAGAAACAACTTACGGTAGTATTGACCTCGCTTATCATTTAAACGTCAATGAGGTCGGTTATGTTTTGTGCAGTACAAACGTAATCATTGAAGTCTAACTTGATTATGTTTATACTTTTAACGGAATCCCAGTCATAACAAAATGTTTGTTTAAGGCACAGAAATGTCTCTATCTAACGCCCATTGATTTACCTATTCTGGCAACTGGCGACTCAATTGACTGCAATTCTCTCGATGGTCCGCACTTTTATAAAAGCTGGCGCATTGGCTTGATTGAAGTTCAAAATGAAGTGTATTTCTACCGATTAGATTTTGATGGAGAGATCTTTTTCATAAATTGGAATTCGTCAAAATCGTCCGGCAATTGGGAAAAGTTTTCAGTCGATGGAGATTATAAGCCAAAAGTTTGTGACAGAGAGAATGAGCTGAATTGTCTTTCGTTTTAGCCGTGGAAAAAAGACCGAAACATTTTCTGTAACAGTGTTCGGGTTTACTTATCAGATGGCCTCTTTTACCAACAACATTGTGACGAGAAAGACACGATCTTTTACCAACTAGATATTCAGCCAAAAATACGTCATTGCAAGTAAGTAGAACTGTGATTTGAAGTTCACAACAAATTTGCAGCAGCAAGGAACTCTTCCGAACAGCGTATACACATATGGTATTTTCAGATTGTTTTCTATTTGTGAACAAAGCAAAAGGATCGTTCACATTTTTGTTTAACAAAACACGTTACCGGCAACAACCGCCATTTTATGTATTAGTGACTGCCAAAGAGGTTCCGCAACTGAAACACCTTGCTTACTGGACTATCCGTCGCAGTGCTGAACGAAGAGTGAAAAATTCAAAGCTTATGATGTTTTTACATCTTTATTTGCGATTTTCAAATGTTTGCAGTCAAACAAGTGAGGATTCAGATTACCCAATTGAAGAGCAAGACGATCCAAATTGGCCCAAGGTACACAACTTCGTACACGTCGACCAGAAGAAGGTTATCAGGCGTGTTGGGCGGGGTCATATCATCCACTTATTAAACAGGGTCTTTGGTTCCAACCGTAGTTCAATTTGCCGATGGTGTTGAGTTTATCGTCTACATTTGGTCGACTTTTGTTCTCAAACATTTTATCATTTAATTTTTAAGTCCAAGTTTACCCAATCCCCAATTACTTATATTTTTCTCTTAACTTACTTGCAATCACGGGCCCTTTTTCGATCATTCGCACGATCTGCTTCAACGAAGTGACCGTTTCCACGTAAGCGCGATAGTGGAACCCCATAAGGTCCACACGTGCGGGTTCGCGATCTTCGTGCAATTGGCCATCGAACTCATACGGATAATCGGCAACGCTTTGGCAAATAGGGTTTTCGTTTGCTGCTCTGAAAATGAGTCAAATTAACGAGTTGTAAACATTTAAAAACTTACTCAACGATCTCTTGCACGTTATTGGCGTTCATGTGGTCGACGAACCATTGTGCCGAGAACTCGATTGGCGTTCCCCGTTCTTTGCTGCGCAGAAATTCCAGCGCATACGTAACCGAACACGCCGCGCAATCGGAGGTTGACTCTAAAGTAGGGAGTTATGCGACGTACAAACTGACATGACTTACCTGGCTGTTCCAATACTCGATGAACGAACCATCTTTCCTTTGACCAATCCCGAGTTTTATTGCGCGGATCAAAACGGCTCTAAACAAAAATATCATCAATTACACAAAGCGAACACGAGGAAACTTACGAAGTTATTGCCCATGGTTGAACTGGGTGTTTGCGTAAAACGATTACTAAGATCAATTGTTGTAAAGAAAACAGTGGTCTTGTATTTTGATAGTTCTTCGGATCATCGATTAAATTTGCGGGGGCGAACTTTTTGTGCTTCATTTTCTTGTCTTTGGACGTTTCAGTATTCATTGTGTTATATACAATAGTTTGTTACGACTTACTGCTTGTTCCTACGTTGTAAAGCAAAGGTTACTAGTCCACCAACGAATCAATTTGCATTTCATGTTTCAGCTTTTTGGCGATTGTCAATGAAAGTATTCAGCAAATTGCGATGTTCAGATTGTTTGCGATATCAACGCACTGATCTTGTTATGTGATTGCGTGCGCATGCCAACTGTTTGGATTCAGTCGAAATCGTTGAAATCCTATTGAGCACTGAGAAGCTTTAATTTGATGCCAGAAATCAATGTGATAACACCTTCCAACCAATTACTTTGTCAATCATGTTGAAACGAGTTTGTACTATTTTATTAGTTCAGAAGACTACCAACTCCGTTACGCAAATTTGTGATCACTTTTCCATCAGTCATAAGTTGTTGATAACCTTGATTGGTTTTGTTCAATTGCATTCTCTGTACTGTTCTGTGAATAAAGTTTTGGTGACAATCGTTTCAATTTTCATATGGTATTCCGTTTGATTTTCTGCGTCTTGAAATCGTTAGACAATTTGTGAAGTTGCTGTTCAATCAGTGCTCTAATCCAGTTGTTGTCTTCGAATTCGAGAAAATGGCCGCATCAGTAGCAAAATCTGCAAAACCAACTTTAAAGTTGAATAAAGGCGCGAGTTTTTGATGGGAACTTCAATGATTTTGTTTTCACTAATCTATAAAGTTTCCGGGTTGGTAAACACACAACTACAATTTCTGATCGATCACATCGAATTCGACAAGGACTTGAAAATCAACAATCTAGCTAATCGATCATTATCGCCTTGGGATCCTCTTTCGGACTCTTCGGCTCCTCGACGTGCATTCGATTGCCATTGAGAACCCATAGTTCTAGATGCTAAAAGAGGTCGATGAGTTGAGAGATCAACGTTCTATCCATTGGTCTTCGAGAACTTTGTTGGATGGAAATCGAGTTTAATCGGTCAAATTATTAGGTAAATAAACTCACAAAAAGGTTAGTAATTACGACGACAAAAGTCGTGTACTTTTGATGTTGGAAACCTCTGCTCCAACGGCATAGCACATAAATTGAACCTAATGATCGAAATTCATGACTTGGAACTGGAACCTCGTTAACCGTCATGATCTAAAGAAGACGTTCAGAACATGCCATTAGCATAAAACAAAGGTTGCAGCTTGAAAGCAAGTTTGTTTTTTATTCGTTTGTGTGGTCTGCAACATGGTTGCGGATCGAACTGACTCGTCTTCTGCGTCGATTCAATTGCCGGATAATGGAAACGAACAACTGGATCTTTTCAACGGTAAGTGTTTTTGATTGACATACTCACTTCTAAGCCTTCAGATTCCTCGGCTCAGGACTACGGACCAAATGAAGTCGTGATCTCAGGAACTTCGGAGCAAAATGAAATCCAAAACCTGGAAACTCAACTGGCCAAATTGTCTCGTGATCATGCTCATCATTCGGCAGAACTGGAAGCCGTTTCGGCTGAGGACATTTTGCGACAACAACTTCCCGGTTGCTCGTTGAATGTAATCGTAAGTTTCTGAAGGAAATATGAAAATGACTTGGTGTTTAGAAAGCAATAAAATTGACCGTCATTTTTGTCGCTTTATTTCTGCTGATTCGTCTCGTCTTCATGGTCGATGTCTTTGTTTTTTTGGCTCTTTTCGAGTCGACCTCTCTAATCGTCTTGGTCATCGGATACGAAGACGAGGAACATCTCTTCTTTTGGCCATTCTTTTTGAGTTGCTCTTTTGAGGCGGTCGTTGCTGGGCTGCAACTTTTCGTCATCTACAATCCCAGGTAGCATTGAGAATCTTGTACGAACTTCTTTTTAGTAAGCCCAAGTCCCTGGTCGATATTAGGGATGTTTTGCTTACTAACGCACTTAGCGAGCAGATGACCACTACATTTGGTTTGATAAAGTAAGTTTCAAGCACAGAACTAACTACAAACGTTTATTTAGGATCGTTGTTTACGTGGCGTGGAAATTAATTTTATTCGTAGCCTTGGCAATCGTGACCGAAATTATCGGGCTTGAATTAGCTAGGAAAAAATTTAACGTTGCAAAAGAACGAAAATGTCTTGCCAAAATCGACTGCCAAAAGGTCGTCGTTGAGCGTCAACTGGAGCTTCTTCGTGCCGAGGAATCGAACTGTCCAGTTGAAGCATGAGCATTGACTGATGACTTTACAGTACCGAATAAACGGCTGTGACAAGCTATCGACTTTCGGATATTTTCAATAGAAAACGGCAGATGGCAACCAGTACTTTATGATTACAAATTTTGGCCTTCAAGGTACTCGTTACGGAGTCATAGAACATTTCTGTTGAACACGTCAAACAACAATTCCAACACCAGATTTCATTCCACACGAGTCAATCGATTAAAACGCTCAATTTTCCGTTGAGTTGAACGTGGAAGTTGCGTGAGTGTGAATCTTAGTCGCGAGTTTCTGGGCAGCTTGTTCATTAGCCACGAGAGCAGGGAAATATCGTGTAATTGAACTCGACGTTGGATTGCCAACCACGCGCAATCGTAGAGCGAATCCGGTTGACTGAAACCATTGGTCTTGATTGGACTGTTGGACTTACTTTATGGTAATACGATAAGTTTCAGAACTATCGTAATCAAACCGCTTGTTGGTATTGGTTACAAGCAGCGTTCTCTCTCCATCGCTGTGAAACATCAAATCGTATTTAGTGAATACGTAGTCGGTCTTTTCTTGAACCATTGTGTTCAGATTGATCTTGAACAGATACTGACAATTCTCTTTAAAGTGAGTTGTGTACAAATTTGGACCAACACAAATGCAGGTCTTATAACCGATCTAAAGTCGTTTGAACATAAGAACGTGCACAGGAACTTACCTTATATTCGTGTTTGATAAGAAACTTGTTGTCGATTAGGGAATGGAAGCTTTCGTTCGTTGTAATGGAGATTTTGATCAGCTGAGTAAACCGCTCTTCGTGTCTCGCTCTAACGAAACCATAAAGATGGTTATGGTACATGCAGACTGTCTCCAGATCGCGCGATAACTCGAACACAGTGCCCAGTTGCAGGTGATCATCATCTCCAATCTCTATCGGTTGATATCTTTGGTAACGATGACCCCGAGTTATACGACAAACTCGAGCTCGGGAATTCGGTGTTTCTTGTTGGCCAACTAAGTACTTAGAACAGCGGATCCATTGATCTTCAATGACATTTTTGATCGAGAATCGCGAATTGTGAAAGTTAAGTTTTGTAACTCCAATGTACTGTTTGTCTGCAGAGTCAAATACGACGACTATCGTGCTCAGATTCACCGAAAGATCCTATTGTATGTACAACTATAATAGTTCTTCGACGAGAACACAATATTCATGTTCGGCAGCGACTGAGTGTCGATGTAAAATTTGCTACAACACACTTGTGCTTTTGAGGTTATGGCTTTTTCTTACGTTGTCTTGAAGTTGAACAAATCGACTACAACCAATTCGGACTTGTCAGGAATAATCAAATAACGTCCATCAATGAATAGCTGTGGGCGTAGATTAAACGCTTGGTTTTGTGCAAATACGCACGTTGAGTTTTGACGTGTTGGTTGAGCTCAATAGGTCTACGTTCGTAGCTCTCATCGGAGTTGAAAATCGTCTCACCATCCCGGAACTGCTCGTAGCATTTCTGAATGCTCGAAAGATTCGCTTTGATTCCAAACTTCGAGTGAATACGATCACGAGCAGCCGCTTCGGAAGCTCCATCGACAAAGTGTCCGTAGATTGCAGCACACAGTCGAAGTTCTTGTTGTCGATCCATCGTCTCGGAATCACGACGTTGTGTTGAAACTGAAAAAGCACGTTTCTCGGTCTTTTAAACCCTGTGACACTGCGTGTCTAAAGGGCCACACCACAAAGGAACGTACACGTTCACTCGCTCCCACAAAATTTCAGTGAGTCTGTGAGGGACCGCCCTTCCCTTAACATGAGTGTTTCGAAACAACACGGAGATTGGTTGCGAAATCGGTGGCAAGAGCTGTTTTTCGGCTTTCAAGTGGTCGACAACGTTCATCCGCAAAGGATGTAAATGAAGCAAAGACCGAACATTTTCCTTTGTCTAGAAATAAGTTCATCAAAAAGTGCTGTACAGTAACCGACAAACCATTCTTCTATTGAGCCAAAACTCAAGTCGTTTATTTCAAAATGATTTCAACGATGGATCTGCTTATGAGACTCTTGAGTTGAATTGGCGATAAGAGCGGTCGGAGTTTGAGTTGTCGTTGGGGTGACTGATGGTTCTGCACCAGTGACGACTTGAGCACTCAGTCCCGGAGCGCTATTTGTTTTTTCGTCCGTCTAAACATCACTTAATGTAATGCGTTGGATTCAATTCATAAGTTACCTTTTCTTTCGCTTCAACAAGACAATTTGTTTTCTTATCATTGAACTGAAAGCTGACCAATTAGTCGGACTGAATACTCATCTTGCTAAGTGCTTGTAGTTCAAGAACCAGTGACTGTAGAAGCTTGTGATTGACAGAACAACAACATCTACTATTAAACTATAAACCCTGTAAATATAAGCGGAATCCAATTAGCCAGAGAGCTAAAACACACAACACCCGCCATTCCCTTGTATAGCACGTCCATCACGCCAACCGATGTATCTCGGAGATTCTGGCTACAACTAGTGCTTGTATTGTGTTGATAGACAGTCCAAAAGTCTGGCTATTTAACGTGTCCAAACTTGTAGCCATCGGATAACTGAGAGAGAAATGAGAGCACTTAAAAGCCAAACAATCTGTCAAAAATCGCTCAAAATTGAAAAAGTCTGTGCAGCTCTTCCTGTTAGTGATGGAGAGCTCTAAATTGACATACTAGTTAATGAGTTTAGAAGATTATAATTCTATGAGTTTGGACAGCTGAGCTTGATCGAGAGCAGAATTGGAATCGAAAACATACTCAAAACTGAGTCCTGTGAATTCGACTACAACAACGATATTTGTTGGTCTCAATCGCTATAATTTGCAGGAACAACTACTTAATATCACTGCAATTATTACTGTTAATTGTATATCAATCGGTTCACTTGTGGGTGAAACCGAATTTGAATACAAGTCATGAACATCGTTAAAAGTTTGTTGTTGTACTCTCAATCACTCTACTGAAGTCTAGAATCAATCGCAGTCCACTGAGAAGTGGATGTCGAAATCTCCGGATCATGAGCAGCTTTCTGTCCTGCAGTCACCAGCAGCTCATAGCCTAATGGTTGTGCGGAGGTACTGACTTCGACTTCTTCGGAAGTTCGGGTCTCTTACCGAAGATTCAACAAGGCTATGAGTGTTGGATCGAGAGTTAGCATAACCCATCTCCGGGTGGGACCGTGTTCGGGTTCACGGTTGAAAGCGTCCCCAGGGGTTTTCCCCAGGCTCTCCCTTCGACTGCTTGGTGGTTATCACTTGTGGTAGCTTTCCTGACGCGGTTGTCAAAACAATTTTTGTTGTTAGTTTTGCATGAGCGTTCTTTTTGTAGCCATCTTATTGCTCTGAGCTGTTCGCAAATGGTAGTGCAGACAACAGGTCCATGATTCAAATGTAAAATCAAAAGTTCGAAGTCACAGATGAAAGTAGATAGTTAACAGTTGAAATTGACTTTCAATGCGATGAACGAAATCATACGAGAAGTCGAATACAAGAATAACGTCGTTGAGATCTGAAAGCAATTTCAACTTCCAAGTTCGATTGCTTGTCCCTGTGTCTCAACATAAGTGGCCAACGAAAAGGCGGCTTGAATTTGATTCAATAAAAACTTCTGTTTTGTTAATTTTATTCATTTAACCAACAATCAAAAATACAACATCTTAACAACTCTGTGCTTTAATGTAAAGCAGATTATCAGAAACAACAATTGAATTCAGATCTCCAGTTTCTTTATTTCTTCCGATCGCAAATCTACGACCACATGGCTTGTGATTTCACTACGATCCAAACGCTCGAAAATCTTTGGTAGTTCATCCAATGATACCAATTCACGCGGACATTGAATTCTACCACGTGCGTAGAAATCCATAGCTTCTTCGGCATCACGGCGATTTCCAACATAACTTCCTAAAACAAAACTTTGGATCACCAACTGATGCGCAGATTCTCACCTTTGATTTGAATGCATTTTGTAACCGTGAGTGGTAATTGAGCAGTGAATTGTCCTTTAGCCAACGTAACGATGACACAAGTGCCATGTGGGCGAACGTATTCGAAAGATTGTTCAATAGCCTTCGAAGATGGAGCCAAATTTAAGACGCCATGTGGACCTCCATCAGTATCGTAAACCAATTTGGCATAAACGTTCTCGGATTTGAAAGGATCAACAAAAATCTCGGCACCCATTTTACGACAAAGTTCCTCTTTTTCTGATCGATCAATGGCGATCGATCGCATTCCAAGTTCTCGAGCGTACTAAACCATCAACTAAGAAAAACCAATGACAAAGTAACGTACCTGAATAGCCAAAAGTCCCAAGCCACCGCCGGCACCGTTGATCACAACAAACTGTCCGGCTTGAACGTTCGACTCTTTTAACGCACGATATACAGTCAGTCCCGCGCACATAATCGGAGTTGCTTCTTGCATGTTAACTGACGATGGAATTGCAATGGCACCCAAAGCTTTTGCGGTCGTGAATTCGCATAACGTGCCACTTCGACTGAATCCCTGAATTACAAATACAATTGCAATTACTCGAATTTAAAAGTTTACCGTCACTTGAACACCCGGACAGTTCGCTTCGTAGCCACGTTCGCAAAATTCACAACTTAAACAAGAAGCATTGATCCACTAAAACAATTCGGCCATTACAAAAAACATCATAACGCACCTTAAGCCCTGCACGATCCCCGACTTTGAAGTTCGTGACCGCTTTGCCGACCTTCAACACGATTCCAACGCCTTCATGTCCCAAAATCAACGGCAATTCCTGAGACTTCATAGGCAATTCATTCTTCCAAATATGCTGAAACAAAAATGAAAAACACGAAAACCCTCAAACTCACCAAATCGCTTTGACATATCCCCGAGTAGCAGATTCGAACCAAAATCTCATCGTCTTCCGGTGCCGGTACATCGACTTCACGAACATCGATTGGACCTCCGTATTCGTGGAAAATCGCCGCTTTTTGTTTGGCTGGAATTTCGTCGACTTTCAATTCCGCCAATTTCTGCGACATTTCTTGAGCTTCCGAGAGGTTGGACGACGGAAAATACGCGGACTGCATACTGCCAATCGACTTCAAGACAACCAAAATTTCTATAACACTTCAACCCGATAAGATTTCCAGCAAACGTACGGGGATTTCCAGTTGTTTACGAGCTCCGCTGTTTTCTCGGAGCGAACGAGTCGACAGAAAAACAATTTGGATTTCGAAATTTATGTTGCTGTCAAGTATTTTTCTTTATTTATTCTTAAACACAAACAAAGACATAAAATAGGATTGATCAATTAAACAAAACAGAACAGAAAACAACTAACGATAACCTAAAATTATTGACGATCCACTTAAGCCGTTGCACTGAACTCCTTTGCTATCGGATTGTCTTTTGGACTGTTGCTGTAGTCCGGTTTCAATCGACGCTCCAGAATTTCGTCGTACGGATTGAAGCCGAGACGCTCCATTTCTGCCTTCAACAACTTCTTTCTGATGCGTGGATCTTTTTCCTCATCAGTTTGCGGTTTCAAGGGCTCCACGAAAACGCCCGTGCCAACGGTTGTTGCTCCTTGACGAATCGTAAAACGTTGTTGTGGTTCAATAAACATGCGATTGCTGAGTAAGAGTTCAACTCTGAAAGAAACAAATCAACCATCGATTTACATTGAAATCAACTTACTCGCCATTCTCTCCGGGCATAATGAAATCTTTTCCAATGATCTTGACGTTGGCACTCGTATCCCAAGTCAATGAGAAAAGATGTTCGTTGAAGTAGTTGGCAATTGGAACTTTTGATCCGCCTTCTTCGGGTTTCAGAACATAAAGTTGAGCTTTGACTTTGTCCGTGATTTCCGGCGCCTTGTCAACTGGAACCAAAACGGTTCCACGACGAACGGCTTTGGGTGGAACACCACGAACTAAAATTCCTAATTGATCTCCCGGCTCTGCTTTCTCGACCGTTTTGTGGAAAGTTTCAAGACCCGATACCACTGATTGAGTCACTTTGTCGTAACCAAGTAGTGTAACTTTGTCTCCACGTTTTAACGTTCCTCGTTCCAATTTTCCGGTGATAACCGTACCACGACCTAAAAGCGCAATGAAAACAAGAATCAAAGAAATTAAAAACCTTGAATGTTATACACATGTTCGGCTGCAAACATGACATCGGTAGAAGAATCGCGATTGGGGAGTTTGAACGAGTCAAGCGTATCAAGCAGTTTCTTAATTGAATTGACACCTAGCTCCTCATCTTTGCCTTCCAAAGCACACAACGCGGACCCAATAATCACCGGCGCATTATCACCGGGATAACCGTACTCGTTCAGCAACTCGCGAATCTCCATTTCGACAAGCTCTCGCGTTTCAGCGTCTTGAACTTCGTCCGCTTTGTTCAAATAAACGGCCACATTCTCCAACGGAACTCCGACTTGTCGAGCCAAAAGCAAATGTTCACGAGTCTAAACATTCTCACTGCATTTCCACTTCTGTTCACGTACCTGCGGCATCGCTCCATCTGTCAAAGCCACAACCAAAACGGCGCCTTCCATTTGAGCCGCACCAGTAATCATGTTCTTGATGTAATCGGCGTGTCCCGGACAGTCGATGTGAGCGTAGTGACGTTTGTCGGTTTCGTATTCGATGTGAGCGGCATTGATCGTAATACCACGCTCCTTCTCCTGCGGCGCATTATCGATGTCTTCGTATTTGCGGAATTTTGCTTTCTTTTGTGTCGACAAATCTGAAATCGAACAAATGAATTCCCATCCAAAATAGTGAACGCACATTTGGTGAGTGCCGATGTGAGGGTGGTTTTTCCGTGATCAACGTGTCCAATGGTTCCAACGTTCAAATGCTCCTTGTCACGCTTATACACTACCTTACCGCCCGGAGCAGCGTAGAAACGCAGTGCCGTCAAATCGAAACGTGATCCACGTCGCAGCGACGGAACGATCGAACCTGAAGTTTCATGAAAACGTTGAAAAGAAGGTTTAGAACTTACGTTTTGCGAGAATCAAAAGCATATTGTCAATTCGTTTACGAGCAATACGAAGACAAATTCCCAAACAGCAGCGAAGGAGAAGCGACTAAACGAGAGACGGAAAGCAAGAAGTCAATCGGATTATCGTCGTGAGATTCCCAGTCCTTTCAGCCGCGGAATTCTGAAGTTGGAAATCAAGTTCATAGTTAATTTATTGCTAACTACAATTGTAAACCATAAGACCGATTGAATGTTCAGAGTTGCAAAGCTCATATTTTTTCAAGTGTCTTAATTTCAGTCACAAATTTCTTCTTTTGCAGTCTACTTTTCGCTTCCACCACCGGTTTTGTTCGCAACACTTCTGCAGCCACACGGCGGCTAATCGGCGGTCATCGAAGCGGCCCGTAATTAGGATTCCAAATTTGAGCATTCAACCAAATTGCCATTATTTACAAGTAGCAAATGAACTTATACAAATGTCGGTCAATGATTCATTTGGCATTCTGGAAACAAGATGTTTTTTCGATCTTTTTTCATATCTCCAAATTGTTTTTACCACCCAATTAAACTGACTTGTTGTTCTCTACATTTTCGTATTACGGTTATAATTGATGTATTCAAAGATTGGGCACGCGATATCTGTCGTGATACCTTAGAACAAAGACGTCGTAAAGCAACAAATGAGATACAGTAACAATTTGGTTGTTCAAGTGAACGGTCACATGCTCTTCCAACAGTCAAGAGTCGCGTAACGATTGCACTTTAATCCTTCTACTCAATCCAGGAACAAATGACTGTTCATACGATAGTGAAGATCCAACAGAAACTTCGTCGTTATTGGTCAGCATGCTTTTGCAATATTCTTTTTTCTTGAGGAAATCAATTCCTCGCTTGTCATCACTTCTTTTTTGTGATCTGTGCTTTTTGACCACTCAATTAAACGGTAGTTCAAGTTGTGTTCACCCACAAGTTTTAATGGTTGTTAACTGCTCGGAAATCACAGATCGCACGTCAGCGAAATGCTCTCACGTGCAAAGTTATCAAAATTTAATACAAATTCCATCAAGACGGAAGTTCAACTTGATGGATTGCTTCAGGAAAAAACTTCTCCACCAAACTTTTCTGTAAATGTACAACCAACCGATGGTCAGGGTTACGGTATTTTGCGGATCTTTTCAGCTAAGTTAATAAAATTGTGTTCCGAGAGCTCATAGCGTTGAGTTTTGGAGATTAAAATGGATAATATCATGACTATAAGACTTTTGGCTTATGACCTTGATTACACTTATTGGTTCCATTACGCTATGAGTAATCATGCGACATATCATTTTCGTAGAGCTCATATCCTCATTACAATCACTGACTTCCGCGTATCAAATTGACCGAGGTAACGTGCCATTTCTTTTTATTTTTGAACGTCAATTTTACGTCATCTAACGCTTGGATTAACCTAAATCCGGA
Source organism: Aphelenchoides besseyi (assembly GCA_024699855.1). NCBI lineage: Eukaryota > Metazoa > Nematoda > Chromadorea > Rhabditida > Aphelenchoididae > Aphelenchoides > Aphelenchoides besseyi. Next base: position 14,621,793 of record JAMPIQ010000002.1, read on the forward strand.
ATTAAGTAGGGATTCTGAACTTTTAAACAAACGGATTTGCCAATTCTGTTTAATTATCACCATCCCACGAGTCTTCCTTTTATGGAAACAACTAGTTCAGCGAAAATTGGTGGTCTTGATGAAACTTATTGGTTCATTCATTTTGAATCGATGGCACACACTGTCGCCATTTCATTCAGATCTCCAACCTCATTGGTTGTTTGAACCTGCTGTTATTTCTGTTCAACTGACGAACTAGTTTTTCTAATAGTGGAAATACGCAAGAACCAATATTTGCGAATACGCTTAAAATGCTTATTATATTATGCAGCAGGCTTGACAAGTTCAATGAGGGATTTCTTAATGTTCCAGATTAGAATAACAAAAAAAACAAAAACCTTCATTTTTAATGAAACTTCCGCAACGAAGCCATTGAACATAGCTAATCCGTATATTCGATTCCTTTGCCAATTGAACCATCTCTTTGTTACACGTATTAATTCAGTTCACGTGCTGGTTTTCAGATCAAAAGTTCGGCACGAAGAGTTCAGAATTAAACTACAGAGTGCTAATATGCTTTCAACTTCACAACATAATCTTAAGATTAAGATTGAATCAAACACTTTTAATCAAATGGAAACACCTCTATATCTTAAAACCCACGAATTCGCACTTCTAAGTTCGCATCAAATTGCATCATTGTTCTTGAGCATCCCCGGAAGTGCCTGTGAATATTGACCGTCAGAAACGAATGATAGGCATTACGTAAGCTTTCTGTTTTGGCTTAACCGGAACTTCTTTGTAGTTGAATACGATTTTTTTCGTATCGTAGTTTTCATCGACAGGTTCAGTTTTTCATTCCAAGGCTTTTGTATCTTCTTCTAAATTTCCATTGGCTTTTGTATTTTTTGAATAAGATCAGATTACGTTTGTTCAGTGTGACCTTCGACTTATCATACGGTCACTGAGCCAACTTCCTTTTGTCGAACCGCGTTTCCGAATCGAGCGCTCAATTCCCGACTTTTCGTGGGTTGACAATATTCAATGGCTTCCAGTAAATTTGTTTACTTAATCTCTCAGCAGATGCGTGTTAACGTAAAACAATTGTTCACACAAGAAAACTGTAGAAAGAGTTTGAAGCTCAATTTCCGTTCAATTTTTGACCACTTAAGACACGCTCATTTATTATCGCATTGATACTTAAATTGTCCTTTCTCTTCGTTTAAAAGCTGCTAATTATCGATGGGCTTTTCGAAAAAACAGCGTTAATCCTGCAATCACAATTCCGTGACTTTGAATTCGTTTCGAGCATTTCCGTTGATTTGCGTGTTGAAAAACTTGTGGACGGAACGAGACTAACAATTGAGACAAAAATGGAAAACAATGGAGATCACGAAAGGTCCATTGTGCCCAATTCGCCGTGGGAGTAATTGACTAATTGATGGTTTTGCGAAAATACGATGAATGCCTGAGGTGAAATGTGATAATCGCAATGGGCACAAATTGAATTTGAACCTACGAATTGCTTTCAATCTTATGCCTTCGAACGTATTCAGTTTTTGATCTCAACGCCTGAATATCCTCCAAACTATAGATCGAGATTGGACGAGTATCTTTGGTCTAAAATTGAAAGAGCAATATCGTTTTTTACGCGGCTTATACATGGCACCAACTGGCCGATACAAACTTTGATTGGTTTTGCATTCGAGCTAATTTGCAAACTGTACGAATTGGTCGTACAAACTGGACTCACACACACTGCTGGGCGAGTTTATTTAAAGGTTTTTCGTGACGCTTAAATAGAATTTAGCGACTCATTGTAGCAGTAATGTGGTAGTAAAGTGATTGAACTCCACGATTGGTCTTTACGTTAAGTGCAATGCTTGGTAATCACGACGACCAAAAACTAATTAGTTCCCATTAGTTTGGTCGATCAATCATAACGTCGAGTAACGAATTGGCCTTGAGCCGAACTTTTTTTTGGCTTCTGACATTTCGTTCAAGAGTTTAGATGCTCAGACGTTTGACTGAATCGAATGATCTTGTAGAGAAGACTAAACTTTACAACAAAGTTATTAATGGACATCAAATTGACGTATCGAAACGTCAAAAGAAAAGTTCGTGAACGGAAGCAGTTAAGCGATAAAACTTCTTGATCATTAAATTACGGAAAGTTTCTATTTACATTCAAAAATTGCCATCAGTTGTTTTTGTGGTTAAGATCTTGACGTCACAGCTTCGCAAAATACAATGAGTACGAAGCAACGACAAACTATTGGGAATTCGATTTAAGAGTTCGCATTAAAAACAAACTTGCAGCTTCTTGTCGTTTTCGCAAGAGATTATATGTTCGTGAATATCAATGAAGTAGTGCAGGCATAGCGTTGACGTATTCTCATGTTTTCGTTTCAATCAAAGCAACTTTCTTCTTTTGACTTTCTCATGAAATTCGAACTATAAAATAGAAATTTGAGGGTTTGGCTAACAAACTGTAGAGTTATAAGCAACAGAAGGAGTTTCGAATTCTAGAAAGTGAGTGTTAAATCAAAAAATTACATTTACGTCTTGGACAAGAAAATCGGGATCAATCCTACGGTATATTCCATCTTTTTTCAGACACAGAGTTTAAATCAAGTGTCTAAACACATTTTTTTTTTGGAGTATGCCAAGCCATTCCGCAATACCATTATCGTATTGCAATTCTTTCGACCTTTGCTATTAAACTTCTTATATTAAGTATAAGTCCTAAAGACACGTAGTTCTCTCACTTTGGTTAATGGATAAAAGAAGGTTAATGCATTTGCAGCTTAGCAGAATCACTGTGTAGGGTCTTCTTTCTGTAAACAAATTACGATACTTGCACATGTTTCTAGCCATCTTTTCTACACACAACATCTACTGATTCAGCAGTTTTCGCAATTGACGTGAAATCACAACGACCAAATTCACATTCTGTTTTCTTATTGAACTTGTACAAATGACGACAACAAATGTTTTTCAAGTTAATTAGCAGAAAAATAACCACACAATTAAAACACACACTCGTTTCTTTATGAACTCAGACAACGTGTCGATGAAGGATATGTTTTTCAAAAACACTCTCAATTCCGTTTGCTCTTGCTTCTGTTCGGTAGCATTTTGGAATCCAAAACACGCACATCAAATGATGAGATGTCTCTTTGAGTTGCAAATACAAGCACCAGCAATGAGTTGAACTAACTGATAGCTTCAACTGAAGACTCTTAGCAGTTGGTTTTCAACATCTGTAAAAACATATTGTCGACATAATTCGAACTTGTTGACATGTCAATCAATTAAAAGTACAAGAAAATTTGGGTTGTGTGGTTGTTTTTCCATTAGGTTTCCCAATAGTTTGCGGCAGTTCGAAGGCTTTTTGGAGGAATCGCGTTGATGGTTTTTGTAGGTGGAACACTTTATGGTCTGTAAAAACAAAAGTTACTATCCAAAGTTTTGAAAGATACGCAAAAACAATTTGCTATTCCAAAAAACAAGCGAATTCATCGAGAAAAACAAAATTTAAGTTCTCGGCCGATGGGCAGCTTGTGATTTGAAAAGTTTTTGTTAATTGATTTGGCTTTTTCAAAGTTTTTTGCTCCATTTTTTATGTTTGTATTGCTGTGGGTTTTGTACGTTTGTTGTAAAAAGATGTTGGGGAAAATGGAATTTGATTGTCGTTGTAATTCTCAGCAACGACCAGGAGCACATTACCATTGGCTGCGAAATGTCGAGTTTTCGTCGAGTTGACGAGCGGTCGTCGTAGAAACCGGAAGACCTCTTCTGTGGCTCACACAGTGATCGAAAAGTGAATTTTCGTCGATTTCATAACTTCGAAGACAACCGATCGAACAGATGGATCATCGGAGAGGGGACACGTGACGTTGAACGTCAAGGTCGATCGACTTCATCGTTCAACGCGATCTGTCGACTGATTCACATTTAATTGATTGTTGAAGACAAATGTCATGATTTCAACCTAACTGCTGAAATAACGGAACGATATAAAACAACGAAAGTATCGTTGTCAACCGTTGGGTTTTTCGCTTGAAAACCATTTGGCCTGTTTGGCGAATCTGATTGATCATTGACACTTGATTAGACGGTAGTTTATTTTAAGACATGTTCATTTTTGCGTTAAATCGAAATTGTTTTTTTATTTACACGTCCGAATTCTTCGTGCAGTTCATTTGCTATGACTGTTCGTTCTATGGTCTCGTGACCAATTTTAAATTCCGGTGAACAAATAAACTCTGCAAGTGCATTACTAGGAACGCTGTTTCTTTTAATTGCACGTTCGTACTGTTGATCCTAAACGCGATCAGTACAGTAATAGCCGGTTGATTTCAATCGAACTATTCGGAGGTGTGTAAACGACCATTCCTTACATTTCAGTTTTCCTCGACGTGCATTGTCATTGTTGTTACGACGATAAGAGTGAACGGAAATTTGTATTTCACTTTGACGTGCGCTCATAAACTTGAAGTTATAGTCCGTGGAGTTTTCGAGAAACGACTACAATGAATTAGTCAGAAGTTTAAAGTGCATTTTTCTGATAAGAAGGTTTCGTTGAATACGTGAGGTTAGGAAGAAGGGCGATGTAGTTTTACGTTTATAGAAATACCGTAAGTTCGTTTGGTCGAATAATTGAAAGTGATTTTCAACGTGTTTTTGCTAAAATTCAAATCCCTCTGATTCATCGTGTTCGTAAGCTGCTTGAAGGTATAAAAAATAACTTCGCAGTTATACCATGAACAAGCAGTTTTGCCTTCATATTGCTGATTAATTGTGATATCAAACCTCTTCAACACAAACCACGCAACACCAATCATAAGCTCTTCAAAGAGGTCGTAGTTGATGTAGATTAGCGATGGTTTCAGTTTTCGTGAAGAAACTGCTAAACTCGAAAAGACATTAAGATGATTGAACTTGTTTCGACGTCCAAATGTCACTATTGCCGATTTCCCAAGTATTTCCTCTTCAACTGACCGACTAATTCCGCAATGAAAGGAGGTGTTTGGCTAATTCCTTTAAGTGATGGTTATTTCATACAAACATTTGGAGCGGAGGTTAGCGAGTCGAACCGCAATTGATCTTTGCGCTTGCGGTTGTTTTTCTTCATTGTCACAATTTCGTCGCTGATTCAAAAAGACACATCCGTGTAGTTTATCTGCTTACATATTGTGAACATTCCGAAACGACATCACTAAACGCATGGGTTCAAAACACTGTCAGTTGCATTACAATGACACCAATCTTAGGGCTGCTTTGATGTTTGCTCAATCTTCTAAACGGGTTAACAACAACAATATGTTAGCTATACGTAGTGTTGAATTTAAGGCTTAACGGGATTGTGATTTCTGTTTTGAAGATTTGAACAAGGTCTCAGTGATGATTAGTAGACAGATGGAATTTTCATTTCAACATAGCACACAGACCCCTTAAAACCTGATTTCATACACAAACCACAGTAAGAAGAGTTGAGTTGTTGTATGAAATCTTTTGCTGTAAAGATGCCAAAAAATCGAAAAGAGCGAAACCAGCAGTTTGACCACAGTGTCTTATTGAATTACTTTGTTTGTGAGGTACGTAAATGCTTCAATTTTTACTCACAATGACTAAACCAAAACCTACGAACGCAGTTTACACGCTTCTTAATCTCACTTTAGAGATACGAACCGAACATCTTTACATTTGAATTCGCTCTTTACGATCTAATCCTCGGGGATACAATTCGATTTTTGTGCCAATTTGTAGCCAACAAAACGAAATGTCAGAGATGAAAGCGAAAAGAAAAGTTCTGATCATTTCATTGACATTTTACGTAGTTGACAGTTTTGTGTTTAAACAAATTGAACGTTCGGAAAAAAGGTTAAACCAAACAGCAGCTTTAAATTAACCGCTAAGTCAATTCGTTCAGCCTGGGAATCGAATTTCAATCTGAAGACAATCAAATCATCGGGTCCGAGAGTTCGAATTTTACGCTGCTAAAATCTCGTCTACGTCAAAACTCAAAACTGAGATCTAATTGTTGGCAAGAGGAGTTTTTTCAAACGTTACGTGTTTATTCTGTTGGTTGGGATATGAAGTCTGCGAATTGCGTAGTTAACTTACTTAGCTGTCGATGTGGACGCTTCCAGATTGGTCTGCTTTGTGGGAAATAAACGACCAACAAGCGGTCGTTAAGTTTCTTGAAGAACACTACCGTAGGACCGATGAAGTTAACAAGTCCCGACCTAAATTCGTTTCGAATTCATCGCATGTTTTAAACGACAAACAACCTTTGTTGTTAGCTGAAAATAAACCGCAACCGATTCTTGGCCTCTTGCATTATGATTCTTCGTCTTTCTAATTGTTTTGCTGTTTCGATCTTCATGTTCAAAAATCGGACGGCTAATTTGCTCGAAATGCAACCGCGAAAAGATGTTTCGGAATGTTCATCAGCCTAATTGAACGTGTTAAATACTCTTCGCATGTGAAACAAAAGCTTAAAGTGTTGTTAGCAAAATGAAAAATATACGAGACCGAGCAAGCATTTTCAACCGAATTGTTGGGCTTAGGTATAGCGAATCAACTAATCCACTTCGTGGGAGGTTTCACGTCACACCGCTGATTTCCAACGCGTGTGCAAGCGATCTCCGACTAGCGATCAAGGAATGACGTCAAAACTGTCGACAACCACAACATTTGCAATCCGAAATTAGTATGATTCTTCAAGTCAAGTCAAAGTAGCACTTCAAAATATTGTAGAGATCAGACATTACAAACGTGTTTAATCTAGTGACGTACAACTGCACGGTTAATACACTCGACTAAAGGCCGCAAGTTGTAGTCAAACTCCAATTTTATTGTTTCTTCGTATAATGAGGTCGTAAACCGCAATTGGTCGGTCGTTGCCAATTTGTGTAAGCGGTTTGAAAAGTCCATATTCGTTGATTTTATTGCATCATCGTGTGTGAACTCGAGAACAATTGTCCTTTTAGTTTCAGTGCAGGAAACATACGACAAATTTTGTGTGCTTTTTGCTGTCACATTGTGAAATCCTGCTGGTCTGGCGCCATCAAAATCGATTTCCGTCTCTTATCAATCGTTTAACCAAAACTGCGAGTTTGCAATCGTCCCAGAAAACCACTTGGCGTCTTGCAAAGAAATCTCGACGTTTTCAACTCCCACAGTGCTTATCATCTATTGACGTAGAATCGTTTGTACGGAGCACGCGTTGAGGCCCTTACATCATTTTGCCTAATACGCTTTCCTTTTGTACTTTCCGAATTCACAACCGAATACAGACATTGCAAGTCACGATCGTATCCTTCAATCTATAAACCTCAGAATGTACAAGTGAATGTCTGTGACTTTGAACTCACATTTGAAGTCTATCGACAACTTGCGATAGGCCAGAACTTTCTCGCTTAGGGATTTTCGAACACTACCGTAGTGTTTAGCTCTTTCGCTTTTGCTAATCGCGCAATGGCACGGGCGTCGACAATTCATGACCTCAAATTGTCCGACTGCTCGATTCCAATGAGTCCACATGCCGAACTCGAAGATCAGACCGCGCAGATTGCGTAACAATGGCAAGTCATTAAGAAACGAGTAAGAGCGGTTTTCATCTTCCGGTTAACTCGATTTGTTCAGTTTCTAGTGATTTACGACACTAATAGCCAATATGACAGCTCCGATTACGAGGCAATGAATTCGGCTTTGGAGTCTATCTTTTATATAAGCTCATCCTATTTTTTTAAATCGACTGTTGCGGATTAGAAAACGTCGTGCATTCGCCGATTATGCAACTTTTTTTGGGAGCGATTTGCTCACTTTCCATAATTGGCTCCCGATTATTGTCCGTTAGGGTTGCGATCTCGGGGCCGTCATTTACCATTCAGCGATTATCTTTTCAGCCGTTTAATTCGAGAGTTGTTTCTGACCGAATGTCAAAAGTGAGTTGTAAACGAACTGTCGCAGTTGGATTCTTATGTACATCTTCTTTCCGTCCCATTACTGTACGACTGCCAGTCAGTGTCCGCCGATTTCACAAAGAAACGTGTGGACCCACGTAATCAGCAAACAAAAACGTTTCGCTCGTCATCAACTTTGGTGTCTTTTTTCGAATTCCCGCTTCCGTCTTCAACGCCTGTCCATTGGGTTTGGGGGAATCAAGGAACCCAAAAAAGACGTCTCCGCTTTTTGCCAAAAAGGAAATTGGGCGGGTGTGTAACAGGAACGTTTGCGAGCACGATCTGATAATGAAACATTTCGTTCAAAAGCGTCGGAATTCGCGATCACAGAAAGCAACGTCATCACTTCTCTCAAGTTCAGCGGCCGCCGTTGGCGCCAAAAAGTTTCGTCGTTCGATCAGCCGCAAAGTGAACGAAGAAATGTCTGGGAAAAATCGACGAACAGCGACGTTTAATTCGCAGGTCTTTCGCAACGCAGCTTCGTCCATTCTGCCGTTGGAAAGTCTCATCGCGTCCTTGATCTTTTTACGTTTTAACATGCGAATATGTTGCAAGAGTTCGCAGAAATGCAACGTCGTTGATGACTCACACCCGCACGCTAAAAGCGTCCACTCTCCGCCCACCATCAGGCGAAAAACGAGCCGCCGTTGCGTCCGGGACTCGTCAACTTGCGCAACAAATTGAGTCGCTGCGCACTGACCGCAAGTGAATGGTTTGCTCTACCGCAATCTTTACGGTAAAAAGCGTGCCTTTCGCGATTTCATCATTCTCTGCGTTTGCGGATTTGCGATCTTTCGAAACTGAGCGCGCAATTCGCGTCCGATCCGCGGATTCCGATGACGCATTGGAATTGCAATCTTTTTGTTCGATTCAAAGATCCTTTTTATTATCACACCTTGACACAACACTCCCTCCTCCCTCTTACATGGAGATTAAAATTTTTCATGTACTCATCTGCAAAGATACTTGTGGTTTACGCAAAAGAGGGATTTAATTCACAATAGCATCATATCGTGCGAGGTGTACTATATGGCAGAATAAGTTTACTGTAATATACTTTGTATTGTCTTATTCGGCAATCGGTTTACCTCGACTGCGTCATTGGCTAGCGACCTTTGCAACATTCGCGCCCGTCGGATGATGCTGTCAACATGAGGTTGGAATCTGGACTTGGCAATCAGTAGCCGAGGACTTTTGATGGGGCGGTGTTGTGCGAGATTATTCCATTTTCTACATTCTTAGCGATCCGATTTACTCAACAATCTTTCTACAAGCGGGTACCGTATATTCGGTGGCTTAGCGCGCAAAATCGGCTTTCAATTTACATGTGGATCAAAGGTTTGTAACCTTCGGGGAGTTGGGGGGCGGGTCGCGCACTGTTCTCTTCAATCCGCAAAATTTAACTCCCCGCCCAAAGCGGCCGTTTTGAACGTTGCGGAATGTTCGTTTTTGGAGCTCCACCTCAATTCTGCAGGTGCATAAAACGGATGCCTTCGGACTTCTCGGCCACATTTTTCGTTTACGGAGCGCGAAAACCAACCGGGCGGGGTCTTGGACTCTCCATATTCCCGAAAAGGGGTGGAGTGGAACTCTTGATTTAGATGCTACCATTTATATGCTCCGCCCCAACTTGCCGCGAAATTTCCAGCTGTCGATTGTACGAAATGTAAAATTTTACTATTAAATTCATTCATTCCGACAACTGTTGAAGCGAATGGTTGACCATTCGAATCGACCCTTGAAGTTTCATGAACATCTGATCTTCCATCATATATGTTTTCGTTATTGTAGTCTCGTGTTACGACTTTAATGGACTTTTACATTGTCCGCTTCTTCTACTTAAACTCGTGTTATACTGTTCATACTTTTCGTGAAGACAAAATCGAGTGGGATTCATATTGGAATTGCAGAAAAAAACTATTTCGTTGACTGCTTCGGATCTACCGATTACTTCACATTTTTCTACTCAACACTTTCCGTTGATTTCATTTGCTATTGTACCGATTCACCGTTCCGTTGACAGAATGTGTACTCAACAATCAAATCTAATTCGTTTAATACTCGCCTCTGTTCTGATCTCCGTACTGGTTCACTGTACCAACGCTCTTACCTGCTTCGAAACCAACGATGATGTAAGTTTTTGATCGATTAACTTAAAAAGGATTTGAACATAATTTTGCGTTCTTTCAAAATTCAACTTATTCGTTAGTCTTTAAGAACGAAGAGATTGCAAGGCCTAGCAAAACTCCTCTTACCGTAATATCATATATCCAGTGATTATGATTCAGCCACTTGGTTCCAAGATGCAATACGAACTGAACGTTCGTTTGCCCTCTTTTAAGGAGATTTAAGACCACAATTGGTTTTCTTTCTATTATAAATTACGTTCATGACGTCCGAAGTACAAATAGGACCATTTGCTAAAGACCTCAGCTTCTATACGTGAAAACTTCAATTTGGTTTCCATGAACTCTCAAAATTGTAGTAACTTTACTTGCAATAAGTTATTTTGATTGTTCTATCGAATTGATTGAACATAAAAACTATTTCTGGACACTAACCTTTGACAGCATGCGTCTCTTTCGATTACTTCCGATCGGGAATTTGAATGGCGAATTGCATTCAAAATTACACAATACGTCTTTGGGATTACCACGTAGGCGATACGAAAACAGCAACTGAATAGCAAGTTACTGTGGTCAATTCGTGTTGTTAATCTTTTGATTGAAATGTGAAGAGTAAAAAATTAATCCAAATGTACTCGTCATAAATCTTTGCGTATGTTGTGGTATCTTAAGAAAGTGTTTTTACGGGACTGAAAAAACGGCTGCGTTGGAGTTATGTGTCATCGAACGACCGTATTCTTATGAATATGCTTAATGAGTAGGCAGGCCAATTAATACACTTTCCTCAACTTCACAAACGTTCGCTAATTTCATTTAACATACCGAAGAGTTTGAAACAACTTTAATTGTCATTTCAACTACCCCTTGAAACTAACAACTTCTTGTTCACTGTATTTGTTCAAATCTTCAAATGTATTGTGAACTTACAAATGTTGCCAATGCAAGAGCTTTGATCATAAACATCGATGATGTGTAGAAAGAGCCGATGGATTAAAGTAAAAAATTCATTACGACGATTTTAATCAACGAAAAAGGTTCCGACCAATCGGCTTTTGATCCAAACGGATTTTGTGTTCGGTCGTCATTAATGCGCTACATTCGTACTGGAAATTTGGTGACTTCAAACATAAGCCACAGTCTCAAAGTGAAAGATCACTAAGGATTCTCTTAGTTGAATTCACTATCAAAGCTAATGGACTCATTGAGTGAGGACCAAAAAGTTCAGCGTGTGTGGTCGGCTAATCAAATGAACAATAAGAAACGTGAACTATGTCGGATAGTTATCATTAGACCTAAACAAAGTTCAAACTAAACATTCTTTTGAATTTCAGGGCGACATGGTTGAGGTTTCTAATGATGAATGGACATATTGCGTGATTCTACCAGAGAGAATAGAAGACAACAAATTCGTTGAAGGACGTGCATTTGGCGTTGGACCGAACAGCGATTCGACTACTGCATACGATAAAATGTTTGCTGTCAGCTCCGATTTGTATCGTATCCTTTCGCTTTGCGTTCAAGAAGTAAGTTTTTTTATCGAATCCAAAGGATGAGATCGTTCGTCCTTTCCGTTTTCATTTCCTAATTTCCACTTTTTTAGCGATACGATTTCGGCCGTATCTCACCCAAATTCACGTTCAAACAACCAGAGTTTATGCTTCGTTGCTTCTGCAATTATGATCTTTGCAACAAAGAAAAAAACTTCTACGCTTATATGAACAACCTAAGAGTAAGAATTGAATCGTATAGACCAATAATATGGTTGAATTTGTAGGACGAATCAGCAGCTCTTGACACAAAACAAGGAATGCAAAAACGCGGTCGTTAAGTGCTATCAAGTCTTCAGTCCGAACATCGGACAACCATTTCACCTGCTGTTCCACTCAAATTCTATTCATCAGAATTGTGATCTCCACGTGGAGCCGATCGGATAGTTTATGTAGCACAGAATGGTAAACATCTCATCACAACCACATGCTCTTCCGCTGAAGCACACCCGTGCCTTTTCATCGTTCCAATCTTGTCGCTGAGTTTCGTGCTCTGAACCAAAAAGATATAAACCATAAAAAAATGCTTCTTTCGTATTCTCTAGTTGTTTTTCTTGTAGTGCGAGGTAATCGAAGGCTTAATCTCAAAATGTGTATCTCGTTCTTCTCTCAATTGTTATTTCGCTTCAGCCATCAACAACCGTCTTCTCTTTGTTTTCCCGCATAATCCGGTGGCCGATTTTCGAACTTGCAATTGTCAAATTAGTTGGTTAGATTAATTTATGAACTTTGCTTTGAACATTCACGTACTCAAAAACAACAACCACATTCACTCTACTTTTCTTTCCGATCTCAATCCCCCGAAACAACATGGTATTTCGAAAAAGAATAAAAAGCAAAAAAAGAGTTTTAATTTGTTCGGTCTCTACTTCAAATGCATTCCCTTCTTTCTTTCGATACCACCAATTCATTTCTTCCACTCTTTCTCTTTCCCTAAACGGGTGGCCGTACCGTGTTGTTGTTTTTCTACTCCTATTTCCATTCGTATACGGTAGACTGAAGCATACATAAACATCAATTAGTTTAAACTACGATCAATGTTTGTAAAGAAAAGTATTCGCCAATGGAATTTCGAGAAAGTTTGCTGATTCACAGACTTAACAGGTTTTTCGTTGAATCAATTCGTTAAAGATCTTACGAATCCTCAGCAGCGACATGATTAGCATAATGGATCGTAAGCGTCGACCTGTTGCATTTGGTTTATTAGTCTTCAACTAAGCGCTATCTCTCAGCCTTGGGATTTTCGAGATGCGAACGTCAAGAAACATTGCAACCAGGAACAGTAAGACGAAGATCGGATTGTCGATTTAACTTCGAGTTTCTATCCGAAAAAAGTGACTTTCTGTCTCAAATGTGTTCTTTAGTCTGATCGGAATGTTTGAGTAGCAACGTTTGATCGGACAACATGGTAACAAGTTTTTCTGTTTGGTAGCTTTAAACTGACGATTATTTTAAAGTTTGTTTACAATATGTTTCAGTGTAATACTCAACGAAAATGATTGTTAACACTGAAGTGTAGAGTTAAGAAAACCTCTTCATAACTCAGAGAACAACTAAGAAGATGCTCAAATTATCTAACTCCAAAATTTTATACTTTTTCTTGAACCTTATGTTCACGAAAATTCAATGCGAACGTTTTTTTTGAATCAGAAATTCTGAGATTGTCGACAAGTTCATTTAAAATTGTGATTTCGGATGTTTGGTCTCTATCTCTACGTGTTCGTTGAGATAACACCAAAAACTTCCGCTCACGACAACTGAGTACTTGAGCACATTGAACAGAAAAGAGAATGTGCTGAAGCGCAAGCCCATCGAGTGACGTCTGTCTTTAGTCATGACCTTTTGCTCTTGGACTCGGTAAAGTGAATGGAATTGAAATTCGAGAAATTGGGCGCCGCTCAAAATAGCAATACTTTCGGTCAAGAAGTACAAAAAAAGGATTAGAAGGTTAATTTTGTTAAGACATTATAAAACAAAATTATTCGATGAGACTCGGCTTTCGCAACGAGAGGCTCTCGGATGCTCAGTGATCTGGAAAATTTAATTAAAGAACTTCGGACTTTGTACAGAACCGACAGATTTTGTGGTTGGAAAAAAATTGTAGTTTCTCGACATAAGATGTGAAATGGAGACGTTAATTCAATTGACCGGAACCAAAAGTCACATGACAGTCGTAACTGATTTGCCATAGAAATTGAACGTACATGAACACGAAAGTCATTGACATCATTACTTTCGTGTTGTTCCCTCGAACTTGAAAGGAAATGGAAAGTTGAACGAGAGTTCAACGGCTGAAAAGTCAACAAAAGAAACATGTATCCGTTTCCTCTTCTCATGACCTTCAACTAAAAGTCTGTTAAAGCACACGAACTACGGTAGGAAGCAGAACAACAATCGTCACTGATTAGAACCGAAAATTCTTCAAACGATTGCTATTGATTTCAATGTAATTAGAATGAAATGCAAGAACAAGTGACTTTTCGGTCCCAAATTTTGTTCAAATCTTCGCAGTTTAGCGATGACTCAAAACACGACTGTTCGATGGCCTCTAATTCCCACGTTCGATTCATCTCGACCGCTCTTACATTTTCATAACGATTGTCGAGACAATCGAAAAAGTTTGTGCAGCTCACAGATTTTGATCCTTGAAACATGAGAATAAGTTTCGGAAATGCACTTCAGATTCTGTTTTCCCTAATGTGCATGTTGTCAACTATATCGGCAACACAAAGTAAGTTGAAGTTCAGATTTGTGACTGTTGATTCTCTTAGTTCGCACGTCTTATGGAATGCGATCAGATGCGAATAAGTGAGTGAACGTTAACAAGTTCGTTAAATCATCTCTTGGTTTTAGTTCAACGGCTATTGCTACGGACTTTGGGTTGCCCAACGATTGTACTGGTCACTGCACGAAGAACATTTTTGCGGCTCTACGTGCTGCGTTAGACGGAAGTGCGACGAGTTTGTTGCGAGAATTTCCGCAAATGTGCAAGTAAGTTGATGTCAATTGTTGATTTATTTTACAATCGTGTATGAATTAAGAAACTACGACGAAACGAAACAATGTCTGACGAAGATTGGACATTGCAAAGTGACCGTTTTATACAACGCCTTGATAAGCGGCATGAGATACATGTGTGAGCGTCAGCGCTTAGGTTCCTTTCAAAGTCTAAGCTTCTTATCGTATAAATTTCAGCTATTGATAGCAATTTGAAGTGTGTTAACGACGGCTTTCCGACCATTCAACAAGGTTTTGCTACACACACTTAATCTACAACTAATAGTTAATTTAGCATGCGATCGTCAATGTCATTCGGAAACAATTGCCACGGGATTGACAGTGAAACAAATTTTCCAAGAGGACATCAAACTGCTGAAGATGTTCGATCAGCACATGGGCCGTTTAACTACGAACGAAGCCTGTCGTCTGAGTAACTGTATGATCAAATGCTATCGCACAAAAATCAACTTGCGTTGTGACGGCTCAGTTGGATCGGTTTTGACTGTCATTTCAAACGACTATAATCTCACGCTGAACGAGTAATTTCAGGAAGGTCTCATTCGTCCGTATAGTGAAATCCAGGAGTTGGGTTCGTTTTTCAATCCTATGGTGGCAATGATCATTCCACGTCAATGCAGTTTTCTTACAAACACCAAAGAAATGGCCGAACTTCGAATTGATCCAGCTCTCGACCAAAATGTTTTCGCGTTGTATTCCGAAAAATTCGTATGTTTTCATTACTCAACCCGAAAAATTTTACACCCAGAAATCGTCCATTACGGTCGCGCCGTTCAACAATCCACTCGAGAACTTCACGACCGATGAATACGAACGATCACCATTGGATGAGGAATGAAGTTCGTCACGGTACACGTTTCCATTGTTTTTGATCCCAACTTGAATGCTTTTAACACTTCTATCCCAGCACGTTTTCCAATTTCAGAGTTTCGAACTAACTTGATGGAAACACTTTCAAAATAAATAGCCGTGAAATCGTTGCCTACAAAGTTGAGAAACTTCAAAACAAACTGACATCTCCGCTTCAATGTCACTGTTGTTTCTCAACACACAAGAAGCTCGTTAATCTTTGGAATGCCCAGTTGGTTATTAACCGTTGACCGGAAAAACGATGTTTGTCAACAGTTCAATTATTATGTCGATTTCTTATGTTACGAAAAGCTTTCAAAATGGCGTCAAAGTTAATTTCCATTAGGAAGTCCGTTCAGTTGGCCATTTGATCGCAGAGCTCAACGACTGCAACCTCCGACTATAAATCGAACGTTGCTTTTCGAGCAAAAAAACTTCGGAATTTGAATCCTTTGACTTCGAATTCCAAGCAAAGCGGATGAAAATCGCTTTTTATTTTCATGCTTTTCCGTCTTTGTAGTTGTTAGCTAAAGACCGAAGAATGGCGATTAGATGAAAATAATATGGTCAAAGTATAAGAGGACGAGGAACCGCAAACCAAACTCGTGATACGCGTGGAGATAATCTTCAAAATTTCAATTAGATGCGAAGAAAACCACAACAAAACTTTTGAAGACTATCAGTCCACGGCTTAAAGTTTTCGTTATTCATATTAGTCAAAACTCAGTCATTCTGATCTTTGCATGTACGGAGACTGGAATGAAGAGCCGTAGAAATTTAATGCGATCAGCTTTTTCTAAGTCCCGGGACAATGTTCACATTCACACGTTGCAAGCAGTCAAAATGCAAATTAGAAAACCAATCTCGTTATCTTTCTAATTGTAACTTAGTCGTGGTATACGATAACAGCTATTTGCTCGAAGATATGTATTCCGAACACGTCATTTTAGAGTGATTAGTCAAGGACGGAAGAGTAGAAACCGAGGACAGATGTTTAAACCTGCTCAAGTCTTCTAAACATCATGTAACTCCCCGATTACCGTCCTTGCTCTCATCTTGGCTACTAACGATCACTAGACTTCCTGCAGCCAAGAATCTTATACATCAGATTTCCGCTTCTTCATTGCGATTAGGGGATCGTCAACTTCAAACCACAGATCAAGAATGATCTAGACGTCGTTAGCTATATCTACCGAGTACGAAGCATCTGTAGTCATTATCGTAATAACAGTTCTTTGGACGGCACATCAATTCACGGGTGGTTTTATTCAGAAGACGACTAAACAAACTCAGAAAACTTTCTTATTCTTCCAAAAACGAGTATAAAATTAAGGTTGTTTGTGTGACGAAATATTGATTGACTTTAAATCAGTTTGATCACAAATCGGCATTATTCAAAGATGTGATCAGAATTCGAGGATAAAACAAGATAAAAGTTATTCCATTCAATGGCTTCGAAATAATAACCGAGTGTTACAACTTCGATAGAAACGAGAATAGCATATGGAGCCTACAAACAGTGGAATTTGAGCTGTGAAGTGGTCGAGGATATTTTGCTGGAAGTGATCCCCGTTTTGAAGTGCCGGCAATAGTCATAGTCCAAGTCGAATAGCTTTTAACAACCATTTTTGGTAGTTCATGAATTGCCTCGATATACATCAATTTCATGTTTCAATCGACCTCACATTAACTAACTACGATCTATAGGAGTTTACTTAATAATCAATGGCTCATGAAGTAAGTTGGCATTCAAAAATGACACTGTGACTTCGACATTAAACAGTTTGATCATTGAATTGATTATGGCGCTTTTTTAATTGCAATCAGCTATACGAACTACAGTTAGCAACACGAATGAGAATGCAATCAATCCGATTGCCGTTAATTGAAGTTGAGTGCACATTTTGAATCACACAACAAAATTGCAGACTACGAAATTTGCCGAACGGATAAGAGCTCGAAATTCGATTAGCTTATGTTTGAATAATTGGCCGACGTTAAGTGCTTTTTTGTTATGAAAATTATACACAAATTCCTCAACGACTTTTGCCGAATTCTCAGAGATCCATCGCGGATTAGTGTTACTGTAGAATGTGCACTTCAGTCGATCAACCATCAAACCTTTCGACGCAAAAGCTGAACCGTAATCGGGTAAACTCATCCGTTTACGTACATCTCCTGACAAATCCAAAGGGTATTCGGTCAAAAATTTTTGTTACAAAAAATTATGAAACTCGAAAAAAGGAATCAAATAATGACGTTGTGAAATCAATCAAAGTACCCAACTAAGCTTAGAGTCAATCTCGTACGAACTTGGTACACTTTCGTAACTTAACGAAAATCTCTCCATGCCTACGATACGAAGCTTATTTCCCAACTCCCGCACTTAACATTTGATTGACGAAGAAGTAACGACAGTCATTGATTGAAAGCTTCAAAGTTCGATTTCCACATACGATTTTTGAAACACTAAAAAATGTATACATGCATGATCGAAATTGAAATCAAATGTTTCTTTGGAGTTGGGTTCATAGCAGAAGAAGAGTCGATGTTTGGTTACTGTTACAGTAAATTGTGGAAGAAACAGACGTTTCTGGAACTCGAAAAATTTTAAGCCCATAGTATGCTTGTTTCAGATTTTGTATTACGTAAAAGTGTGTAATCTTCTTTTCGACGGCGTCAACTTCAACGCTTTTCGTCTATGACATAAGAGATTTGTGATCGAAGATGCACATTGTTTGTAGTAACTCCCTCGATTACAAATGTCTGATCAAGAACAAAATAGCACGGTGGCCATTGATGCACAGTAGTTGGACAGCGGTTTAATCTCGACTATTCCTCTAGATCTTCAAATCGTTGAATGTAATCGGGATCTTCTTTGTTTGTGCTTCACTGGTTATCCGCAGATGCTTTATAGCACTAATTCGATGCATATTTGGATAGTTCTCGAATACAACTTCTTAAATGTTCTTACAAAAATGTCGCCAAAACGAATGAATTGCATACCATTGGCTGCACTCGAACTTTCGAAACTCGATGTTATTACAAAGAACCAAGGATTTGAAGCCAAGAGCACAATAAATCACAAATCCCCGACAGGATTTGTCTAAGGCTCACGGATTGAGACTACAGATGGAAACGAAATTGAAATGGAAAAACGAAATGTCGCATTTCAATTCTGCCAAATTCAATCACTGTGAGTGGAACATGGCGATTTCGACTCCTTATTTTTCGGGGATAATAAGCGTAAAAAGACGAAGTTCTGAAGCACGTGATTTTTCGAAAGTCACGAATCTTCTATGGAATTTAACGGCCTTGAGAAACAAATACAAGAGCACAAATCCAAGAAAGTTTAATAGATTTGGACCGTTTGATTAGCTTTGATTTTGTTAGTTCCGTAGTATTTAAGCTCATTTGTACTAAATCTCATAAAATTTTATGTGAAGGTCAAGATTACTTACTACAAAAGCATCACCGTCAAAAAAACGAATCCACTATGTTATTTGAATCAAAGTACTATAACTGTGCGAATAATCCTTGTCATTTTATAACTATTTTGTTAAAATTAGATGATATGTTAACAGTCGTATAAGTCAAATTTGGAATTTGGGTGCTCCAGACGGTCTTTCGGTCCCCTTTTTAGCCCGAGTGATAGCGTTTTGAATTGCATCAGATGCGGCCATTGATTCTTCTTCAGGTGTTCGACCAGAATTGTCACGAGCATAGGGATCAGCGCCATTTTCGCATAGCCATTCAACCACAGAAACTACTCCCCGTTCAACAGCCTGAAATCAGAAAGAAATCATTTGGCCAATTCAAGGCTAACCACATGCAACGCCGTTCGACCTCCGTAGTCCGATTGATTCAACGAAGCACCAGCGAGTTTCCAAGCTTTCAGCAGTTCGATGTCCTCTTGACTAGCAGCCATACACAATTCTGTACCTAAACACGTGATCAATGGTAATGAAATAAGATCACTGAAATAACCAATTCGTACGTTTGTTGCGATCAAATGACCACCAGCTTTACGTAGAGCGCCAATCGTCTCCAAGTTCTTCGATCGTACAGCTGCTTGAAGGGCGTTCTCATTCTCCGAATCTCTGAACTCGAATAGAAAACAGTAAGAAATGATAGCACTTACTTTATATGGACTGACACTCCATTTCTTAAAAGCAAGTTCACGGCTTCCACATTACCATTGCTGGCAGCAACATGAAGAGCGGTTCTCGAGCTGTAGTCGGGATTCGAGTAATTTGCACCGCTTAAATTCAAACTTTTCAACAGCTCTGTGTCGTTCATTTTTGCTGCATGACAAACGAGCGGTGGAAACAGAGCTTCTCTGAGAAGTCGAGCTTCTCGTGACGAAGTGATGTGTAGAAATTTGGCCAACCGAGGAACTAAAAATACATACGACTTCACTTGACTCAACTGTCGCTTACTGATGTCGAGTTGATTCAACTTTTCCGAATGGCTGACTGTCAACTCACCGCGCAAATTCTGTTGAAGCATCTAAATGTCCAATGATAAATGATCTCATTGAGCAAAGCTCACTTTTTTCATTTCATCTAAAGTGCACTTTTTCGCTAACACGTACGCTAGTTTCGTTAGTGCAGCAACTACAGTCATATCAGCACCGGGAATGACTCCTATGTCGCTTAAAATCTAAACAAATCAACATCGTTCGTCCATTTAACCCACTTTTCCCGTCTCGTAGTATGCGATCACGTGTCCTTTGTTGCATTCCGACACATTCAGAATCAAACATCCACGTTCCACGGCCGATCGTATCTCTTCAATGATATCGAGACGTCGAAGCGGAATGTTTCCGGAACCTAAAAGCCAATTTGCGAACCATTTAAACCGAGTATATTACCGTATGTTTCCAATACAACTCCACGAATTGACGTTGATTGTAAGATGGCTTGAACACTCGTAATTGGAATAGAGGGAAAAATTCGTAGAACGGAGACGTCGCGACACATAACATCATGAACATTCAATGGTGCAATTTCGCTGCTTCGAAATATCGATTCGTAATTTACTGAAATTGAAATTAGTTGAAGTAATTGAACTAATTACCTTGAATACTAACGTCCATTTGAGCCAACGGGTGAAGATTGGGACTTGAAAAGGCGTCGAGTCCACTGTTATCGCATTTAATTGTTCGATTACCGCGTAGAAGTTTGTTGTTGAAGTAGACGCAAACTTCGGGAATATCCAAATAACCGGCTGTGATCAACGCTCCGATCAAGTTCTCTCGTCCATCGGATCGAACTTCGGCTACAGGAATCTAAAACATCAAGGTTGGGTTTTCTTTGAATTCAACTTCACTTGAGCGCCAGTAATAACCACCGGTTTTCCCAAGTTTTCTAGCATAAACGATAGAGCACTAGCGGTGTAAGCCAAAGTATCTGTTCCGTGAAGAATTACGAATCCATCGTACGCTGTGTACGAAGCTTTAATATGATTCGCAATCCCGATCCAATCATCAAATGTCATATCACTAAAAGACTATGCTTCGGAAAACGTAAGTTTTTGTACCTGCTATCAAGAATCGGATCGAATTCGGTGACCTGTAAAGATGAACGCATTACCACAATTGTATTGTTCTTACCGTGTAGACAACTCGTTTTGTTTGTCCACGAACCGGCGGCAAACAAAACGGTTTGATTGCAACATCCGAATAATGCGAATCAATGTAATCATGGTCATTTAATGGCGGTAACTCTCTTAATGCTGTGGGCAGATAATGAGGTTCGGGCGAATAAACTAAAGCGAAACATTGAATGGAAGTTTAGAACAGTATTCACCTCCATTGAAACATTTCATTCCGACCGTTCCACCTGTGTAAAGAACCAAAACCTTATTTTCGTTGTGTGGATCGTGAATCGAACCCATACGCTTTCGATGTCCATTTTGTGCGGCTAACTGATGGATTTTGGCGAAGTTCTAAACGTCAAAATGAAAACCCTATTATTAGATGTCGACTTACCGCCGTTGACAGAACACGTACAGTTCCATCTTCGTGAGTTAACGTGAGATCCTTCTGAATAAACGAGTGATCAAGACGACTGGTCATATCATCGGACGATGAATCTGCTTTATCGTCGTTGTCATTTGCGACAGAACTTTGATTTTGATTCATAACCGAAAGAAAAGAGGAGTGTCGTGAGAGTAGAACCCAATGATCTGCAAACAAAAAGTTAGCGATAAGGACAATCGAATTGAAAGAACGTTATTGAAAGTCATGGCGCTAAGCGAACGCTTAAAACAAGCGAAAAAGTCCCGCGTGTGTGTGGCCATTTGTCATGCATTCGCAATGTTTGTTTTTTGGCAAAGAAAGCAATCGACGTTATTCGGAAGAAAGTGGCGTTGTCGGGAAGCTTCCACTTTTCGGGTTCGATCTGTGGAATGTCAATCGAGTATGTTTGATTGAAAGCAGACAGGGAAACCGCATTGATTTCAACGAAATGATCTCTTACACTTCAGGCGAAGTTCGTTGTAATAGTTGAAAATGGTGTGGAGACTGAAGATCAACTGGAAAGTTGAACTTTTTGGTTCCGATTGTGCGATCTCGTGGACGATTCGAAATGACCATCAGATTTCGTTGAACGAAAAAATGGCGCGTAGTCACGACGTTAAGCGAAACGAATGGCAACTGCTCTCTCGCTTTGAGCCGAACGTATAAGCGAGAAAAACGGAGCAATTTAACGGCAACCGAAATTCACTTTAGACGTCCACTTTTTTCTTGTCGAGATTCTATTGGAACTTGACTGTTTGGTTGGCGATTAGAATGACCGTTTTCGAAGTTTATTGTTTCAATTGAAGTGCTTACATTTTCGGTTTTTGAGCTCACGTCCAATCGCTGGAACGTCCGATTTGAACAAGCAACGCGACCACATAGCGACCTGCTGGTGAGCAACCGACAATTCCAAAATCAAAAGTTGACTGTTTCAATTAGTGTTTAGTAGCAATTAATTTAATTGGGCATTATACAAATTGAATTCGGAAAAGTGAAAACAGTAAGTGTTGAAACATGATTGCATTCTTGTGCCTCATTCACTTGTTGTAGACAATGTTCGTTTGAGTGTGGTCGTTTCAATCCGACGTTGAGTTTAAACTATCGCTGGAGTTGGAATTTGAATAGAGTTTTGCTTTGCGATTTTTGCTGTTCTTCCGTCCTTCGAAGTCGCGCCAATTCGCCCATCTTTTCCGTTCGTTTGCTCTGAACAAATCGTACACGTTCACTGTTTCTGATCACGAGAAGTTGTTATCAATTGAGTTTCATTCACTTACCATGTGTAACCCATTTGATGTCGGGAATGACCTTTGAAATCTTCTGAGGTTGAGTTGCGCAGTTGGTTTCGCCCGACACATCTGTGTGATCGTAAGGGCGTTTCCCGCTCACGTCCGAACGAGCAAACAACAATGACGAAGTGGACGGATGGTCACATTGATTGACAAAAACATTGTTCGTGGAGGACCGGAACTCGGTGTTTCTGGAGCAGTTGTTCGCGTTCCAGTATAATGGTCGAGACTCGGAAGTCGTTGTTTGCACGTCTCTCGGGTTCCTGGAATCCATTGAATAGCTAAAAAAGCCGATTTTGAAGGATTCTCACTTCGCTTTGAAAGTTGAAAACACAAGAAGAAACGAACGTACTGGTTCACTGGTCTACAATCCCTCGTGTCGATTCTATTGGCCACTGCGTAGAAGTTTTGCATGAACTCCGCAAACGTCTTGTCCATTAAAATCACAAGAAAACAACGATCTTAAACAGAAAATGAAAAAGTCAGATTTTAGACGAGTGAACGAAGTTACGTCAGTGGTTTTTGGATCGATTGGTTTGTACTATGTTAATCCGAGTAAATGTAAATTGAAGTTTATTTTTTATACGAACTTATTGGATAGACGAAATTACATTAGAAATTAGATTGACGATTAAATACGTCACAAAGATACCCGTAGTTTGTTTCGATTGGTTCACGAGGCGAGAGAGGCAAATCGGAAAGCGAATGTAAAGAACGATAAGCCAGGATATTCATTAGCCGGTGTTTGTCATGTAGTGAATGGATTGAAACCATCGTCCCTGAAAACCGATTTATGATCACTTACTTCAAAGCTCGTTTACCGGCTGAAATTTGTTCCAAAAAGCGGGAGCTGATCCCAAAGCCGTAGCTTCGTCTTCGTGATTACTTGCTGCTGCAACAATTTCGAATGGTCCTGCCGGTTTGTGATATCCATCTTTGGGTTGCGCAACGATAGTTGTGGTTTGAGGCAACGGTTTGAATGTATAACGTGGTTGTGATTTTTGAGATTGACTATAAATTGAAGTCAATAGTCTTCTTATTATCTTGAGCTCACTTTTCCGTTTCAATCTCTTCGTTTTCCTCACCAGCGCCGGTATCAACCTCTTCATCGATTGCAACTGTTGTTGTTCTTCGAGTGGTTTTTGGTGTCAATGTGGTCGAATGAATGGGTTTTAATCGTCGTCGTTTTCCGATTAATCGTTTTGCGGTGGTTGGTTGTGGAGTCGTGGTTGTAGCAACAGCCACTAACATATCCTCTTCGAAATCCAACTCATCGCCTCTGTTATCTTCGGGTCTTTCTTCTGCTTGAGTTTCGGCTGAAAAAACCTCACCACCTCCGACTTCAAGCACGGATTCCGTAGTTGTTGTTGTACTACTTGCAGCTACGGTAGTTCGTTTTGAACTCGTAGTTGTGTTTCCGTGTTTTCGTTTCAAAAGACGTTGCCAAAACGGAACGTAACGTGGTTGTCCATCGAATTCCTCGCCATCAGCTGGCGGCCCGATAACTCCTGAATTCGGAGCTGCAGGTGGCGGTTGGGTTTCTTGCGGATGAGATGGCTGTTGAGCAGCGTAGCGTTCCCAAATCGATGGTTTCTGGTTTTTATGTTGAATAGAGTTGCTCTAAAAATGAACATCTAGTGAGAAGATTCAAGAAGACTTACTTTGGCCAAAGGTTTTGTTCTCTGTGGCAGTTGAGAAGGTCGATTAGCTGCTGGTAATATGGAGCTTTCTTTTGGCGATTTGGGTCCCCCTTCCGGTTTACTTGTAAATGTCGTGTTCAGAATACCTTGTGCGTTGCAAATTGCTGTTGCATAACATCGACTGATCATCTAAGCATTCAGATCAAAACTAATCTATTAAAGAACTACAAAAACAAACCTGATGAATGAAAGCTTTGACCTGAAATGTGTAAGAGATCAAAACGTTTGTATGATCTAGTCTTTACCTTATACGCATCTTTTCTGTATTTGGAAAAAAAACTCTCGTAGTTGGCGTTTGACCGGCAATAAGACGGATCACTAATGTCTTGACATTTATAATTCAACTCTTCGCCTAAAAAGATTGTTAAGCCAATGTTCTGATTCGAATACCTTGTTCGAAACAATAATTCACACACAAGACTCCGAATCCGACTTGTTGGCAGGCAGCCGGACGACTTTTGTAGATGTTAGCACACGTTTTCTTGTACTAGAAAAACCCGAAATATAAGACAAAAGATAAGTCAAACCTGAAAATTGGATCCGATCGGCTCTCGCGATCCATTTCGTGGCATAATCCACGTTTTGTCGATGTTTTTTATTAGTTGATTCAGACGCATTACGTCCAGTTTTTCCATTCGTACGGGTCGTTGATTGGATTTCATTGGGGAAGACGAATCAGCACTTTGTGCACTCGTGGACTTGTCGTAGGCTTGACGTCGTTTCGTCATGTCAATCGCTCGCTGAACAGTGTTTCCCACTCTTCCTGAAAATTTTTGTATTGGACATTAAATGAAATCCACTCACTTTGCTGTATCCCAAATACCAACTCCACACTCATGAGTCCAAACAACAGGAACAAAGTTCGTGGATTCATCTCGTCGACGAGCTTTAAAACCAACGAAGTCGATGTTCAGACTGAAAGATACCCCACGAATTATTCGTACGAGAATGATAAGTGAGCGAAAAGATGTTAACAAATAGAAGTTAGATTAATCGATCAACGGTTTAAAGGTTCAAATGAACTTCGAATTAAACACAACATTGATAAACTAAAAACAAGTCTTCGAGTCTATCAACTCCGCCTACAAGCTAAAAATAGTACCCACGCAATTCCACTTGAACGCGCGACTGTGTGCTTAATCTCTTGACTCACAACACGACCCATCAGTTTGGAGGACAATGGACGCAAGAAAGCAAATTTTAATCGAACAAGCGGCCCGATAAATTCGCTCACTTGTAATTAGACTTAGAAGCTCTCCGATCAAAAAGTTTAAGAGGTGAAGCGTGCGTAGACTTTCGAAAAGAATGAGGAGTTTGGAGCTAAAAGTTCGATTGAAATCCCGATTTCTCAGTGTTATCAGATTTTTGGACCATTGCTGTAACACAATTTAACTCGACAAACTTCAATTTCAAAAACAATGTACTCATATGCTTACAAAGAGTCTACAAACAATGAAACGATGTAATTTGTTGACACGTTCAATCAGATGGAATTAGCAAACCAATCGTGACTTAATTGGACCGTCGAAAAGACCCGCATCGGTTTACTAGAAAGCTCGAATTACATCGGAGGGTTTAGAGTCGATTAAGAAGTTCGATTAAACAGCAATCAAAACGCGCAGAGAATCGCTAATCCATTTGGCACGCGTCCGATGAAACGATTGCTAAGGTCGAGAACACGTGTTTACATGTGACTCGAAGTTTTTATTGTGAAATCATTGAGCAGAAGATCGTGATAAGCAGAAAAAGACTGAACGTTTCCCACTCGACAAAAATAACCAAACTGATTACTTAAGTTTATTTTCGCACTTCTTCTAACCGCCGTCTAACTCTTCAGAGCTCGTACACTCGAGATTATTCGTGTCACCCTAGCAGTCAACAGTTGAAATCTAATGCACGGTTAAAAAGAGTTCTAAAATCCAAAGTACCATGTTCACGATTTGAGTCCAACACTGAACGTGTTGAATAGAAGGTGAGTACTTGGGATTTAAAATTAAAGAGTTTTTCGATTTCCGGAAACATCGTTTGTTGTTCATAAGTAACAAACCGAAAAGTTTCGATTTTGATCGTCCGCAGGTCATTTGGTCGAAATCGCTGCTGAGGAACTACGCGCTGGACGTCAACAACTGGTTCCTTATTTGCTCGTATGGTCAAACGAAACCGGAAATCCGTTCGGTTAGAGATACACGAACCTGATGCGTGGATATGCAGTTCCTCGTTTCAAGTCGATTTAAAGTCCGTGAACAATGAAATGCCCGACTACCAATGCTTTTGATTAGAGCAAACTTTATTGAAATCAACAACATTTGGAATGTGGAAAAATAAAAACATATACCCGTGAGTAGATGGAAAATCAAGTGAACGAACGGTTTTAAGCTACATACAACCGACGTGTGAAAGGATTAGACGGCTACATATACTTCGCGAATTGTTATCCCTAGATGTATTTGATCTTTCTTGTCAACTGTAAACTTCTAATCATTAATAGATACTTGATATGTGTTAAGCAAACTTGTTTAGTAGAATTTGAATCTGACGCTCTCAATATTCAAACCGATTTCCGTAGCACAATTAACCAGAGAACGTGCATTATCCTTCATTTTCTTGACGATATTCAAACGAGAGTTCAAGTCCTGCAAATGATTGGGTTCAGTCACTAGTAAGTTCTTCCCTTACCAACCATTGGATGATCGATGAAATTGAAAGATGCGCGCAATCTCATCTTCAAGTTCGCATTGATCGATTTGAAGAAGAGTAAGGACCTTTTCAACTTCGGTAGCTGATTTGACATCCAAGTGTCTTCCAGTGGACTGAGATCGACTTCGAGTTCAACGCATTCAAGAATCTCGTTAGTAGATGAACTGAAAATTAAAAGTGATTTCACGTTCTGTTA
This sequence comes from Aphelenchoides besseyi, assembly GCA_024699855.1. Taxonomy (NCBI): domain Eukaryota; kingdom Metazoa; phylum Nematoda; class Chromadorea; order Rhabditida; family Aphelenchoididae; genus Aphelenchoides; species Aphelenchoides besseyi. The sequence goes on from JAMPIQ010000002.1 coordinate 14,649,186, forward strand.
ATTACAATGTGTAGTCCGAGAAGAAATCAAGTCGAATGTTATGGTTCGAAGGAAACTCGATGGCTTTTGTCTTGACCTCAAAAATGTTAACATCTACAAACGAAAATTTCATTTGCTGAGCTCTTCTTCAACGTACGCAGTTGATCCGTATTTCGTGGCTGATAAATGAGTTTTTTCAATGGACGCTCACGTGTAGATAGCAGTTGTCCAACTCGCTCATTCACTTGCAACTCCATGGTTACCGACGACAAACCGTCCAAAATGCATCTGGCGATTTCCGACGATGTGTCGTTCAAAATGAGTTTAATTTTTGGCGAACTACGATGATCTTAAATGACAACAAACAAAATGAACGACTATATCAAAGCTCACCTTTAAGTGTATTGCAAATTTTTTGCCAACTCACGAAGTTATTAGTGTTGCCCTCGAGAACCAAAACGGTCAGATGTTCGAGTCTGGCAATTGAAAGCAATCTAATCACATCGTCGATGGTGCATTCGCGTAGGAATGCTGAAACGCGCCAAAAGAACTTGTAGATCGAAAACTCTTCTGTCGATGGAGTGAATTGCAAATACGTGGATTGAGTGTCCTGCGAATAGAAAAAGCTGTCGAAGAAATTGTTTCCAGTAAAAAGTAGACGCAAAAGTCGTGTTCGCGCAAAACTCGTATTCAATGGCAAATGCGGTGTATTGGTGTCGTAATGACTCAGATATTGCATCAACAACGCACGAGTTGTGAGATTCAATTTTGGAGCAACGGACTGCATTTCGACAATAGAAAACTGTCTAAAGCAATTAGATCAAAGACCCGAACAATAATAGAAAGAGCCACAACGCCAAACATCTTAGTGAACGAACTCTGCCAAAGACATGATAGGAAAACTTCCTCGAACTCGACAATTTTATTGTTCTCATTCGCAATGAATTGTCTGGATCAAAGTCATTGGAACCATTTAGTTCTTTCGTCTGCTTAATCTTATGTACAAGCAATAGTTGTCATTCGGTTATTGACACCGTTTTGAATGCCCTTTATTTTGCAACACGAAAAGATGTCTGCGCAATTGATCTACGTTTTCGTCAACGTGTTGATCGCAATAGTTTCTTATTGAACGCGAACACGACGGCCATAATTGCCGGACGAGCCACTTCCATGGCTGGCAGCATCGATGCCTCGACCATTTGACGAGGGGGGACATGGGCAGTAGTCGAAAAGCAAAGCGATTAGACGTAATCAATTAACCGAAAACTTACTAGCGTCAGCTCCGGGAGCACCAAGACCTATAAAGCGCTATTACAAACAACTTCGTTGAAGCCAATATACCGCCGTCTGGTCCAGCTTCGCCTTCAGCTCCTGCACTTCCTTGAAATCCAGGAGCGCCTTTTTCCCCAGCTGGCCCAGGTTGACTGTAATGGATTAATATGAAATGTAATTGAAATGAATAAACGTACCCTGGAGCTCCTGCTTTGCCTTGATCTCTGGAATTGTGATTAATTGATAAAAAAAAATCATTTAATACCCCAAATCTCCTTCTGGTCCCGCAGGTCCCTAAATTTAAAGTGTTCAATCTTCATATCTTGTGCACAAACCGGTGGTCCTCGGGGTCCTTTACGACCAATCGGTTTTTCGCCATCAGTTCCAGCATCACCTATTTCGAACCGTTAACCAAGTAATTATGGTTTTAACTTGCCAGGTTTTCCGGGCTTGCCGTCGGCCCCTGGCGCACCTTGAGGTCTTAAAATTGAGGTTGATTAGTTAAATCGAATAACATCAACTTGCCCTTGTTCTCCGGGGACACCTTAAATAGCTCAATTTGTGTATTTTAGTGTAAATGCATTTCAAATCAATAAACAAAACAGTACCAGGAATTCCATCGCGGCCTGGAAATCCAGGACTCCCTTTCTAAAAAATTGTATAAACAGAATTATTACATGAAGTTAGCAAACTTACGGGTCCGCGTTGTCCACGAGGTCCGGGACGTCCGGCCGGTCCAGGAGCTCCCTAAAAATATTAAGAGTTTCGTTTGATAAGTTGAAGAACTTACGGGTAGTCCCATTGGGCAGTGGAAGCATCCTTTCGGTGGTTGGTTGCTAACATCTTCGGCATCTTCGCCTGGAATACCATCGAGACCTTAAATTCGCTGATTGACCTTAACTTTAACTTTTCAATAATTACCAGGTACTCCGGGAAGACCTACAAAAATACGATTAAAACGATTATAAGTTAATGACAACTACCGTCGAGGCCTGGTTCTCCGACTGGACCAGCGGGACCGGCAGGACATTTGTTTTCTTGTTGACAATCTGCAAAAATCATTGATTTAAGTTCAATCATTTTAAAACTACTGCATGCACTTCCACCAGCATGTCCACTTCCAACGGTCAACGGATTTGAAGCAATAGACGTAGGTCCTGATGGTCCCCCTTGATTTTGTCCGGTTGCTCCGTAACCGCCATAAGCTTGACGACGTTGACGATTCGATGGAGTGCCTGCACCCATCTTAACCATGTCGGTCCACAAATCATCGGCACGAATCTTGAATGTGTCCATTTCGTTGTCCAATTCTGCCCAAATGGCTTGAACATCGTTGTAGATGGAAACCATTCCAAATAAACAAACAACAATTGTGATGCCCGAAAAGGCAATCACACCAACTGCAGCACTGTGAATCGACATGATTGAACACCGTTCGAATGTTGAGTGTCTTGTCGAACTCTCAATCGACCGACTTTCCTTTAAGTACTTTGCGTTGCGACATAAGGGGCGTATTCAAATTTGATGGTTAGTTGAAGAAAAAACTCCACCCTTCTCTTTCGTATTCCGATTTCATTCGCTTTAATGCACCGCTAATCGAAATGACGTCGGAATGTGTGTGCATAAAAAACGCGATGATTTAATCCAATTTGACTGATCCAACATTCGATTGATTTCAAGGCAATACGTTTGGAGGCTTCCGAATGGATAGCAATTGGATGTTCGAAGTGTTTAGCTTAATGTCGTTGCATTTGAGTGACAATAAGCAGCGTTTTTCGTTGCTAGTAAACTGAAGAGAACTCGAATGCCCGAAGGCACAAAGCGATTTTATCACCAACATTTAGCAGATAAGATTGACGGACTTCTTTGGCGTAATCGCGCCTTCTATTCGCAGCGAAAAGACGAGTTTGCGTTGATTTCGTGCTGTTCGCACACGGAACTCATCAGCAAGTAATTGATAGTGATTTGAAAGGCTGATGAAATTAAATGTCAAATGAATTCATGCAACAGTTTATTCTTCACACTGTAAACATTCCCTCGATCATTTGAGAACAATAGGAACACTCAACATTAATGACAAGCAACACTTTTTACAAACACGTAAACTAGTTTTGTTTGCGTCTTAACGAAACTTAGACGACAATACGACGACGATAACCGCCGGCTTTGTTGCCGCTGCTAGAACCGCCCGAAGAGCCTCCGTTTCCGCCGGATGAGCCAGCTCCACCGCCATTACGGTTGGGGCATGGGCAGTATTCAGCATCAGAGCCTGGTGCTCCCAAACCACCATCTGGTCCCGCCTCACCATCAGCTCCGGCAGCTCCTTGAAATCCTGGAGCACCTTTTGGTCTAAAATAAAGGCCGATAAGATGAAATAGGCACTTAAAAAGCATACCCAGGTTCTCCAGGCTCTCCTGGTGCACCGGCTTTTCTGAAATAGAAGCCGATTAGTGTAAAAATTGTTATTCCAACCCTTGATCTCCTTGATCTCCATCGGGACCAGCTGGACCGGGTGGTCCTCGGCTTCCTTTGCGTGGGATCGGCTTCTCACCATCAGCTCCCTTATCGCCCGACGGACCTGGCTTGCCATCATCTCCAGCCGGACCTTGAGGTCTTCAAAGAATGATGTTAATAAGCAAACACAAATGAAATCAACTTACCCTTGTTCTCCGGGAACACCGGGAATTCCATCGCGGCCTGGAAATCCTGGACTTCCCTTCTAAAACGACAGATAACGTTAATTACTTCAACTACAAATCAAAAACTTACGGGTCCACGTTGTCCACGAGGTCCGGGACGTCCGGCCGGTCCAGGAGCGCCCTTTAAATTACACGAAATTGATTAGCGTGTCTTTCTGTTACTTACAGGTGCACCAGCTGGGCAGTGGAAGCATCCTTTCGGTGGTTGGTTGCTAACATCTTCGGCATCTTCGCCTGGAATACCATCGAGACCTTAAATTCGCTGATTGACCTTAACTTTAACTTTTCAATAATTACCAGGTACTCCGGGATGACCTACAAAAATACGATTAAAACGATTATAAGTTAATGACAACTACCGTCAAGGCCTGGTTCTCCGACTGGACCAGCGGGACCGGCAGGGCATTTGTTTTCTTGGCTGCATTGGCAGTTGGAGTTTCCATTTGGTGTGCATGGACCCGCACCTCCGGGAGTTTGTGGTGAGCCACCGTTTGGTGCATTTGGGCATTGAGGAACTGATGGTTGAGTCGGACCGTTTCCGGAAGGTCCGCTGCTACCTGATGGACCTGATGGACCACCGGGATTGGTTCCGGATGCTCCGTAACCGCCATAAGCTTGACGACGTTGACGGTTGGATGGTGTTCCAGCTCCCATTTTGACCATATCACGCCACAAATCATCGGCACGAATCTTGAATGTGTCCATTTCGTTGTCCAATTCTGCCCAAATGCCTTGAACATCGTTGTAGATGGAAACCATGCTGAACAAGCAAACGAGAACGGTGATACCGGTGAAGGCGATTGCGCCAATTGTAGCGCTGTGCAGCGACATTTTGGATTGCTGCTCGAGGGAGTGAGTGAGTCCTCTGAATTCCACGGATCATTTTATCGCATTTATATACGCCAATCAATGGTGTGAATTGGGCGGGTCGATTACGAGTGCCGCAGGCGTCTTGAGAGGCGAACATAAGGCTTGGATTTTGATGCACACTTTCCATATGCTTCTGCAATCATCATCGACTTTTTCATGCGATGCACATCAACACAAATTGAAAGCTATTATGTTTAGACGGAAACACACACAATTTCGATTGCACACAACTCTCTCGCCCCCCCCCCCCCCCGACTTAACTGACATCTTTTGCCCGCGGCGAAATGGTGCTTATGGTTTGCGCATATGTTTCGAGGTTGATATCCACAACGCGTTTTTTCCTTCGCTCAGTTTACGATCGTTTACTGATATCCGACGAAATTGGTTGTTGATAGCGGCGGAAGAAACGTTCATTTATGAATCTTATTGCTGAAACAAGTTATATATACCTAATGTTCTCGTTTGCAAGCATAAATTGTTTGACGGGAAACAATACATCAAAAACTAAATATCTACACAATCGAGTCGATAGATCCACAAACACAAGTTGCCAAGTTGTTTGTTCGCAGGAACACTCGAAAAACATTACAGACAGTCCGGATCATGAGGATCGTGTCGAGCGGATTGTTCGCTTTTGTGGCAGTTAATCCACGGATTCGCGCTTTTATTCGCATTCGAGTTCTCACGTTCCCAACTCACAGTTCGTAATCGACGCTGACTGACAAACAGGACTTTGTTGGATTATGCAAAGCGAAATGTTTGGCGCTTATTTCGCTTCGGATTCCCGTTTTCGCAGTTCGATCGACACTCAAAACTGTACAGTAAAGAGTGAGGAGGATGAGTGGTCTAATAAATATGATTTGAACTCTCTTGTCTTCGAATTGAAATGTCCCGAGCGAAATGATTATACGAACGGAACTTGCGATTGTCGTACTTTTAACTCACTGCTTTCAATTGGTCGTTTCAATTGATTGTCGTTGTATCAATGATTGTTTCTCGTGTTCGGCTTCAATGGACGGATTGTTGCCTTGTCAGTAAGTTAAAAGCCAATCAATTCGATTCTTCATGTTTTTTTCAGATGGTGCATTTCAACGTCAAGGTGCGGCAATTCCTTACAGCAGTTTGAGTGTTCTGGATTGATGCGTGTAGAAACACCGTACAATTGTCCGATGTCGCCTCGAAATGAACTCGCTTATGTTGACGTTTTTGCTCGAACACGAGCTCTGCCATTCATTGCTGCTGCTAATTCGAAAACACCTGAAATGGTAAGTGCACATTGAATTAAAGATATTAGCTATTTCCAGTTAACTACTTGCTTGGCTAATAGTATTCCCGGAGTTGTGGTTTTGCGTTCGTACGAAGTGCCGTGTGATCCAATTTGCGTACGTTGTTCGGTAATTGACAGTTGATTTTCGATTTTAGAATTTCTGTCTTGCTTATTTGGCATATTCCCCGAACGACAACGCAATTGTTTTGACTTTTCGATCCACTAACGCCGATCAACAAGTTTGGTTCTGATCGAGACTTCTTATGTCTCGAGATTTCAGTTGTTGTGGGAAGCTCTCAACTTTCTATTGTACGCTCAGAAAGAATTTCGTCCGGTGGGTGGAAAGGTTGTCGCATATTTTCACGACGCGTTCTATGCTCTCTGGAACTCGGGACTTGAACGTGAGTTCGAAAGTGCACTTCACACCTATCCGAATGCTGAGGTTTGGGTATGTTTTTAATTGAATACGATGTAAATAGTTCTTTTTAATGTCTTTGGTCACTCGTTAGGAGGCTCATTGGCATCATTAGCCTCAGCATTCATTGTCGGAATGCGTTTAGTTGATGGATCAAGACTTAAATTTCTAAGCTTTGGACAGGTATGTTCTACATCTATTATCATATTTCGTTGTTTAGCCAAGAACCGGAAATGCCGTATACGCAATGCTCTTCGATACACTGGTCAGTTCTTTAATCGACAACTTTTGAAGTCGCTTTTAGATTCCGTACAAATATCGGGTCATTAATCAGGGTGATTTCATAACAAAAACTCCAATTCGATTGCCATTTCTCAATCAAGATTCTTTTACTCACCATCGATTTGAGGTAGTCGGTAATCAAATTTTACGGTTTCTATTGCTATTAGGTCTTCTATCCGAACGGAATGAGCGCTTCTGATGGCTACATTGTGTGCCCACGATCCGAAGATCCGGTTTGTTCTGAAAGCTCCAAAGAGCTCGATCCCGCGACGCATCGTCATTATTTTAATGTATCACTCTCAGATTATCCAAAGTTTGGATGTATCCCGATACCTACGTTCTATCACAATCTTTATCCGATTTCTCCTCAGAATGTGAAATGAACACATGAAGCTCTTAGATTCAGCTAATAATCTATCCATTAGTTACTCTCTTGTTTGTTAGAAATGAGATGATCGAAAATGAAATCAACGTCGAAAAGTTAAAACGTTCTGTCTAATGCTGTTGTTATCAAACAATTTTGGTCATTCGGATGGTGACCTAAAGGTCTTTGAAGAAAAGAACAGCAGACTTTTTTGACAAGTGGACATTGTAACTTTCGAGTATGTTAACTTTGAAATGCACGGTAGTGTTTACATCGATTCCCATTACACATTCAACTTATTTACCGAACATACTGAAGAATTCCAACGCGAAATGGCATCTGAGCGTTTTCGTCACACAAATCATGGAACTTTTATGATTTTTGATGTTTATTGTCGCAATAGAACTTACGGCCGTATTTCTGCCTTGTATCATTTGAGTTGCGATAAGGTCAGTTTTGTTCTATAGCACAAACATAATCATTGGAACTAACGTTTGATTATGTTGAAGACTTTAAGAGATGTCAATCATACGAGGATAAGATAATTATATCAGACACATCATTCTGTTTGTTTCACTCCGATTGATTTCCTATTAGGATATTACATGCAAACCAGAGATCTTTTAGGATTGATTGATTCATTAGTTTTACTCGAAACAAACGTCAGGACATTTAAGTAGTGAGTTGTTTATGTACACTATGTAGATCTACTTGAAGTTACTAAAAATTGAGCAAATAAATAAGGATTGAAATACTAGGAATTCTAATGAACAATAAATACGATTAGTATTTGGGCCGAAAACCCGCAAAGAAAACGTACGGCAGTGTGGAAAGAGAGCGGAATATAATATACAATAAACACAGGTAGTTGAATAGGAACATTCCAGTTGAAATGTTTGAGGTAACGGCAGAGAAGTCCAATGAACAGAAATAAAATCGGTTCGATTTCAGAGGCGTTGAGGATCCGGTGGGACGGGAATCGCATCTTCACCTGAGAGTCAATTCAATAATCTTGTTGATTGCTTGTATTCTTACCGACGTGAAGAAAGTGACATTTGTCACCGTACGGACATTCACCTCGCTGCGTGAATGCAGTGCACGGTATTGTCTTGTACTTTATGTTGGCCTTAAAGTGAACAACTTTAATGCCCAAATCATCAGTCTAAACTCACCGGTTTTGGTTTCAACTCGTCAGCCGTATGAGCGAAGTAACAACGTTCACCGTATATACACTCGTTGAAGTTGCTCATATTTCTGCACAGTGCCGTTTTCGATGATTGGCGTCGGTTCGCGGCGTTCATTTGTTGTTGTTGTCGACTTAGGTTGCCGACGTTCGGACGCGTTGTTTGTCCGCTCGATCGTTGATCGAATCGCGAAGTTCGTCGATTTGACTGAAACGATTTTGTTTCTCGATTCACATTGAACTCACGTTCGATTCAAAAGAACGAAATGGCGTTTTCATCAACGGCGGTGGCAATCCGGTAGGTGGTGGGATCGGAAAGCTGTGAGTTTGCCCAGCGTTTGTCATAACAAACAACTGAAAAATTTTAATTGTTCGAAAATTTGAGCTTTTAACGCACATTAGGCATGAAGTTGATGTTTGTCATTGGCCATTGATGATATGGTTGATACGGCGGATAGGGGGCAGATGCCGTCGTCGCAAACTGCGGCGGTGCATAATACCTGTGCTGTTGGTAGTAATACGCCGCCGCAGTTTGAGGACTGTGCGGACTGAGAATCGGTCCGGCAGTAGCCAAGCTGCTCGAAGCAGGGAGTTGCGAACCATTGACGTCAACTGGTGGCACCAATTGAAGCAACGGTTGAGCATTCAACGGGCCGTTCGCACGTCGCGATGCTCCGTTGGCTATTTGCTCCGAAGACCACGATTGCTGATGTGCAGAAGAGCGGTGAGTAATATCGTTGACCGTCGACGTTATCTCGTGTAACGGTGCATTCGTTGACACATGTAGATAGTCCAATTGATTGGTCAAATGATCAACATTCAGCGGCGGCGGTGGGGCGTTTGGACGAACGCTCATTGGACTTCTGAAGAAGTTGAATTTTTTTTGCAATGATTCATACACGACTATGGTTATTGGTCAAACTGCAATTTACATCATTGATAACACACGTTGAGAAAATCCTCGAACATTAGCTTTCACTGATCGCTTTTTATTTGCGATCCAATAGAATTTGTCGCTTTATTGTGTGCTACAAAAAGACTCCAAAATGGCATGAAAGAGATGTGACAAAAACGCAAAAACCGTCGATCGGCGCGGAGAAATAGCAAAAGGCGCTAACTGCCGATTGTGTGGCTAGAAATGAACGGAAATTTTGAACGCGTTTTTCGCACCAAAGTGCGGAAACAACAACAAAATCACTGGCAAGTAGTTAGATTTTAGCCGCCGTGATCATACGTTTTCATGCTTTGTTTTACAAATGAATTACGAAAGTAATTCATTAGCATTGTTCGGGTTAATAATACTTCTTATCTTCATTGAACGGCAATTAAATGCCAAAATCGATAACAGAACTCGAGCGATTAGACCATGGGGTCTTTGACCCTATGGTTATGGCGGAAAGCTTACTGTCAACGGTGGAATAAAGAGATTCTGACGAAACCAAATAATACATTGTCCAATCTGATGAATAATATGGAACCAACCAGGTTCTGGAAATGGAAAAGACCCACTGGATATAAAACAACCGGATGGAAGAACACCAGTTTTTCTGACTGGCAAAGACATTATATCGACGGTTATCTTACTGGAATCGGCAAGATTACAAAAATTCTACGATCGAAAGACCAACTCAACGAAGAACGACGAAATTCCTACAAACGGATCCAGTTCGAATACTGTGTGACCCTCAAAGAGTGCACGTTTATGCACAGCTACGATCTATCAATAACGCGCAGAACATCACTCGTAATCAACGCCATACACGAAAAAGACTACTGGAATAATCCATTGCCTGATGTTGCCCAATGTAAAACTTATTTACAACCGTAAATTTGTGTCAGATCTCATCCCACTAGCATTACCTCCTGTTATTCTCCCATCTATTCCCACCATTTCGTCCTTAAGGCTTCTTTCTTTTCACGATATCCATCTACTGTAATTTTTAATATTTTGCTTACAATCAAATAAACATCACTCGTAAAAACCCGAAATTTCTACGGCGATCGCCCATCAAATTGCGCTTTTGCCCAACGATCACGAACGCTTTTTCGGATCAAAAAGACACAGACGAACGCGAACAAGAACTTCGGAGAGGAAAAGGGTCCTCAAAATCTTGTGGACAATCGCAGTGAAGTGGATCAACACCCACGAAATGACCGACGTAGAAAACTGTTTGACACGAAAAAAGATAAGTGAACGCAAAAGACGGACAAAAGAACCTTCACATTCTCCATCGACGGCCAATTTTTGATTTATAAGCGTGAGTCTGCTTACAAGACCGCAAAAAAGTTTGATTTGCAAACAAAAAATTGGCGCGTAAATAAAAGACGTAACAAAAAATCACACGTGACGTTTCTGTGACGCGAGAAAACACCAAAAAAGAGTTTGAAACGACGCCAACAACGCTGTCCACTCTCCGATTCAACGCACATGATCGCACAACGCAGAGAAGATGCGCGCGAAAGAAAATGGCGAGTGAACGTTTGTGGCGAGCGCGAGGTCCGAACGAGAAACACGGGCGCAGAAAGCATTTTGCGTCCGAAACCGTAGCGATTTCCGCGTTAAAAGGCGAATCGTTGGGATGCGAACCAAATTAATAGCAATAAAACAGACCATTTGTTAAGAGCAATAAACGTATTGACAGTAGTATTGTATTTGTTAAGCTTAAGTTTCGGTTTGTGTCTTTTCCTGTGATTGTTTTTGGGAAATGACCGTTTGCGTATTCCAAAAATGGACGCAATCAACACGCACAAGGCCTCTCCTTCGTCCACGCACTCTTCTCTACGGCGCGTCATGAGAAGGAAAATGACCGAGAACGCGAAACGGTTCACTTTTTTCTTCTGTTTCATCTTTGGAGTCAAGATCAGAAGTTTGAATAGCAATTCGCATCGTAAGAATGAACGAACGTTGAAGTCAATCGACCAACGAACTCACTCAAGACTTACAGTCTTAAACTTGCAATTGCAAAATCTCGATTTAAGCATTTGACCTTTTCGTAGCATTCGGATTGTAACATCACGTTGTCTGCAGATGTATTGAACGCAAAAACTGGAATGTCAAATTCTCGTTGTTTGTACTGCTGTTCTTTTGTGTCGAGTTTCGAAAATCTTCTAGTTAATCAGTAAACTCAACAGTTGAACAAACCAAGCGACAGAATCGTCTGCTATAACCTCCGACATATGAAATTTGGTCAAATTTGCCAATAATCGAACACGTAAATCGGACTTTTTCCATCAAAACATTTCGGGTATATAAGCTTAGTAGAATGCTTGAAAGCCTTAACTAACACTCATTTGTTTTTTCTTTCAATTTGAAGAGACAAAATGAAGAGATCGAAATTGTTCATTTTCTTATTTTCCATATCAGTTGTGAGCTATCAAATAAATGGATGTTTTGCTTCAACTCAAGCCGATCCAAACGCTCAACCTGATCCAAACTCTCAACCTGATCCAAACGCTCAACCAGATCCAAACGCTCAACCTAATCCAAACGGTCAACCTGATCCGAATGCAAAGCCTGATGATAAGAACGGCAAAACTCCTGTTGGAAGTGGTCCGGCAAAGCCAGGCGACAAGAAAGATAATGGCAAGACGACGGCTACAAAAGGGGCTTCCAAGCCAAAGCCTAAAAAGAAGGTACCAAAGAAGAAAGGGAAACCGAGAAAGAAGCGAAGGAATCGTCGTACAGCACGACAAAAACAATCCACTTGTAAGGATAGGGTCGCGGGATGTGAACGAGCAATCAATTACTGCAATCATCAAACTCTTGGTGCAACGATTAAACAAAACTGTCCAATGAGGTAAGTGATATACAAACTTCTTGGTTTAATGAGCCAACGATTTAAGTTGCGGAACATGTGGAAGTTTAGATCGAGGGAATGCGTGTCGCGACACTCAATCGGCTTGTACTCAATGGCAACGGTAAAAAACAACTAAGAAGCCATTGATATGCATTTTCAGAAATGGATTTTGCACTAACTCGTTTTACGTCAATGATGCACGAACCAGGTGTCCAAAGACTTGCGGACTCTGCTCCTAAACCCTAACACACAATAGTTCATGTAATTTCAATAGTCTTATAATTATGCTAATGATAATTAACAAGAGTCTTATGGACAAGATAAACTGATTTATTCAAACAAATATCGTATGAAATTATAACATTCATGACTTAAAGTTTCACTCCCAGAGTCTCAAATTTGACGTAATTCTTTAATAACGAAACTCCTTTCTGCCACTCATCGTCGCTAAGTTTACTTTTGCACTTCTTGACCAACTTCTTAGATAATTTCAACGTAAACTTCTTGTCAGCAAATTTATATCCGACTGCCATTTTCGCACTGTTTCCATTTGCTTTGTTGATTTTGTTTGTGATCTAAAAGCAATCCAAGATTATCGTAGTTAAGGCCATCAAACCTTTGAATACAATTTGAGAAGAGTCGGTCCTGCTCCTTTAACGCATTTTTGAATCGTCGAGTTGATCTTCTCATAGGATCCAAATTTCTGTGCAGCGCTCACCATCAACGTGGAGCTTTGACTGTATTGACTGGAGGTCAGATTGTTCATAACAGCGTCAGTCACGGCTAAAAAGATTGATAGAAATTGAACTTTGCACTACGATTACCGTCGACTATCTTGCTCCCATTGGCGTGTACGAGCACTTGGCTCATGCCCACATCAGCGTACTAATTTTCGAGTTATTCGTCTATTCGTCCTCAAGCAACTCACCCCACCGATCTGGGTGGCCGCAAAGAAAGTGCTGAAGTATTTTAAGAACTTGTTAATACACGACGTTCGTGAAGCATCGTCTGCTTGAACAATTTCAAAAGCGAACACCGAAACAACACCCAAAACGAAAATCAAACGCATTGCTAGCTGAAGTGTTCGCAGTGGAACTCACGCTGTAAATCTTTCAGCTCTCTTTCCAATTTATATCCAACAATGACGACGATTCACCAACCGTTTCGGCGGTTCACAGAGACCGCCAGTTCACGGGACTTCTTCAATCACGTCCACCGATTAAATCTGTAATCCCGCAGTTCAGCTAACAAGCAGCAACGTTTGATCACTGTAAAGATTGAGGATCATCCGTCGACGATCAACGAGCCAAATTCAAAAGTTTAGCAAAAGCTGGGATAAACGATTTCAATAGTGGCTTAATTCGATATTTGCTGCTAATTGATTATTTCCGATAAGAACAATTTGCGTTTAACTGCAAAGGGTTTTCAAGGACACACACGTGGTGTAAACAAAATTGCAAAAAGTTGAAATATTACAGTTAATTGGCATTTAGAAGTTTAATGTTTCAACGTTTTACATTGTTGTCTATTGAAGAATTAAAATTGAAAGCACGATTCAAACTCAAGGGAAGCTTTTAAGCTAATCACCAGTTTATATAAACAGCACGGTACTTAATTAGTTCACTAATAACCTTATCGTTTGTTTTTGTAGACCTAAATGTAACCACCAGAACTAGAAGACGACTTGCAGACAATTTTCACACTTTGATGCGCAAATTTTCGAATTCAATTCAAATTTAACTTCTATTCGAAATGTTTGAATAAGCCATTGGAGCTTGAAAATAGCAACCCGGTTATTGTTCATGGCTATCCTCAAAAGAACAGTTGAATTTTCGCAAACTGCTTGTCAATCATCGTTCGATTCACAATGTTTTTGTATCCGACTCCTCAAAAAATAACTTCCTCCAGTTCAGTATTGTAATAAGCGCGAGCCGTTTTGGCGAGACTTTTTGATCACATTGTCATATTGAGAGGTATCTAAAAGGTCTTAGGTGGCGATATTTGGGGCTCCGGCGGACTCTTCGGAATGAACGTTGGATATACGGCAACGTCACTGCAGTCGCATCATTTAGCGATTCTGAGACGGTTGTTGTCAGTGCAAAGAACATCATTTCTCCGGCGTTTTGATTCAGAAAGCTTATATGGTATGTTCTTGAGTGGATCGCTTTATTTAACGACGTTTCGTTTAGGGGAAACTTGACAAAGAATGCAAAAAGGAGAAAGCAGCGACGCCTTCACAGAATAAAACTTACGTGGCCGCATTTGACGGAATTGAGAGCGGTTATGGAAGTCTCGGTTGAAGTAATTTGTTCGTTACTTGTATAGCACGAAAGCACGAAAAGCACGAAAAATCCCCTCTTTTGATTCAATCGCAAGCGATGGAGAGGCTCCGAACGCCCTATTATGTTCGGGTCTTGGCATATTGTAAGGGCATTGCTGTTGCGAGTTGCCAGCTCTGAACAGCGCCCCCGTGCTTCCCCTTGAATTCAAGGTACCCATTGGCTTCCAGAATTGGTACCGCCTGGGTGGGGCGAGAACAGCGGAGTTCGCATTACAGCTCGACCAGGGATTGAACCTGGGAGCCACCGAACTCTGTGCAGACGTGTTACCTTTGCACCACGCTGTCCTCTACTTGTATAGTCCGAGTAAAAACCATCTAATTTCGTTTTGAAAGGAAGCAAATTTGAGTGTGAGCTTTGGATCGTGTGTGTTGAAAATTATGATTGAACAAATTACCCACGTAATTTTCGCGATATTTCACGCGTTTAGGATGTAATTGACCAAAAATAATAATCACTTTTACATGAGTCGTCCTTAACTCTTCCCATGCATTCGGCGGTTTGTCAATACCTGCCATTAGCACTTGGACAAAAGTGGAAGCAAACGAAGAACAAATAGATGATTCTTGGTTTGCTCTAGTGCATCAATGAATAGTTGATTGTTTCCGATGTATCCTATTGCTTCCGCAGCGTCAATGAAATTATCGTATGTATGATTTTTACTGTTCTTGCATTTTCGTATGAAGTTATCGCCAAACGCTTAATGCGGCTAGCCGATGATTATAAAACGAAGCTGGCAATAAACCGAGTACGTGTTTACGCATTTTTTGCAGGATGCAATCAATTCTTCCGTCTCTCGTAAACAAAATTTTAAGAAGGAGTCCTTTTGCGCCCGTTACATGGTTAGCACATCGAAATCCGCCAACAGCCCACTGCTAAGTTGCACCAAACTTGCCTATCAGAGGTCATTAAGAAAAGCTTATGTGAAAATAATTCCAATGACCTACTTGTCCGTTCAAACGAATCATCTCAACATAGACTTCAGATGCACCTTTTGATAGATATCGTTTGCAACGTTTGTGACGCATAAATTCGACATACAAATGACCGTTACAAACAGTCCAATTGCAAAAGGCTGTAACGTGTATTCTAATCAAGACGATTACTGTTATTCATTCGAACACAAACGTTGAACAGAAGTTGCCGGTAAATTCAGGCGTAGCAAAACGCCACGATGGCTACGACGAAAGTGATCGCTTCGAGTTAATCGATTGCCTTCTGTTGTTGAGCCAGTTGTGATAAGAGTTCTTTTACAAGTTAATCTTTGTAGAAAAGACTTTCGAACGAACACTTTCAACCTACAATACCACTCAGTTGTCCATAAATGAACGCCAGCTCAGATGGTCGAACAGAACGAAGAATTAGAATTCCACGTAAAATGTTTGTTTAGCCGCCGTTAGAACTATGAAGAGCGTTTTTCCTTTTTGTTTTATTCGTTAAATTTGCTCGAAATTCGCTTGTGATGACCGAAACTTCACAACTTGGTACTTTTGCTCTCAACCAACTGCTACGGTTTCTTGTTGAAAAAGAACGACCGCCTAGTTGCAATGAGTCGTGGATCGATCCTGCCACCAACGATTCGAAGTGTCCACCGAGTTGGCGATTTTTGCTCATTAACCGGAAAATTCTTTTCAATTTTACGTCCAACGGAAAGATCGGAGTTGCGGTCGACGAAACGTTTCTTCGACTTTCGAATGGCAAACAAGAAGTCAGATTCGATAAGTTGAAAGCACTCGATGGAATTATGAAACTTCTGAAGCCATCCGACATGTTTGTTATTTGCGACGATGAGAACTTCTACGGCAATGTGAGCAATTAACTTGAAGTTCATTTGTAGTCTAAACTTTAGGGCGAAGATAGCGTCTACGGTCAGGCGTATCGGAAGCTTTGTTATACCATCAAATGTAAGTTCAATTTTTGTTTATTGGAAGATAACAGATTTTAGCGTGGTCGTTCGTTCAAACCCTCGAGTTGAAGTTCGATGGAAAAACGGCATTTGATGAAGAACGAATAATTTTGTTGAAGGAATTGGCTGGGAATGTCACGAGTTTAATCGGAAGCTCGGAGATGATACCGTTGATCGAAAGCTTTAACAAGTTGGAAAAGTTGGTATTGTTCTCCTTTTCCGATATAAAACGTGAGTTTAATCTGTGACTCAAGAAACGTCGATTGCAGGAGTTCGACCGGCACTGGCAATGAAGGTAAAAGAAATTCAGTTACAAGGTGTTTACTTGGACGAAGTGAACCAAATAGACTCGTAAGTTTATCTCTAAATTGTAAACAGCAAGTGAACTTCTAGGTTTCCTATCAACAACGTCCTTCGAAACTTAGAGCTGGGAATTCAACGACCGGGAGTTTATCCACCAAAAACATGGCCAACGGAAAAAGAAGAGAAGATGACGTTGAACGAGAAGTGGATGCAAGGGATTGAGAAGCTTCGCAATCTCAGTCCATTAAAACCGTTTCTTCGATTGGTCTACCGAGAGGAATTAACTTATGATTTGGAGGTGTATATACGAAACGAATTCGTCTAATCATAAGTTTAGACCTTGGATGAGTGTGTGAAAGCCGTTGAGTTTATGATCGAGAAGGTAAACGAACTGATGAATGGAAATGCAGAGATCATGGAAGTAGTCAAGAGCGTGGAATTGCATCCGTTGATTTCGAACTACGTATGTTTAGATAAAGAAATCGAACAGTAGTTGTGTTTCTAGAAGTTCGAACGAGAAGCCTTATTGCATGAAGCTTACGAGAAACTTCCAAGTTTGTTCGATTTGAAATTGGAAGCTCCGAACCAACAGCGCATTTTTAGTCGTGAATTGAGCTCAAAAGCGAAGTTGTCGATCGAATTCAGCGACTATTGGCATTGTGGTTTGACTCAAGGATGTGTTTGCAATTTGAAAATCTAATCTTTCATAATCTGTAAAGACTTCTATCCTTTATTCCAAAACTGAGCATATTTAGCGACTATGATTGTTAAGTCCGTTTATTGTTTAAAACTATCAGATACGAATGCTGCGGCTATGTACATAAGAACTAAATCTTCGATGCGTGTACTCGGTTTTCTCTTTTGTGTCGTCGAAAAGATTCGTAGCACCGATGAAGGAAATCAGCCACGTAGCCGTAATGCACGAGTTGTACGTAGTAACTGATCGAAATGAACAGCGCACTGAGTACAATGATACCGGAAGACGCGTATGAAAGAAGAACGATAAGCTCAAAAGTGTTGGAAGGTTTGACAACAATATCGCCAAACCCGATTGTTGCCATGGATGTTAACGAGAAATAAACCGAACCAATAACACCAATGTCTTCTATTAGACCATTGAATAAGAGTAATCTGCAATATTCGATATGGAAATTAGATTGAAAATCCGAAATTAACCCTAAAAGTTGATGTCCAATAAGCAAATTGATTGCTCCTTTGATTGGCAATTGAGCGGCGAAATCTTGTACAGTCGGCTTCTAAATTTTCATTGCTATTCGATTCATAGACCACTCAACAAACTTTTCCTCTAACCACCGATGTAAGAAAGATCCAATCAATGCAATAGAATTCTGTAAATAGACGACCCATGTTTGCAAACGCCGCCATAATCAATGGAATGCTAGAAACCTCATATACAAATGTTTTGCATAAAACACACCCGAAGGTCGCGTAGAAAACGACGGCAATTCGACTCCACGGTGCTTTCACAGAAGTGTCTCCCCAGCCGATTGTTGCGCAGATTTGATAAGTGAACAGAACAATATCTTTGTAGGGTTTGGCGTGTAACTCGGCATCAATGGCTTGAAAGAAAACTGCACCGAGAAAGACGTATACAGCCGAGATGAAAAACAACAAAACGTGTGGAATTGCACGAATGTAAAACTGAATTGCCCATAAGTAAGATGTGAACTTGCTTTCACTTACAGGATCCAAATCGCCATAGATATCTTCGACAGCAACGACCGGATCTTCAATTGCTTGCTCGTGGCCGATCACCGATGGCTTTCGACTGGCGGCAGGAAAGTCGCGAAAGTAGGGATTCGCGATTGATGTCACCGAATTTTGTCGTGACAACCGTGCAGGATCGCAGAAAATCATTGATCCAAAATGCGGTTCTTCGCGGATCGGATCGAGAATTTGACTGCTACCTGCGAATGAGCTGATTCGTCTTCTCGTGTTCTTCTGCTCCAGCTGCTCATACAGTTGTTGAACTAACTCATGAGCCTAAACTCGGAATGAGAAGAATGCTCGTAAAAATTACCTTTTGAGTTTTTTCGTCCATTTTTTCGTCCACCTCCTCATTAACAAAAGCTTTCGCTCTTTCCATAAGATTCCCCATTTTGATTTGGGAATTCGCATTGATGGCCAAACTCTTTCCGATTCGTGATTTCGGCCATGTTTGTGTTACAGATGTGAAATTGTCGGACGAATCCTCATCCGACATTTCAGACAAACCAATGAGTCTCGCAACCGACCTGAAACGTTGATTCAAATGAAAAGTTGTTTCATAAAACTAACCTTTAGACTTTCATCTTGACGCTCACCTTCAACTTATGACCCAGTCCCAAATGTTCAGGTTTTTTGGTCGAAAGAAATCGAAAACTAAAAACCACAAATGATTGTTCAAATTACGTACTACCTTATTCGACTGTTGATGCGGATGATAGAAATCGTTTTGACTGGCACAGCAGGGTTTCGCGCTTCAAGATTACGATACGCTTTGAAGAATCCAAGAAGTTTCAAAACAATGGAACGATATGCTTCTATTCAATCGAACTAATCGTGTAAGTTTGTTTTTCTGATAAGTTCAATGAAAAACAAGAAAAACCGACAGGGATGAAGTTAACTGCCGTGAGAGCGCCAAAAAACGCGATAGTTTACCGCAACAACCCTAAGGTCAATCACTAAAACTGTTGAGCAAAAGGAAGCATGCGCGAACAGAATAAGCACTCGGTTCGTAGTCTTATTCGATTACAAAGAGCACACAATCACGCTGACGGTTATTAGACGTGAGTACACGAACGACATGGATGATCAATTGGTAGACTAAAATTTCAATGACGTAATTCTTTAGACTACATAGCAACTTTCAACACGATTCCAGGTAATTTTACTGTTTAACATTTTAACACCTCTAACGGTTTCTATCGTCATTTAGCTTGTTAACAACGAAGCTCGTAATCAATCTAAACAACCAGTCTAATGACTAAAAGTGCGAATGAACCTCCAACTGACTATTGCAAGGACCCAATGTCCAACTTCCTTGGAAATAACGAGAAGTTTAGTTTATAAGTTTATATTCTGCTTTATTGTTTATGAATTCATATCTTAAATTAAGCATTTTGATTGACTTGAGCAGTAAGTATACGGCAAAAACTGTAATTGTCACTCTCTCTAATCACGCTGCCCTTCTGTTTAACGCTTTTTACTGTTCTTTATTCAGAAATTTTGTTAGCACAGTTTTTTGAGCCTTGCATTAAGCAATGAAAATAGGTTTTCTATTGTTATCTTATTTGATTCTCTTTTGTCGTCATGTCTAAAGATTCGAATGTCAACCGCCCATACCGTCTTGTCAAAAGTGCCCAAGTACGATTTCAAACTGGAAGCCGTTCGATATGCCGAGGACGACTGCAAAAAAGTACAAGGCCTATTAAAAACGAGTTCAAGGATGGAAAATGCAGAAAACGCAATGTAAGTAATACTTCCCAATCATTGAATGATTTTGTCTTTCAGCAAGATCGATTTATCAACCACAAACGCAAAGCAATTGCCATGTGCTGGTAGAATACTGAAAGATACGAATACGACCAATCGCTAGATTTTGTGAACTCGAGAAGAACACAAATCGAATTGTACAGCAATTCAACTGACGATTTTGGAGTGCAAGACCGATGATAATTCCCCGGTAAAAGTTGTTTTAAACGTTGTTTTATTGATCAGTTTATTAGGCATGGAATCAATGTGTTGAGACCTATTTGAGGAGACAAAACCTCGTTTCACGACGTCCAATTACCGTGTGCCATGAACTGGCATTTGAATATCAGCAAGCAATTGTCGATTTTGTTCTCTACGTATCAAAACCTCGTTAAGACCATTAATAGAAACCCATTTACGCAATGAATGAAACAGTCGTTTGGTTGGATGCATCGAATTCATTAAGGTTTCGGTCGAATAACCGGCAATGTAAAACTACATGTTACCGTCATACTGCGGTATCGGAATGAAATTGGGATGGCTAGCACCAATTGAGTGAAAAGTGAAAACATCAACGCAAATTTGCCTACATTAAGAGCGTTTATTCGAAAGTCGTCTACTCGTCTGGGATTCACCGAGAACACACTTTTTGATCACATTTAAAAAAGGCATATGGTTGTAATCAAGTGATTCCACTGTTCGCGATCTATAGATGGATTGTGGGCACAAAAAGTCAGAGTCCCGAGAGCAGATGCCGTTCAGTTAAGTTCGACCACCGATCGTTCTGTTTAACGGACTGAGCGACAGCGAAACTCGAGACTACGTATAAAGATTATAATAAAGTCGCCGTATGTAAAACGGACCATTTCCTGCAACTTACCAGCTCTGGTATATGAAGAACTAAAGTCCAATAACCCCTTCCAGCGACAGCATCGGAAAACGAACAGCTAAGAGAGGGCTCAAGCGTATCCGAAAAGCACTGGAAAGCGGTGGTTACGGAATCACAAAAGTAAAGTCCCCAATCAAGTCTCAACTGAAACAGTTGCGTTGAGAATAAACTTTAGTTTAGTTCACTCTTACCTATAAAACGGACGGCAAACGACGCTCAATAGCGTATGCTTTCAGAATAAATCATCTTTGAAATTTGGCTACGGTCACATCATCAGTTGTTAGGTCCGTATTCTAATATGTAACAAAGTTATTTTCGATTCTTAAAATACATTTGCAATAGAACACATCTTTTATTTACATTCGAAGCTAAAGATCAACTTTCGATTGTTTTCTATTCGTTTGTAATGGTATTCCACGAATAAGATCGAACTTGTATCGTTGGCTAATCTCATTCCAAAACTTGACCGAATCTTCGAATAGTGAGTTCTTAATTTGCGTTTCCGTCCCCAGCTCCGTGTATTTGAATTGTTCCGTTTCGGTAGCTTGAGCGTATTTCTTCTGGCCGGGAGCATTTGGTGAACTAAATCAATAGGATTTAGAATGTGACCACTTGACGTTTACCCGTGAAGCGTAAACTGAACTATTGAATCCACGAGTGCATCTCTGAACTTTCGATCCGACGATGTGAAGTTTGTATCGCCAAGAAAATTCACACCAAACAGGAACGGAAATTCGCATGCGTGAGTTGACTCTACAATTGAACTTAAGAACTAGAAGTGAATTCTGTGAATACCATCGGAGTTCAAATGTTTGTAGTTTCGTTTCAAATTCTCGTTGTAAACCGTGAGTACGTGGTAAATAGGCCAACCGAGCTGCGTCTTCTTTTTGAATTCCAACAACTGCGATACCACAATCTCCACGTCGCTAAGAAACTGTCCGTAAACTTGAACATAATCAACGGTCGAATGGTTTACGGTTTTCGCTTTTAACGTATAGAAATCCATGATCTTTTCCACCACTTCTTCACGATCGTTTCCAAAATCTTTGACGTTAATGAATCGATTTGTAATTAGCTCTTTCATTTCTTCATAACCAAAGTTTTGTCGTTCTTCCGGTCGAAGATAGAAAGTCGTGTTGAAGTAGTCGTATAGCACTAAAACGAATATACTCATTAAGTATGCTGCGATCAACAGGCTTTTCACCAAACAGAAGAAACTCATTTTGAGTCAACGATGAAAGAGTTGGCATCGGTTTTGTTCCTAATAAGTTGGGCAAATCATCGTCAAAAAAATCATTGTCAAAACGTGGAGTGAACGGATTCAAATTTAAACCAATGTTTTCGGGCTCCTAATGCATATATTAGAAGTGACAATAAATTTCGAGTTGTAACTTACGTTTTCCAATACTGCTTGATGCAATTCATCGTATGAAAGTTGTTGCAAACATTGTTTGATCTCAGCAGTCGACTGTTTTTCACAGTTTAGATGACGAACCACCGTCTTCGTCGTTTGAACAGACGCATTACTGAAAGACCATTGATTGACTGAAGAGCCACTCATTTGAATGGCTTGAGAGAACAAGTCTAAAAAAAGGTTTCTATGATAAGATTTCTAAATTGAACCTCTAGTGTGTTTACTCAAAACCATATGTCCAACAATCGAAGCTCCAGCGCTGTAACCAAATAGCGTAATGCGTGATAAATCGATATCGAGGGAATTTACGTTACGACGGAACCATAAAAGCGCTTGTTTCACATCGAATAGACCATAATTGCCTTTAAACTCGTCATCACCATTTGATGCAAACCCTAAAATCTATGCATTCAAGTTTCCTACAACAAGAGCTCACCGGTAATCCCTAGTCTATATTGGAGAGGTGCATAGATTAATCCACGAGATGTGTAGTGTTTGGCCATGTATTCCAGCGAATGAAGCATCGCACTGCCGCCTTGATAAGCACCACCATGAATAAAAAGTAGTAGAGGATATCCAGTAGAATTTGGACTCTGAGTATTAACATTTGAACATAAACTGTCAAATCAACTAACTCGTTCATGCGGTTTGAATATGTTCGAATACAAACAGTCTTCACTCATCATCTTTGCATAAGCGACATGTCGTGCAATTTGTGGACACGCTTTCGGTTGAACGGTTGCCGAACGTCGTTGAACGAACTTCGGATCAGTTGGCTTCTGAAATCGCTTTGAATGTGAAGTCAATGCGCAAATCAACCTCAAAACGTTTCGGTTGACCGGCAAACGGAACACCATAGAAGACGTCAACTTGTGTGCCATCAAAGTCCAGCGTTTTCCCTTCAAATTCACCCGCATCTGTTTCCAAAATTGGCCTCTCGGCTGCAGCGTTCCAAATCAGTAAACAACCGATGGAAATAAACGCTAACAAGTGCATTGGTGCAACTCTGAACAGATGATAACTAAACGGAATGCCCGGTTGTCTGCTCGTTTTGTAGTTTCAATGGAGCAAATAATCGTTTTCAGTTCCTCAGTCAAAGACGCTTTTTCCATCGAGAAAGAATCGTGAGTTTTGTGTTTTATTTTTTGATTCTCAGTCGATTAAAACACACAGCAACCGGCCGTTAGGTCTTAACATGTGTTTTGCTCGAGAATGAAAACCCTGCGACTTCTTGCTCTGACTCATCGTTTGGTGATTAGAACGACACAAACTTCATCAACGACTTTTGTTTGGAATTCGCTGCTTTTGACGACAGAGATCACAATTTGTGCTTGAAAATTGTTGTTCGCTTCATTGACAACCAAGACACTTTGTGGTTGTGCTGCATCAAAGCAGTCGAATTTATCAGTCAAAAAGAAATTCACGTAAAGAAGGTTCTTGTAATTGAAAGTTTTTTGTTTGAAATTCAAACGATCGATAGAAAACATGAGCGACCACTTCAGTGAGGAGCGAGAAGCCGGTATTCGGACTCGAACATCAAAATAGCCACCACTCGAACGACGCTTTGACCTGTCGATTAAGCAAATCACGGAGCCAACGATCACTTGAACGTAAGTGGTTTGTTTGTTCGCTGCTTCAAAAGCTTCAGTGAAGAAGTTTAACAGTTTGAAGACATAAAAAGTTCTTCAAGATATCGAAATAGTCGACTTCTATCGATTCCTATTGTCATTTGATTTCCGTTGAGTTTTCTATTTCAATCGGTTCGTTGGAACAAAAGCCGAATCTCCGCTTCTTCAGCTTGAGCTCGATATCCAACTACGCGCACTGAGTTTGTTTTTTATTCGCATCGAAAAACATGAGCGCGATCAATCAAATTAACCGCGGGGTCGAACAATCGAGGGTCATTGATTTGAGAGATTGATCGGGCTTAAACAAAATCGGTCGAGTTTGATTAAGACTTGTGGCCCGAAGAAACGTGACAGCCAAAAACAGTCCCCCGCAAATTCTTCGCTCTCAAGGACCTCCGGCTCGGCGGAGGAAAAACGGTTGTCTCTGGTCGGGCTTCGTAGTTTGTTTGTTCAGACGAGAGTTTGTGGTCATTTCTCTACGGTTTCTTTAAGGGTTTCTTCATGTTCGAGGTTTCGGTCATTTAACTCCGGTGGTGAAGGTCACGGTTCTGCTTCATCACGCATCTTGAAGTGGTTTCTCTCATCACTTTCATTGGGCTTACGGTCGTACAATTTCAGTAATGGGAATCGTTGACTTCTGTTGCGCAGTTCACGTCGATTATAATCCCGTTTAAGCTCCGATCCGGTTTTCAGCTAAACATGAACTCTATTCGTATTTGTACAAACTTTCAATTTGTTCAGATGACGGTCGAGATGTTCGTAACGATACGCGCGATCGAAACGCATATAAATTGCTGTCGGTTTAAGGCCGTGCATTGCGTTTATTACCTTCAATCAGCTTCGTTTCCGTTATTTCAGATGAGCTACGGGGTCTTTATTGCAATGTTACTCATCGGCTTGGACTCCGTTCAATCAGCCGCTTTCACGCAGACCCAACAAAAATTAGGTTCAATTCATTAGTCGTGATGTGAAGTAAGAGAAGGTTTTTAGACGATCATCCTCTCGCGTGGTATCACCTACCCACGGCACAATCTCAACCTCCCAATGTTCCCCTATCGAGCAATCAAAGTCCCTATGGTCCGAGCAGTTCAAATTCTTTTGTACCAATACCCTCACCATTCGTGTTCCCAAAACCGAAAACAACCGAACAGTTGGCCGCTAGTCAGATCGTCAACGCCGCCCAGGAGGTAATTCGCGTATCCAAAAGTTTTAAAGTTTTACGGTCCTAAACTTACAATTTTAAATTATCATATTATTTTAATTGTTAGCGTCAACGTCGTGAGTTTTCAATGCCCGTCGAAGATTACGAAGCGAACGAGAGTGATGAGAGTTCGATTGATAGAACTAACGATGAGGATGCGGGGATAAGTCGACCATCCGAGGACGGCGGTCAAAGAAGGCGAGGTACCACGACGGAAAGCACTTTGCGAAAGATTCTATCACGCGAAATCACGAATATCGAACGCTATATGCCGCTTTTGGCCCGAAAAATGAGCGGCCATGGTGGTGAATCGGAGATCGGTAACAGTTTTCCAATAAGCGGAAATGGTATGAGATCACGGAAAACCTCCACAGTCATCTTTCCGCCTTCTCCTCGTTTTATTACGCAAAAACCGGTGGGTGCACGACGTCGTTTGGTTACCACCGTTGCTCCAACAACAACAACACGTCGGCGTATGAACAAAAAGATAAAAGCGGTCGAAGAGATATCGAAATGTCGGGATTGTGACCGAGAAACATCGCTAACAAACACCAGTGTTATCACAACAACCACACGCGGTGGTCGTGGAAGCTCGAAATTGCAAGTGACAGTCACAAATCGTCGAAAACCGCCGACTTCTCGTCGTCCCAAACGTCCACACCAACCCTCGACGATGGCTCCTAAGCCATTACCGATTGCAACTCTCGGAACAAGTCCACCAACTCCGTCGCCATTTCAACCCGTAACCTCCGGTGTAACGCATCGATCTTTTGCCAAATGGACTAAATTCACTCTTCAACCACGTCGTCATTTGCCCACAGATCTGAAAGGTACGGAAAACGGAGTTACAAGACCACCACTCGTTCTGACCACAATCCCACAGTTATCGACAGCGATAGTTGAACCGACGCCTTCAAGCACACAAAAGTCAATCGAAGTAACAACTCCATTAACACCGTCGTCATTTTTGTCGCGAATCTTCCAAAATCGTCGATCTCGTCCGTGGACCCATCGAGAAGTCGTTGGCGAAAGTGTCGTTTCGCCAAATGAAAACGTTTCGCCGTTTGAAGCGGCAATCGTTTGGGTCAGTTGGCGTTTGGTGTGTTTGTGTGCGATTGTTGAGTCTACAAAGAAACTAAGCGCGCTCTTTCAATTAACAACAAAACATGATTTCAAGCTAAATTCCCAAGTTTGCTGTTCGTTAATCACGTGTTGTTTGTTTGCAGTTAGTGGACCAATTGCGCAGTAAAACGAACGTAAGTGAATGATGTTTTTGCTTCTTGACAACCATCTTAAACACTAACGACTTCAATGCTTCTGCTCGACTACTAAACTGTGATTTCAGGCGAGTACCGAACTAATCGAAGCTGTCAAAGATGCATTGGCACGTTTTCGCACTTCAGTTACCTATTCAAATATTGCGGCATCGCCATCGAACGGCGGTAGTCATTTGGAATCTGCTTTCCGAAACATTGTTGATGGTTAGTTGATTGAGAAGAATCCGAAATCAATGAAAAGTTTTAGGTGGATGGCTAGAACGTACATTCGCTAATTGGGCCTTTTCCGACACAACAACCGCCGATTCGGGATTACCAGATGCATCGGCAGCCGCTCAGAAGATGGACGAACTATGGCACGAAGCAATGCTTGCATCCGCTTTCTCTGGTGCTCAACACAACGAAGAGACCCAGAACCAACAATCCGACAACGATCAGCGACGATCGAAATCTCTGAGACCATTTCGCGAAGAATCCGGTCGACTGATTGAACGAGTTCGTCTGAACGATGAACCCATTGAAACGGAACACAAAGTTGGTGGCCGTTTAACATTCTCGCAGTAATCCGAATCTTTCAGATGGCTCTCAACTGTCAAGTCTTTCGAAAGCTGTGCACCATTCTTCGAATTATACAAAACGATAACGTTAAGCCGTCATCTTGAATCCGAAAAGACTTAATAGTTACAATTGACCTGTTGCTTGCCCGTTTTCATTGTTTAAACATTTCGATTCTTATTTGATGCTCAGATTGTTTTGTCTTTCGTGTAGCCCTTGAAAATAAATTATAGAGAAGTGAAATAGTGAACGTGTAGTTTTGTCGACATTCACGCTTTCAAATGCAGCGCATTCTGATTCAACGATGAGCTTCATTGTTATCAAAATTGGTTGGCTAATCACTCGCTCGCACACCTTTTTGATGCTTTTGCTGTTTATTCGCATTACTGGCGTCTTGAAGAATGCGAAATATACTGGTCACTTGTATTCTTTTCCTATTCACGAACACTGCCGGATCGAGTATGTTTTTAAAGTTGTTCACGTCACTCAACCAGATTTCAGTTGCTTGTTATGAGTGCAATCGTGGAGACGACGAGCAACAACAAAATCTAATCGATTATTTCTTTCAAATTGACGACGATGAATCGGCTCAACGAGCTTTGAACCATAGCAGCGTGTTGTGTGGATCAAACGTGATTTTAGATCGAACATTTCGATCTTATTGCAACATTTGTCAGATCGCTTATCTGCTACACGATCCACAACTGACAACAATCGCCAGTTGTGGGACTAGCCCAGTAAGTTCAACTGATCATTCGTGTTGAATTGTCGTTTAGAGGTCGCTGATTGAAGACAAAATCTTCGTTGTAAACACTTGCACCAAAGATCTTTGCAATAACTTTGCGTGTAAGTGACATTCCGACGGTTTTAGATGTTGTTTCAGTAAATCAAGACAACGAAACGTTTCATGAAGACACTAGCAGTCGATCAACCGTAAATTTGATGTTCATTTTGTTGTTCGCAAGTCTCGGGTACTTTTCGAACGTATAACTTCGATGTCAATTCATTCGAATGAATAGTCAAGATTCTAGAATTTCTGTTCAAAAGGCCATTTATTTACAAGTGTTCATAAGACGAGTGTACGAGAAGACGCGTCTCCTGAACTTGCGATCGTTGGCGGGACGTAATCGTCATTCATTCGACTTACACGTTCGTATTGAATTGCAAACTTCGGGATTACAGCTCGTCGAGTATTTCCAAGACCTGAATAATGCAAATGTTAAGTTTTCCCTATTGAAATACCGTTGTTCGAGAAGGAGTTTGGCATTGTCTTTGGACCGCTGTTACTGAGGTTGCTTACAAAATTTCCGGCTTTTGCGTCGTTCGAAGTCTCCGTCGATTGCTCTTCTTCCTCGTCGCTTTCCGGGTAATTTCGACGACGACAACTCGGAACTTCCGGTAACTCGCGTTTGCAGCACATTAGCCATAGAAGAGTTTGAATGAGTACGAGAATGACTTCTCCGATCGTAATGCTTGTAAATCCAATCCATAGGCCTGTATTGCCGGCCATGTTGCTATAAATTGAAAATGTTTATGAGATCGAATGAACACCTTACTTGAAAACATCCAACAAAGTTGTCGTCGGACTTTCTACCAAGCTCGTAAACACCAAACTCTTGTAGTAGATGGTCACTTGCGCCGCATTTTCTCTTTAATTGAATTGAAATTTAAACACGTGAAGCCAACTAACCTGTAGAATTGAACACAAGTTTTACCCAACGAAACCGCCAACGGACAATAAACTTCGTTGAAGAACGTTCCGGACGGCCAATTTCCAGTGCTAACATCAGCCGAATAGATGATGTCTTCACACGGGTAATAACAAGTACAGTTTTTTACGTTGTAGTAGTCCCCGTTTTTGTCGATATAATCCAAATAACAAGCATCTAAACAGAGGAATTGGCATTGAAATTTAATCTTTGCCTACATTCCGTTTGATTCAGTGGGTTACAAAAGAATTTGGTGCCGGAATACGGAAACCGAGCATCTGCACAACTACATGCTTCGACTATTTCGTCTTGAAAGCATGAGCGAAAACAACCCTGAAGATTCGACTATAATGCTTGATTTCGATTACTCACTTCTGTAGAATAAGTTCCATTAAAATAGAAAGGTTGACCGCGATCTTTCAACGAATCTAACGTATCGCAATTGCCGTATGGAGAACCGAGTCGAGTGTAGACGTTCTAAATCAATTTTCTATCAACTATATAAAATCTCCAATACCTCGGATGCAGCTAAACGAGAAGCTTTTCCAACAGAGCTCATATATCCTTCGGTGTTCGGAAATGGATTGTAATCTTGATCGTGAATTACAACTTTGAAACCGACGTATTCTGTTGAGGGCAAATAGTCAGAGACATTGGTGAACATAATCATAGTCAACCCTTAGATCATAAAATAAATTGAACTCAATTGAAACTTACCATCAATAGCACCAGTTCTCGATGTAACATGCGT
This sequence comes from Aphelenchoides besseyi, assembly GCA_024699855.1. Lineage (NCBI taxonomy): Eukaryota > Metazoa > Nematoda > Chromadorea > Rhabditida > Aphelenchoididae > Aphelenchoides > Aphelenchoides besseyi. Next base: position 14,678,760 of record JAMPIQ010000002.1, read on the forward strand.
TCCGTTTGGTGTTTGATAGTTGAATGTATAGCAATATCCGAAGTCAACATCGAACACTTGATTGAAGTCGCTGTTCATATCACATGGTATTTCGTTGATCAAACACGATGTCACTAATTGCGGAAGTCTGAATTCAGTACATGTATCAAAATTTTTCTCTGTACATACGAATAGCACATTTGATCTCGTTGATCAGTAGTCAGTCCAGCTCCCACGATTTCCAAAGCAGCTCGGACCTTTGCAATTGTTGTCGGTTGACTGTCCGTATCCTAAAAACAAAATCAGTCAATTGTGTAATGTTATCTGAACTCACTTGTAAGTCATAAGCATCAGCGATGTCTTGCGGAGTTGTTGAACTATTGGGTTGAACAGACGTTGATACAAGAATGCTGTTTATCGTTGGTTTTGAGTTTGAAGACGAAGTCGATGAAACATAAAAGTCGGTAGTTGAGCCGATTGAGCTCGACAAACTACTCGAAATGTTTGGTTGCAAAGTCGAAGTTTGAAAGTCGCTGGTTATCATGCTGCTGCCAATTGTAGTGATTCCGCTCGTTACAGTTAATTGAGTGGAAACAGAGTTTGTGCTAAACAAACTACTTGTTGAGACCGATGAAACTGGAGCTGTTGTGTAGCTGATAGATGAATTCGGATAATATGTCGTAATTCCAGAAGTGACTGATGCGACTGAAGATTGAGGTGTCGAGAATGTACCACTAGAACTTTGTGACGATGAAATCTGCTGAGCAGACGTTTCAGAATTTCGAATTGTCGAACTGAAACCGCTCAAACTGGATTGCAACGTAGACAAAGTAATGGATGTGTTTTGAGATGAGGCTCCTGGAGATACATCTTTTTGTTGTGAACTTGTGGTTTGAACATTTGCAGACGAAGAACTTGGCACATTGGATGTTGCATCCGAAACAGAAGTCGTTGCTATCGGTAAAGTGCTCGTAATTGCAACGGTCGTTAAAACCGAAGATGTTAGATTGTTTTTTAAGCTTGTTGGTAACGTAGAACTCGATGGATAAGAAGATTGGGAGGACATGGAAGAAGATTGTGAAGATATGGAAGACGAAAGAGAAGTCAAGGAATCCGTGGTTGAGCTCAAAACGAGTGTCAACTTTGTTGTTGTTGGTTGATTCGTTGAACTCTGCGACGAGGAACTTGGAGATGTCTGAATGAATGTTGAAGTTGCAATATCTGAACTCGGCATTTCTGATGAAGTCAACATTGTGCTTGAAGCTGTCGATGAAATCGAGCTCGAAATTGAGCTGCTCGAGGATTCAGCAGTGGAACTCGATTGTTGCATGGTTGTCATAAAAACAATGGAAGAATCAGTTGACGTTTGAAGTGTACTTGCTAAACAAATCACTCAATATTTCAAAAGATTTCAACTCATACATGAACTGCTGGTTGACTGCAGAGTCCTAGTGCTTGTCGATTCGGTCGAAGTAGTAGCCTGTTGAGTGGACGTTGCTGAATCAATATACATTATTTAAGTGTTCCAATCGATCAGTTTGAAGTCATCATAAAAAGAAATTGGAATACAAATCCAAAGCATCGCATTTTGATTAGGCAGCTCGTCAGAAGATCATTGAATATAACAAAATCTTTTATTATGCGATCGAAACTCACTAGAACTGCTTTGTGTGGTTTGTAATGTCGTTGTTGAATCAGCATTAGAGCTTGGTTGTTTCAGCGTTGTAGTTGGTTGAGTTGAGGAATCACTTGTTGTTTGAACGGTGGTTGCTGAAATGACCATTTAAACTCACAGAATCGTTAGGTGGTGTGTTGGAGTGTTTAATGCAAAGAATGTAAACTTCAAATGCAATGTCGCTGAACTCACATGAACTGGTCGATGTTTCTAAGGTCGTTAGGCTAGTCGAGGATCCAACAGTAGAGCTTGTTTGTTGTACAGTGGTTGTAGGAACAGTGGATGAATCGGTAGTAGAGTCGGTGGTTGTCTGAGGGGTGGTTGCTGAAAATCGCCAGGATTACATGAATTTTTAATCAATTACTTGAACTGCTGGTAGTTGACGGACTCGTTGAACTAGTGCTTTCTGTTGTTGTCATGCTGGCGGTAGAAGTGGTCAAAAGCGTGGACAACGACGTTGCTTAAAATGCAAAATACAAATTACGGAAATTTGATTGCTTACATATAATGGTTGTTGTTGAACTACTTGTTGTTGATGATTCTATCGTTGAGGTGGGTATTTTAGTAGTACTACTGGATGATGAGAATTCGAGAGTACTCGTCGCAGTAGTCGAGGTACTTTCTTGTTCTGTTGTTGTTAATAACGTAGTAGGTTCGATTGTTGTCGTCTCCATCACTGTTGTTGTCAGTAGTTTGGTGGTAGTTGTTGGCTGAACATATGTATCGTTCAGTTTCTTAATAAACTTACCTTAACGGTTGTTGTCAATTCGGTAGTTGTTGACTCTGTGGTTGTCAATTCGATGGTACTCAATTCAGTGGTGGTAAGTGCAGTCGTCGACGTGAATTCGGTGCTTGAAGTCAAATTGCATTCTGCCCATTCGCTCAATAGATCGTAGTAATAACTATTGCCACAGACTGTTGTACTTTGATTGATTGGATTTGGGTATTTGCATGATTTTCCACAATCGTATTGGGCCATCGTATCTGTCAAGTCCTTCACGAATTGATTCATGAAAGTTGTGCAATTTGACGGATAAGCGACAGAAGTTGTCAGCTCACTGCCATCGCATTCTAAATCGAAACTCTTGTTTGAATTCTGTTTGAGCAAGAACTTACGTGTAATCGACATTTTAATTGTGTCCGTCGAATTCTACAACCATTAAAATTATACGTGACCTTATGTCGTGACTTACGCTTTTAATTGTGCAGTGTTTATAGACGTACGTTCCATTATATTTGTTTTCTGGTTTTGCATAGTCACCATAATCGCATTTCGGATTCGCGTACGTGGTACACAGATACTTTGCAACACCGATTGCCATTCCAGCTGCCGGATTTGCTTCCGTGTTGTTCGGCGGATATTGAAAGCCGGGAATTGTGTTTGTGAGTCCCATCGCGCAGTTGTTGATGTCTTGTAGTAGTTCGTAACTGTCCGTGTAGTCTTGACATATCGTTGAAGGTATCGCACAAACCATTCCTCCCAAACAATAGTACCAAACCTGAGAGTTGATTATAGGTCAATAAAAAAACTCTGATTCCTACCGCATCGATCACATTAATCATGTAGGCGGTTGTTGAACTATTGTAATTGAAGTTCAATGATGTTGTGTTTGCATTACCTAAAAGAAATTGCTTTTTTTTCTTAGTGATCTCTTTTCCACCTACAATACACAATTGCCGAGGTAGATGCTGCTTGACTATTCACAATGGTAAACAGCGTGTTGTTGTATTGATTCGCAAAAGTACCGCTGATCCCCGATTGTCGTTTGTGTCGTATCAGTTCTCTTTGAAAGGTTGCTTGATCGTCAGTCAAATTCTGTGGAGGCTTGGTGGTACTCTGATTGCGTAGTCGTGCTTCGCGTGCTTCCACAATGTAATTGTATGCAATCATCTGAGCAAAAAACTGTGCGAATAATCGAAAGTCAACTAACCAAATCTGCCAAACTCTTCGAGTTGTTGATTTTGCTATATTGATAGGGATTCAAACTGCAAACGGTAACCGCCGGAAATGTGGCCGGAGAAAGAACGTTGATCTGAAAAGCGATTTGATGATTAAAGAGGTCATTGAATTTACCTGCATATTCGTTGTCTTTTGAAATTGTAGGTACTCTTTGATCAAGAAAATGGATTGGATAACAAACGCGGCGATCGTTGCAACGGCTACGAACGTCCAAAAAGCGCGCCAAAGAAGTCGTTTGTTAAATGTGATCAGAACGATGGCTAAATAGGGAGGTCGTGTGTTCAGATAAACGTGAGCTTAATCCGAAGCGACTTACCAACAAAGGAACTGGTCCAGTACATCCAATTTTTACTGAACGTCACGACTCCCATTGTAATTGCAATGAAGTTCGTGAATCGAACGTTTTTTCGTCGAGTTTCGATTGTCGTGTCAAAACGATTAAAATTCGGTAGTCATGGAGAGCAGTAGAATATGGTAAATTTGCAATTCCACAGCATAGAGGCTCTCATGGCGATTCGAGTTTCTTCGCATCGACAACCTTCGACTCGTAAATTCATCTTTGAAATAACGCGGGCGTTCGCTTTGAAGTGCCATGAGATGTTAGCCGAACTGTTATTTTGGTTCTTCATTCGATTCCTACGGTCACTAGGGGGTGTTTGGACTTTTGGTCCGGGAAGTTATTCCAGTAGAAAACATGGTGGTTGTTCAGGTTGTTGAATGGATTTCGAAACTGATTTCTAGTTTCGGTCGCTGATGCAATGGTTGGGGATTATGTTGATTTGAGTCAATTAGCAATGGAATTCGTTAATGCGCAACAGAATTCATTCGCAGAGCTTGCAAACTCGTCCTTCAAACCGGTTAAGTTGCGATCAAAACAACTCGTCGTATTTTCGTTTTCAAAGTCGTTTCGATCAGATTTTCTTGTTTGTATCTGTGGAATGCGCGCCGACGAGCGATTGCGAAAGCCTCTCGATTGAACGACGGCAATCGAAAGTGAAACCGCAGACGGCAAATGACTTGTGTGTCGAAGCCGACGAGTCCTTTAATTCTCTTCTTTATTCCAAGACTTTCGATTAGAACACAAACGAAGAAGAACACTCAAACATGTTCATGTGGTCAACCAGTTGCTGAGAGAAGAAAAAGGATACAAACCAATTTACAGACACAGAATACCGGTGAGTGAGTTGCACGGTTGTGGAAGGTGGTCGGTGGGATCGAGATCCGTACACCGCAAAGATCAACGGGATTGGGATTCTTGAAAGACGATGTGGTGAAATTAGAAACGTGGATTTCAAATTGAAGTCGGTGACATCAAGTGCGTGATTACGATGTGAAGGTGGTTGGTTGTCGAGTTTCGTTCGTTGGTGAAGTGGATCGAGAGGTTTGGACGAAAGAAGAGCGAGAGTTCGATGTTGGCGAACTTTCGGGCAACAACGAGAATTCGACTCGGTTGGAGGAGCGTAAGAACATTTCCAGAAATGAACTTAATTTTTAATTGAAATACCGACTTTACAGACAACGTAGAAAAAAAGAGCAGAAGACCTAACAAGCTGTTGGTACTTCTCGAGTTTATCGTCGAGTTCCGTCTTCGAAGAAAACTCCACCGTCGAGCTGCAAGTCCAATCAGTTCGCCGGCTTTCGTGACCGTCACTTACCGCACAGTATTTCGGGCAGATACCCTTTTCTCCAGCAGATCCGGGGCCACCGGCTTGTCCAGGAGGTCCCTAGATAGTGGGGTGAGTGTGCTTCAACAGCGTTCGAACTTACAGGTTGACCGTCGGATCCGGGCGGGCCGTCTTCGCCGGCTTCTCCTTTTGGTCCGGGTGGTCCCTGAAACAGTCGGTTGGTCAATTGTCGGCGCTTCGAAGCACTTACAGGAGGTCCATCGGGTCCGGCCGGTCCGGGAGCTCCGGGGGCGCCCTAAATAGAGGAGTAATACTCACACGAGCAGCAAACGTACGGGTGGTCCTTGGTCTCCGGGTTCTCCGGGTTCTGAAACGAGAGATAAAGTTAGTTTAAGTCTTCAGTCGGTGACAATACCTCCGGGCGTGAGTGGTTCGCTTTGGGCGGGCACTCCGGGTTCACCAGGTGGTCCTAATCAATATATGAGCATTATCGCAATCTCCGAAGCTTACCAATAGGTCCGCTCTCGCCTGGGGGTCCGGGTGGGCCGCGGGGTCGTGAAATCAGTGAGACATTAGGGGCTGCTAATGGATTAGTTTACTTATCTGGGCTTCCGGGTGGAGCATCGGTTCCGGGGCGTCCTGGGGTTCCAGCCTCACCTAGAATCGGACCATTATTGGGCTTTTGGAGGCTATTTTAATACCTGGGTCTCCGGCACTTCCTGGAGGTCCGGGTGGTCCCTGAAAAGAAGAAAACCATGAAATTGAAACATGCTGGAGCACTTAATGGAGGTCCTTGAGGGCACGGCTTGCAGGGTGGTGGAGTGTTGACGTCACATGCGGCTGAAATAATCAAGAAATTAGATGCATATTGCTTGATCTAAAGTTTAGTGCAAAAGAAGCCACTGGAATCGGATGTTCCGGTCACTTAGCAGTCCACAGTTAAGAAGTTTGATTGAACTGCTCAGTCAACAATTCCACTACTTTATGCAATGGCCAAGGAATTAACAGCTTGTATTTTAGCTATTATGCTTATTTGGGTTGGAAATTTAGTCGCTATTGCTTTCAGTGAGTGATCGGATCACACGTCGTCAACATCTTGCAAGAATGAGAAGCTCTGTATTCAATGTCAACTCATGGAAGACACGTTAAAGTACGTGTTGTTCAAGTACTACATGAATGCGCTGACGACACAATGCGAGAGCATACGACAAAAAGCTCGGTACTTGGGAATCAAACGAAAGTTTTCGGAAATTCGCGAATTTGCCGTTGGTCTTAGTGATCGCCTTCTGTGAGCTTGATGCTTTACATAGAACAAACGAAAATAGATGAGGACCACACCAGGTCTCAAAGTCATTGTCGGCCCAAGCTCCCCCGGATTTTTAAGCGGCACTGCCTACTCTAAGACAACGGATCAACTCGAATAAGCAAAAAGCTTTGATTCTCGTTGACTCCGTTGTTTCCAATACTTTGCTGATCATTTCGAATAACTTGGCAATTTTCTTTCGCACAACCCGAATTAATGAAACGAACCTGTTGGTGCTTTTCCTGGGTTGCCTGGGGCACCTATAAACAAAATACACATGCACTCGACTTCAAAGCGCTTCAGTTACCGGGTGCTCCGGGCTTGCCGGGTTGACCGTTTTTGCCGGGCGCTCCCTAAACAATAGAAGTGTAATCGAGGGAGCTCAACGACAACAAACTTGAGGTCCTGGTTGTCCCGGTAGACAGCAGCCATCACAGCTGGGTGCCGGGTTCACGTCGGCGCCGTAGCCGGACTGACGTGCGGTACGATTGGCCGGCAAATCGGCGGTGGTTTTCATGTGATAAACCTCGACGGAAATATCCTTGGCCGATCCCTTGCAGAAGGACAATTCGTGATGCATTTGACGACGCACATGGTTCACATAGTTGTAGACCATTGGCAACGTGACAACCACTGACAAGACGGCAACAACGCTGAATGTTACGGCCGAATAGGCAACGAATTTATAGGCCCGCATACGGCCATCCGACTCCATGACTTCTACTTGTTTGGGGCTTCGGCAACCTGCAAATACGAAAATATCCGTTAAAATCACACCCGTTCAATGAATAATGTGAGAGCGAAAAGTGAAAACTTCAAGAATTCAATGCCAAAAAGTGAAAATGCCGCCCGATTGCACACACACTCCACAGACCATCGACGGCCTTCACAAAACAACGCAACTGATAAACTTGAAGAAGAGGAAGGTCATTCAATTCGACGTCAGCAGGCCGTCGATGAGATGTTGCATGAGCACAATCGACGGCAGTGAAACTTTTCAGCTGATTGACGGAGATAAACCCGACTGATCACCCTATTGAGAATCAACGTCGCTGCTCACAACGTCAACAGCTCTGCTTTTGGCTTTTATATCCATCGACTGATTGTGGGGCGGGAGACAACGAAGCGCAAGTCGAAATCCGCGTTATCAAAAGCGGACGGGCGAGTTGTGCTGAAGTGCCCTTGGGGCATAGTTTTTTAACGTGCAGCTTTTTGCCGTTTTGCGATTGTTGATTGCGGTGTACATTGACGCTTAGAAAAAGTAATTGCGGTCAACGAAATCGAAGACACCACTCCCTCGATTATGCAAACATCACACTTTTACAGTTTAATGTCATATCAAACGGCATCTTTAGTTCGAAGCATATATACTCCTGTGTAGGGCTTATTGAACTGTTTGAGACTCAAATTTGTTCGTACAAACTGATCACTTGTTTCCTGGTTTCTTATGCAATGAGTAACTTTCGGAAGGGGCTTTCGTCTTCGTTGTTAAGCTTCGGAATGAAGATCCAGTTTGTGCAATTGAGATGTAACAAATCAATTCACCTGTGCAAATTGCGCGACGCAAGCGCACACTGACGAGTTTCTGATGAGTGATTGATAAACAAAGAGAAGCGAGTGTCTTATCCGGGAGGCCGCGAGGATAAAACTTGTCTGATAGAAAAAATGACCACACATGTGTGAAACTATCTTTCAAAAACACTTCAGACTTCATCATGACGATCAATGACAATAAATTGCTGTTTGAACAAGAGTTCTTTTTCGAATTCGTTTGTTGATGCTCGAACATCAAACTCGATGGACGACGGAACGGTTCCACAAAATCAAATTTCGATGAGCACATTCAAACACAATCGGAAGCCAATTGGTTTTAATCCGATTGCGCAACTCGTTGGCGTACGTGAATCCACCAAATCGTTTGCATTGCAACAGAAATCGACGAAATCTTCTTTTTGAATCTTTGAGCTCGAATTGAAGATCGTACAAAGTACCTGTCTCATGTTCTTGTGCGAGTGTTCATTCTTGGTTGACTTTGTTTCAACGTCTACAAACTTCGACACACATTTCAATCGACGATAAGCGCGGAGTAGTTTTCATCTGTCAAAATGCGGGTGCTTGCAAAAAAGGATAATCCGAAGCGGATAATCCGCAGAACCTGATTTCGTCGCCTTACTATCGATATCAGCAATTAAATCGAAGAGAACGGTTAGATACGGACGATCAACCAAAAAGCGAGAACGCACGGGTCTCTGCGCCTGTTAAACGTGTTGATGGAATTGCAAATACACGATTGTTGATGCTCAATAAATAATCCGACAACTGGAAGACAATCCGAGAAGAAGTACAAGCGCACTTGAGTAGTGTTCGATTGCGAAAGGGAAAGTGGGTTTCGTGTCAGCCGATCATACGCCTTCGTTGTGACCTTCGTATCGTAAACATCAATGTCTTTTGGAGTGTCAATTCAAATGTAATTTCGACGAGAAAATGTTTTCGGTTATTGAAACAATTGCTTCGTCATAACGTTTTCTTCTCTCGCTCTCTTCTTCACGGATCACAAGAAATCAATGGCCGTGTGTGACGCCAATTGAAACAAACGAATTCATTCGATTGTTAGCCTTTTGAACGGCCGACAACAGGTGGATTGGAGGGAAGTTCGCGGATTGATAGAACGAGAAATCGAAGGCACATGTTCTTGTGATTTTTGAGCTCAAGAGAAATCAAATTTCAAGCAAATTTCAAGACCCCAACAAACACCTCGGCGGGCTTAGTCATTTCACTTCACTGGTTTACGAGCAACATCTTCGTTCCCATCCAAACTTGGTGGATTGAAAACAAATGGCTTGTTGATCGTTTTTATTCGAACGACTCGTCGCAGCTCTCAAATCAACAGCTCATTTGTTGTGTACGTAAAAAACCTGAGAACATTTGCCGCCTTGAAGCACTTGTCTCCAATTCGAAATCGTGCCACAGACGACCGAGAGAGTAATCGTCAAGAAAAAACGAGGACATCAAATCGGGTTCTCTTCGCCTCGAACTTGACCGTTTAGTTGATCTCGGATTGGCCGGCGAGTGGGAATCTCGTGGCAATTCGCCGCTCTGTCGGTCAAGTGAGGTGCTTAATCTCTGCAATATTTCTTTGGACTTTGCAGTAAAATTGGACGACTTTTTATTGGCCTTTTGAATGGTGATCAAACGAAGAGGTGTCTGAGTTGGATTAACGAGTCTTCGAGCAATGAAGTTGGTTAATTGGTTCAAAGTTTGTGTGGAACGGCACACACTATTCCTAATTCTATTATTCGCGACAATTTCCGTGTTTTTTCGTTTTTGAAATTTGATCCAGACGCTTCACACTTCTTCTCTTCAACCCACACCGTCTAGTTAGTTTGACGTGATTTGAGTTAAACAGAAACTTCAGTCATGTTTAAGAACATTTGAACCCACATTTGATCGTGTTGTTTATTTGTAATGACGTCGAGATTACTCAAAGTTTTATAGATACAAGACCTGAAAACGCTGAGCACCGGGTAATTGTTCAACTAAGAAGGTGAACGAGCGATGCTCGGGCCTTCTACTTCTAATTGGCATACGCACGGCCAACGGGTAGGTGCAAAGACTGGGATATCAGTTTCTCTATTCTTTAGGTACTAAAACGGGTTCGAGCAAAAGAACACTATCTGACATGTTGCAATTGTTGTCATATCAAAACGGGAACAATCTTCTTAGGTTTACTCGAATTGGCGGCCGTTTCGGTTCTTTTTGTCACCCTCCTACGACAATTAATGGGTAAAGATCGAGACTTGAGGGCATGTTTTAATAGGTGAGTTATCCTACTTGCTGATTACAAACTTAGCGAATTCGTCTCTCGCTCGGGGTTTTGCTGAAGTCCTTAAAGTGAACAAATTACTCGATCGGCAAACTGAAAGTCGGCTGTCCGTTCGGCAAGAAAATGAAATTAAGTGCTGGGTTTGTTCGGACATCTCCGCAGAGTTCGGCTGTTGATTGGAAGGTCATTTGATTGAGGTAATCAAATCGCAGGCCATTCGACGCCAACTGAGACGTCAGAGCGTGTGGTCGGTTGATTTGATGGTGACATTCAAACCAAAAAAGAATGAAAGTTTAGATGTCTGGGTGAATTGTTAGATAAACCGAGAAAGAACATTAAAGATACAAAGGTCCTTTGATTTGGTTGTTTTGTGTAAATGACTTGAAATTTCAAAAGCTCTGATCGATCACTTGTCAAATGTTGCTTTCCGTGCCAATTTTGAGGTCATATCATAGAGTGGAAATTGGCAACTCATTATCACAAAACTTGACAGTTCATTGACCCACAAATAAACAGCTCTAAGTTCGTCAGTTAATCGTGTGGTTTTTAGTCAATGGAAAGATTGTTTGAATTTCCATTTCTCGCATTCCAACTTGACTCTTGCCGGCGACTATGTTGTTCTCTTTTTGTTGTTTGCAATTGCCGTTTGTGTAAGTGCTGAAACAGAAATGGCCGTAACTAACGGGTTTAGATCTTTCTTCTCTTCTACGGAATCTGCAACACCAAACCACGACTTTTACTCCCGCATTTGGTCGTTCAGTTGATTGGATTGCTTTGCTCTTTGGTTTACTTTGGAATGTATGCTTGGAGTTATTTTTACGGGGATCTTTACACGCACAAAAAAAGATTTCAAGTAACTGGTTGTTGGTTGTTGTTGATAACCGGATTGTTTAGGTTCGTCATTTAATCGAAAGACTCTGGTTGGCAACTATACTTCTCTTCTTTTCGGTTTTTCAATGCTATCTCTTCGTTACTGTTTTAAAGTGTTCGCTTTATCTTCAAGTGAGTCAATACACGGTCCATCGATTCCTATGATTGGTTTAGAAAGTTCGATGTGAACAACGTCGACGAACAATGCGATTCGAAGAGGTGAGCAACCGAGTACGTTTGGCCAAACAAAACGGTCTTTGGCGTGAAACAAGTTGGGGCGGTGGATTCCAGGAAGTTGGTCAAAGATATGTAGCGTTTAACTAGCTTATTTTACAGTATCGTGGTCAATACGACGACGAAAACAAACGTAAAGAGCGAGAGGAACGTCGAAAAGAACGAGCTGCCAATCGAGTTCAATGGAATTTGCAGAACAACACCGAAAAATCGATATCTGAATCTCAACCTCCGTCCGTTGGCACGCCCAACGAATCGCCGTTTCTGCCGCGTCCACAACGACAATCTTCGCCCGTCAATCAAACACAAATACCGTTGCAAGAGCTAGAAGAATCGCCAAAGAGGGCGTCAAAGTTGGCGAAACAGAAGTCGAAAAGTTCGAGTCAAGATTCCGGTAATCAACGACCGTCGCCACCGCTGGTTCCTCTTCCCGTCGTTGAGCGACCTTCTGCACCGCCGGTTAAACGAATGAAAAAGTAAGTTTAGACATTAGATTGCTCGTTAATTTGATTTCAGAGAGAAAAGTTCCGATTCGCTTCTAACTTCCGTTTCCAAACAACCGACGACATCGAATCCAAGTGGACCGACGGCAACAAAACAACGCGGTGATAGCGATTCTCCGTCGCATCGAAATCGTGCAACACACGGATCGCCACATTTGTCGGCCATACGTCGTACGTCCGTCGACTCGACCATCCGATCTCCGAATCAACTGCGATCAACAACCGGATATACTGCTGGAAACAATTCAGGCGATTACATAGCTCGTAGTGGCAATTCGATCAGCGGCACACATCGAATTATGATAGGCAGCTTCCCGACGCATACGTCCGATCAATTCACAGATTCGGATATGACTTCATCACGTAGAAGTGAAGGTAAACTGTTTGATTAGGACGATATTCACATTGTCTTTAGGCGCCTTCAAAGCGCGCGGTATGATCAACGTTCAACTTCCGTCTTCGAGTTCTCCGGCCGTCAAAAAGATTTCGATCACGTCCAAGGTTCCCCCTTTACCGTATTCGAATTTTTAACAGCAATTCCAATTAAGATTGTTAAACCGGTGGTTGTAAGCTCATTTTAATATTTTTGCGGAACTAAGTAAAAAGCACATCGAATTCGAATATCGACCACGTATCAGATTTGTGGAGCAATGTAGATGTTTACTCAATTAGTAGTTCTTGCAAGTTGAAGTTCCGTTTATCAATGAGTTAGACTTAAGTGAAATCATTTTTGAAAAAAATCAAAAAGGAGAAACACGAGTAGTGACATGAGGATGATTGTTGTGAAAGAACTTGGAAGCTGAAAGATGTCGCAGATTGCTAGTGATTGCCGTATTCGAAGGAGTGACAGTAAATAGCGAAGACTTGGAATTGCGCCGTTGAGATGTGATTATGAAACGATAAATGAACGCATTCATGAGGGCATCAATTCCGATCATGAGTCCAGCGTATGGTCCCAGTTTCTCGTTTCCCGGCATCTCCAACTGACTAAGTAAAAGGAAGATCATGTTCGGTAGGAAGTTGCAAAAGAACTCGCTTATAGCGGCAATCAACGTGAGAAAGTTGGCCTGAAAATTGTATGATTGGTTCTTCGTTGATGTTGATGATTGTTTACTTTCTTGAACTGTTTACGGATCGCCCTTCCATTTGTGTATTTGAACAAAATACGTTCGAATACGAGCGCAGTCACGATATTCACAAAACCAGTAACGATTTTTGTTATCGTAAAATACAAACCGTGATGGTGTTTCAGGACGCAGCCAAATGAATTGCAAACTGAAAACCCACATTGAATTTGTGTTCTCGAAATGTCAACTCACGTGTCGCTTCATCAACCGGCAACTCGGTTAGAGCGAGGGAAAGGACGACGAAAAGGACTACAAACGTGCAACAGAAAAACGAAAGAAAAAGCAAACGATTTCGCTTAAATTGATAGTCAGTAGGTGTTGAGAGAATGTAGATTCTGTCGAGAAGAAGAAATGTGACACTCGTAGACACGCTTATCGAAAAGCTCACCCAGCAAGTTCCGAAAATAAAAATCAATATTCCTGAATAAATATGTTCACGTTGAGTGTTAGTTTGAAATACCGTTCCGGTTAGCAGTGGATATGATGGTCAAATAGCCGGAGTAGAGAATTCCACAGAACGTTGTTATACACCATAAGCCAACGTTAAGAAGCAGGATCGGCGAGTAGCGTTGACGTAGACATTTGTGTTTGAACAAAAGAGTGAGTTGAGACAAGAAAGAAATTAGGACGCAAATAAACAGGAAAACGTCTTGGATCAGAAGTACGTCCGTCAGATTGATAGCCATCATGTGAATCTAAAGGCAATTTTACTAACTCAATTTCGATCAGAACACGTCTGCGATAACTTGCTTACACATCACAGAATGTTTTATTCGACGGTCTTATATGATCTGCAAATGGAGTCCTTTATGTTGAATTGCAGAGCTACTTATACAACTTGATATGCTTTTTTGGGTTGCCCACTGGAAATTGTATTCGTGCTTTTTAATGTCAACCTTTGAATCCTTTAGCTACGTGCATTGCTTAATTGAGATCGCCGAGAGACGAATACAATTGTGAATGCGCTTTGCTGGAGCCGGTCAGCTTCTTCGTCACAAACTTGCAGAACATGATCTCGTGATTCCTAAAAATACCACCTGTTCACAACAGATTTGTAGGTGACCTTTCAATTCGACGCACTTTTGATCACGAAAACGTAGCAAATTCAATCTTTCTGATGACCAGTCAAACCCGTGACTTTCGACTACAAAATGAAAGCTAATGGTGTTAACATCTTAACAAAATTTATTCAACAATAAATCATATTAACAATCAAAACATTTGGAAACAACAATAACAATCTTGGATGCAAGAACAATTTCTCTTAACAAAATGGTCACTTCTTTCATTCTTCCATTGGCTCATCACCATTGGCGTCTCCATTTGCTCCAACTGCCTCGGCTGCCTTGCGAGCTTTCTTTGCGGCCTTTCGACGTTTCTTCAAAACCTAAACACTAAGAGTCAAAAACCGCCGAAATGATTTCGAACACGTACCTTTGCTTTTGCTGGCTCTGCTGCTTCGACAGCTTCGGACATAACGTCCAAATTCTTCTTGGGGATAGTTCCAGTATCAAAGTACGCCAAACGATCCTCAACCTGTTGTTTCAAATACTCGCCGAAAGTTGCAACCGGTACGTCGGAGAAACAATCCAAACGTGAAGCGATGGCACATTTGTTCGCAACGAAACGACTAATTCGTCCCTTGTTCTTCAACGACGCACGACCAATGAACGTGGAATGGAAGAGAAGACCGTGCTTCGGCGTATTCGAACGAGTTTTCAACGCACGGAACAACGCTTTTTCTGCACCAAGAATTTGGATAGTCGAAGCGGGGAACTTGGCCAAACTCGTCAACGAACCGGCACGCGAAATGAGACGAGCACCAACCTTAAGTGACCGATTGATTGTGCTTATTAACATTCAAAACTCACTTTCTCGCCCATCAAAGCCGAGAGTGATGGTGCACAATCGTTCATGCGACCTTTGATGTACTCGTGAAGACGATCGCGATATTCGGTAAGCGATGCAACTCGATGTCCGAAGTTTCCGATGTTCATCAAATCCAATTCGGTGATCTCCATTCCCATTGAAGTTCGAGCCGCTTCGACGATTTCGCTTGTTTTCTCTTCGTCTTGGACGATCTCTGAAGTCTTCACGTGTAACACCCAGAAATTAATGGACTTAAAGAATAACCTTGTATAGCAGCAACGACCTCATCGTCCATTTTCTCGCGGTCCATGATAGCTGTTGCACAGCGAATGTAATTGTATTGATCGGGCACAATTTTGAGCAACTCTGGAAAGTGGTACGAATACCACTCGCGAATACGCATTCCGAACAAGTTAATGTCCTTGTCGAGCTGATCGAGAAGAGCAATCGATTGAATGACCATGTTGTCGTCGCGATTCACGTCGAACTTGACTTTTGCTCGCGAGTACGAGTGACCGAGACCGAGTTGAGCTTTGAAGAGCGAATGATGAGGCAGATCCTTAGCCAAAATGGCGAAGTGCATTCGAATGCCGCGCAGAATCTCCGGAACAACTCCCGTAAAAATGGCCCCACAACCAACGTTCTCAACTAACGATCCGGCCAATTTCTGATCGCCGACACCGAGACGTGCCTTCTTCTTCTTTTTGGGCAGATGCTCATCGAGAAACGTTCGAAGATCGTCGTGCAAAAGACCTGAAAATGCGACGAAAATGATCGAAAACGAGCGAATCGCCCACCTTCCGAAATGCAATTGCAATTCTCTAGCGCCGCTTCGGTGTTCTTGAAGGGCTCAAACGCGTGAACCTGAACGATCGATTGGAAACGTTGGGGATCTGTCAACGATGCGGCAACCTTAAATAGGTTTCCAGCTTTTTATGCGAAACTCAGATGGCAACTAACCTCCGGAACCATACTCCCGATGTCTTCGAATTCTTTCACCTTGAAAAGCGTGTAACCAACTGCATGCTCGAAGAGCACGTAGTTTGGGGCCTCGGACATCGCGCGAAGACCTGAAAATGAATTTCGATTATTGAACAAAAACGCCCTCAAATTGCTGCTAACTGGATGCTTGCAACCAGAAAACAGGGAAAAACTGCGGCAGCCAAAGCGAGACGCGCAGCCTCCGAATCGCCAAATTTCCGTTCGTGACTCAACTTCCTTCAACCGGGGTTTTTCTGCGGACAATCGTTGAAATGCCTTCGAAACGAATCTTAGAATGGAAACACAATCGACCATATCGATCGTTGAGGTTCGAATCGTAAACGAAACTTTTCGAACCGATTGTTGATTTGCATTGAAATTTCTTTTCGATTTCAAATCAATTGATGAAATGACGACGTTGTTGAGTTCATTTGAAACGGTTTTGTGTTCTTTGAAACGATCAACTTGCTCTCGCGCAACGTCCATTTGTTGTGACGGGCGTCGAAACAAAACGCAGCGCAAAAAAAGGACAACAAGAATCCAACACTCGTGGAACGTGCTCGGAAGACAAACCGTTTTGTTTCCGTTTAGGAGCGGAGGTTTCTATTCGGTCCATTTGCTGTCGCTAAAATTGCTCAACCCCGCAAAAGGTTAAAGTTCCGTTGAGCAAACTGGATTCTTCAGATCGAATGACCGGAGCAATGTTGCGCAGATTGAGCTCTCCCCGACTGTTAGTGTACATGTCTTTCCCGAAAACTACGGTTTCCACATACGAGCAATAAACGTATATGCGTAAAAGTCATTGTTCGATTTGAAGTTTAAGTTTTTTGGACGTGTTGTTGACCTCTTATCACATGAATCTTACGTTTTCGATTGACGTTCTTTGCGTTGAGCAGCTTCTTTAGCTTTACAATGCCAATCGTATTGTAACTTTCGAGGTTTCAGGATAAAATCTGCAATCCTGGAGTGTAGGTGCAAGGTGGTGGCGTTTCGGTCTGAATGTCGCGATTGCGCTGCGACTCCCGACGAGTCAACTTTGTTTTCTACATACCACGACGTCTGTTGATTTACATTACAATTTTTTTTGTTATTCTTTACACATCAACCGCCCAAAGACTTCGTTGGTGCGAGTATCTGAACATGTTGGGCGTAGTGAGCGAGGAGTGTATGCCTGATGATAGCAGTTTGGAGAAGGCACGTCAGGTCGAAAAACGTGAGTTTTCACGGAACATCCACGATAATCACTTTACTTCTAGAATTACAATATCCGGAGTATAATTTGTGTCAAGGAAGGTATTCGATGTGTTCGAAGACCGATGAATGCGAAAGCGGAGTTATATGCAGTCAATCGTTTACGAATGTCAAATGTTGCACTTCACCGTAAGCCATCAAAAGAGTAAAAAAATGATCGCCCTTCTATTTCAGATACAGTGATTGTCCCACAGTCGACGAATTAGGTTACTCATGTCGCAAGAGGCACCCAACCAATTGGTGAGTACGAGGTGTGAAATAATCGAAATGTTGACGATCTTCAGGTGTCTACAAGACAGCGATTGTTCGGCCGGATACATCAATCGCTATCGTTGCTGTCCAACAGGTAACTCCCAAATTGCTTGCGGATAGCCGATGTTCTTTAGGTTGCAATTACAATGTTTGTGTGCGCAAATCGACTATGAATGCCATTCAGATGTTACACGCCGCCATAGGCAAGAACACAAAACAAATCTTGTTGTTGAATGTGCATTTGTAGAAACGAAACGTTTACCCGCGACGGACTGTCCATCACCCACGACTTTGCAGTTCAGATGTCGAACGGCGAACACGAAAACGATTTGTCGTTCGATTTCCGATTGTCCACAACGAGGCTTCGGGACGACACGTTGCTGCGCCACGCCATGCGGTTTCAATCTCTGTCTCGCGCGACATCGCAACAACAACACGTATGTAATTGGCTAAAAGTTCGGAAATTTTTACTTTTCAATCTCGTCTTTTGTTATGTCAACCAATAAAACGGGTCCGTTTCTAATAAAATCTAAGCTCGATGCAACGTTTGAGAACCTGAGTTTGTTGTGCAAAACCTTTCGTGAGCTCTCGGCGACAAAGTCGTTTTGGACGAAGCGACTTCATCGATTGTCGCTCGTTTCCATCATCGGAAAGCGTACTCAATCCGTTCGGTTTCGCCGACAAACAACGCCGATTCGTTGGGTGTATCGAGTTTCTGTTTATCGATTCGAGTGCGTGACTCACGTTTGTTATCCACGAGTTGTTTGTAAATCTCGAGTTTTCATTTCGTCAGTTTTTGCGATTGACAAAATAGAAACTTTTCTTCGTGTTAGTCATTTTTATTAGCAACCTTCTCAACGTGTGTTGTCGTTGGAATGTCGTCAAACAGCTACGAGAGTGTGGTGGACGCGTCGGTCGGCTCGTTAATGGCCGACATAAGAAACTACAATGAAGAGCAACTGCAGACGCTTTTCAACGATGAGCATCGACTTGAAACAATGATCTCCGAGCTGCCCACTTTGCGTCAATTGCAAACCGATCGTGAAACCAAACTGATCATGTGTCGTTCGTTGGCGGAGTCAAATTTGGGAATGGAACCGCGCTACAAGGAGCAACGCGAACGTCTTCAACGCGTCTACCACGAAACTCAATCGTTGGCCGAAGAAGTGAAGCGA
Source organism: Aphelenchoides besseyi (assembly GCA_024699855.1). Lineage (NCBI taxonomy): Eukaryota > Metazoa > Nematoda > Chromadorea > Rhabditida > Aphelenchoididae > Aphelenchoides > Aphelenchoides besseyi. The sequence goes on from JAMPIQ010000002.1 coordinate 14,697,387, forward strand.
ATGGAAGCGGAGATTCAGGGCGCAGATTCGGAGAAGAATCTGGAGACGGTGGTCGCGTTGTTACAAGCAGCTGCACGTAAAGTCGAAGATGAAAGTGAAGTAAGTGAGAGTTTTCGAACCCTTGCATTTCGTTGTCTAGGTGATTGCCGACCAATTTCAAGACGGTTCGATGAGTGTTGATGAGTTCGTTAAGTTATTTCACGAAAAACGAGCCGTCTATCACACACGAAAAGTCAAATCGGACAAATTGAATGAACTTCTAAAGCATCAGCAATTCCGACCGGTCTCTCAACCTGTCTATCCGCATCCGTCAACTGTAAGTACTCGGCTTTTGGTCCTCGTTCATTTCGTTTTCAGGGTTATCGACAAGTTGGTCCAAACGTGTATCCGAACGCTCGTCACTCCTATTATTCCTAATCAGAAGTTGTATTGTTTGAAATCGTATTTCGTTTCTCGACCATTTCTTTTGTTTCCAATCTCACAATTAAACCGACGCAGCTGTTTGTAAGCACCGATCTTCTCAATCGAACAGATTCGCAAGTGTTTCTGCCTTCAGTGCCAAATGTAAATAGGTTTTCTGACAAAATAAAACGTTTTAAAATGAACGAGCTTCCCGGCTACGTGATGGTTTTAGCGGCCAATAGAAAGCAAGAACCACAAATGAAATCTGAGCTGCAGCTTTTTCTCGGAAACTTACGAGTCCATTTGTCGATTGGTACGGAGAAATTTATGTCGATGATCGAATTTTGATCTTTAGGTTGTTTCAAGCTTTCGATCGAATTCAGAAGAGCGGAACTGAGACCTCGGAACGCAAACCCGATCCATCGCCACCACCACCGAAAAAAAGAAGAGAAACGGAAAGAGGATGAGTCGTGAGTTTGAATCCAGTGACTGACGTATTTCTATTGTTCTAGTTCGAAACATTCGAAGAAGTCGAAAAAAGCCGAAGATCGAGGCTCCAACAAATGCCGATTTAAAGCGACCGGACAATTCGAATTCACGCTGCGGTCCGCTACAAAATGCTGTGGTTTCGGTTCTAAAGACCAATCCACCAATCAAGTAAGCAGCCTTCTTTTACATCTTTGCATTTTTCTGGTTCTCTAGGAAACCTCGGGAGTCGGAGAAGAAACACTCAAAAGACGATCGTCATTCGTCGAAAAGGAAAACAGAAACCGAAAGAGTCGAAGTGAAAAGGGAATCTAGACGGCGAATCGAATACGAAAACAATCACAGAAAGTCACCCGAAGCTCGGAAACGACGAGTTGATGAGCGAGAAGAGAAAGGGGTAGTCAAAGAAAGGAAACGGGATCACAGATTGAAACACGAACGTCAAGTCAACTCACCTTCGGAAGTCGAAGACTCACCACCGCGTTTTCGAGCTGTGAAGAAAAGCGATAGAAAGGTAAGTTACAACAATAAAAAATTGTTGATGAGCTTCTTTAGGACACGAAACGAGAATCTCCCGTCCTTCTTCCCGTTCCGTTCTTCGAACTCGATCTCCATCAGTTGAGACCAAACGAGTTGAGAAACGGAAAAGAGGTTTGTTATTCTTTCTAGTTTTGCTGATTCAAATGTTCAGATCGGACCCCGAAATTATCAAACTGAGTCCCGATCCACCGCAAAAGACTGTCGAAGAAAAAGAGGACACAAACTCCACGACTTTCATTATTCGCGTTGGAAACAAAGAAATTCGTCGAACTGTCGCGAACAATCCTCCCGATCCTCATGGCGCCAACGACAAGAACAATGCAAATTTTGTCGAAAAGAAACGAAAACGTCGAGCTGATGATCCCGGTAACTTCGCTGCTCACGAATTAAACAATTTCCTTTTGTTTTAGGTTGAACTGCTGCTCCTTTGCTTAGCAATCAACTGAAGGCAACGGTTGTTGAAAGGCCACGAATTACCGCTCCAGCGGCAAGCAGCGAGGCAGTGGTTAACAAGCCAAAAGTGGTGGAACAATCAGTAGTTAAACAACAAATTATTTCGGGAGTTGAAGCAGAAATAAAAACTGAATCGGTTAGTTTTTCTTTTTTTAACAGTTAGATATTCGAGTTGTTCAGCCGTTGAAACCGTTGGCCGCAAATTGAAATGGACGAATCACGATTTAAGACGAGAGCAGCGACGAAGGTAAAGAGATCGATTATTTCTTTTTATTGTTTGAATTCAGATGAACAGCAAATTGACAAAGTGATTGCGGCACTTGATCGTGAGCAATTGACTAGTCAAATTCTTCCGACCGCAATGCTTACACGTCCAACTTACTATCCAGTTGCCGTTCAACAACAAAGTCTTGAGTGTAAGTTTCCTCATTTTGATTCATTTCTATTTTGGCGTTTGCAGCAATCATCGAGTGTGACTTATCTTGCTCTCCCGACAGTTCAACAACCTCAACGCTCAAATGAACGATGTCGATTTTGGCCGAACTGTGATCGGAGTGAAGCCTGTGTTTTCCATCATCCAACAAAACCATGTGCCACATTTCCGAATTGTCTTTTTGCGACAAATCTCTGTACATTCATCCGATTTGCAAGTTCAATACTCGTTGTATGCGTGCGAATTGTCCGTTCACTCATGATCTGAAGGGAACAGCAACGTGAGTTGCGTCTCCGAGTTTTTATTCTTTTTTCAGTCAATTAGTCCAAGCAATTCAACCGGCAGTTCAATCAAAGGCGTCGATTCCGTGCAGATACCAAGGAAAATGCACAGATCAAAATTGCGCATTCTTTCACCCACCCGTGAGTTTTGGTCTTTTTGATTTAAAATTAGAAACTGAGTTTAGGATTGTTGTTATGGTATATCTTGTATCAATCCTCGGTGCACGTCCTCTCATAAATGTCCCGATTTAAAGAAGTTCCAGTGGACTGACACATCGACGAGCTCATAACTTTCCTTTTGTTTTACTGGTATAAACGTCGTCATTAATAAACTTTAATCTTTTTTGTATTGTTTTGATCGGTTTAGTGCAATGTGAACATTCGGTTCATTAGAATGTCTTTAAGAACATCTTCCTTTCGTAGCTTATCATTCTTCCACTCACTGGTTAGTTTCATTTAATGGACAAAAGTTGACTTCACAATGGTTTCAAGACTGTTGAGTGCACTTGGCATAATCGGACTGAAGGCTTTCTTCCTGTAGTCCACGTTCGATCATACGAACAATCAAAAAAACTTGTGGTTTTCTCAAACACCAACATTCTCAGTTCCACTCTGAGACTCGAAGATCAACGGTTGTTTCCAGCTATCAACCTCGCTGCTTCACAACTCCAAATCCCCACGTCGCAAATCGACGCTCGGCCAAAAATTGACGCGGAGGCTTCAAGCAACCCGGCTCAGTTTTATGCCACGGCGTGGCCCTATTACAGTGTAAAAGTGCTATACCTAGACAGGCTGACGCGGCTAACTTCCGCCGGGAGGCTATCCTCACCAAAGTGCATGTGCAAGTGTTAGTAGGTTAGTGCGATGCATCCGGCCGGATGCTGCCCGCTCATGAGCTGAACAACTTTCATAGCGCTTGAGGCGCCTTCAAGCGATACAAAAGTTGTCCAGCTTACGAGTGGACAACGCGGCCAAGCCTTTTGCTTCAATTATCGTCTTCGACATACCAAAAACCGATGGGTTGCGAAGCAGGCTCGACTACACAAACTTCACGTTATTTCCAATGTTCTTGACTTCTGTGACCACGCTCTTCATTACGCAATAGTCCCTCGTTCAGTGGTGCCAATGGGTCGGGATCAGGTCAGAGAACGCCAACCGCACGATCTCTGACCGACTGTCTTTTCAACTGACCGCGCTGTCAGTTAGCGCGCTCTTCTTTTTGACTTTAGTCACTGAAAAAGAAACCGTTTTTGTACTCTTCATTTGCTTTCGATCAAAACAAGTTTTTTAGTTTTGGAATTGCGTCTATTTGCCTTTCAAGATGTTTACTGTAGACTATGAAGATCAGAAGCACACTCAAATGTTCATTTTGGTTTATACAATCAATTACAAGAAAAGCAATAGTAGCTCGTACCAGCTCAATCACCCACACCCTCAAATCCCATCAACAAAGTTATACATATTTCGCGAATTAAAAGGATAAAATGCCTCAAATCCTGTGCATTATCTTCAAATTCACCACAAAAATTCTCTCATCTCAACTTGAGACTCTGGCTCGACCCAATCACCCTCGTCCCTCTTATTCCCACAGCCAAAATTTAATTTACAATAAAATGGTTAAAATTGATGCATTTAATTTATGAACGTGTAATAATCCATCTACTATTGTGAATGTTTATTTTTAGTCAATTTTGATGCTACGAGCATTGTTTTGACTAATTTTGTCATTGTTTGTGTCCCCTCCCGACTGTGGCATTCTCCACAGTCGGCGTCGATCCTTTCTCGACTTTTTCGATTTTTGGTTTGCCAATCAGATTTTGTTTTCGCGATTTGCATTATTCTTTGACTGTTCTTTTGTTTATTTGCTCATTTTCAAATTGTGATTGAGCGAGCAAAATGGCGGCTGCAATTCGAGAATAGTGAGTTGTTTACAGATTTCATCTTATTCAACCACATTTGTTTCAGCGACTACTTGTTCAAAATTTTGTTGATCGGCGATTCGCGTGTTGGAAAATCAGCGTTGATGTGGCGTTATTCCAATCGAGTCTTTAGTGAACCCTACATTCCAACCGTCGGTGTTCAATTTGTAAAATCATTTTATGATTTCATCAGAATAATTTCAATTCTTTTCAGAAAGTCCGAACAATAGAGATCGAAGGTAAACGCGTCAAGTTGCAAATTTGGGATACCGCTGAGCAGGAACGTTTCCGCGCTATCACTTCACATTACTACCGCGGCGCTCATGGAATCATCGCTGTCTACGACATTACCAATAAAGTAAGATTCCCGAACGTATACTGCTATTTTCTCATCATTTTCAGGACTCTTTCAACAATGTGGCGCAGTGTTTGCAAGAAATTAGCTTTGACGAGTCCAAGGAAATCAGCAAGCTTTTGGTGGGCAACAAATCAGATCTCTCGAACGAGCGCGCTGTCAACTACAACACTGCCAAGGTAAGTTGAAGTTTCGAATTACTGTGCTGGCCAAAAGTTTTGGGACAGCAGGTATCTAGAAATCCACTGGACCGTTTCGCGTCATTTTTCGGTACACATCCTGCGACCGAATTCTGACATTATTGCTGCGAAAAGTTTTAAAACAAGCAAGAGATTGAAAAAATTTATGTGAACAGTCGAAAATTGTCTGGACAAAAGTATTGGGACAGGAAAGAAAATCGTTTAAATTTGACCACCTTTTGCTTCGACCACATCCAAGAAACGTTTGTTCATACCGAGAAAGAGTTGTTTAATCGTTTCGGGTTTGATTTTCTGCGTGAATCGTTTAATGGCGGCCAGAAGTTGATCTTTTGTGTTGTATTGGCCTTTCTTGTAGATTACGTCTTCCATCAGCTTTCATACATTTTCAATCGGACACAAATCAGGACTACATGACGGCCAGTTAGCAGTGATTATGTTTTGCTCGTGAAAGTAGGCGGAAACAATGTGGGCGCGATCTTCTTGCTAAATCTACTTCTTGTTCTTTATTTCTTTCTTGGCCCATGGGAGAAACGTCGTTTTAACGTCGGAGAGATAGTCAGTCGCCTTGTACTTGCTCTTGCACTCCTAAAAGCAAAGACCGTGTTTATAAATTTTGAATAGATGGTCAAAAACCTCACCGTAATCAAGAATTTGCCGGTAGATGAAATTGCACCAAGTGTCATGATTGATCTACCGCAAATTTGGCGTTTAATACGCTCCAAATTAACGTCCTCGGTTTCGTATAATCCAAAATTGTCAGAACCATCTAAACAAAATCGTTTCTCATCGGAGAAGATCCAAGTTGAAAAGTCTGTGCCAGCAATCAAATGTCCACGTGTAAAGTTGAGGCGATTTTGGCGATGCGTCAAAGTCAGCGGAAGTTTCTTCTTGATGAGATGATAGAAAATGTTGTCGCGGTTCAACCATCGTCGAATTGTTCGACGGCTCACATGCAGCTCCAAATTTTCCTTGATGGTACGCGAGGTGACAAGATGATTGGAGCGGAGTTCGGAGATCACATGGCGTTTAATCCAACGGCGAAGGCGACCAGTGTATTTCTTTGGACGATCCATGGACTTACGCGGTTGTTGGTTGATCACGCTCATGATTGTGTTCTTGGAATGTCCGATTTTTTTGGCAACTTTCGATAGGACTTGAGACTGTCGTAGAGTTGACGGATCTTCGCGATTTCTTGATCGGTCAACATTTTGGTAAAGCCGGAAAAATTGATGAGTTTGTCAGTTAACGCCAAAAAAACTGGACCAAATGTCAACCTGAAGAAATGTAATTGCAATCGATTTTCTTTCCTGTCCCAAAACTTTTGGCCAGCACTGTAGATTCTTTATTACTTTTATTTGCTTTTAGTCATTCGCCGACGAACTTTCGATTCCGTTCATTGAGACAAGCGCTCGCGTTGGTGGTGAGGATGTTGGACACGTCGAACAGGTAAGCAACTTAAGTTTTAAGATCTTACCTTATTCTCATTTTAGGTTTTCGCCAGAACGGCGGCCGAAATCAAAAGACGTGTAGATTCGCAACGCACTTTCAATCAGCGATTGTCGGCGCGAACCAACGTAAGTTATTTTAAAGAAGTATTCAAAAGCGGGGTGTTTAAAAGGCTTTTTGGGTTTGTTTTGTTTTGAAATTGGATAGATTTAAAGATTCCGTGCGGCTTTTCACTTGGATTAGTGATTATAAAATTCAGAAGCAACAACTACTAATTGCAATGATTGTGGCTGTCATCATGCTAATTTGTTGTATTGCCCTTCTACTTATAGTTCATTTTTATCTTGGACCTAAAGATGATGCTACTGGAGAAATTTGTGCTTTAATGGCGCCAGCAATTGTGGTTTTTTTTCTTTATCTTTGCAGAAAGCGTCGTTCTTAGAAGCTCTATCAACAAAAAATTTATTCTACAGGGTGTCCTAGCGAAAAGTCCGGATTTGAAACGTCTAGCACTTCGTGGGGAGTTGATGGATTTTCCTGCGTTTTTTTTGATTGGAAATTTTGTGTGATATCATTTTCATAGCTTCAATTTGGTGTTAGGATAATGATAATTGCATTTTCCCCGAATGGTCACTTTTTTGACCCGCTTTTCGCACTCTTTTTTCCAGTGCTTCAATGACCTGATCGTCACAAGAAAAGGCGTTTTGAAGTTCGCCCAAATGCAAAGTCTAGTTGCCGTTCAACGTTCATTTCGCCGTCATTTTAATCTCGGTTGGCGTGCTGTAATCCCGAGTACCAAAAATTTTGCCGTTTGAACTGAAAATCTGTTGAATCGCGGATCTTGTGAATCGAAGAAACGAGAAACTTTTCGGTTTCTCCTCAACTTCTTCTCTTGATTGTTTTCCAGTTCTGAACAAAATGAATAAATGGTTGATGCAGTCTTGGAAGCAATTCGAAACGACCCCAACCTTTCTGTTCGCAAAATTGCTGAAATTGAGGCAATGCCGTCGAAGTCAACCGGCCAATTTCGATGAACTCCAAAGTCGCATTAAACGAGAATTTCAAAATCTGCCGCAATAGATGATGAATCAAACAATTGAGGACTATGAACATAGACTTGAGAAAGTGATAAACAATGACGGCAAAACTGTTGAAATTTAACGATAAACCGATCAAACACAAATTTTCGACTTTTTTCACTCTCAAGCGCACCACTGGAAAAAAGAGTGCGAAAAGCGGGTCAAAAAAGTGACCATTCGGGGAAAATGCAATTATCATTATCCTAACACCAAATTGAAGCTATGAAAATGATATCACACAAAATTTCCAATCAAAAAAAAACGCAGGAAAATCCATCAACTCCCCACGAAGTGCTAGACGTTTCAAATCCGGACTTTTCGCTAGAACACCCTGTAGTTTTAGATCATTTTGCAATCAATTCCGATTGTTCTCGCTTGTGTGCCATTCTTGTTGCAATCTTGCTTGTTCCGGGTCTCGATGAATCGATGTATTTACTCACACGCTAAGCTTTGTACGTCGTTCTCGCATCTTTTGTCTTCTTAACTGTATATGTCATTTACTGTATATATCACTTGCTTCGTCGTCAACTTGTTTAATTCTACAAAAAATAAATTTTTGCGGCTAACTGCTTTATTTTCTGTTTCCCTGATCTTCGTCAGTGTTGTTGATGCCTACATAGTTGAGACAATAGTTTGGATTGTCGTCAATACTGGAAGAACTTCGAAGAAAAAATGATGCAATCTATTTGGTTTAACATCAAGAGAACTTGATTGAATGCTTGAAAATGGTGACCATCTTTAGTTCATTATCTAGTAACTTTTTTAATTTTAGAAATTGGAAAGAACACAAACTTCTAGGTATTCAGTGCAATCGACGGCTTGTCCATCGCCCAATTCAACTTTAAATTACCAGCCACCATCTCCGCTATACGATTTTCTATCACATGGGTTTCCTTCCGCAGTTAACGTTAACTTCTAAAGTTTTAGCGTTTTTGAAAAAGCCAGAAATTAGACGACTACAAGTGCCGGAAGAATACCTAATTCTTCCATGAGCAATAAGAATAGAGTTCCATTGAAGATTTTTATTTCTTGATTCTGCTAACAATTAAATACCATTAGAATTGTTGTAAAATATTTAATTCTGTTTTGTTTATTGGAAATAAAGGTTATCTTGTTAAGAACACTAGGAGATAATAAAAGACAAACTCAATTAATTGACTATCACGTGTTCTTCTATTTGGGAAGTTTGTCGACGATCACTTTGAAACCTCAAGTTTAGAGCAATTGAGTTTTTCAGTTGATTTCTCCGTGTTATTTCCAATGTTCTTGACTTCTGTGACCACGCTCTTCATTACGCAATAGTCCCTCGTTCAGTGGTGCCAATGGGTCGGGATCAGGTCAGAGAACGCCAACCGCACGATCTCTGACCGACTGTCTTTTCAACTGACCGCGCTGTCAGTTAGCGCGCTCTTCTTTTTGACTTTAGTCACTGAAAAAGAAACCGTTTTTGTACTCTTCATTAGCTCTTGATTACTTATTTTTGAATTTATTTAATCGAATAAAAGACCAAATATCGTGTCGACAATCGTTCGTTTTGAAGCTCACAGCTGACGGACTTTACAAGCTCTTTACGATGTATAAAGAGATTGATCATATTGCAAGCTTATTGATTTTAGCAATTGCTAAAGATAATTGGTTGATTGAGTAAAGCTACTTGTGGACGGTGATAATTTCAAGAGTTTGCGTATTTTAGTGGAGTTTAATTTGGTTATAAGGTGACAAGTAGCTTGGGTAATCGTGGCGTTGGGTTAATAGTGTGAGTTAAAGCGAAGTTTGGTGACGTTGATGGGCGTTAACCCAAAAAGTGCAAGAAAATTTTGCGAATACGTTTCATAGTAAAGTAAAGAAAAGTTTATTTTTCCAAAGTAACCGTCGTTAATTTTATTGTGGTTAGTGGCGTTGGGTTAGTGGCGTTTGGTTTGTAGCGTGGGTTGGAGGAGAGTTGGAGTTGATAAAGTTGACTACCTGACGTTTGGGGCCTTCAGCCCGAAAAGTGCAAGACGGTCAACGGACTTTTGAATTGTATTAGAAACAGTTTGATACGATAAGAATATTGAAGATGAGTTGGGAAGCAAAACATAAAGTTATGAAAATAAACGGTTCGAGCGGAGTCCTAATCGGCTCAAAAATCGTTTGTAGTTGTAAGCGGATTGACTCTTAGTTGAAAAGCCACTTCACGTGCGCCAACGTGATCAACCCATCGAAGTGGTGCTTTATTTGTGAAGGAAAAAAGCGTAAGAAACCTATTTGTGTCAAAGAATGAACGACAATTAAACATCCATTGAATCGTCGTCATCGGCTGTCGGATTGGCCGGTGGATTGACGGGAGCAGTTGTGGTAACGACGTTGGAGTTAACTGCGTTCGCGTCAGCTTCCAATTGTGTCACGAATTTCGTGACTTCCGGATTGACAACATTCAACATCAACTTGCTTTGCTGCTGTTGTGCTTTGGGATCGGTTTGCACATTATCCGGGTTGAAAATGTAGATGTCAGATGCGCGACGAACACGCGACAAAGCCACATACAACTGACCGTGCGCAAAGACCGGCGAGTTCAAATACAAACCGATTCGCTCCATTGTTTGGCCCTGGGCTTTGTTGATGGTCATTGCGAATGCCAATTTCAAAGGAAATTGGACACGACGAAAAGCCACCGTTTGGAGTTGATCGTAGTTGACTTTGCGATCGAAAACTCGACGAACAACGTCGATTTCTTCGCCAGTTAAAACCATCGGACTCGATGTGACGAACAGTCACAACGTCCGGTTGCAAATCGGTGACAACTGCCGGAGTGCCGTTGCATAGTCGGTAGGAGGTGTCGATGTTCGAAATGAACATGACTTTTGCTCCGATCTTCAGCTTCAATTGCTGTTGAGTCAAGCCGGTCTCTTCGATTTGACCCAAATACTCGGTCATTGCGTTGACGGCCGAATCGTTCAACGGATCGATGGCATTCTCGTCTTCGATCGTGTTGATGGCCTCGTAGACAATCGTTTGTCCGGGCAATTTTTTCAGCAACTCTTCGTTGATCGAGTTGATGGTCACATTCAACGGCGCAACAATCGCCGAGTTGGACGTGATGTTTCCGCTTTGCAAAAGTGCCGACGGAAACACTCGATCTTGGAGTTCCTGAAGATCGTTGACCAAATTGAAGTCCGACAAAGCAAGTACTGTCGAGTAGTAGTCGGTTTGTCGCACGATCGGTTTGTTGGCAATTCCGACGTCGCGCAAAAATGAGCGGAACCGAATCTGATTCGCGTCAGTTCGGTGGTTTTGACGCAGGCACAGGAATTTGATTGTACCTTTCTCATGCTCGGCAATCAGACTTTCGTCGAAGCCGGAAGCCACGTTTCCGTTTCGAACGATCGGCAGAATTTGTCGAAAGTCGCCGCCAAAAACGATCACCAATCGTCGTTTGACGTACGGACCTTGACGAACGTCTTGAATTACACGTTTCATGTAATTGTAGACGTTTTGATGCATTGCCGATGCTTCATCAATTAGAAGAAGTCACCAGCGGCGAATCGCTTCGGCAGCCCGACAATGTTTGTTCATTCGTGATTCCGAGTCCGAAGCGAGGTCTGTTGGAATCATGAATCGGGAATGAACGGTTTGTCCTTGGAACAAAAGCGACGCGGCGATTCCCGTCGTTGCGCTAGCGGCAAATGGAATGCCGTGCTCATTGCATTGTCGAATCAACTGATTGTACAATGTCGTCTTGCCAGTTCCACCTTCACCGTGTAAGAAGAACATTAACGGTGGCGGAATCGGTTGGCCATTTGGAAGTTCGGACTGTTGAATGGAGTGCCAGATCAGGTCGAAGGCTTGTTGCTGATCGGAACCCAAATTGACGTGCGGAATCTGATTGACGTCATGATAGCGCGTTTGATCGTCGCCCTCCAAAAAATCAACAGCCATTTCGCCGTGAAATTCCGGATTGAATGCAGTGACCGTTCCATCCGGTTGTGGCAAATCGAAATCACTCAAAGTGAAATCTCGATTATTCAGATGCCATTCCAGAATACGCAGCGCGATTTGCTCGGCTCGTTGTTTGCGCATACTGTCACTCAAATGTGCGAAACGATTTCCGAGTGGTGGTCGCATGACGGCAGATAATCAAAGTACAGTTGACGTGGACTTTGCAACAACTCGGCGCCGTTAATCAAAACCTGCGCGAAAAGGAAAACGAATCGACGAATTGGATGACCGGCACGTTGATCGAGTGCGTTTCTCCAAATCAAATCCGATTCCATTAGACCCATTTGTTGGGCCGCGGTGACGAAGTCTAATTCGCCGAAACCGTTCGGATCGAATTGACGGTAAGTGATTCCGTTCACTGTCGCCAACTGTTCGAAGTTTTGAACGCACTTCATTCGTAAAACAATTGTTCGCAGAGCCAACAATTGACGATTTTTGACATTCACTTCATACATTGCAACTACACGTTTACGTTTCAATTGCAATTTCTTGAAAGTACGTTTACGTTTATCGTAGTTGTACTCGTAGTGGAAGTCTTTGTACGTCAAATCGGCCGTCTCATTCGGATTTTCACGGCAGAATTCATGTATGCTGTGAAACGCGAATGGACTTCGCTTGTCGAGTTGGCACGACGAACAATGTCTTCGGCCCGATCACCATTTGCGACAATCAAATACGACTCCTTCGGCAAATAGACTCCAATTATGATCACATGAGAAAAGTAGAACGGGCCTTTCGACAGCAGATTCATAACTGCTTCGTAGTCACTACAGTACATCAAAGACATTTGATATCGTGCTTCATTGTAGTTGACCGTTTTATCATCGTTGATTTCGATGAACGGATTGTTTTGAGCGCCTTTGCTCACAACTTCAATAAACGCCGTCGACATCTGTCCTTTCATGATGTATTTGATCGCGTAGCCGGTGGTGTTTCACGTGACCACCGCTTCCAGATTGGCGTGTCCGTTCCACGTTTTCAATCCATAAGGATTGTAGGGAACGACGTCTCTGTCTGTCAAAACTTTTCCACCCTTTTTCGGGACTGTAAAAGAACCCAAATTGGCGGGCAAACGTGCATACTGAATGAATCCGTAATGCACTTGTGTGGTCAGCGATTCAGGCATCGGAAAACGGCGTTTGCACGGTGTTTTCGTTGGATTGACCGGATCTCGACAAACGCTTTTCTCATTACAATTGTGGAGCATAAATGAAGCTGCCAGGTCGTAAAGGAGTGCGTCCTAATTCATCCCCGCCGATTCATCCCCGAGCCGATTCATCCCCGGTCCAATTCATCCCCCATAACTCTTCATCCCTTCTAAAAATCCCCCTCGATTTCTAACACAAACATTCTAGAGTGAAGGTAAAACGAAGAAGGTCAATTTGTAAAATTTATAGAATGCGCGAAAAGAGTGATAGTTCAAAAGAAAAAACATAATGCAAGTTAAGTGATTATGAGCAATGAATTAACTGAGAGAATCCAAGAACCATAATTATGATTGAAAATAGTAGTAATTTAGAAGTTTCGAACCAGGGATTTTAAGTACTCCATTGGCATTCGATTGCCAAATCCTTCTGCCACAATTTGTTTAATAGCTTCGTGTCGTGTTTCCACAGCCAAAGGTCGTTTCCGTGAATGTGATTGAGACAACGCCAAGTGTTTATCCATGTCATCATCACGCACGAGTTGAAGGTTTTGAAGCTTTTCAATTAAGGTCAAAACGCTTGGATGTTCGAAACCCACGAACTTGTTGAGTGCTTGATGAGCGCTTTCAGAGAAGTTGTTGGTACGCGAATCATCTTGCAACGTTCGTTCGTGCATATTCCTGTAGTCGTATGAGTTACAAACGTAATCTTTTTAAAGAATACTCACCATATTTCGTGAGCGAACATTCTTGGCCTAACACGACGACCATTTCGTTTCTTCTCACCGATGTAATTGGTTTCGAACCAGGAAATTAATCCCAAAATTGCATTCGTTTGGACATCGTCAAGACTTAAGCTATTTAAATGTTCCACGAGTTCGGTCCACAAACGATCGATTTCGTCCAATGGAACAAAACTCATGGCCGCAATCATTTTGCATGACCATTTAAAATTGGCATCTGAGTCATAACTCGATTTTGCTCCAAGTTGAGCGACGTGAGTTCGCAATAATTGCATAAGATGGAACCAACAACCATGTACGTTCACATCCGGCCAAGTGGACTCAATTGCAACGTGAATTGCTTTCTCAAAGTCGCACACAACATTTTGCGGTTGAAGTTCAGGCCACAAATCTTCAATGTAATTGAAAACACGTTCGTAAGTGGCGGCAGTCTTGTTCTCGAGTAGGATATAAAACAGTGGATAAGCTTTCTTGACGCCGTTTGTTTGTCGTTCACCCATGATTGTGAAAAGCTGATAAAAAACGCGAGGTGTGATCTGAATGAAGATTAAACGAGTAATCCCTTGATCATTACCTTGAATGTGCCGTCTACGTACAGTGTACGAACCAAAGATGACCACTCTCGATTCTTTTCTGCTCCAAAAATCAAGATACGTGAATGTTCAGGTTCTTGTTCTTGTGAATCCAAAAGAAGAAAAGCTCGATTTTGATAGAATTTGCAATGATCGGGAAGAACGACTTCGCTCGCGTTTGTCGGATCAATTGTTCGTTGTCCTCCTTTCTTTCGAGCCCGATAAACCAAATTGCGAAGTGAACTAGCACTCGGAACCTTTAAGTGCTGAACGTTCTCCACTCCTTCCAAAACACGAGCACGAATCTGAGTTGGTTTCTATATTGTAAGTCAAAGTACAGGGTGGGCCAAAATGAACTCCCGTCGGTTTCTTGCGAATAACTTTTTATCGATGATTTTTTTCTGAACAAAGTATATATTTTCTTGGCCCCTATAGTCCCCATTCTCAAATAAAAACAAAGTTAAAATTTTGAAATTTTGAAAAAATTTCACCTTACCCCCCTCTTTGGTCCAATTTTATCGATCTTGACCATGTTCGGTTTTCTTTTTTTGTCTCCAATGAATTACACGGTCGTTCAAAAGCTGCATTTTTGCGAATTTTCATCGAAGAACGTTACGATTATTGGAAGTTTCAAAGTCGAGTTCGTCGCGAAGTTCAAAATGGTCAAGCTCGAGTTCCCGATATGAAAACAATCAAATCATGGGATGAAATGCTTCGGACTACGGGAAATCTTCATGGACAAAGAGGAAAGAACAAACCAAAGTGCGTTAACAAATTCACTTTTCAAATTTTGATTTGCTCGTCTTTTTAAGACAAGTTCGTTCTGAAGAAACAATTGCTGATGTTCGAGATGCTTTCACTGCCAATCCGCATCTTTCCACCCGCCGCAATCCTTTCGTTCAAAGCACCAATGATGACGAAGAAATGGACGTTTCAACTTCTTCTGACAACAACTCAACGTGCGATGGAACGCCGCGTCCTTGGCATCAGACTCCGCGACAAAATCCGAAGCGAAAACGTCCGAGCACAAACGCAATTCAAAGATGCGGTGGAAGACGCTCTTCAAAGAAAACTCAGATGGGCCGGACATGTGGCACGACGGAATGACAATCGATGGACGACCAAAACCACTTTTTGGCGACCATTTGATTGCAAACCTCCACTTGGAAGACCTGCTGATAAATGGCGAAAAGACTTGGAGCGCACGATGGGAACGTCATGGCCACAAATCGCCCAAGACCGGAGCGAATGGAAACAGAGGTCGAAGTATTCGCATCAACTTATCATTTAATCCAACCTGCCTCTTATTTCACATTGTATTGATAGTTGATTGAAACGAATAAACTTGTAACTTGTAACAACTTCTTCGATGTCGCGAACGACTTTACGAAGAATTCTGAAAGATGATTTGAAGTTTCGTCCTTATCATCTTCAAATGGCGCATGCACTCAACGAACCCGACTAGATGCGCGAATCGATTTTGCTCGAGGGTGAATTGGAGCGACAAACAGCAGATCTCGCTCGTCTGTCGAACCTCGTGTTTACAGACGAGGCCCACTTTCATTTCGATGGGGGAGTGAATCGGCAAGATTGGATCATGTGGGCTGATGAAAACCCGCATTGGTTTGATGTTCGTCGGCTTCATTCTCTCAAGTTGACTGTGTGGATTATCGTTAGTGTTGAAGGAGTCGTTGGGCCCTTTTTTTGGGAACCGGAAGGTACCGAAAGAGGAATCAATGCCCAATTGATGCAACGTACGCTCGAAAATTTGGTGGTTCCAGAGTTGCAAACTTGGCCAAATTTCGATGACCTTGTTTTTTAACAAGACGGTGCTCCACCGCATATTGGAAATAACGTTCTTGCATTGCTTGATCGTTTTTTTCCAAATGGATGGATAGCCCGGGGAACCCGACAACACCCGGCTCCTGTTGCGTGGCCTCCTCGGAGTCCCGACCTCACTTGGATGGATTATTCCATTTGGGGGTTCATGAAGAGCCGGATTTTCCATCGGGATCAGCCGCCAGTCACTCTTGAGGAACTGAGAGCAGCAATCGTGGAAGTTGCCAACGATCTTCGACAAAATCGCACAATGAGAGAACAAATCGCGGCCAGTTTTCCTCGTCGTCTTCATCAATGCTTGGAGCGTGAAGGCGGCCAAGTGGAAATCCGTTAGTCAATTGTTTTTGTTGTTAATTTGTTAATCAAACGCTTTTTTTAAAAATGAGAAACAAACCGAACATGGTCAAGATCGACAAAATTGGACCAAAGAGGGGGGTAAGGTGA
The DNA here is from genome assembly GCA_024699855.1 of Aphelenchoides besseyi. Lineage (NCBI taxonomy): Eukaryota > Metazoa > Nematoda > Chromadorea > Rhabditida > Aphelenchoididae > Aphelenchoides > Aphelenchoides besseyi. Next base: position 14,713,701 of record JAMPIQ010000002.1, read on the forward strand.
AATTTTTTCAAAATTTTAACTTTGTTTTTATTTGAGAATGGGGACTATAGGGGCCAAGAAAATATATACTTTGTTCAGAAAAAAATCATCGATAAAAAGTTATTCGCAAGAAACCGACGAGAGTTCATTTTGGCCCACCCTGTACTAAGAACAAATCAACTTACTTCCACAGTCTCTCTAGCTCGAGTTTTGACGTTATTCAACACGATTCGACGTCCAACTTCTCCTGGTGAACTGTCATGTCCCGAATGTGTTGGATACTCGTGAGCAACTTCACCATCCGGAACTTGAATCAAACCGGCGTTTGTACGAACTCGAGCACGACATCCAGTTTTTTGAAACAACGAACATCGCCATGAAATGTATCCATCTTTCAACTCTCGATGTTTCCAAAACGTGTGACCATTGACGGCGAGAATCTTCTGTTCACGATTTGACCGTAGCATAATAAGAAAATACGATTCGGATGACAATTGAACTAGTAGTAAGAAACACTGACGAAACAACAAGATCTGAGAAAAAGATGTTTGTGTGCCCGTAGTTTCTTTAAATGATTTCAAATTTGCGATCAAAAATTTTAGGGATGAAGAGTTATGGGGGATGAATTGGACCGGGGATGAATTGGGATCCTCCCGTCGTAAAGGCGTTTGTCGATTTTTGGATCGGGAATTCGTGCCGAAATAAATTGGTTGACGAATTCGGCGGTTGTTTTCTGTTCGTTCTTATCGATCCAAACCAAAATGTGGGCGTGTGGATTGCCACGCTTTTGGAATTCGATCGAAAGCAGTGAAGCAGCAAACTTCCCGAAGATGCCTTCACTTTGTTGACCGTACTGAGTTTTCCGGTAATTCGTGCCACGAATCTCGTGCATCAACATGTTCAACTTGATGATAAAGATCCGCGTCAAAGTGAAGGAGTCCGTTTCCGGATCGGTGCCAAGCATTCGGCATGAGGCAATATGGTCGGGCCAATTTTTGTTTGCGGTGACCGTGTAGAAGAACGTCGGTGCACCGAGTTCGTGGGCCATTGCCATTCCCTTCGCGTAAGCACGCTGATTGTATTGCCACGACAACTTGTGATGGGGCGGAAATCGGTAAATTTTGCCCAGTTGATGACCGGGCAATCGTTCTCGCAAAATTTTGTCGTAGTGAGTAATCACGTACTGACACGAAACTATTCGTTGATTTTGTGGAACTTTGAAATTGTACCAATCAACTTCCCGACGAACAACCTCGTGGTGGTTCTTGATCAAAAGAATTCGACCGGGTTTTCCGGTGCTCCAAATTCGATTGATCATTTTGTCCGATTTGCGATGTTACATTCGATACAGCGTTTGTTCGCGGATCGAAGCATACATACGTTGACCTTTTCGAGTGACCGGATTGTTGTGGTCGATCTCTTCAGGTTCGATGTCTTTCGCATCCAAATCCTCAGCATCCGACTCACAATCCTCATCAAATCCAACTTCCAGAGCATCGTCCATTGGATTTGGCGAATCGCCGGTATCGGCTTTTTGTGGTGCTGCTTGGAGTTTCAAGTCCATCGTGTACCACAGCTCACCGTATGGAAACACAATCGGGTTCATGATTGCATCGAGTTGAGGCAAATGAGTCATGAACACCGGCGATTTTTTCATTCGCGGATGCAACCAAACACCTTTGGGAATGTCCGGTATTGGCACGTTGCGATCTCGCGGTGTGAACAGAACCGCAACTTCAGGCGCTTCCGGAGCGTTCTGTTGACGTTCGTGCAGTTTCGGATCGCGCAAATGATCGGGAGCTTGACGTTCGTCAATGAAGCTCACAATGTAGCGTGGAAACGCGATTCCATCAGCAATAAGCTCATTAATACGTTCCATGCACATTTTGTAACCTTTCGCAATCTGATTGTGGTCCGTTAGGAAAGCAATCCATTTTGTGAGGAATGCATTTCGATAGCGAATGTCCAGTCGTTTATAGACTGGATTATTGCGCATATTCTCCATGATCATATCCGGAGCTTCGAGCGTGTACTGCTGACCGAAAATTCGAACGGCATCAGCTCGTGACTGAATGTACGACAGATTATTCTGCACAATGCCGTTGATCAGTTGAACCGGTGCTCCGGCAACTCCACTATCGCGTTTTTGAAACGATCGTGAACCAAATGCGGTCAAATTATTGATTTCGGGAATGTGGGCTTGAAACCATTTTGACATTTCACGCTCATACGCATTGTTTTGGTTCTGATTGAATTTGCCAATGTACAGTAGACGTTCCATCCAATCCGGATAGCGACAAAACTCGGGCATTTCAATCGTACCATTCGCACAGCACTTTGAACTGTTTTCGGCGTGAAACAAAAACGCCCTACAGTACTTGCACTCGTAAACCGGCAATCCGACGTCATAAGTGTTCGTGATTGCTTTACAACAAATCGCCGCAGCACACGCCAATGTCGGTCGACCGCGAGATCGATTGGGCAATGGCGGAAACGAACGTTTCGGCAAATTCTGCATGACTCGCAGTCCACTTCGCAAATTTCTTGATCGACCGACGATTTCGAGATCGAATCGCGGGCTTGGACCGTCGGGCAACTTTTTCGACTTGTGTGTTATTGATTGAATCAAATTCAACTTTTTGGCCTTTGATTCTTCGTCTGAATCAACTGGATTGCTGATTGAACTCAATGACGCGAACGATTTGTTCAATTCGTCCATTTATTTATCCCCATCAGCTTGAACAACTCCATCGACTTCCAACTCAGCAAATTTGAGTGGCATTTTTTGTTGACTCGGAGCTCGAGTTTGTTGTTCGATTTCATCATCTTGAAATTGGAAATCCAATAATGCGGCGTTAAAATCGGGTTCTTTGTGATTCCAGTGGTCGACAAAATCAGTTTTATCATTCGCTTCAGTTCCAGACATCGAGTCTTTGTCACTGTGCGAATCACTGTTGACCTTATGAACTACAGGCTACTTGCTGATCGTATTGGTCGATTCGTTGACCGGCGCAGCAAAAGGCGGATTATCAAAGAGAACCAAAAGTTGCTCTTTCAGCCATCGACGACGGTGCTCACCGTCCAGATTATTGCGCGAAAAAATTTTGGTCTTTGCTTTTTGATTGTTCAAAAAGTCAATTGTGTTATGGGCGGCGAACCCTGCACAACTGTGACCGTCGGTTTGTGTGTCCGAATATTGACTGATATCGCGTGTGTATGTTCGACAATGTAGCGAAACATTTGCGAATGGACGAAGAACGTTCAGATCAATCAAAGCCAAACAGCTTTCGTACTGAGTCGAATCCGATAATTCGGTAAACGAATCGCAATAGAAAAGAACCTCCGTTTTAGAACCGTTGTCGTAATGAAAAATCGTCATAATGAAATGATTTCCGGTAAAAATTGGAGCCACCAAATACTCGAGTGGTTTGTTTTGTGGTGCCGCAATCGGAAAATTGAGTGGATTGTTGCCAGCAGCGCCTAATTGTTGTCGACTTTGCTCGTTCCAAAACGATAAGTCCCAGTAGCCGATTGCTCGACTATCGTTCTTGATATAGTTCAAAAGTAATCACTTCGCCTTGAAGATATTGCGGTAGGTCAATATCATTGACAAAAGCTAACGGCAAAATGGGATTGTATCGACATTGATTGTAATGAAGCTCAATATACTTTTCGCGCAAAACATCCTTGACTTCAACAGCGATTGTCGTGTAGCACTCGACATCTTTGTCAATCGCCTTTTCTGATTCTTGTTCTTCCGGCAATTCAGAATCATTTGCTGATTCGATTGGGAAGCCAGTTTTCAGTTTTTTCGGTCGTCCTGAACCTCCGCGACGTTTTTTGGGCGGTCGACCTTTCGGTTTTCCTGTGGACGGTTTGAACGTTGAGTGTCATCTCTCGACCGTTTAACCCCCCCACCACCGCCACGCAAACTGTTTCCCTTAAAAGGTATTGCCGTTTGATTTCCCGAATGCGGTACTTTCAACACATTCGAACTTCCCTCTAAACATACCTTTTCACTTACCTCCACTACTTCGCACCAAAAATCGTATCCATTTCCTTGCGGTCGTTTCAACGCAAATCATCGCCGCTTGCACCAATGGTTGACGTTCTCGGCAATCGGCCCGGGGCGCTTTTGTCACTTCCTTGTTGCATCAGAATCTAAATAGGTTTTTAATCAACCAACAGCTCGTTAGCATAAGTACAAATGGCTACAAACCAAATGTTTTCAACCCTACATATAAAAAAATAATTTTATGCAACCAAACGTAAGAATAAACTTTGACAGACAACTAAATTTGATTCTAAGAGAAGGTGGTCCAGTAGGTTGAACAAAAAGGTTTCCTATAACAGTCGAAAGTCGATAGCAACATAACTGTTGATGTCACAGAAGTCACGATTGGATGTTCGAGTTGTCAGAATTCAAATCAATCAATTTAGTTGGGACTTGTTCACCAGTTAATGGTTTCGTAATCAAAGCTATTTGCTCCTTCAGTTGTTGAATCTCCAATCTTTGTTCGTGGAGTTCTTTGGCTTGTGCTGCCATCACCATCTCTAGATCGTCTGGTCGCTTGCTGCCCACCGTTTCAACTTCATTCATCATTGTGGTCGAGTTTTCAGATGGTCGAGTAGTTGGAGTTGCTTTCGGCTGATTTTGAGTTGTATTGGCAAGCGGCGGAACAATGTCGACCGAGCGTTTTAAAGCGTTGGCGACCCGAATTCCAAAATACAGATGCAAATCAAAGAAAAGTCTTCACTTACTCGCGACGACGGTTCTTTTTCAACTCACAATTGGATTTGTTGAAATTCGTATTTTGATTGTTAGAACCCTGATTGCGACCGTTGAAACCCTGATTGCGAAAGCTGCTCTTGCCGGTACCATGGAAATGAATAGCTAAACAGCACAGTTAATGGGCACAAACTCGATCTTACAAGATACCGAGTCTCATTTCTTCGACATAGATCAGAATCTAAAACAACTTAACTCGTTAATTCCAACATTTACAAAGCTCATTCGACTAACCAATGAAGAATACAATAAAACCGACGACGCGAACAACTAATGAATGCAACGATCAATCAGAGATTTGAACAGCTAACGGACGAAACCACCAGTACGATCGACTACAAACAGAAAAGCACTAATGGAACGAACGGTATTGGTTTCGCTTCGTTATATAGGTGGTCGCGATTTAACTTTGGGACGAATTAGGCGGAGAGAAAAACCGTCGATTCGTTAACAATCGAACAACACAACTAAACAAAAACAATTAACCAACACAAAGTACAGCACTTTGAAGACGATAGTCAGATTAAATGAATGGAAGTGAAAGTGAGATGACTCGTAGATAAGGACCAAAATTGCCCGGAATCCATAATTGAGCCGGAAGTCACAAACTAATCAACGCGCAACATACGAACAGCACAACTGAACGAAAACAATTAACAAACCCAAAGTACAGTACGTGAAGACGATAGTGAAGGCACGATGACTCGTAGATAAGGACCAAATTATCCGGACTTCATAAGTGAGCCGGTAGTCACGAAATAATCAATGCGCAACATACGACGACTCATCAAACATTTCCGCTTGTGCGTTAAACTATCGAACGGTTTTTGCGTTTTTGAGTATAAGGATTGTAAGCATAAGAAAACGATTGAATTCTAATGATTAAGTATACGGTAATCACAAACATCGAAACTCAATACAATCGCATAGTTTTATTTGCTAAAACTACACATTGAACAACAATGATCCATGAATTCGTCGACAAAGAAGAAACGATCAATTTGCAACCGAACTTAGTGAACGACCTAAAACGAAAACAAACTTATCAGCAACTTCATTAGAACTTACAGTGAATCAAAAATGTCTCACAAAACCATAAACGAATAACTCTAAAGTTTAACATCCGTGCAATTCACGTTTGTCCACAAACTCTTCAACTAAAACCGCAAAAAAACGAAATGAATCGTATCTAAAAAAATATGCGAATTTAAATTATAGACTGTAAAGTAGCGATATGTATACTGTAAGAATCGAATAAAACCAAACACCATACACTAAAACAATCAATTTCCCCACTTTGCACGACCATAAAATTCAAATGTCAGCGGGCAGGATCGAACTTTCAACTCCCGACGCCAAAATCCGGCGCACTGACCACTCGGCCAAAGAATGTTGAGTTTTGAACGACTGCAAAAGGGGCATTTTTTCGGTATGTTTTTGGATACGATGGTCAGAATTTTATTTGAAATTCGTAATCTGGAAGGATTTTTGGTCAGGGGTTTTTTTCGCGAGCTCATTGTGGCGGGAAGTATTTTAATTGGGTGTGATTTAGTTATAGAGGTGACAAGACGGTCGCTTCGCTCCCGTCTTTTGCCGTTAGTGGCGTTGGGTTAGTGGCGTTGGGTTAGTGGCGTGGGTTGGAGGGGAGTTGGAGTTGATATAGTTGACTACCTGGCGTTTGGGGCCTTCAGCCCGAAAAGTGCAAGACCAACGACTACTTTGCCAACAAAAACACTCAAAAATCCACAGGCTGTCACTCTCCAAATGGCTCAAAAGACTCCTCCACGTTTTATTGTGGTGTGGTTCGGTTATGAAAGTGATCGAAAACACTGATTATCAATGTACGTCACCGAAGCCGCATTGGAAATACTCCAAACTCAGTGAATTCAGTAGACATATTCGTTTATCATACATTTTATCGACCGGATATCACCATCCTGAGTATTAACCAATGAGCTGAAACAACAAAAGAAGTCAATCCAACAACCTACAAAACCACATGAACTCGACTTCCCTAGCGAAATCAACACTCACTCCAGGACGATGAACCCAAAATTAAATAGCGACGCCAAATCTTTGCACCCAATGGTAGCAATCTTTAGGAAACAAACGATTAGAACTGATTGTGATAACCTTGCGCGTCAACAACCAATTAATCGAAAATCATGTGCTAACCTAACGAATCAACATTTAAGCACTTAAGTAGCGAACCGAAACCTCAGTTCGTTGATCATCACAATACGAATCTTCAATCGACAACCTTCAAACACAACAACCTCAAAGTTCAAACTTCACGGCAATTTTAGATATAAAGAAATATGCGAAAGTAGCGATATTCAAATTATGGACCGTAAAGTGGCGACATGTATACTATAATACACTTTAAGAATTGAATATACACTGTAAGAATTGAATAGAATAGAATCAAAAACTACTCAGCCATACACTCAAACAATCAATTCCCCCACTGTGCACAATCAAATGTCAGCGGGCGGGATCGAACTTTCGACCCCCGGCGCCAAAAATCCGGCGCACTCACCACTCGGCCAAAAAATGTTGAATTTTGAACGACCGCAAAAGGGGCATTTTTTCGGTATGTTTTTGTAGACGATGATCAGAATTTTATTTGAAATTTGGAATCTGGAAGAATTTTTGCTCAGGGTTTTTTTTTTTCGGAAGCTCATTGTGGCGGGAAGTATTTTATTGGGGTGTGGTTTAGTTATAGAGGTGACAAGACGGTCGCTTCGCTCCCGTCTTTTGCCGTTAGTGGCGTTGGGTTAGTGGCGTTGGGTTTGTAGCGTGGGTTGGAGGGGAGTTGGAGTTCATAAAGTTGACTACCTGGCGTTTGGGGCCTTCAGCCCGAAAAGTGCAAGACCAACGACTGCTTTGCTAACAAAAACACTCAAAATCCACAGGCTGTCACTCTCCAAATGGCTCAAAAGACTCCTCCACGATCGCCCTTCGGTCGATCGTTCCCCCGCTTTTTCGTCCCTTTGGATCGCTCCGGGTTTTGAGGATACGATTCCTCGGCTTCAGAGGCTGTCACTCACCGAATGGCTCCTCCACGTTTTATTGTGGTGTGGTTCAGTTATGAGAGCAATCGAAAACACAGATTATCAATGTACGTCACCGAAGCCGCATTCAAAATACTCCAAACTCAGTGAATTCAGTAGACCTATTCGTTTATCATACATTTTATCGAGCGCAAATCACCATCCTGAGTATTAACCAATGAGCTGAAACAACAAAAGAAGTCAGTCCAACAACCTACAAAACCACATGAACTCGACTTCCATAGCGAAATCAACATTCAATCCAGGACGATGAACCCAAAATTAAATAGCGACGCCAAATCTTTGCACCCAATGGTAGCAATCTTTAGGAAACAAACGATTAGAACTGATTGTGATAACCTTGCGCGTCAACAACCAATTAATCGAAAATCATATACGCTAAGTTAACAATCAACATTTACGCACTTAAGTAGCGAACCGAAACCTCAGTTCGTTGATCATCACAATACGAATCTTCAATCGACAACCTTCAACACAACAACCTCAAAGTTCAAACTTCACGGCAATTTTAGATATAAAGAAATATGCGAAAGTATCGATATTCAAATTATGAACCGTAAAGTAGCGATATGTTTACTATAATACACTGTAAGAACCGAATATAGGCTGTAAGAATTGAATATACACTGTAAGAATTGAATAGAATCAAAAACTACTCAGCCATACACTCAAACAATCAATTCCCCCACTGTGCACAATCAAATGTCAGCGGGCGGGATCGAACTTTCGACCCCCGGCGCCAAAAATCCGACGCACTCACCACTCGGCCAAAAAATGTTGACTTTTAAACGACCGCAAAAGGTGCATTTTTTCGGTATGTTTTTGTAGACGATGATCAGAATTTTATTTGAAATTTGGAATCTGGAAGAAAAGTTGCTGGGAGAGTTGTTTTTTTTGGGAGCTCATTGTGGCGGGAAGTATTTTATTTGGGTGTGGTTTAGTTATAGAGGTGAAAGTATTTTATTTGGGTGTGGTTTAATTATAGAGGTGATGAGTTTTCGGTGCAAAAACTTTGTGATCTACGTGTAACGACGAGATGAGCAATACTGAAGCTTTGATGCTCTACACCTTGGGTTCAGAAAGCTGATCAATTTGTGCGAACTGAATTGTAGAAAACAAACTGGGTCAGTTTGATTGATCCATTGGCGTTGAATAAAGACGGACGGCAACTAAGATGTTCTTTGTAGCTGCTGAGACCAAACGTCCATTCGATCGGTCAATCGGAAATTGTTGTTAAAGGTCTGAAGGTTGGCGGAAACTTCGAATGCAGTGCCTTTTGGTGTCAGGTGTTAGATATTCGGTTTTTTGACTCAAAAACCTACGAAACCGTCAATATGACTAACGACCATTTCAAAGCAGTTCGATTGGTTAAAGATTGCGACATTTCTGAAAGATTCATATCGGGATCTTTTTATCTACTTGTTTGTTCGTTTCACTTTTAATCCCTATATTAAACTTTTTTGTTGTCTTTTATGTTTAGTTCAACAAAATTGAATAAGAATTTCATGAATAGAGATAAAAAAATCGTTTCAAGTTTGAAACCGAAGTGCTAATCTTGTATTGAATACTGAAAGTTGAGATGCCCAACCGTATGAATAATTCGCATTGTTTGCATGAACACGATTTGACGTCATTATTTTTTTCAACTTGCTGCCGAGTCGAACATCATCTATTCATTGACGACGCGGATTCGAGCTTATTGACCGGAGATATTCGGTGCGTAGAGAGGCCTATAAATACGATTCTATTTGTTATTGACAGTTGCATGAAAAGCGAGTATCCGTTAGTAACAATGAGGTTTATTTCAAGGTCTCTCAAATTTCGACATAAAATTTTAATGTAATGCTCTTTGATTAGTTTGGCTCTTAGCAATTTCAGCTTCAAAACTCGTGATCCTTCGTTTTTGTTGAGCTCTCGTACACACTATTTGATACAAATGATGCTAATTAGTGACTGAGGGTTGAAAGCGTATCGTAAGATTGATAAATGTGGAAACAATTTTGACAAATACTGCAGTTTGTTTTCGGTTAATTTAACGAAATTGAACTCAAAGTCGAAATGCTTATTGAACTGCAGAATGATACAGACCGAACGGGCACACGAACGATGACATCATTTTCTGTTTGACTTTCTTTTGGATTGAACACGGAAATGGATAAACAGATGGCGAAGTGGATTACTTGAGAAGAAGTAAACGATAATCGAGAAGATCGGGAAGCTTAAAAGACTGAAAATAAGTCGAACATATAAATGGCTAATCAGTGACTGTAATTAGTCGAACGCTAATGCCAACTCTTTGGCACATCTTCCTCGGGTTCTCACTTCAAAATGGCCGGCCAGCGAAAAATAAAGACTTAACCATGAGCAATGGATGGCGAGGCCATTTTTTGCGGTTTCATTTGCTCCTCCACGCTTCTTTTTCTTCGTTGAGTTGACAATTGAAGGACGAGTGGGTTGGTTGTGTCTTTTAGCCGTCCAGTAGCCGGAGGCAATGCGGCAAAAAAGACGGGCGGTTCATCTCGTCCGGCAACATTCATAGACCGCCGTTTTGAGGCCAAATATATGACTGAAACGGTGACACTCGCACGTGTTTGTCCTCAAGCTTATTCGCTTGTCTTTTTGAATTTTGCCAATTAGAACAGTTGACTTCTTTACTTTTACAATCGAACAACTTTTTCCCTCTAAGGTTATGGCATCAACGCACCACGAGCTGAAATATGAAATCTTACGAGTGAAATTGAAGATGTCTTATTTGAGAGTCCGCCACAAATCCCTTTTGTTTTGTATGTTTAGCCACGAAGTTTAGCGGTCTTATGTCCATGACTCCCGAAATGGACTGCTCGATGGCACGCTCGTGAGTTTTTCCTTCTGATTTACATACGCTGTGACTTTCAATCTCGATTTCCCATTGCATTTGAATAATTTTGCTCTTCAATCTGACAGTTCATTTCACGGCGGTTTCAAACAGACGAATTACTCGAAGACAAGTTTCTTTATTCGGAATCTTGTCTATTCGCTTCTTGACGTTTCCATCCCGATTCTTCACAATTGACTGCTTTTTTCAACAACATGCCAGTGAATTGAAAACCGTTTTTCGGATGATTATGCTCGAAGGGTCTAATCAACGGTTCGTGCAAAAGATGAAAAGTGTCCAAAACGTTTTTCATTGACGAAAATGTCCGAACCAATTTGGATGCGGCTTTAAGGTTTTCCAAACTTTGACGCTCGTACTAACAAGCAACAGAACAATGGCATGGGAACGAAGTTGGTCCGGAGGAGGTTTGAAAGCATCTGGGAATGTTGGCGTCATTTTCGCGTGCAAATTCCTTTCGTTTCTGAACGATTTTCAAATGAACCGATTAGTCTATGGCATTTTCGTTCTGTAGCGTTTTGCGCTTATCAACCAGTTAGGTTGCCTTCACACAAGATCGAAAGTTCATTGTCATAGCTTCTCGTGATTATGGAACGTCGCCCACCTTTTTCGACGGCTCCGTTACCACGAACTTAATGTCCGCATTTGCATGGGGAAAAAGCGGAACCCAAATAGCAAAAAAACTTCCGAAAATGTTGTTGAGCACAAAAGGCGGGCGGGCACAAGAGCACGAAGATTCAATTTCAAAGTTTTGTTTTGTTTCTGACACGAAAAAACTTAAAGCTTATAGCGCGTAAAACCCCCTCCCAGAAATCCGCTGAAATCCAAGAATCTCCGTAGGTTAAAAGAACGTTCATGACCAATTGAGAGAGTGAGGGGAGGACGTGAAGAAGATGCTTGAAAATTGACTTTGAGTGATTTTCACGAGAAACATGACGATGGGAATGTGTTGAAACAAGTGCTAGAACAGTTGAATTCATTTCGTTTCGACATCATTCTCTTGACCTCTTGCAATTATGCTCGAACATTCAACCATCGACTTGTGTTGTTCAGTATTGGATTTGCAGCCGCATTCAGCAATTCATCTGTTCAGCGCCCACGAACCGTTGCGCAATCGTGTTCAGTTCGACCCCTCTCCGAGCATTGTTGTAACTGATACGCGTAGATTTCCGATTTCAAAGTCGAGACGATCAGCTGCAAGACACGCGCCGAGCAAATGATCCAAATGCTAAATTTTGACATCTGGAAACAGTTTTCGTGGATGATGTTCGTTCGTTGAAATGCCGTGAGAACGGGAGCTTTTATCAAGAAAGCCTTTTCATTCTGATGTTCTCACGATATTCACTTTTAAATTTGGTCAAAATGATGTGAATCGGAAGATTTGGTGTCGTTTTTTATTGTAACTTTCAATTCAATTGCAATGTTTTCTGAGTTCGCGTTGATATCTGTGATATTGTAAGTCGTGTGTGAGGGATAACAAAACTTTTTCACGAATTCATTTCGCTTTTCTAGCTCTTCAATGCGACCTTCAAATGCTGTCGTTCTTTCCTAATTGAGCTCTAGGGTAACCGGTGAACTCGAAGCATTACCGTTCGTTCGGTTTATTGTGAGCAATAATGGCTGACCATTACAATGCAATGCCACAAGGAAAAGGGATGAATTACGGCAACATGCATTGCAATATATCGCGTGTGTACGTTGATCTCAGCGACGAAGAACGACTGTGTTTGCAAGATCGAAAGTAAGTTGAAACGGGGGTTGAAGTACAACTAAAGATTTCAGATATTGGTGTTTTTTGTTGTCCAGGTAAACGTCCACTTGCGAATCTTTTTGATAATCGTATTTTCAGTATTGTAACATTTTGTGTTTCGATGCTTTTGGTTGTTGTTTGGCGTATCATCACACATCTCTGCTGTCAACCGCCGGAACGAGAGTCTGTACCGACCAGTTCGGAGCATTTGAAGACGGCAGTCGGTAATGGAACATTCGGAAGTACGGGAGGATCGATTAGTGTGAATGCCAAACCGGAAGTTGGACGTACAAATGCAAAAGATGAACAAGCTCAGATTGGATGGTTGACTGAAGCGAAAGATTGGGTAAACTGAATCCGCGAATTGTCAATTGATTGAAAGTTTTTTAGGCCGGCGAGCTGATTTCCGGTCAGAGTATGACCGGTCGTATTCTCGTCGTTCTGGTCTTCTTTCTTTCTATTGGTTCATTGGTCATCTACTTTGTCGACACCTACAAGTGAGTTCGAACTGATTTCACAAGTCGAAATAAGCGCCATTTAGGGACAGTTTTCAAGTAGAAAATTGTAATCCATGGCATGAAAGTCCAACGCAGCAGATCGATTTGGGTTTCAACATATTCTTCTTAATTTATTTTTTCATACGAGTAAGTTGCGATTTTTCTTTCTCATTCAATCGTCTTTTTTTAGTTCATTGCAGCTTCAGATAAAGTGAGTTTCGAGGTTTGTACGAACTTCTTACTTTTTCCATAGGTCTGGTTTTTACTCGATCGTTACTCGTTCGTTGACTATTTCACAATTCCACCGAGTTTCGTCGCAATCTATCTCGAACGCAACTGGATCGGTTTGTTGGTGTTTGTTTCGCTGAATACGCAAAGATTGTTCAGGTCTTCGTTTTCTTCGTGCTCTTCGATTGATGACCGTACCGGACATCTTGCAGTATCTGAACATTCTAAAGACGTCGAGTTCGATTCGTTTAACACAATTGATTTCGATCTTCGTTTCTGTTTGTTTGGCCGGTGCAGGTGTTATTCATTTGGTGAGTGTGAGAGACGTGAAGTCCAAGAAGTAATTCGAAGCATTTAGTTGGAGAATAGCGGAGATCCATGGAAAGATTTCATGAATTCACATCGAATTTCCTATCCCGATTGTGTTTATTTCTTGCTGGTCACAATGTCAACCGTCGGGTAAGTGCTCAAAAAATCTTTGATTTCTATCTTTTTGTTCAGCTATGGAGACATTTACTGTACGACCGTTTTGGGTCGTGGCTTCATGGTCTTCTTCATTCTCGGCGGTTTGGCAATGTTTGCGAGTTACGTTCCGGAGATTGCTGATTTGATTGGAAATCGACAAAAATATGGCGGCGACTATAAGGGTGAGCATGGAAAGCGGTAAGAAGATCGAAGCACTTCGTTTCGATTGCACTATTTTAGTCATATTGTTGTTTGCGGTTACATTACATACGAATCGGTCAGTCATTTTCTTCAAGACTTTCTACACGAAGATCGTGAAGATGTAGACGTTGAAGTTGTCTTTTTACACAGGTGAGTATACGACGAGAATCGGTTATCAAATCGATTTTTAAGAGTGGTTCCCGACCTTGAACTGGAAGGATTATTCAAACGACATTTCACGAAGGTCGAGTTTCTTACCGGTAATGAAATGTTTTTGAAGAGTAAAGATTGCAAGCGTTGTAGGAACCGTAATGGACTCAATTGATTTGAATCGTGTGAAAGTCGATGAAGCTGATGCATGTATTGTTTTGGCCAACAAATACTCTTCAGATCCCGATGCTGAAGATGCGGCGAATATCATGCGTGTGATTTCGATCAAAAACTTTTCCTCGGAAATTCGCGTTATCGTTCAGCTGATGCAATATCACAACAAAGTCAGTTATCCATTCAGTACAACGATCATTCTATTTAGGCTTATTTATTGAACATTCCATCTTGGGATTGGCGTCGTGGTGACGATGTGATTTGTTTGGCCGAATTGAAATTGGGTTTCATTGCACAATCGTGTTTGGCTCCCGGATTTTGTAGGACGATAGAATTTAAGATAAAATGCATTTTGAAATGTTTAGCAACAATGATGGCAAATTTGTTTGCAATGCGATCATTCAAGACCGTGAGTTTACTTTCGAATTTGACTTTTCGTTTAACAACAAAACTTTTAACACAATCAAATGTCCTTTGTCTATTTGTCCAATTGTCGAGTTTAGAGTCCACATACGCCGGAATGGTTGAACGAGTATCTGCGCGGCTCCGGTAAGTTGATATTCGTATTGGTGTCATAAACGAAATTCAAAACGAGAAAACGCAATCGAATTTAGGAATGGAAATGTACACGAGTAGTCTGTCAAATTCGTTTCTTGGCATGTGCTTTCCTGAAGCTGCAGAGTAAGAAAAAGTCGAAGCAAACGAAAGCAAAATGTTTTTGTCCTCGTTCTTTCTCTATTCACGTTTATACTTTTATGTGTTTATCTTCTATTGTCTTCGCTTTCTAGACTCGGCATACGCCCGATTGGCTGTCTCTCTACTTGTGTGGAGCTGGAATGGAGATGTAGGAGAGCGTCCGAGTTTCACGGCATTCAATCAATTTTAGGTACACGAACACTCTCTCTCATTCTTTCGTCGGCATGACATTTCCCGAAACTGCACAGTAAGAGGAGAAACATACGATTAACATCGGCTATGCAGTTCTTCTTACAAATGACCTTCTTAATTGATAACAAACAATGCAATCTAACTCTTTTCTTCATTGCTTCTAATTTGAATACATTTGCTGTTTCCTTACGATCATTTGACAAAACTGGAACCACCATTAAGCGGTATCTCAACGTATATTTTAGGCTTTTGTTTACCCGTTTGGGCTTACTACTGTTGGCTATTGAGTTGAAAGACACCGAAAAGAAAGAGTGCAATATTGCAATTAATCCGGGTCCATCAACTCTGATTCAACCTCAAACCCAAGGATTCTTCATTGCTCAATCAGCAGATGAAGTCAAACGGTAAGATTTGAAAAAAAGCTTAACGTTCGTGCTAATTTCAGAGCCTTTTATTGGTGCAAAAATTGCCACGAAGACGTTCACGATGTTGCACTGATCAAGAAATGTAAATGCAAAAACTTGTCGTTGTTCCGAAAAGGTGGAAAGCCAGTTCAGCTCATCAAACGTGGAAATACTGGTGAGTCGTGTTCTTACGTAGTTTTTGAGCAATAGATACCTTAAACAAGCAATTCATCGGTCGTTGCAGGTTCTCGACAACAAGGCTTTCAACTCGATGGAATCGCAATGGAATCGTCGGTTCAGCGAATGACTGGCGATCAACGTATCATCGATATTAGCGCTTACGAACAACAGGACATGAAATACGATTCGGTACACAAAATCAAGCGTCTTAAATTGATCAATGGTTTAGACGGGAATGTTCCATTGGTGTCCAAGTCGTGCGATCGAAGAGTGCATTTTGGATCGGAATCAAGCGGCAATGACGGTACTCAATGGTCATGTTGTTGTTTGTTTGTTTGCCGACAAGGACAGTCCATTGATTGGTCTTCGAAATTTCATTATGCCACTTCGAGCATCCAATTTTCATTATCATGAATTGAAACATGTGGTTATTGTTGGAGATGCCGAATATTTGAAACACGAGTGGAAAACGCTGCACAAGTGAGTACCAGTTTTGCACTTTTTATTACGAGGTTTTTAGTTTGCCCAAGATCTCTATTCTTAACGGCAATCCTCTATCACGCGCCGATCTACGTGCTGTGAATATCAATCTCTGCGATATGTGTGTTAGTAAGTTGATTTCGTGTGTTTGAGAGACGATTTCGATTTTACAATGATCCTGTAACGTTAATTGTCTTTTCAGTTGCTTCTGCTCGTATTCCCAATCCAAACGAAGATCCAACGTTGGCCGATAAAGAAGCAATTTTGGCATCATTGAACATCAAAGCTATGCACTTCGATGAGATGCTTGGTACTCATCGTGGCGCTGGGGGTAACGTTGGAATTTCGCCGATGAGTTCTCCCGCGTTAATGCACGCAACCAAACCGGGTGTACGATTCGGTGTACACGTTCCGATGATCACTGAATTGGGTAGGAAGAATAAACTGATGTTTAACTAACAGTCTGAATTTAAGTGAACGATTCGAACGTCCAATTCTTAGATCAAGACGACGACGATGATCCGGATACGGAGTTGTATTTGACTCAACCGTTTGCTTGTGGAACGGCATTTGCAATCTCTGTATTGGACTCGTTGATGAGCACGGTAAAAAAAATTGAAGACAAGATCTTATGTTTAATTCTAGACTTATTTCAACGATTCAGCGTTGACTTTAATTCGAACACTTGTAACTGGTGGAGCAACGCCGGAACTCGAATTAATTTTGGCCGAAGGAGCAGGATTACGAGGCGGCTACAGCACACCAGAAACTCTTCAGAATCGTGATCGGTGCCGGATTGCTCAGATTTCGCTAAGCGATAAACCGTACGATGGAATCGTCGTATGAAATCGAACTGCTAGTCTTAAATTCAATTAAACGTTACAGATGGGTTCGACATACGGCGACATGTTTTCCACCGCCTTGAAACGACACGGCCAACTGTGCATTGGTCTTTATCGCTTACACGATAATACAGCACCCGAATCGAATAAACGATACGTGATTACGAATCCACCAGCTGAACTTCGATTGCTGATTAGCGATAAGGTTACTAAAACGAATCAACAGTTTGTTAATCGAGACTTCAGGTCTACGTTTTGGAGCAATTCGATCCAGGAATGGAATACGAGCCATCGCGTTGAAATCGAAAACTGTTCTTTTTAATCTCTCAGGTATTACGAACACAAGTGCTTTCAATTCTTATACGTCAAACAATTCGGTTTAATCAGATGATACGGTAATATTATTGTAAATGCGAATGTTGGTCTTTTGTTAGAATACGTTGTTGGATTACAATTCTATTCAATAAAGATTATACGGTGTAGGAAATCGATGTCGAACATTTGCTATTATTGTGACTCTCTTAATGATGTTCAATTTAATATCCAGAATTTACACGCCTAAACAATAGTGTACCTTTTCCATGAAGGCATAAACACAAATATAAACAGCGGAATCTAGAAGTTAAATTCAAAATGAAGTACACCATTTATATGATCGGAAAAAACTGCCAGCTTTTATACGCGTGTCGTATCACGCAAATCTCTGTTCAATCCAACTACATTGTGACGCAATGACATGAACATTTTGTTTACGGTTAATTATAATATTCTATGTTGTTAATCGCCTGATCTCGAGTGTGTAATGAAGCTTCTACTAATTACACGTTATCTTTTCGATTTCCTCGGCACTTCGAGGATTATTGTGTTTTTTTCACCCGGAGATTCAACACGAGATAAGTTATGGGCACTATAAATTGAGAAGTAAACATATTTATCAATAGAAACCAACAAAACCAAGCCATTGTAGTGAAGTACAGGGTGTCCCAGCGAATTTCGAACATTTGAAAGGCTTATAACTTCCTTCATAGCCAACCGATTTTGATGCGCTTTTTTGTTCCCGATCGCAAATTTTATGCCATTTTGTTTTATGTCAACAGATCTTTGAATTTTGTTTTGGAAGGCGCCGTAAATTGATTTTGGCAGAATGAACGCTTCTATCCGCTTACTTTTCCTTATCACTCTTTTTCCGCCCGCTTTTTTCACGATTTAGTCAAGACAAAAATGTAGAATTTTCATTCAAATCTTAACACTCAGACCGTCATTGTCGATCACCTTTTTAAGTCGACTTTCATAATCGTCAATAGCACGGTTTACCATTTCTTGAGGCAATTGTGCGAAAACGTTCTCAATGCGCTCTTGAAATTCGTTCAGATCTTTTGGTTGAGACCGGTACACCTGACTTTTGACGTAGCTCCATAAGAAGAAATCACAAGGATTCAGATCAAGGCTGTACGGCGGCCAGCCAATTGTTGGTGGTTCGTTGAGGCTTCCACGACCCATCCCACGTAATGGCATAGTTTGCTCTAACCATTGACAAACCGCAACCGCCCAATGTGGCGGTGCACCGTCGTGCATAAAAACAATTTTGGAGAAGTTGGGCCAATGTTGAACTGCCGGAAGGAATCGATCACGCAACAATGTCAAGTAATTCCCAGTGACATTTTCGCGAGAAAAGAATGGACCGACAACTCCGCTTCTGCTTATGGCTGCCCAGACCGTCAGACGAGAGGAATGGAGTGGTTTTTTTGAAACCTGTGATTCTTTCTGTTATTGCAGTTCAATCGAACTTCTTACCAGGTGGGTTTTCGATCACTCCAGTATCGAAAATTTTGATTGTTCAGTTGGCCATGCATTTCAAAGTGAGCTTTATCGCTGAATATGAGATTTTTCACGAAGTCTTCGTTTTCGTCGATGAGTCCAAGGCAATGAATCGCATGCTCTATACGAATTTGAGGAGTTTCGGACGGAATTTCATGCAGAAGACGCATTTTCTATGGATGGAATTTTTGAGCCTGGACAAAGAAGAATTTTAAAAGAAGCAAAAATTAGGGTACCTGTAAGATTCTGTGTACCGCAATCTTTGAGGTGTTGTCAAAAAGATTTGCGATTTCACGAACAGATCGATTAGGGTCTCCTTGAACAGCGCACAGAACGTTCAAAACAATATCGTCGAACCCTGGTGAACTGAACAGCAATTTAAGAAACGTTTTATCAAACAAACCCTCCCACTTCTTTCTTTTTTTCGCAACAAATGCTCACGTTCAAGCAATTGCTTCATCCACAGATTGAACACGCTTTTCGATGACACAACAGCATGACGAGTTAATTGAAAATGTTGCCGAAATTGTCGTTGAACGGTAGCCGGACTTTTGGTTTGAGCGTAAACGATTGCGCAAAACGCTTTTTCTTGAGCCGACCACTCCATTTTGACAAAACAAAAAGAAAGAAAAAAAGCGTTCATTCTGCCAAAATCAAATTTACGGCACCTTTCAAAACGAAATTCAAAGATCTGTTGACATGAAACAAAATGGCATAAAATTTGCGATCGGGAACAAAAAAGCGCATCAAAATCGGTTGGCTATGAAGGAAGTTATAAGCCTTTCAAATGTTCGAAATTCGCTGGGACACCCTGTATATTCCAAATCATCTCCAATACACAAATAAAGTCCAAATCAAATTCATCTTACCTTTTATTCTTAACTTCACAAACAAGAAGCACTTAGATATGAGTTGACAATGCATCCGACGGTTTGGGCAGTGCCTAAAACTGGAGTTCATTAGCCAAAATCGAGAATACAAAAATTGCATACCTTAGACTCCTGGCATGTAGTTGTGACAACGAAGCTGACTAGGAAAATTGGCGGACTGTTCATAGTCATCGAAAATCAAAGTCAAGTTGGCAATCACGGTGACTGACTACCGTTGATGTCGCGACCCTAAAAATAAAACGAGAATGAATAACTATAAAAATAGACTAAATTGCTGCTGTAAACCGCTCAAAACAAGCTTGTTACGCGACTTAGCATGTTCTCGGCGCTGCAGACGCGGCGGCTGTGTGAGTAGTAGTGGACGGTAGTTTCCTCGGTGATTTGAATGCCGTACTGACCAACATCAACCGTGACATCCGCATCGACTTCAATTGCAGAGCTAAATCCGCTGACTTGAGAAGGCATTGTATAGTGTTAAGCGCAACTGAAAAAGCAAAAATAATTGAATGAAAGCAATTCAAAAGTATTTAGTTTAATAGTTGAGAGAAAAAATGCAAATTTAGGTCAAACCCACTCTTTTTGTTTGATATCGAGTTGATTGATTTCATCTATCAGTTCCTGTTTGATGTTAGAATCCATTTTCTGTCGTGTTGAAGGAAAATATCTGTAATATAACTACAAATGGGTAGAAAATCGGGCAAGAAAAGACATGAATAATTACAAAATAGAAAAGCGCCAAAAACTCCGAATAACAGTTGATTTACATTGCCAACTGTTTTCATGAGAAATGCTCGAAAGGCGTTTGTTTTTGTGAAAACTTGCAAACACTAAAAAGTTTTGGCTCTATTCCAGAATAGAATCAAAGTTTTGATAAGAAGGCGTCAATGCAGAAGCGTTGTTAGTAAGGTTCATTACAGTCTTTCGGACAGTTTACACCTAAAAATCTGCAGTGCGCCAGAAATGGCCTTTACATACTACACAGTCTTCAACTTGTTTGATAAGAACACGAATAGAACGGCACGGCGAATAAATCTGAAAAAAAAAAACAAAATCAATTCGATCGCAAAAACAATCACCACTCATGATCATCGAACAAATTAAAATGAGAACTGAAACCAAAATAATTATGCATTTCAATTTTAATCAAAATCTCATTTACGAGCTTTCGTCCAAAGACGATGACTGTTCGTTATCTTCACAATCTTCATAATTCAATATCAACATGTACTGCAATCAACAGATGAACTTGTCGAAACTGAATCTACCCAGTTAATCGAACGACAAAGCTCCTGGTCAATTCAGTAAAAATCATTCGTGTGTCGGCTAGTTTACAAAAGAACATTCGATTTGATCGCTTTAACCGAAATCGGTCTGTCACTGGAAACCTTTCATGAATTGAACTCCTGAACATTGATTAATGATTTCATGTGAACTCATCGGCTAATGCCAATGCTTGACGTTAACCGTGGAACTCTCAACCTCCAAGTTAAACGGCTTCTGAATGCAATCCACTTTGTTGTCACTTCAAATAACCATCAGCTTTTCAATTCATTAATGAAGCTGAATAGTAGGATGACGTTGAGTCTTGTGGCTGGATGCTGATGAGCCGTTCAGTTGTTAGTTGCTATTTGATTTCCACTCTCGTTCACTCCAATGTGTTCGTCCACATCTCGTTGAATGCACGCCATCCCGTCCGATCTGGCAAGTTAAGCAACGATGAGCTTCATTAGTACATGGATCGGAGACGTCCTTGGAATCTCAAGTGACGAACGCTTTTTGCCACCAATTCAATGACTTCTTTTACGATGTTTTCATGAGCTTTTGTTTGTATCGTCGAAATCCGTCGATAAATTTTGATTTCAAGCTTATTTGTTTCTGCCGCTCTGAAAGTAAACGAACTGGAAGAGTGGTCAGTACGTAGTCGAGTTGTCCCGCTCAAACCAACAGCGTCGACGGTTCTTTCGTGGAACATGCGTGCGTCCTTATTTCGGGACTTGAACTGGTCGTTCGATTTTTGCTCAAAATGCGCGTTTCGTTTTTTCTTCGGACTTACAATACCATTTCCAATTCGTTACACGATTTCATTTAACTTCAATTCGAAATCCTTATTTCGTTCTTTTCTCTTCTGAATTGCAGTTCATTTGTTTACATTTATTTTAATTTAACACTTAGACAACAACAAAATTCACATTCTTTGGCAGGATGTGGACAAGACAGGCATCCATTCCGAAGTCTGCAACGTCCTCCATTTTGACCCATCGACAACCGTTTCGGCCCCAACGTTCTCCCCAAGATGATTTCATGTACAGGAAGTAGTCGGTGTGGAGTCCGCGATGAACGATCTTATAACCAATTAAGAACACCGCATGTCTTAACTGTTGATAATTGTGCGTCTTCGGGTCCATCACGTATTGAATGCCATCGCACGTGTGCTCCTCGATTTTACGGTTGTCGGTTGAATGCCCATCGTTTACATCACTGCGGAAAAGACGGTGAACGCGAATTCCTAAAGAGAGCAGCATTAGTCTTGAAAACTGAAAAGTTGACATTTTAATCATTTGAACCCAATTTTCTTCTGATAACCGCCTATCATAATCAACCATGTAATTTCTGAATGCAATTCGCAAATACGTTTTCTTGAATTTACGTACAAAGTTGAATTTCAGCGCCAATTATGATTATAACCGAACATGTAGATGCGCCTTTTGAATACAATATCAATCAATATGAGCTTGGCTACTACACGGACAGAAAGACGGACCGTTTGTACTTCTATTCTTCGTATGTCACTAGAATCCGTGATAAGTATAAAATCTATCGATTCGACGTCGATCAAGTGCCTATAACTTGGGAATACATTGGAGAAGTGGATTTTGAAATGAACCACGTTTGTGTTAGTCCTTGTGGCCATTACTTTTGGTCATTCGAGCAAACACCTCGAGGCTTTGCGCCGCGTGATCAACAATTATTTTTTCGGCAAATAGATATTGCGACTCTCGAGAATATCGTCTTTCAAGTTCACGGTAGTAGTTACATTAAGTTCTCGTTAACATAGAATTTATTTGCAGGTCTCACTCGGGAAGTCGAAATCAATATATCAACTGTGTATTTGCGCTATACAAGTCATGGCACATTTGCATTTTTTTTCACTGGTATTTTCGAAGAAACAACTTACGGTAGTATTGACCTCGCTTATCATTTAAACGTCAATGAGGTCGGTTATGTTTTGTGCAGTACAAACGTAATCATTGAAGTCTAACTTGATTATGTTTATACTTTTAACGGAATCGGAATCCCAGTCATAACAAAATGTTTGTTTAAGGCACAGAAATGTCTCTATCTAACGCCGATTGATTTACCTATTCTGGCAACTGGCGACTCAATTGACTGCAATTCTCTCGATGGTCCGCACTTTTATAAAAGCTGGCGCATTGGCTTGATTGAAGTTCAAAATGAAGTGTATTTCTACCGATTAGATTTTGATGGAGAGATCTTTTTCATAAATTGGAATTCGTCAAAATCGTCCGGCAATTGGGAAAAGTTTTCAGTCGATGGAGATTATAAGCCAAAAGTTTGTGACAGAGAGAATGAGCTGAATTGTCTTTCGTTTTAGCCGTGGAAAAAAGACCGAAACATTTTCTGTAACAGTGTTCGGGTTTACTTATCAGATGGCCTCTTTTACCAACAACATTGTGACGAGAAAGACACGATCTTTTACCAACTAGATATTCAGCCAAAAATACGTCATTGCAAGTAAGTAGAACTGTGATTTGAAGTTCACAACAAATTTGCAGGAGCAAGGAACTCTTCCGAACAGCGTATACACATATGGTATTTTCAGATTGTTTTCTATTTGTGAACAAAGCAAAAGGATCGTTCACATTTTTGTTTAACAAAACACGTTACCGGCAACAACCGCCATTTTATGTATTAGTGACTGCCAAAGAGGTTCCGCAACTGAAACACCTTGCTTACTGGACTATCCGTCGCAGTGCTGAACGAAGAGTGAAAAATTCAAAGCTTATGATGTTTTTACATCTTTATTTGCGATTTTCAAATGTTTGCAGTCAAACAAGTGAGGATTCAGATTACCCAATTGAAGAGCAAGACGATCCAAATTGGCCCAAGGTACACAACTTCGTACACGTCGACCAGAAGAAGGTTATCAGGCGTGTTGGGCGGGGTCATATCATCCACTTATTAAACAGGGTCTTTGGTTCCAACCGTAGTTCAATTTGCCGATGGTGTTGAGTTTATCGTCTACATTTGGTCGACTTTTGTTCTCAAACATTTTATCATTTAATTTTTAAGTCCAAGTTTACCCAATCCCCAATTACTTATATTTTTCTCTTAACTTACTTGCAATCACGGGCCCTTTTTCGATCATTCGCACGATCTGCTTCAACGAAGTGACCGTTTCCACGTAAGCGCCATAGTGAAACCCCATAAGCTCCACACGTGCGGGTTCGCGATTTTTGTGCAATTGGCCATCGAACTCATACGGATAATCGGCAACGCTTTGGCAAATAGGGTTTTCGTTTGCTGCTCTGAAAATGAGTCAAATTAACGAGTTGTAAACATTTAAAAACTTACTCAACGATCTCTTGCACGTTATTGGCGTTCATGTGGTCGACGAACCATTGTGCCGAGAACTCGATTGGCGTTCCCCGTTCTTTGCTGCGCAGAAATTCCAGCGCATACGTAACCGAACACGCCGCGCAATCGGAGGTTGACTCTAAAGTAGGGAGTTATGCGACGTACAAACTGACATGACTTACCTGGCTGTTCCAATACTCGATGAACGAACCATCTTTCCTTTGACCAATCCCGAGTTTTATTGCGCGGATCAAAACGGCTCTAAACAAAAATATCATCAATTACACAAAGCGAACACGAGGAAACTTACGAAGTTATTGCCCATGGTTGAACTGGGGGTGTTTGCGTAAAACGATTACTAAGATCAATTGTTGTAAAGAAAACAGTGGTCTTGTATTTTGATAGTTCTTCGGATCATCGATTAAATTTGCGGGGGCGAACTTTTTGTGCTTCATTTTCTTGTCTTTGGACGTTTCAGTATTCATTGTGTTATATACAATAGTTTGTTACGACTTACTGCTTGTTCCTACGTTGTAAAGCAAAGGTTACTAGTCCACCAACGAATCAATTTGCATTTCATGTTTCAGCTTTTTGGCGATTGTCAATGAAAGTATTCAGCAAATTGCGATGTTCAGATTGTTTGCGATATCAACGCACTGATCTTGTTATGTGATTGCGTGCGCATGCCAACTGTTTGGATTCAGTCGAAATCGTTGAAATCCTATTGAGCACTGAGAAGCTTTAATTTGATGCCAGAAATCAATGTGATAACACCTTCCAACCAATTACTTTGTCAATCATGTTGAAACGAGTTTGTACTATTTTATTAGTTCAGAAGACTACCAACTCCGTTACGCAAATTTGTGATCACTTTTCCATCAGTCATAAGTTGTTGATAACCTTGATTGGTTTTGTTCAATTGCATTCTCTGTACTGTTCTGTGAATAAAGTTTTGGTGACAATCGTTTCAATTTTCATATGGTATTCCGTTTGATTTTCTGCGTCTTGAAATCGTTAGACAATTTGTGAAGTTGCTGTTCAATCAGTGCTCTAATCCATTTGTTGTCTTCGAATTCGAGAAAATGGCCGCATCAGTAGCAAAATCTGCAAAACCAACTTTAAAGTTGAATAAAGGCGCGAGTTTTTGATGGGAACTTCAATGATTTTGTTTTCACTAATCTATAAAGTTTCCGGGTTGGTAAACACACAACTACAATTTCTGATCGATCACATCGAATTCGACAAGGACTTGAAAATCAACAATCTAGCTAATCGATCATTATCGCCTTGGGATCCTCTTTCGGACTCTCCGGCTCCTCGACGTGCATTCGATTGCCATTGAGAACCCATAGTTCTAGATGCTAAAAGAGGTCGATGAGTTGAGAGATCAACGTTCTATCCATTGGTCTTCGAGAACTTTGTTGGATGGAAATCGAGTTTAATCGGTCAAATTATTAGGTAAATAAACTCACAAAAAGGTTAGTAATTACGACGACAAGAATCGTGTAATTTTCATCTTGCAAAGCTCTTCTCCAACGGCATAGCACATAAATTGAACCTAATGATCGAAATTCATGACTTGGAACTGGAACCTCGTTAACCGTTATGATCTAAAGAAGACGTTCAGAACATGCCATTAGCATAAAACAAAGGTTGCAGCTTGAAAGCAAGTTTGTTTTTTATTCGTTTGTGTGGTCTGCAACATGGTTGCGGATCGAACTGACTCGTCTTCTGCGTCGATTCAATTGCCGGATAATGGAAACGAACAACTGGATCTTTTCAACGGTAAGTGTTTTTGATTGACATACTCACTTCTAAGCCTTCAGATTCCTCGGCTCAGAACTACGGACCAAATGAAGTCGTGATCTCAGGAACTTCGGAGCAAAATGAAATCCAAAACCTGGAAACTCAACTGGCCAAATTGTCTCGTGATCATGCTCATCATTCGGCAGAACTGGAAGCCGTTTCGGCTGAGGACATTTTGCGACAACAACTTCCCGGTTGCTCGTTGAATGTAATCGTAAGTTTCTGAAGGAAATATGAAAATGACTTGGTGTTTAGAAAGCAATAAAATTGACCGTCATTTTTGTCGCTTTATTTCTGCTGATTCGTCTCGTCTTCATGGTCGATGTCTTTGTTCTTTTGGCTCTTTTCGAGTCGACCTCTCTAATCGTCTTGGTCATCGGATACGAAGACGAGGAACATCTCTTCTTTTGGCCATTCTTTTTGAGTTGCTCTTTTGAGGCGGTGGTTGCTGGGCTGCAACTTTTCGTCATCTACAATCCCAGGAAGCATTGAGAATCTTGTACGAACTTCTTTTTAGTAAGCCCAAGTCCCTGGTCGATATTAGGGATGTTTTGCTTACTAACGCACTTAGCGAGCAGATGACCACTACATTTGGTTTGATAAAGTAAGTTTCAAGCACAGAACTAACTACAAACGTTTATTTAGGATCGTTGTTTACGTGGCGTGGAAATTAATTTTATTCGTAGCCTTGGCAGTCGTGACCGAAATTATCGGGCTTGAATTAGCTAGGAAAAAATTTAACGTTGCAAAAGAACGAAAATGTCTTGCCAAAATCGACTGCCAAAAGGTCGTCGTTGAGCGTCAACTGGAGCTTCTTCGTGCCGAGGAATCGAACTGTCCAGTTGAAGCATGAGCATTGACTGATGACTTTACAGTACCGAATAAACGGCTGTGACAAGCTATCGACTTTCGGATATTTTCAATAGAAAACGGCAGATGGCAACCAGTACTTTATGATTACAAATTTTGGCCTTCAAGGTACTCGTTACGGAGTCATAGAACATTTCTGTTGAACACGTCAAACAACAATTCCAACACCAGATTTCATTCCACACGAGTCAATCGATTAAAACGCTCAATTTTCCGTTGAGTTGAACGTGGAAGTTGCGTGAGTGTGAATCTTAGTCGCGAGTTTCTGGGCAGCTTGTTCATTAGCCACGAGAGCAGGGAAATATCGTGGAATTGAACTCGACGTTGAATTGCCAACCACGCGCAATCGAAAAGCGAATCCGGTTGACTGAAACCATTGATCTTGATTGGACTGTTGGACTTACTTTATGGTAATTCGATAAGTCTCAGAACTATCGTAATCAAACCACTTGTTGGTATTGGTTACAAGCAGCGTTCTCTCTCCATCGCTGTGAAACATCAAATCGTATTTAGTGAATACGTAGTCGGTCTTTTCTTGAACCATTGTGTTCAGATTGATCTTGAACAGATACTGACAATTCTCTTTAAAGTGAGTTGTGTACAAATTTGGACCAACACAAATACAGGTCTCATAACCGATCTAAAGTCGTTTGAACATAAGACCGTGCACAGGAACTTACCTTATATTCGTGTTTGATAAGAAACTTGTTGTCGATTAGGGAATGGAAGCTTTCGTTCGTTGTAATGGAGATTTTGATCAGCTGAGTAAACCGCTCTTCGTGTCTCGCTCTAACGAAACCATAAAGATGGTTATGGTACATGCAGACTGTCTCCAGATCGCGCGATAACTCGAACACAGTGCCCAGTTGCAGGTGATCATCATCTCCAATCTCTATCGGTTGATATCTTTGGTAACGATGACCCCGAGTTATAAGACAAACTCGAGCTCGGGAATTCGGTGTTTCTTGTTGGCCAACTAAGTACTTAGAACAGCGGATCCATTGATCTTCAATGACATTTTTGATCGAGAATCGCGAATTGTGAAAGTTAAGTTTTGCAACTCCAATGTACTGCTTGTCTGCAGAGTCAAATACGACGACTATCGTGCTCAGATTCACCGAAAGATCCTATTGTATGTACAACTATAATAGTTCTTCGATGAGAACACAATATTCATGTTCGGCAGCGACTGAGTGTCGATGTAAAATTTGCTACAACACACTTGTGCTTTGAGGTTATGGTTTTTTCTTACGTTGTCTTGAAGTTGAACAAATCGACTACAACCAATTCGGACTTGTCAGGAATAATCGAATAACGTCCATCAATGAAGTAGCTGTGGGCGTAGATTAAACGCTTGGTTTTGTGCAAATACGCACGTTGAGTTTTGACGTGTTGGTTGAGCTCAATAGGTCTACGTTCGTAGCTCTCATCGGAGTTGAAAATCGTCTCACCATCCCGGAACTGCTCGTACCATTTCTGAATGCTCGAAAGATTCGCTTTGATTCCAAACTTCGAGTGAATACGATCACGAGCAGCCGCTTCGGAAGCTCCATCGACAAAGTGTCCGTAGATTGCAGCACACAGTCGAAGTTCTTGTTGTCGATCCATCGTCTCGGAATCACGACGTTGTGTTGAAACTGAAAAAGCACGTTTCTCGGTCTTTTAAACCCTGTGACACTGCGTGTCTAAAGGGCCACACCACAAAGGAACGTACACGTTCACTCGCTCCCACAAAATTTCAGTGAGTCTGTGAGAGACCGCCCTTCCCTTAACATGAGTGTTTCGAAACAACACGGAGATTGGTTGCGAAATCGGTGGCAAGAGCTGTTTTTCGGCTTTCAAGTGGTCGACAACGTTCATCCGCAAAGGATGTAAATGAAGCAAAGACCGAACATTTTCCTTTGTCTAGAAATAAGTTCATCAAAAAGTGCTGTACAGTAACCGACAAACCATTCTTCTATTGAGCCAAAACTCAAGTCGTTTATTTCAAAATGATCTCAACGATCGATCTGCTTATGAGACTGTTGAGTTGAATTGGCGATAAGAGCGATCGGAGTTTGAGTTGTCGTTGGGGTGACTGATGGTTCTGCACCAGTGGCGACTTGAGCACTCAGTCCCGGAGCGCTATTTGTTTTTTCGTCCGTCTAAACATCACTTAATGTAATGCGTTGGATCCAATTCATAAGTTACCTTTTCTTTCGCTTCAACAAGACAATTTGTTTTCTTATTATTGAACTGAAAGCTGACCAATTAGTCGGACTGAATACTCATCTTGCTAAGTGCTTGTAGTTCAAGAACCAGTGATTGTAGAAGCTTGTGATTAACTGAACAAAAACTACCACTCATAAACACTAAACCCTGCGAATATCAGCGGAATACGATCAGCCACAGAGCTAAAATACACGACACCCTCTATTCCCTTGTATAGCACGTCCATCACGTCAATTGATGTGTCTCTGAGATTTTGGCAACAACTAGTAGTCATATTATATTGATAGAAAGTCCAAAAGTCTGGCTATTCAGCGTGTCCAAACTTGTAGTCACCGCATAAATGAGAGAGAAATGAGAGCCCTTCGAAGCCGAACAGTCTGCCAAAAATCGTCCAAAATTGCAAAAGTTTGTGGAGCTTTTCTCGCTGATGATGGAGAGCTCCAAATTGGCACACTAGTTAACGAGCTTAAAAGATTATAATTCTATAAATTTGGACAGCTGAGGTTGACCGAGAGCAGAATTGGAATCGAAAACATACTCAAAACTGAGTCTTGTCAATTCGACCATAACAACGTTACTAATTGTTCTCAATCGCTATAATTTGCAGGAACAACTACTTAATATCACTGCAATTATTACTGTTAATTGTGCATCAATCGGTCCACTTGTGGTGGAAACCGAATTTGAATACAAGTCATGAACATCGTTAAAAGTTTGTTATTGTACTCTCAATCACTCTACTGAAGTCTAGAATCAATTGCAGTCCACTGAGAAGCGAATGTCGAAATCTCCGGATCATGAGCGGCTTTCTGTCCTGCAGTCACCAGCAGCTCATAGCCTAATGGTTGTGCGGAGGTACTGACTTCGACTTCTTCGGAAGTTCGGGTCTCTTACCGAAGATTCACCAAGGCTATGAGTGTTGAATCGAGAGTTAGCATAACCCACCTCCGGGTGGGACCGTGTTCGGGTTCACGGTTGAAAGCGTCCCCAGGGGTTTTCCCCAGGCTCTCCCTTCGACTGCTTGGTGGTTATCACTTGTGGTAGCTTTCCTGACGCGGTTGTCAAAACAATTTTTGTTGTTTGTTTTGCATGAGCGTTCTTTTTGTAGCCATCTTATTGCTCTAAGCTGTTCGCAAATGGTAGTGCAGACAACAGGTCCATGATTCAAATGTAGAATCAAAAGTTCGAAGTCACAGATGAAAGCAGATAGTTAATAGTTGAATTTGTTTTCTAGGTCCTCAAGAATCTCCAATCAGTCATTTGGAACCAGTAATTCTATCGACTTTGACACAAATTCCTCACCAACTCCCTGCACATTAATAGTTGAAGAAGACAAACCGAAATCCTAACTACCCAAAGGGCCCAATAGTCGATTAAAATAAAAGCTCATGGACAGTCGGATAAAGCGTGTTTTCGAAACCAACAATAAGAAACAACTTTTTACAGATACCGATTATTTGAAACCCTAACAGCAGTTCCGACGACTCTACTCGACCGGCAACATGACCGCTTTCGGGTTGTCATCGTCATCGACAATCTAAAATGAAACTCATGAGTTCAGGTCTCCATTTTATGCCGAAAACAGTTCTAGACATCAAAAGACAAATTTCCGTTCTTAGAACTCAAAGTTTGGTCGTCGAAAACCAACTCCTGGAGCAACGGATGGCCCCCAACTTATCGCTTTCACTCACCTTTCTATGACCAAAGATCTCATTCGTCCATCGACAATCTCGTGCATCTCTGCACGACTATCGTCTTCGTCCTCGAGTTGAGTGGAACAGGGTCGTGTTCGTTCCTGTTTGTCTTGTCGACTCCACCCTTTTTAGTGGGCTTCCAAGTCTTCTTGTCCTTCTTGCAACAAACGAACACGACCACTGAGCCAGCAACCAACACGATCAAACCCATAACGCCGCTGAAAGAGAATGTTGGAGTGTAGAGCAGAGACGAACACACATGATGATGAAGCCCCAATAGGAAAGCCAATCATGAGCACTGCGTAGTCGAAGGACGCATCCTGAAAATGAAGTGGTCAACAAGAAGAAGTGCAAATTGAATGTGCCTTCAAACGAATCGTAAGATCCGAGTACGAGCTTGAATCGGCAAACACCGTGGTCTTATGGCCGCCCATAAACCACGAGAATGCGCGATCGCACAAAAAAGTTGCATATCCGCCATCCACGAGATCAAATTTGACGCCATTTTCGTCGACAACGGCCGATGAAGTTCGATCGTACTGGCAAATAAATGAGGTCGGAGAGCATGTAACGCGTAAATTTGGAATGCTAGAACCGCCACGTGAAAGAGCGGTCCTAGAATGTAACGAACTTCTGGAATGAGTTTGCAGCAAGATGGGTTTCCACTCAATTAGAAGTGAATCACTTCATTACTGTATGTTCAGTTTAGTTGAACTTACAAATATCTAGTCAAGAAGTTTGAGATCAGAATCCGAGATCGAAACCGCGGACAAAATGATTGCTCTCGAGATTCATGTCCTTATTTCACTACCGTTGGTTTGGAGATTGTTGTACAAATGATTTGAATCACCGAATTTGCCAGCACTCATCAGCAAGCTCAAAACAGCAAACATACTCAGCAATGCCTTAGAGTAGAGTTCACGCTTCGAAATACAAAACTACTGAAACTCATCCTGCAACAGTAAGTAACATGGAATTTGTATCCATAAGATAATCAGTAGAAGCAGTTGACCTATAAATGTAACAGAAGAATGTCAAATATGGGACAACCGAGAGATCAACTTCCATTGACTACAACTCGGGAGCCAGTGACTGTAGAAGCTTGTGATTAACTGAACAAAAACTACCACTCATAAACACTAAACCCTGTGAATATCAGCGGAATCCAATCAGCCAGAGAGCTAAAATACACAACACCCCCCATTCCCTTGTATAGCACGTCCATCACGCCAATTGATGTGTCTCTGAGATTCTGGCAACAACTAGTAGTCATATTATATTGATAGAAAGTCCAAAAGTCTGGCTATTCAACGTGTCCAAACTTGTAGCCACCGGATAGCTGAAAAAGAAATAAGAGGTCTTCAAAGCCGAGCAATCTGTCAAAAATCGCTCAAAATTGCAAAAGTTTGTGCAGCTCTTCCTGTTAGTGATGGAGAGCTCTAAATTGACATACTAGTTAATGAGTTTAGAAGATTATAATTCTATGAGTTTGGGCAGCTGAGCTTGATCGAGAGCAGAATTGGAATCGAAAACATACTCAAAACTGAGTCTTGTCAATTCGACCACAACAACGATATTAGTTGGTCTCAATCGCTATAATTTGCAGGAACAACTACTTAATATCACTGCAATTATTACTGTTAATTGTACATCAATCAGCTCATTAGCAGTAGAAATCGGACTTGAGATCTGTAGCTAAAAATAAGGAAGATTATGATAGTGTTTCTGGTCATGTAAACGCTCAGAATCGCCGTCTCGTGTTGTTGTTGGTTTAGTTGAACTCACATCACTGTGCTTAAGGAATTTGAGACCAAAGCAGAGATCGAAAAATGCGATCAGAAGACGTGAAGAATCTGAACAACCGTAGAGGAGCTTATTTCGGATAGATGAGATTCTGGAGTTTGGAGTTCCATTCTATATTTCATAAGTCTTTGAGTCTAAGAATTCGTTGGATTCTGACAGTTAAATGTCTCTTTTAATTTGTGTTTTAGTTATGAATGAAAGTTGTCCAAGTAGCAACTCTCATCCTTGTTGACCCAGTGATCAGTAACTGCGAGAACAAAACATGTGCTATTAGAATGAGACGCTCAGATCTCCCAAACCTGCTTCTTCGAATGAAGCACACCATCAAAGCATCAAAATCGTAAAAACCACAGGGTTCAATCACAAAAACTGCTCGTTTAAAGTTAGTTTGAATAAGCTGAACAAAGTAATAACCTTGACCTTCTGCTCTACTGATAAACTCCACAGTCTTAGTGATCAGTTTATTTTCGCGATCATCAGTACAGAAGTAGACAAAAGATTAGTAGGAATGGAAGGACGAGAGAATTTCCTCACGCGCCTCTACAACTTTGGCTTTGAGTTTCGATACACGAACTCCTTTGTCTGCCGATTGTTCAACGATTAGATACAACAGTTCCTTCGAATTGATGTAAACCGCAGCAGTGCGCGACGAATCTGCATCGTCAAGAAGAACACGCAGATGGTCCTGCAGAGCTCTGATGTTAATATTGTAGGTATAGAACTTCTTATTCGAAATGACCAACAGTTCCGATTTCTCGGTTTGCAACTGGTTCATTCGTCTTCTTCGATGAAGATTCCCGGATTCGTGGGAAGGGACAATAAAGGTCGCATAAAACGATCAAATCTCTAAGGATCTCGGCGAAGCCAGATGTCGGCTGCGGAACTTCCGTGAGAAGCCAGCAGCTTGTTTGCACTTCCATCACGATATCCGGATTGAGATCGTCTAACGGGTTTATACACGCGAGCAGGAGTTGAGTCCACAAACTATTTGTGTTATATCTAAAATAAAAATCAGTTTTTGAAACGAAATTAGTCACTTACTTGATGTCCACTATAAAATCAGAAAATGAGATCTTCTAAGGATCTTATACACTCGCTCTTTGTGTCATGGGTAATAAGCATTATTTTAGGTTTTAGTCACAACAAAATGTAAACAACAAAACATCAATAATCCAATGGATATAAAACTTTAAAGAGTCAGAAAATAACTTATTCTCGTTGGAACTTGTTTGTGGTCTTCGAATTTCGAATAGCGTAGATCTTCTTTTGTTTGTTATAGTGCAAATAAGCTTTCAAGTTTAATGAGATGCAGCAAATTAGCGATTGAATTACCAACAGTTGGATGTCGTATTGGGTGAATGTTGGATTGAGTGGACTTCCACTTGTGGATCATGCGCAATCGCGGACGTTGGATTAAGCCACCTATCATGGTAAGTTGTTGACCGGGTTAAGAATAGAAAAACCCACTGAGCGAACTTCTTCGCATGAGGTGCGGTCGCGTCCGGTCGGTATCTGCAAACAAACGTTGTTGTTGGCCAATTTCATGAGCACAAATCATACATCGCAAATTACTAACGAAGAATCGGGAATTGACAGCAAACGAGATTACCTGCGCATTTCGTCGCGTCCAATCATCCGCTCCACAAACGATTGACGATATGGGTAGACATGGACTTCATTTCTTCGGTGGTTGAGTGTTTGCGACGAAAAGTTTCGACCAATCAGCACGTTCACTTGAACAGAAATTGAAATTTTGAACTGATGTTTCTATGCCGATTCCTCAGTTAAACTTGTTTGTTTGTTTTTGTGACAACCACTCACCGGTGAAGTTGATTAAGTGCAAAATTTAAGCGATCTCTGCGCTTATTCTGAAATCCGATCTAATAAATCTGTTGAATGAGTGAGTCGGTTCTCTGTCTAAGTGATGTTCGTCATTCTTGCCGTCCGCTTTATCGAATTGACGTGATGAACTTCAGTTTCTTGATGGGCTTTCAAACTGTTTGTCTACTCGTTCTCAGTTGAGTGGTAATCCGCATAATATGACGAGAACGATGATCTTTCGTTCTCAATCACTTGCGAGCGATGCGCGCGACTTCATCCCTCAAGTTGGCCAATGAAATCGAAGCAATCGAAGTACACGCCGTTTAACCTCCGACTAGTGTCCTCAGCGACGGTATGTTCGCAAATTGGATTAAGTCGACCTGAACGGGTAATCCGCTTTTGCGCATTTACGTCTTCTCGATACAAATGTTGTTGGCATTCGAAGCGTCTTGGGAAATTGGTTTTATGAGCGAAGGTTTTGTTGACACGTCGATAACCTCCCGGTTCATTCGACTACCGTACCCTTTGAATTAATAGTGTTGGAAGTTTTTGCAGCGTTTTATGGTTGTGTCTACGATTTTCGTGGGGAAACTGGAAAGATTGCGATTGAAATGACTTGCTCCCTGTAAAAACATTCGATACGTGGTTTCAATTTCAGTGCGCATTGTTTCTATTCATTCGGTCGCTCGTTTGCGATCTTTAACATCTTCACTATTCCGTTCGCGTTTCTGTTCGATTGAGTTCATTTGTCGCTTATGAATAAATTGAGCAAATAGCCGAACAATAAAAGTCACGGGTTCGATGGTTGTGCTCAAATGTCGTAGATGGTGCGGTACACGTAAAGAACTTCGAAGGAGTACACAGAACCGAACTTCCAATCTAATGGTTAAATAGATAGCGAGTGGATAAGTGAGGGGATAGCGCGCAGTTGAATTCACCGTGAAATTCGAGGTCAAATTGTGTTTTTGGGAACTTGAGAAGCAATGCAAGTGAAATTCAACGGAAGTCGCTCTTCTACGATCCATCTCTTTATTTTGCCATTTTCTTCAGCAACCAATGATCGAGATTAGCGGCTCAATTGTACGGTTCTAGTTGTCGTTTAAAGTGCGTTTCTTCAGTTACCTTCCGGAACAAATGTCTTTCTGTCGTATAAAACTTAGTACAAGATGTTAACTTCATACGTGTTTCTCTTCTATCTTCTCTGTTCGTATTTAATTTTAGTCGTAATATGTTTACATTTCCTTTTTTTAGTTGAAAAATGCATCAGGAGTTGGATATCAAATCGGAAGCTCAAACCCAAAAGCGTGGATTCTCAATCAACAACCTTTTGGCGCCGCATATGAAAACGATCATCGAATCCCGAAAGCAAACATTGAATATGAAAAGTTCAGAAGAGGACGAAGATGACGAGATTGAAGCCGAAAACTCAACGGGTCGAGATTCTTCGACATCAACCGATCAGCCGGAAGACGAGGAATCGATGTTTGAAAACGCTCAATTGATTTCCTCGTTCAATCCACTTTTGATTCAACATCTTTCACAAACCAATCTTCCTACCGCATCACTGGTCGTGAACTCAAATGCTGTGGGAACGTCGCAATCAACTGCGAATTTGAACTCGCAAGCAAATGGTCTACGGCAAAATCAACTTGAGTCTTCAGACTTTGGATTAAACAGCAAACTCAAAGTCCAATCAAGCGACAATGGGCCCACAAATCTCGCGTCGATTCAACTTCAAAATCAGTCGTCTAGAAATTCACCAACCAACTCCAATCAACTACCCGGAAATCAAACAGCCGACTGGTACAATGCGGTCAATTACCTGAACATTGCCACTCGACAACTTCAATTCATGTCCAACACACCAAACGGTATGAGTTTACACTTTTCGATGATGATCATTCAAGTTCTTTTAATTAAATCGCAAATAGCGGTATCATAAATTAGAAATTTCCTGCTCTTTGTTTCATTAATCCCTACAAACACTTAAGCGTATTACAAGTCCAAACAACTAGCGACCTCAAACTTCTTCTCATTAATCGAACTCAGCGGGGCGTTTGAAATTCTAGACGCCGCCGTTGAGTCTTCTCATCCAATCGATGCGCAGAATTCTCCCGCTCTTCGCATTTGCACTGCCGCTTAAACGTCTGGCATGTTGGAAATCTCGGCGTACTGTAGAACTTGCGTTCATTTGACGAACTCTTTCGTACATATAATCGTTGTCTTTGCAGCGTGGGATCCACGATTCGCTTGGCTTCAGCCCTACATTCCGAAAACTCAACAAAAACGAAAGGGCGGTCAGATTCGATTTACGAACGAGCAGACCGACGCCCTGGAACACACCTTCGACAACAACAAGTATCTGTCCAATGTCCAACGACGAAAATTAGCCAAAACATTGTCGTTGAGTGAACGGCAGGTTGGTTATCACGAACATTAACAACAACCGTATACTCAAACTATTTTTGGGTGTAAATTTTTAATGAACTCAAGAAGCATGTCGTGACGCGATGGTTGGGAAAATTTCTTAGGCAAACAAAGCAATACATGACAATCGTCGTGTGCCAGAAATTCAGCTTTTTCAAGGAACAGAACCAATATTTTAAACGAAATATAAATTCACAACTGTTTCAGGTTATGAGAAGTGAATTGTTTTAAATTTCAAAATGTGACACACTACAAATCTCGTATCGTATACGCGAACATCATGAAGATTTTTGGTTCTTGAATCTAAATCATTTTCATTGGGAAACATGAATTGGCAATACAGTCACTTTTGTTGAAAACAAACTTTGAAACCAGGAAACTGAAGGAATAGTGGTTTGACTGAACTTTTGAAGCTTTTGGTTAACGAAACAGCGATGAATGTTTTCGAACTCCGAACAATTAGCATTTACATTGCAGGTCAGTTATACGGTACTATGAACAAACAATCACGAGTTCCGAGTAAACTTTGTCCTCTCGGATCACAATGTTCGATTGTGCGTTGGTGTTTCTTTTCAAGTGAGAAGGTCGAATTGTTGTCTAAATACGAAAATACAACGACATTTTGAAAA
This sequence comes from Aphelenchoides besseyi, assembly GCA_024699855.1. Classification (NCBI taxonomy): domain Eukaryota; kingdom Metazoa; phylum Nematoda; class Chromadorea; order Rhabditida; family Aphelenchoididae; genus Aphelenchoides; species Aphelenchoides besseyi. The sequence goes on from JAMPIQ010000002.1 coordinate 14,751,239, forward strand.
GCGTCTGAACGACAACCGTATTGTTATTGGCATTTTGCAGACAAATTCTCGTTGAACTTTGTTATTCGAAGACACAACCGACGTTTTGAGTGAACTTTTGCTTTCTTCTTCCGTTCGTGTTATCACTCTAAAAGACGGCAATGTTATTTGAAATTTGCAGACTACTATAAGACTTTTGTTGACCTAATTCAAACTGTTGGGTATCATTCAGGGATGTTGGGTGGCAATGGAGTTTCAACAAAAAGTCATCTTTCGCATAAGAACGGATGTTGCGATCAGTGTTCGTAAACTTCAGAATGTTTCTATTGTATTAGTATGTTTAGTAGTCACGCGAATCACACAAAACGTTTGAGCTCAAATCGTAAAACTGTCAATTAACGAAAAGTTGATGTGACCCTTCGCTCACAATTCCACAAACTTTCAACAACGAAAACGATTGTAAAACTGTTTCTGGTAGCAGAATCGTACGCGAAAAGTGATCAACGATTTACGATCAACTGCGAACTTGGTCCGTCAATCATGCACAGTTTTTGTGGAGCACATGAAACTCAAGTCAAAAATCTCTAAAGATAGAAAAGACAATTGAGTTTGTGTTGGACGAATAATTCGATTTGTTTTCAGGTGAAAACGTGGTTTCAAAATCGTCGAGCCAAATGGCGACGAGTTCGCAAAGACGGCGAAGACGAGGAAGATTTTCACGGAATGTTGAACGCGACAACTCCGACGACACCCACCGACTTAACTGAATCTTTCGATTCGTCGCTTCGCCAGAACATACACTCAAATGATCCTGCTGCGCAAGTAGCATCACTTTTCCATTCGAACAGCTCCAATAAAACCCAATCGACGCCCACCAAATCCGAATCGAACGTTTTGGCAGCTGCAGCTGCGGTTTTGGCTCAACGTGGACGTTCAAACGATCTTTTCGGAATGTTCAGTACAACGAACGAAAATCGTAGAAGTTGAATTCGCTAAACAGTTTTTTCATTTACAGTCAGAAAACTTTTTGATGGAAATCTCATGAATTTAACAACATTTTTGTGTAATATCGTAGTGTTACTCTTTGGCTTATAATGACTTTGAATAAAGAATTCATCTTTGAAATCATAAGGTCTAAGTTTTGTTAGTGCGAAATAAGGTTTACCATACGGCTCTTCAGAGGATTGGGTAAAGTTTACGAAGCTGTTGAAAGAGCGACCAGCAGGTCGATAGTGAGGCAAAAGTTTAACAACAATAAAACTGTGCTTGCTCCACCTCTTGTTGAACTATTGATCACGTATAAATGACGAAGATTTTTGCGTTTGCTGGTTTCTGATCTGTTCATTTTATGCGGTTGTTTCAAAAAACTGCTGTAAACTTTCACGAGAATTCAGTGCGTTTTGAAATCGTCTGTTCAAGTTAACTGACCAGTTCGTTCAAGAGGCCATTCCTCATTAAGATTTTGGATTTCTTGCTTCCAATAAGTTCGAATTCCTACTCGTACGGTAACTCAATTGAAATCACGCGTGCCCATTGCATTGATGTTCGTGGAAGAGCCGGGGCTCAGAAAGAGCGGTCGAAAACTGATCGGAATGATTGCTTTTTAAACTCTCGATTTCGTCGTTAAGTTCGCAAGCATTGTAATATCCGCGAATTTTTGCGGGGGTGAAAGTGAGAAGTTTAAATGCACGTTGGCAGTTTGAGAAGATAATCAAGTTCTCTCGACATGAACTTTTGGCACCATGATGTAATACTAAAAAGTATGAGTGCGAAGATTTTGGTTTTTTGTTCAATTCGCTCAAAATGATTGCCATGTGAATTTGTTATCGAGAGAAATTGATTTACGGAACGTAGTATGAACGAGATAACCTTTTCGACTATTCGGCACAATGTTTAACGATGAATCGAAAATTTTGTGTGGGCACGTGAGTTGACTGGATGTATGCTACCCGTTTAAGAAAAAGTCGAATTCGATTTGTCATAATCCCACGACGATTGAATTCTTTTGAATATTTTATATTCGTCATTTCGATTTTGCTATTCAACGCGTTTTGTCACTTAGTTGCGCCAAGTCAGTTTTGTTGAAACACTCGTGATTGTCGACAATAGAAGTGTTTACTCTGTTTCTTTACATTCCGTTGAGATCATGAATTTGTGGTCTTTGGTTCAACGTCTTCTGTATCTTATTCAAACTTGTTGGGATCTTAAAATGTTGATTTGCTTGTCAACTATAGACCTGAAATTTTACGATGCTGTTAGTCGAATAGAAGATTTCAATGGACTTTCAAGAAGTTTAAAGAAAACTCTTCAATTCTCTTTTATGCAATCTGTTAGTCAACGATAATCCTATAAAACAGAGAAACGAGTGTATGAGGTTATGGCTGAGATCGTGTTTGCTAAGTCTGAAAATCAGTTTGAGTGTGTCTTTTTCAATGAGAAGAATGTTCTGCGCTTGTACGTTCAGAGTAATTAATCTAGACGATCTTCATTGATTTGTTTCATTTTTCGTAGGCCAACGGTTGATTACAGTAGCTCATATAGTTTGGGATATCAAATGATCAAAGCCGTATAGTTACACGCATATTTCGTACATAGCCATTCGCATAGTTAGCATCGAGTGTTTCTTCGAGCTTTCCATGAAGTCACGACATAAAGTAGTTGGAGGTTAATTTTCGAGCACGTTCTCCGCTTCGTATTTCCGTATCTCATTTCCTGTGGCGAATACGGTCGGTCGTAAAGTTTCTCGTACTCACACAAATGAATCAACAAAACAAAGTGAAAGTGCGTATGGTTGACTTCCCGTCCGACGAATTCAAACACCATTGTCCATTCTTTGAAAGTTGTTTTGACTTTAATGGTCACTTTTTTATGTGCGAAAATACCACCGTATTATTAGTAGTCACGTTAGTAACAAACATTACTTTATGAAGAGAAACAGAACAGCAATTTATTTTATTATAGCCGAGAGTTCAGTTACCGTTTGCGTGAAGTTCTTTTTGGGTTCAATATTTTGATGCTCATTGATCTCAAAAACAAAGTTGACATTTACGTAATAAGATTACTCATATAGTTAAATCCGTTTACTTTTTCATGGTACGACCACACAGTTGATAACAATAAGATTCCTCTTTATTACTAATTAAATGCGCTAAGTACCAGGCACACAAAGTACTTTTGTGACGGAATGTAGCTTCCGGATACCTGAAGAACTTATAAGAGACCACAAATCTTACGTGGAAGTTACAATTAAGCTTGATATTTAAACTCGTAGTGGTGTGGACTTGAGCTCACAATCAGGAAAACCAGTCATATTTCAGTACGAGCCGTTCTCTGGTTGACTTATCAGTTCGTGGACTTAAGTGTAATTACACTTGTTGATTGCGTAGATGACGGAAGCCAACTGAACACAACGATCGAGAACATAGGGAGAGTTTATTTTTAATGAGCTGCGAGAGGACAATTTCTCGTGGGTGAATTGAACTGTATGCTTCCAAGAGTTAGATGATTTCCTAAATGTCAAATCGGATGTCACTTGATAGTAGTCATTTTTGTTGGAATATCAGCTCACAACGCGTGAATTCTCGCCTCTCCCACTCCTTTCTCTTCAGCATTATAGTGGGCAGTTTTGTACACGCAAATACTCATCGAACAAACGGATCGAATTATATTGTTGTAAAGTTTGTGTCTACGCCTACATTCCCAAATGAAACACCTCAACGAACTAAGTGAAACAATTTTCGTCCAAATTCGTGTGAACATTTTGGAACGTAAACTACGTATTTCAAACACGATCACAAGATCTCAACCATATGTGTTTGTTTTTACATTATACGGTGCTTACACTGGGAACTATACTTTTGAACTCAGCTCTCGATATTTATGGAACTTGTGGTTAATCGTTGAGATTTACGTTTTCACCGTTGAATTTCTTCGTTCTCTGCTCGTTCCTTTTCCACTTCCTGTGCAGAACCATGCTCCATTTCCTGTTCGGTTTGCAGAAGTTTACCGTAGTACAATGAGCAGTTGAGCGAACAATCTCGATTATAGTTTACTCCATCAACCGCATGTGACAAAAAAGTGTTCGCTTTCGAGAGTAAGTTTGTGGTCAAATTTTGTTTAAATGATCAGCAGTTGTTTCGAAGAACGTACGCAGATATGAGCAATTAAATTGCTGCGAAAAATAGTCAGTCGAGAAGTTTGAATTTGAGGTTGTTTTTGTTTGTTTCTGAGAAGTCGAAAAATGACGTAAATTTGAGTAAAAATAAGCCAAGGGTGGACAGACAGCGTTCATTAGAGCCGACTGAAAGTTATCCCCAAGCATCGAGAGTTCTCTCGTAGTTCAAATTACCGAGCTCTTTAGCACGTGTGCACGAACAGTGGGTCGAGGTATTTCAACTCAATTGTTTGGTTTAAATTTACAGCGCGAATTCATGATCTTTACTGTGGGTGGCGTGGGAATAACTCGAATACAAACAAAACAAAAACATTACGATCCTTCCACATCTAAACTGTCAAAATAACGCCTCGTACATCGTTCCAACTTAATGTAGCTATGTAACTGACCGAGTGGTTATCTTACTGTAGTTTTTGCTCTCTGCTAGTATACTGTAAAAAACAACGTTCGAATTAAGATGATTTGTACTGAAATCTTATATTACAACCCGTGGGTTGTTTGGTACTACAATTTGAGATGATTTTACGGATTAGTTTACGGAAATGTTTCGGGTCTTATTCCTCAAATTTTTCGCCCTTTAGACGCGTCTTAATTCTTATAAATCTATCTCGTCTTACTTCATTGCTCTGAAGCATCAAACACAGACATAATCACTAAATCGTTCTTTATTTTCAATCTGACCTTTTGGTTTTACTCATTGCGCTCGTCTACGACGTAAAGTTCTCATGGCCAAGAGCACAAAAGATCGAAAGAGCTGGTACGCTTCAAGTTATTTTATTAATTTGCTCATGGTCTTCGGATTCAGGTTTCCGTCATCGCGATGACATTTAGCAACGGGAATGTGACCACACCGAATGACACTTAACATTTGAACCCGCGATTTGAACCGCGGTGCCTGACGAGTGGTCAGTAAGGTTGGCACGATTTCCTGCGAAAATGTTTCGGTTTATCATCGTCCACACTTCATCATTTGTTTGCGCCATCAGCTCAACCGACTCAAATGAAATCCGAGATGGCCACCGTCTTTCTCATTGGGACTTTTCATTCCTTCCCGTTTTATTATCTAATGCGTTTAAACGTGTGTGTGTGTGCGATGAGTTCGTGTAAGTTTCCAATTAAACGGATCTATTCAATCGCGACGGTGTGCCATTTCACGAGGACATCGAATTGACTGAAATCGAGTCGCCGATGGTTCCGATTAACAACCAAACGAACTTGGCCTCAAAATGATCGCGATAAACAAACTCATTTGCTGTTATTTCTAAGACACTTCATTTTTCTTATGTTAACTGCTTTTTCATTTGTTTGCTGCGCGAGTATTTTCGTTGTTGTTACAGTGACTCAGATTCTTTAGCAACAGACAAAATGTTCGAAAAACTGCTCTTCGTTGTGGTTTGCAATCTTTGGATTGTCAATTGGATTGCAGCAATGCCGCGCGAAAGTTCGGAAACATCGGCATCTTTTGAAGTAAGTATCATTATAACCATCAGTACACTCTCCGACTATTAGGGTCGTTTTAAGTACTCGGTGGAAGAACCGCAAATTCCGAGAAATCCAACCTGTCGAAAAGCGGATTCATGTCGGATTCAAGTCTACGAAGATGTGAATATGAAATTCTGCGATTGTCCACACCATTTACGCTGTGGTGCCAGTAAACCGGTTCATGTCAGTGGAACTGACTACTATGTAAGTGGGGTTTTCTGTTCAAATCACCGAAATTGTTATGATGATTTAACTTGTTTTTTTTAGCTTTGCGGACCACACAAAACGCCAATTTGTAAAAAAGGACAAACGGCAATGATTGTTGAAGGCTTCCAAAGCACCGTTTTGTGCTCATGTCGTCGTCGTCTGTTACGCGGCCTCCAGCAGGACGAATACAGTGAGTTTACGTGTGGACACACTGTAAGTTTAAGTAAACTGTGACGTTGCAATAGTTTGTGTTTTAGCGCCAAAAACTTTGGATCAAAAAGATTCAAAACTCAGCAACCCAAGATCAAACCGAACGTTACGTTCTGGACTAGAAGATCGGAATCACTCGTTTTCTGCTCAATAATCGGTTTCACGGATTGTCTAAATTGTTTTGCCAAACTTGTTCTAGACCATTTTTACTAAAGATGCTCGCTCAGTTTTACTGTTTCTTATTGTCGTCCGTCGTTTTGTTTCAAAGCCAATCAATTGCCATTTTGTCGATATTGAACGCATTCTAATCCATTTTTTAACATGCTGCCCACCTTAGTATTTAACTTTAGTCGACCATCTCTCCTTTTAACTTGCAATTTCTCTAACCATTTGGACGACATTTGCCTTAAAATGAGCATTTTCATGTTCCTTTTCTCGCAGTCTTTTGTCTACTACAAGTGAATAGACAACGTTATTATGCTGGTATTTTCAGTTATTCTCTACCGCAAATAACCCGATTTGTATTTATTTCACGCCTTAGATTTGTCTCTGCATAGTACTCATCTACAATCTTATCCTCTTCATTCCGTCAAATCATACTCAACGCATGTCATTTCTTAGTTTAGCCTTGTGCCATATAGCTATTTTTCGAAGTGTTGAAACAACCCGGTCCTAAGAAATCTACCCGCTGTCAATCAGTGTCCAATGCACACAACAGACGGTAAAGTACTTTCCGTTCTGAATCGTATACTTTCCTGTAGTTTGCTTATTAAACTTAATAAATTTATTCGACTACACGTCTACGAATAAGCACAATCATATCAAATGACTCAAAACGTTGTGCAAAACTTAAAAAGGATTGGTTTTAGTTCGTTTAGCGTTCACATTGAGCGGCAAGATTAACGTTGGAGTTCTGACCTTTAACTACTGAAACTCGCACCGGAAACGTTCGTATTCGATTGCTAAACTCGTCAGAATGTACGTGTACGTTGTTTGACCGTTTTATTTTTGTTTGCAGAAGCTCTACAGATCAGAATCAATTCTTTTTTCTTACAGACATTTTGTTTAAATAAACAGAAAATAAGTGATCTTTAATCTCCAACCAAACATGCAGTGAAAGATCCGCTTCATAATCAAGAGGACATATCAAGACACAACGTACAAAAAAATCTTTTACAAAGCATGTGACAAAGTGCAGAAAAACAGTGGTAACAAGAATATTGAAGGAGAGAAGAAAGTGGACCGTATGGTCGATGATTGGGCGTTTGATTTGTACCAACTCGGACCGCGTAGAAACCAATTTGTATCATCACGTTGTGGTGTTGGTTTGGGATTTTGACTTTCCGTATCGTAATCTTCGTCCTCAACAAAAGTTGCCGCTAGAGAAAATTCGGGGACTGGTTTTGTCTCGTTGAACATACTATCCATTGCAACCGGAAGTCTTCTTGCCGATGGTGTAATGCAGCTCGAACAGTTGCAGATTCTAGCCGAGCGAAACGAGCAATCGGCATGTTCGTCGATTTGTTTCAAGACCTTTAAATCCAATGGAAAGGCTGAATGTTCAATGCAACGTCGAGTTCGCAACGCAACAGTTGAACGAAACTCAAAAGTCGTCAGACAATAGAGCAGATATTTGGACGACGAGTACCAACAGTCAACCGGATCTTTGTAACAGTCGTCCGTCAATCCATCGACACTTGTGCAATAGGAACAGGCCTGTAGTTACAGTTAATGTGAATACAAAAACCGAAATCTTGCACTCACTAAGTTATCTGTTGAAGAAGGAACTTTCATAACCATCGAAAGAATGCAAATTAACTCACAAGGATCCATTGCCTAAATTTATGATGTTGGTTGTGGAATTGCAAACACGATCATAATGCGGTAATACAAATAGAGGTCAATAGCAGAAAAACTAAAGAGAAAAAGTCGAAGTTCGTTGAACCGTGACCCGCCAACAAAATGCCCACAAGCCCCACGGATATGCGCGAGTGAATGGACGTCAAAAGTTTTGTGAAAAACTTCAACTACAACAACGAAACAACGTTGTGTGTTCGAATTAACCTTCTGTGCATTTCAACTAATGAGAAAACTTCAGTCGACGATTCAAACCGTTAAATTAGCATCCCTAAAATACTTCCGGTCATTTCCAATCGGCCGACCAATTTGTTCGCTTTTGCCTAGCATATTGCTTCGCCGTCCGTTGCTCGCAAGTCACGACCACTTGTCCGCGATGTCACGTTTGGTGATGTTAATTTTGATGCCCAGTCATTCTCGAAATAACCGAATACCAGATGTGTGATTGGAACGAAACCGCGGGTTTAAGTGAGTAGGTCGAGAAAAAAACGAATTTAAATTATTTTCGAGTGTCAGTTCAATGGAACGACTCATTCACGACGACAATCTCGACTATTGGAGCGCCAAGACTATCAACTTCGTCTCGAATGAACGTTGGTATTCGTTTTCGAAAAGCCGTTGATTACCTCGAAATTCGTCATGATAACATCTCGCAATTCAGCCGATAAACTTTTCAATTACAAGTACCGATTTGACCGTTGACATGTCAAAAGCACTAAATGGGCGAATAGATTACTATGTCATCCGTCTTTCTTGCGTGACAACACAAACGGCCGTCGTTTTTTGTTCGGAAATCGTTTTGGACAAAAAACATCGACGATCGACAAAAAGAGATGCCGCCGAACGAGGTCGGAAATCTTCTTTCGATACGCGGAACCTCCAACGACTCGTGAACTTTTGCCGAAAAAAACTTCGTTGATGTCAAAATGTCGACAAGTCAAAACGAACAATCGGCCTCAAGGGAGAACTTAAGGAATGTTGCCTTATCCTTTTGCGCAATTGATATCAAAAGCTTTCAATAAGCAGTCTCAAGTACTGAACTTAAGACCTTCAAGTTGACAATCTTATTTACGGTCTAGGTCAAGTTTGAAGTTATTGCAGTCTTTTTGGTCAATTCGTTACGATCACATTTGTCAGGTTGAGTTCGATTCGTAAAAGAATTGGTTTTATGTTGAGACTTCTACAAACAAACTATGCACTAATCGACCCGAAAACACAATCCTGGATTTAGTGCCAAGAGATAAAATCTGTTGAAGAGTTGAAAGAATCGAAAATAGAAATCCAGTTGATATGTTCGTACAACTAACAAAGAAAAGCAGAGCTCTTGAAACGAAGTTCATGGTCTAGAATAGACCGTTCATCCACTAATTCGAACGATGTTTTTGAGTTTTCTTGCAAAAAACTGTTTGCAGGCAATTGATATCGAGGCTGAGAAACGAAGAGAATTTTGACGAAATTGGACCGATTTGAGAATGTTAAGAAAAGCAATGGCAGTTCGATTTTTGATAACAAACGTAGGGTTGGAATTCTGAAGCAAACAAATGAATCTGGAAATAAGCGTAACAATCTAAATGAGCATGTGCGATGAGCAAAAAAGAACACTAAAATCAATCTTAACTATCTTCGGGGTCACTGAGGCCTTCGAAGTCGGGATCTTTGTAGGATGTAAACTTATTCGGGGTCGGACGGTTTCTAAACAAATATGCGTAATTGATATCGTTTGTGATCACAAACCTTTCCAAACTCGCCATACTGATCGGATTCGAGTCGCGAACTTGTGTGCCAATGTTCGCAAATCGATGTTCCCAAAAAGAGGGAGTACGAAGTGCAGCACTCAAATACGATGTGCCGGTGGAGCGCCAATCGTTGTTCGGACGAGCAAACATGTGACCAGCGACCGGAGCATCACCTTTTGCTCGAACTTCGCTAATCACTTTGTTCTCCCAATCTTGAGGTCTAAAACGTGAAATTGCAAGAACAAAAATGTAAACATCGACTTACCCACGAGGAAAGTAACGACCCTCTGGTTTTCTGTACATGTTGACTGAATGTTCCAAATCAAAATCAAAGTAATCAGGATCTCTGCGACTCGGGCGACTGTAGAACGGTCGTGGTGCAAAGCCCTGAAAAGTCATATAAATAAAAGGATTTAAGGAAATCGTATTCCAATATGGTAAATACACTTTTTTTGCAAATCAGTTATACAACTTTAAGACTAGAATGTAACTTACAGAAATTTCTGCATCAGTTAGAATCTCTTCAGCAACGCTGCCAGATGAGGGGTTTGGAGCTCGACGAAACTCGTGTTTGGTAACTGTTTTCATGTAATCAGGAAGCAATGTTGTTTTTAGCAGTCGCAACTCAACATCGTCAACCATTTTGTCGTAACGTGATTCAATGCCTTTAGTATGACCAAGTGCGGGTGCAGCATAAGGGCCTAAAGTAGTTAATTCATTTTGATATTCGATTGTAACTTACCGGTGCCAGTCATGTCGATGTTTGCTAACGAAGCCGATGTTCCTAGACCTCGAGGTTGCATTGCACCACTCGTAAACCATGATGAAGGTCGTGGAAGAAAACTTTCGCTGTCCAAATGAGCGAATGGACTTTGTGATCGACGCAAACGTCTTCGACTTAAGTTGAGATCCATGAAATCGTTCAGTTCTTTGTGCCTTTCAACTGTTCGTCGTGGCTACAATTAACAGTTATTTGAAGAGCATGAGATACATTTTAGATTAACAATATTAACTAAAAGTTTAACATACTTTATGATAAGAATCCTTAACATTGTCTTGAAGTTCACGCCATGCAGGTTTACGACTACCAGCTAAATCGTTTCGTACGTCATCCATGTCCATACGTGGAAAAGCAGCTGTGTGCATTGCGTAACGTGGTGCAACTGTTGGAACGTCTATTGACACTGCGCTACTCGATGTTGCCAACGGACTTCGTCGACGATAATGTGAAGATGATGCAAAATATGACGATGTTCCGGGCAGATCGTAATCTTCATTATCACGAGCATCCAGCACGCTATTACTAACTGTGCTTGCGAGTCCTCGCGATCGAAAATCTCCAACTGAAGGTCGCATTTGTAGCAGACGTTCCGATTCATCAATCAACTCCTGAGATTGTGGACTAAATTCTTTTCGACGTCGACCACTTGGAAAGCTGGTTGACGGTGTGTACGCGTTCGAAGAAGTACCGACTGTCGAATCATCTTCGATATTGTCGTTGAATCGAATTCTCGTAGTCTTCGTTGTTATTATGGTTGGTGTGTCATCAATTAGTTTGCTTGCGGTCGACGTGTCTTCGTGACCGTTCAATAACGCCGGTTTGCTTGATGAGCTGATGGTTGATGGAGATGTTGGCGGTAAGGTCGAGGGTTTCAAATCGTCTGTGTCGCTCATTTTTCACTTAATTGTCCGAGTTGTTTGACGAAACGCGGCAACAGTCGGATCTTAACGACAAGGCAACGATGGACAACGACGACCAATGATGGAATGAAAAGGCCGTGGCCCAATCGTGCAAACGTAGATTGCCGCTAAATATCGAAATCAAAAGTCGAAGAAAGAGGATTCGCGCAACCTCAAGAAAGCTACTAATTCCTTTGAAATTTACAACTTTAAAGAATTGCAGTTGTTGATAAACTATTGATTACGTGTAGGAAACCTCCCCATAATCGAACTCGCAAAACATGCGTACAATCATCTGTCTAACATCTGTCAGTTGATGGTCGTTACATCAAAAATAAATGGAAAAAAGGCGGGACAAAGATTCGATTTAGAAAGTTTTGCGTGAAGATTTGCAACAAAAGCGATTGTTTCAGTTCAACTGGTTACCCAGTAAGTTTAATTCGTTGAAACGTGAATCTGAAGATTCTTCTCGTATAGCTGTGGAATAATCGATTTCAAAAGTAAAATCACCAAGATCGATTACAGAGTATCGTTTACAAAAGAATTGAAGATCGTTTGGTCATTCGCTTTTTTTGGACCTAATCGATCGGCACGAAAAAGAATTGAAAAAGGAGGTGGTTGAGGGAAACGACGATTCGTGTTCATGGATTCGAATGTCATGGCTTTCGACAGGACATTCCGACCAATTGGTGATTGTGATTCCCGTCTTCGAATCTACGCATACACACGGCAATTGAAACTTTCACGAAAAAGAAGATGGACATCGAAGATGCGAGTTCGAAAACGAGTTGGCGAAAAATAAGGTCGCACATCTCGGGGATGCGTCGTCAGAAAATCGGGAAAGCGGCCAAATCGTCCACACCGATAGAATGCAGCGGCGGCGAAGCAGAGATGAAATATCCTGCTCTCTGTTCTTGCTCACACCGATCTCATTGAATTGAAGTGCAAGTGAAGTCGAAACAAAAGTCGAATAGCCGGCAGCCCGACGGCAGAGAAACGATCACAAAGGTGGCGGTTAGATCGCAGGTGGACGGGAAGAAACAAGGCATCCAGTCAGATATACGGCTTGCTTTCGAAAATCCTACGCTTTCCAATGACAGAAGTAAATGGAAGTGTAAATGTGAAATTGAAAGACACTGTAGATCGATTACGAAAGTTTACTTGTGACTGTACGCTACTTTTTGTTTGTGTCATAACAAACATATTGGGTGTGTGTATTGCTCGGAACCTATCTGCACTTCAAAATGGAGAGCATTCGGATGAATGGGCGGAGTGAGAATTTAAGTCAAACACACCCTTAAGTTCCGACTCACGGTTGTCGTTCGAACTGAAAGCCTTCAACAGACAAGTTAGCAAAATGTTGCGGGGTAAAAGCGTGAAATGAACGAGGAGGATCGGCTCTCGAAAAGTTGTGGATCGGACTGTGAGAGCGAATCTCAACCGCCGTATTCCTTCGGCCACCTTTTCGTTCCGTGCAGATGTTAGCGGTTCGAAGTGGCGTCGTTTTGAAGAGCCGCTGGGACAAACAACAAGCGAATCTGCTGCATCGGAGTGCATTTGTTCAACACGGTGCTGATTGCTGCTGAAGACGAAAACAGAGCGCGCGATTTCGTTTCGATTTCTTGGTATCATAGTCAGAGGATGCGCAATTACAAAGCAGCTCAAGGGTCTGCACTTTCCCGGTTGAGCAATCGATCGTCGGATTGCCACTGGAATGTTTGTCGACTTTGAGCAAACGAGTTCAAAAGCCTACGAATCTTATCGTAAAAAATCTTGAAATACACTCAATCGTCAAATAGTTCACAAACTCTTCATAACTTAATGGTTGCGATCACTCCATTAGACGCATTTATCTCCTACACCTTTCGCATTGTTGTCCTTTCCAAATCGAACACCGCTGTCACCTGTTTGGTCTATTAAAGAAATTCGTCTTCGGGGCTTTTAAGTCGCTCATAAACCTTTGAACAAATGTTGTTCGGTGTTCGGCCAAGTAGGCCAGCAGATGCCGTAGAATCGCGTGGGAGAAAACGAAACAATCGAATGATCGGTCCGAACAACAAAAAAGGAATAACCTATATCCGCAGCAGTAATCCATTCTTTACAGAGGAAATTGAAGTTTATTTTAACAGACAAGAAGCTTTTAAGCATTTCAAAATCACCGGTTATTAGTTATGTAAATAGATGGCTATGTTGGTGGAAGTGATGGATTAACGCAACGAACATTGATTCAAACAAACACGTTTGCTCCTTGGAGTTTCACTGTGCTTTCCGGTATGAGATCCGAACATGTGATTCACGCTGGTGACAAACTAAAAACGAACAATTGATTATGCCCATTTTGGATGAACTCTAATTGTTGCATTGACACGAGATTATTACCGACAGCCTTTGAATTGAAATCTTTTGTTCGAACACAATGTTTACACCTGGAGTGCAAACGAAGATCTTTAAGTTCAGTTCGTTGCGTGCTTGACCTTTCTGGATAATCGGGATGTGTCGTGGTTATCACGCAATCGGATGCATAGAAATCTGTTCATACAAAAGTGTTGGCAATTAAACGCATGTTTTAAAATGCTATTGATTAATCATCGACAATTGCTTGCACTTTTGTTAACAGAGATTAGATGAAACTTGATGTCAACTTATCTGCCACGTTTTGCATCCACTCAACGGCAAATCGAACTGTCTATCGGGAGTATCGGCAGGTCGCGAGAACTGTACTTTGAGCACACCGCCATCTAATTTCGCCGATTTCGTTTTCACGTCTTGTGAGCCGTCAGTTGAACTCGGTCCGTAGCCTTGAACGAACTCGTCCGATACCGAGATCTGATCGTTCATGTTGCGCACAACAATCGCATCCAAGCCATACATCTGGAACGTTTTTATCGATTAAAAATTGAGTTGTTGCCTTCCTGTCATTCCAAAGCTTTTCGATTGCTTTTGTTATTGATCTTTTTTGATCTCAATGTACTTACCATTCCTTCACCAAACGCTACTCCCGTCCAACTGTTCGCTCCGGTGGGATAGTTGCGGTAAGTGAGAAGGAAATGCACGACATTCTTCCTATCCACCGCCCACTCCAACTTATAATTTCCGTGGCTGAATTGACATTTGCCGGCCACTGAAATGGTTGCCGCAATTAACGAAACGATTAACCTGTTTACCATTTCGAATGGAAATAACCGCAAGTAGACATACGAACGTGAGGGTTTTTAATGCCACCATTCTACGAAGCTCTGAAATTGACCGCGGATTAAAATACTCGTTAATACGAAACGAAGGTCAACAAACAACAACATCGAGATGCAAATGAACGAGAGAAACGAAATGAACAGTTTCGTCGCAATCTCATTCATTGGCGAAGTTTTTCGATCGAAAATTCGCTAAACACAAAAACTACTCTGCGGTAATATCGCCAACTTTGCCGAACAGCCTGACTTCATATTCCACGTCGATATTGTTTTGTGGAAAGAAAGCAGAACTTCAACCGATTCGCAAATTGCCATCAGTCAACAAACACCTTCAGGTCCTTTCTTTAAGTGTCTTTTCATTCATGAACGTTGATTCAAAACCCGTTTGTTCTTTCTAACCATGTAAGTAGTTGTTGTCAAAATGCTTCAATGACTCAAAACTGAATGCGAACGTCGGAACGCGCTCGCAGCGCAAATTTAGTTTAAACTCTTACACTATCTTCTGTCTCGATTCACAAGCAATTAGTACATCACGGAAATTGGAACTTCGCGCGCTTCGCCTGGTACCTCGCAATCAAAGAACACGTCCAACGTTTCGCCATTCGGTGAAGTCAACTGAAAGATTGTGACCAAGAAAATTTGATTAATATGAAACGTTTTTTGTTCTCTGTAAACTCATTTGTTTGAAACCTTCGACCTTTGGGCGGCGAATGAAGTTTATCAGATTGCTAGCAACTCGACAACTGTTGAGTTCGTTTATCAATAGCAGTTTCCTTTTCGGCTTAATTTGCTGGATTCTATCCGTGAAAATGGCCAGAAAAAGGTTTTGATGTTGAAGTCAATTTGAATGGGCGGAGATTGGTGTTCAGTTGGCTGTTTGCGACATTCGAAAAGTCGGAGGTTATCGACTTCGGCAGACGAGACTTTCCGTTTTCGGGGTGCTGGACGTTGCAAGAAAACGAACGGGAACAAATTTGAACTCTAGTCTAGTCAACGGGTTTTTCCCAATTGATTTCACGTCAATTGTAGAACTTAACAGGTACTCGAAAGGTGAGGACTATCGCTTTTGATCAGCACCCAAAGTTAAGTGATGTATCTGACAAAACTTTCGAAACGAACTTGTAGTTCAAACCAACGAAGAAGTTTGATGAATAAAATCACAAGTATGTATTCGACGTTTTTACTTTGGTGTCTTGATTTGTACTGCTGATTGGATTCTTATCACGTCATGTAATGATAGGGTTCACGACAGACATAAACGGTGCGCTCGGCTGTCTTTCCCGACCTTTTCGCTTTTGAACTCTGGACACAACGGACACTAACAAACGCAAAACAGAAAAATAAGACACTATTTCCTTTGAAATTTGTGTCAAAAAACGAAGCAGCAAACGGTCTTTCGAATATGAACACTACAATTAAAGACATCGACGTGAATTTTGTTATTTTCCTTCTTATCGACTAAAAGATCTTTTGCTGTGTGGTTTGTCGGATGTGAAAGTCGGGGACCGATTGCCGTTTTGTTTACTACGCTCAGAGTTGACTGGTGGTTGTTTTTGTGTCATCTGTGGTTTCCCGATTTTCGTGATTATTCTCGTATTTTGATCGATACCAATTGATATTTGAGGTCCGTTTGGAATCTCGAGCGTGTATTAGAAAGTCTAATTTCTCGGAGACATCTTCACGATCACAATTTTTCTCTCACCCGACCGTTGTTTTTCTTAACAAAAAGGCCGATTATCAGTTGAGATTTCTCGTTTACGCGTCGAGTTAGTTTAGCGTTTAGTTCCGTCTTATAGCTATTATTTTAAGGCTAAACCACCAATAAGAACAAATGGCGGCAGGCGATTCGAACCTCACGGAGTTCAAGGCGGAGAATCGTCTTGTCACTTCGTTGCCTGTTCGTCGTCAAACGGGAAGATTGCCGGCAGAAGACGGTTTGTTCAAATAAACTGTTTGTGATGCGAATAATCGACTTTAGATTTCTTTCAACTCGATGAAGAACTGAACCTTTCTGACAAACCAACGGGTGAACGTTACGACGCCTCGACGACCGAGCAAGTGAACAAAGATGATGATGGTGGGTGGTTAAGACGCTTGCTTTATACGATTATTCAGATGATTTGTTTCCATTAGATGAAGACCAAAACAACGACCTTATTGCTAGATCGCTGCCCAGAAACATCGATACCGGGCGTTCAAGTGAGTGCAATTCTTAGCATCGTTTCTATGACATAACGTTTTAGTTACATCAAATGAGCAATCGATCAGCATTACGTCAACTCACAGAAGTCGTACGTTCAAGACATCATGATTCTGTTAAGTTGAAAGTTTCAGCTGCTTTCCCGCGCAACGTTTCCAGTAGTCGTGAGACTCGAACTGTCGATGAAGAAGAGGACGGAGATCCGGCTGAGTTGGAAGATCATATCACGATTGAGAGACTGGAGAAGAAGTTGGAGAAGATTGGGGCCAATTCGGATGAAGCTGAAACGGTAAGTCGATCAATTTGTTTTCATTTCTTTATTGTTATTTCAGGCCTACTCACTTCGAGAACAGACGCTATTTAAGAACATGCAACTGCTTTCTTTGTCAGTACAACCGTAAAATCACAGCTTCGATTGCTGCTATTTACTTGTCGATTTAGTGATGATTGTCCCGAACGTATTTGGGGAACAAATCGGGAGCTTGAAATCGAACGACAACGTCGAACTTCCGTGCTGGCACGGGAGGACGAAAACGATGGAGTAAGTTTCGGTCGAAGTGTCACTGAAACAACAACTCCAATGGCCAGAACTTATGCGGGTGGTCCAATCGATTCAAGCGGTGTGGCGCCGTGGCCTCAATCAGTTGCCGGTCATTCGATTGCCGTTCACAGGCCCAAAATCATGCGTCCGAATGGACCACGCAAATTTCAAGGCGATCGTTTGCCAATGAATCCACGAATGTAGTTGTTGTAGAACAATATCGTTCTTCTTCATGTTTAGTTTCAAATGTCATAGCATTTTTCTTCTGCATCGGATTGTTGAATCAAATCGTTTGATAACCAGCGTTCTTAGTTGATTCCGAGTATTTTAATGAACAAACGTTAGTCTTCCTATTGTACCAATCCGAGTAGTTTAGGACCTGTAATGCCTCATCGTTTTTAATAGGAATTTTATCAAAAACAATTTGCTGGTCGACTTGAAAATTTTTACGTCAGGAATTGTTGTTTCGTTGTTAACCCCGGACTTTAAGATTGAAAGTTGTTGAGCAGAAAGGTTGTTTGCTAAGTGTTTCAGTAACTCAAACTCTTTATCTTCTACTCATCAAAACGTTCCTTTCGATACCCCGTTGTTGTTTCTTCATTTGTGGTGACCATAACTTCTTTTTTTATCTCCGTTTCGTTAAACGGGCCTCAACAATTTGTGCTTCGATGTACACAGCTACGAGCATTTAACGTTTCTTTGCGCCGTTCTATTTGCCGATCCGCTAATTTTGTTTGTCCAACATAAATGATGTTAAACTGGTAAATCTACGATCAATAGAGAACACATCGATAGTTGAAGGGCTTTTAGGAGTTTTGGATTTCAAAGAAATTTAAGATTGAAAAACGATTTGATTAAAGAGTTGAATCGATGACAGAAGACCATTTGAGTAAAAACTTCTTCCAAAGAAATGTTGCGGTCCCTATGAAATCGTCAGATACATTCCATTTTCCGGGCACTCAACGAACAAGTTCGCAGGACGCACACCATTGAGTGTGTGCGGAGGAGCTGCTTCGCCTCTCCTGCGTTACTGGAGAGCGGCGAATAGAAAGCTGAGTAGCGTAATTAGCGAGTATGCTGAAGTTACTCGTAGTCGAAGAAACCGAATATAAATCTTTTTCCTTGAGATCATCTAAACCTTTTAGTCGACGTTTTTGATTGAATTCTTTTCATGACCTTTGCATTTAATTTGCATCGGAAACGTTTGTTTTCAAGCTCAATTATTTTTCCTTGATATGAACGTGGATTTTCTACTCGTTGCGTCAGTCCGTTCTGCTCGTTTTTTGGTCAAAAATTCATGTGGATATATTTAAGGTACCTATTTTCAAATAAATGTGGCTGGGCCACTCTTCCTGTCAAACAACTCGAAACAACTCCCGAGATAGTCGAGACGACAATGAACTCGCAAAACCATCCACTTCTACCCACTGGTCTTACGACCCTGCAAGCACAAATTGATGGTATGTTCGCTTGTCCTATTCGATAACTGTATTCAGGTCTGAACAACGCAAATAACGTGAACTCTCCACTTTTGATGTCCACTCTCCAGCAACTGTCTAATTTGACGAATCCTGGTTTCACTTCACAGTTGGCACTTAATCAGATGGGAAACGATCTTTCTACGGTTTCTTGGACGGGACAGTCCTGGTTGGATTCGGTAGATCATATGATTCGTTCTGTTAGACATATAAATTTACAGGCAAAAATGGCCGCAATGTACAACTTGCTGCAAACTGCAAGGTATGACTTTAACATTAAAGTTTTGTTCAAAACAGTTGCCATTTCAGCATAAATGAACAACAACTTCAAACAATAAACGCAATGAATTCACTGGAACAAAACCTCAAATTTTTTGCACAACAATCTGCTACCGCCGATAGCTCAGCTAACACGTTGAATCAATTGACTGCTAACATTGCATCCACAATGCACAGTCAAATTGATGCCAACTTGTTGCTTCAAAGTCATGCATCTGATTCGTTGGCCTCGTTATTGCAAACCGCAAATGCTCCCGAAATCAGCGAACCTCAAATATCAACAGTCGGTGTTTCTCGGATTCCCGAAATGAATGATAACGAATCTAATTGCCATGCATCCAAAGCCGAAAGTAGCACAGTGAGTTTAGCTGCACAACTAATACTAACCAGCACCAACAACTCAACTCTGGAGAATGAAAACCTGCTAACCGTAACAAAACTACTTCAACTTTCATCCACGCAGCCGAATTGTATCACGACGGAGGTGTTGTTTTACAGTCAATTTTTTCTTATTGTCATGCACTTTTGTTTCTTTTTGATCTTATATTATTAAATACATTTTAGTCGCACTCAAACGCCACATCTGAACAACCACCGTTTTCAAGCACCGTTCCGACTCATGAAACGGAGAGAACTACAACTCAGCTGCCTGCATCAAACGCCGAAACTCTTTCTGTAGATCATTCTGTTCCTTCTACATCAACGACAACTTCCAATGCTTTAGATCTAAGCAACAACATCACAAACTTTGAAAACTACGATCTCAATGATTTGCACGAATTCATTCTCGACAAAAATCCCAACAATCAAACGGCAGTTTTTGATAAACAAACAACCAATGAAATGTCGTGTAGTACGAGTTCACAGCCAAATTCATCGCAGCTAAAGTTGTCAAATTCTACGATTACTCAACATCCGATCATCTCTGCATCTTCACAAGCGAGTGAAAACAATTTCACAGAGCCCGATTTCTTCAGCAATGAACTCGAATTCGATCTTGGACTTGCTAATGGGTCGTTTGATGCGCTGAAGTTTCTGAGAGAAATGACTGTTGGAACAGAGCCCGATTATCTCGAGTCTGTGGATCAGGCCGAACTCAATCCTGTTCAAGTAAGTTGAGATTTCATTAAATCTATACTTATAATCGCATCTTTGTTTATTTCATGCGATATTTTCAGTTTACTCCTCCCGATTCACCTCAAATTTCTCAAAAACCGGAATTCGTAGAGCTGAGTTCAAGCACAATCTCATTATCTCAGCACAATTCAAATCCCTCTTCATCCAATATCACGGCTTCTAAGTTTACGTTTGATGATCTCGAAAAAACAATGCCTAAACTCGATGCTATGTTTCCAACTGTGAAATCTGAAGCATCAAAATCAATGCCATTGATGTTCATTCCACCCGTAGCCTCCACGTCAAGTATTGTCGATTCATCGAAATCCGAAATCAAATCTCCAAACAAACCAGTTGCTGAACATAACTCTCTGCTACGAAAGATCAACAAGATTCCCATATACAAACAACAGTTTGTCAATCTTACCAACAACACTTCCGAACCAAAAGGTATTTCTCTTAATCTGTTTATACATAATATATGACGTTAAGACAAAGACTGCTACAGCTTCGTTGACGATGAATTTGAAATGTCCAAACCAACGAATAAGACAATCACAACAAAAGAAACGGATTCATCTACTCGCATCAATGTAGCAACAGAAAAAGTCAGTTGTTCTCATTAATGTTCATTAGCATTTTATTTCAGGTTGTTCACAACAACTTTTCTACTCGTCGTATTTCGCTACGAGAACATCGAGACTCAGCCACGAATCGGTTACCAAATACAGGCCCAACATGGAGCGAAGAGTTTGTTGCTCGATTGAAAGCGGACAGAACCGCATGGATTTGCGTTGATCCATTTCAACCAACAGAGATTTCCGTCGATGAAACGCCTAGTTCGTTGAAATGGACGGCCACAAGAAAAAACTCATCTCTACGCGTTGTTGTCAAAGAAGTTTCCATGGATGACACAGCTAACGAACAGTGAGTTCGCAGATTAACTGATAACTCATCGTCTTTTAGAATCGATTCCAATCGTCCACGACTTGTTTTAAAGTTCATCAAACCAATCGAATTTCCCGTTGTTGAACAGGCAAACACTTTCGTGCCTCCCGTCACCGATGTCGAAGACAAAACTTACAAGAATAAGCGGAAGAAACATAAGAAGAAAGAACGCGACAATGAATGGGAAGAATATCCGGGAGCTATCAAAAAGAGAAGAAAGGAAAAGAAACATCATCGACATTCCGTAGATCATCACAATGCACTCAATAGGTAAGTTCTTTGCAAGCTAAATATGTGAAAATATTTGTTATTATTCTATTTCAGTGAGAATCACTCCTATCCAACACGATCATCTACCAGCAGTCACAACGAGTGTAGTCAACACGAACCGTCAACGTCTTCCGCTTCTGAAATGCGACTACATTCGAGCTCTTCGATTACCTCGAACTGTTCATCTGTTTCTCTATTGAACAACACGTTTTTGGACGGTGCATTTACTCGACGGTATTCATCTTTCTGCCAAACACAAAGCGATTTGCCCAAAGGTACATTTGTGTTGTCGAAAGAAGAAGCGTGGAGCAAAGATTGTGGTCTGTGGCGTATCGATAGTCAGAATTTATTGCAAAGATTTGTACCGTGCGATGAGAATCCTGGTTGTTATAGAAACAGTTCGAATGTAAGTGAAGAATTGGCTGGAAAGTACTGAAAACAACGTCTTAGTACACTGGTTGGTGCGATGAAATAGCAGAGAATTATATCGTAATTCATGTTGAATTCTTGAAACAAACACGTGCCGAAACAATTGTAAAGCCAATACATCCCATCGATAGTATTTTGCCTGCACAAACCTTTGAAGATGCTTCGTCCATTTCTTGCAATGCCGTCGAGAGCAACGCGGAAGACGGTTTAATGGAAGAAGAACAGTACGTGAACATTGTTGACCAAGTGATTGATTTCCTCTTGCAAAATTGCACTGAAAGTTACATCAACGATCCGATTGTTCTGCACGGTATGTATTTACGTTACATAAAAGGCATTCATCTGAACTTTGCAGGCTCAAAATATGCTGATGTGACACGTAAATTTCTTGAAAACAATCAGCGATGCAAAGAACACATGCATTTGATATGTGAATTGCGAAGAGATGTTACAATGCTCTTGGATCATTACACTACTCTACTTGAGATTTTCAACGTTCCAAATGACGAACTTGACGATTTGGATGTTTGTCTTGTGTGCGGTAAAAGAACTGATCTTCAATTACTTGGATTACATTCTGCCTTACATTACAACCCACAAACTTTGGAGCTGATTGTAGGCAACACGAATACTTCTTTTGTCAATTCAATGGTAAGATATCTTGTTTGTTCAATGATTCGAACATATTTTCAGAGTCTTCTTGCATGTCAAACATGTGCCCAACATTTGAAAGGTTATCATCGAGCACAACACGGTTTCTTTTTACTACGAAAAGCGTGTCACAACTACGTAAGTGTTCAAGAATGCAAATCTTGGAACCCAGATCTTTAGATTATTGATTTGGCATTGCAACGACCCAATGCCTCCGGAAAACAACTATTTGCAATGGCCATGAAGAGCAGAGACGAATTACAAGACGTAGGTTATACAAACGAAAAAAAAGCTGATTAGACGCATTTCAGAGCATCGATCAAATCGTCCACTTGTGGACTCAATACGCACCTTCAGAGACCATGTAAATAACCCAACTATTGTCTTTCATTGGCCCTGTAATTATACCTCATTGTTAACGTTTCTTACAAGGACAGGTCCTGAGAGATTACCGCTACTTTTGGCTGAATTATAGATCAATCGACGCGGAATTTTACGTTGATTTTGAATATACCCATCTTTTTTGCCCAGTAGCAGAATTGGCCGAGTTATTGGCCAAAAACCAAAAACACTGAAATCGCTAAAATCGTAGTGAAGTCCGTTTATTTTTATCCTACTTCATTATGGAGATATTGACCGTTCTATTTGCCCAGAATTCATTCCGGGTTATGGTCCGCTAATCTGCCCTCGAAAGTGTGAGCTGCAATAGTCGAGTGAGCAAGTGATGGGCTTGCGAACTCTTTTGGAGGTCTGAGTTCGATTCCTTCGATCGTCACTTTCAAGTGCTGCGTTCTACCAAAACAACTCCAAAAAGTGAAAAAAAAGTTGGTTAGATCCCTCGTAGCCACCTACTACTCGCTCTTTTCCTTCTTTTTGCTTTGTGGATACGAGACAGCAAGTTGCATTCGACAACAGAGAATCGAACTCAGACCTCCAAAAGAGTTCGCAAGCCCATCACTTGCTCACTCGACTATTGCAGCTCACACTTTCGAGGGCAGATTAGCGGACCATAACCCGGAATGAATTCTGGGCAAATAGAACGGTCAATATCTCCATAATGAAGTAGGATAAAAATAAACGGACTTCACTACGATTTTAGCGATTTCAGTGTTTTTGGTTTTTGGCCAATAACTCGGCCAATTCTGCTACTGGGCAAAAAAGATGGGTATATTCAAAATCAACGTAAAATTCCGCGTCGATTGATCTATAATTCAGCCAAAAGTAGCGGTAATCTCTCAGGACCTCTCCTTGTTAGTAGAATGAAAAGCTACTTAAAGTAGAAGAGGAAATTTCTGTTGATTTTGAATTTTGAAATTTAAATTCATTGCGATTTAGACTATAAGAAGTTTATAATAGTTATTCAGATTTCTAGTCATTGCACAAACAAGTTTGCTGTTGTATTAGAACTCGTCAGTGTAGTTCTTTCAAAATGCTAATCGTCGAGCTAACTAAACAGAAGTTAATCTTCAATGTTCTGATCATCTCAGAAACGTTTTAAATCAAGAAGAACACTTTTTTACTAAGATTTATCTGTGAATGAATATGCTTTTATCGGATTCAGCAATGAACAACACTCCTCAGAATTACATCATTTGCTAATTAATAAAAGTTGTTATCTATCCCTAAGCTCAGATTTATTCCTTTAACAGCCGCGCTAAGAGAATTGTTATCGTATTATTAGTGGGCATAGACAAAGATCAAACTATGCGTTCAATTTACACGAAGCATGTTTATCTCATAAGATTAGACCTTCGATTCTTCTTCACATTTTTGCGCCAAATTCTAAAACCCTCAAGGAAAACACTTTGAAACACGCAGACAAAAGGAACATACCAATTTTGGCATTTCACTTCTTCCGAAAACGGTTTATCGTGCCTTTTCGAAAAAATTCATCTCACGCTTCGTCATCAACACCTCAACAAATAAATAGACAAAGCCACATTCATGCGCAGTGTGCGCTATCGTGTCAGAACCTCTCAGTCGACTATAGCGCATTAGTTCGGTGGGCTTTCGACCACACGAAGTTTTTCGCTCTTCGTCTCTTCGACGAGCGCTTATTTCTCTTATCCTCTCGACCGAGATTCTCTGGTGGTCGATGTTTTAAAGTTTGTAGAAAGTGGATAGTCTAGTTGTGAAATTGATTGGATATTGAACTGTTGGCGCAATGGAAACGTAGAAGCGAAAAGTCGCAAAACAATGAAATGGACCAAAACATCTTAAACTACCTATTGAATAGAATGGAAATAAACAATTCTGGCGTCCGAATGTCGTCATTAAGATGATCGTCGTACGAAGCCGCACGTAGCTCGTTTATTGAAAGTTTATCGCCACGAATCGAGCGACACAACCAACGAGTACGCAAAACAGGTGAACGTGTGTATTTGCGGGTGTTCACGCGTTCTAGACGTGTGAGTGTAAATTTAATGTCAAATCCAAACCATTCAGTCAACGGTTGCTCGAAGTTTAGATATACGACGATCGCGGAAACTTGACGTCCATTCGCACGGTTCTTGTAATGACCCGATGAATCACCTCGTAGGTTGTCGACAAAACCACGAGTGAAAAGGTTGGAGAGTTTTTCGAACTTTGTTTTGTGATTCAGACTGATAACTTCCGATTATGTTCGAAGCGATTGATACGAAATGAATCTTGACGGTTTGAATTCAATTTGATCGGCGTTTTCGTCCCATCAAATTAATCCACCGGTGCAGATGAAAAGATCACTTCAAAGCGCCATTTTGCCACGTTCATTCGACATTCTAATTCCTGTGACACTGCAAAGATCGCTATCGAGTTTACACACCGGTGATTGACGTGCTTCGTTGGTTGACGCCTTTGATTCGACCGCAGAGACACGGATTGTTGACTAAACGCTTTCGAATGTCTTTGGCAGCTCGTTGAAGTTATCCGACGAACGTAGTTGGAAGCTTTTTGTTCAGAAAATTTCTGGAACCATTTCGCTTCTTATCATTGTCTTCAGATTCCTATCTTTCAACAAAGTGGATTACAAGTTCGCGCGCTCAAACGAATCGCGATGTCGAGTGAAGAGTTTGAACGTTGTTGGTCGCCAAAAAAACGTTCAACTTCCCGAGAGTGTGATTCCCGGCTTAACGTGTTTCTGACCGAGAATTTCCCAACTGATCCACGCGAATTTCGATATGCGTCATGATTTCGTGTTTTCGGTGTGTCAAGTTCACCTTTTTTTCAAATTGCTAATGTTCTCGTTCGTTCGACCTCTCGTCTCTCGACTGATTTTTTGCGTCGTCCGCTCTCGTTGCTCGCCACCACGATCCCGTTGAGCGAGAACTTTTTCTCGTGGTGCATCGCCTCTTTTCCCGCATTGATCTACAAGTTCGCTTCGGGAAGTGGGGTTTAAGCTTCGAAACCGCTCAATCGACACTGGCGATTGCCTTCAGTCCTACCAAAAAAAGTTTCCTGCCGCTCGGACATCTGCTTCCGAATCGTCTACATGATTTCGTAGTGTATTTGGTTTCGTTGACATGCGTTCAAAATTTTCGATCTGTAGCAAATTGCGCCCTATTGGATACTATGAAGATGAAGAGGTCCAGAAATTTGGTCGTTGTTTTCAGGATATGTTTCCAATTCTTATGTTTCACCCTTTGTGCGTTTTGAAGTCTCGTATCTTCGCATTTTCATCCTCAATACGTGTATTTACGTGTTTGTGAATGGTCAAGTGATCTTATTCTTTAATTGATCTTTAGTCAAATTCCATTACATCTTGGCTCATAATCACGTGTAAATTCCACTGCCAAAATTACGACGTCATTAGAAACCATGCGCAAAGAGGTGGGCACTTCGTCAGCCGAGACCGCCCAACCCGAAGACAATGAACATGTTCCAACGGCATCACCATTCTCCAGAGAACGAAGCGAACTGATTGCGGACGATGAACCGGGAGCAAGTGGCGCCGACTCTCGAATGCGAATACTACGTTCCAGTAGCGACGAAGACGACGAAGATGCAATGATACCGTGTGGTGATGGATATATGGTGGCGGCGGCTCAGCTGAAACGGCACAATTTGAAAGCCAAGGATGTGACTCCAACGGTTAAACGACGACACTTTCAAGCGTCGTTTACGTCCGAAGAGGATAACGAGGATTTGAACGAGGAAATCGATGAGGATTTGGACGGCGATGACGAAGACGATCGAACATCTTCTTCGTGCGCTTCATCGTGCAGCCACGAGTCTCCCATAAGCGATATGACGATTTCCATGCGAATGTGCAACAGCGAAGGTTACAACACAAGTCCCGACGTAACAAGTAAGTCGCAATCTTTTGATTCTTACGTTGTTGTTGTACCTTTCAGACAACTGGAAGTCGGCATCTGAAATGAAAATGACCACACGAAAACGAATCGCAAAACGATTAGCTGCTCCCGAAATGCTTATGCGAACGAATCGCCGCGAACTGACCGCTTTGTTGGAAGCAAAAAAGGCGGGAATAAAGAATGGACAACGTACGAGAAGTGCATTCAAAAAGAATACGACCAGTTCGTAAGTCATCGAACTGTTCGTTACGAAGGCTGATCGTTATTTTTAGATTTAGTCAAACCGGAGATCACGACGAAGGCGGAACGACCGTAAACGAATTGCTTTTGTCGGCGCCAAAAGTCGATCAAACCGTCGACACGTTTAGTTGGCCGAAAAGACGTCTGGATTCAACGTTAACGGCCCGACCAATCGCAACACCGAAACATCGAAATCGAATCAGCGACGGCTCGCGAATAATCAGCAACTGTTCGACGGCCTTGTCGACCCTCGACTCCAATCACTATTGTCATCGGTCGGTGGCGGTTCAAACGTTGCCGGACGACGAGTATCCATCTCACTATTACTATCACACGCCCAACTTCAAACCGCACGTCATCGACTCGCCGCTGATAAAATGCATTATGCCGGAAGATCTGCCGCCGAGAAGTAAGTGGCAAAAACAACGAAGACTTAAATCGCCAACTCTTGGCTATATGTCTGCGCAACAGAGTTGTGACTAACGCAACGAAGTTTTTCGTTTGGCGATTGAAAATTTCCATTCGCACTCGCCGATTGTTGTATTTTCTCTTTATACATAGCGCTATGAAATTTGTTTGTGAATTCAACCTAAAGCTCAATAATGACAAGTCTAATGGTTAATATTTGGGTTTTCTTCCGACACTCTTAACTTCGCTCTTTCAGAACAAGTCGTACAAGATAGTTCACCCGAAGGTACCCTGCGATTAGTGATCGAAAACTTTTCGCTGATGAGCGACACGGTCCGCGGTCCCAGTAAGGTCGTACATGATGTGCCCTGGTGAGTTGGATCGAAAGATTTCGATTGTTGAAATTGGATTGTTTAGGCGTATAATGATCATGCCTCGACAACACATCGTACAAAAGAAGGGAACCACACAAAAGTGTCTCGGCTTCTTTCTGCAATGTTGTCCCGATGCTTATTCTGAGTATGTGAATACGATCGTTTTGACTGTTCGACTGTTTTGCTTTCAGTTCGTGGTCTTGTCAAGCAGCAGCCGAATTGAAATTGATCTCGCAGAGACCGGGAATACAAAACTTTTCACGCAAAACAAATCACGTCTACACGGCGAAAGAAAACGATTGGGGTTATTCGTGTTTCATGACATGGGCGGTAATTGATTATTTAAGGCAGCAATGAATTGTTTATAGGATATTCTCGACGAAAATCAAGGATACATTCTAAACGATTCGGTTATCTTGGAGGTTCATGTTAAGGCCGATCGTGCCAAAAACATACTGTAAGTTTGTTTGTTTGTCAATAGTCTTCGGCTGCCGTCTAACTGACCTCTATTCGTCATTTTAGTTCATTGAGTGAATTCCGCAAAAAGATCAACGAGTATATTCGTGTGGCGCAAATGCAATGTGAACGTGGACTAATCGACAAAGCGATCGATTGTAATAGCCAGGCGATGAAGTTCTGCAAAGACAAAGATCCTGAGTGTTGTCGACGACTTCAAACCCAACACGACGAACTTGTTGCTCAAAAACTCAAACAGTCGATTGCGAGGATTGAACGAGGTAAAACGAAAAGATTCGAATTGTAATCTCGATTTATTAGGTGGTGATTCGCTCACTGGAGAAGCCGATCCGGCGGCCAACATCACCGCTCTCCGAATGGCTATGACCGGCAATTCGGCACGAGCGTCCGCACAAAATCGAAGTAAACGAGGTAAAGATGCGAAGTCAACGGACAAACGTCGCGATTTGGATCAGTTGGGCGATCGAACAATGGCGGTGAATGAACACACTCAACGGATGTTAATTCGAATGTTTAGATGGACACAACGGACTTTGGAGATGAACAGAACGCGAAGACTGATACCCGCAACAGCAACTCCTCAACGGTGACCAGCGACAAAGAGAACGACGGTCAAAAGGAATCGTCGGAATCACAAAATTCGACCAAAAGGACAAACAACTCAGCTGGAGAACTACATACTCCCGAAGGACATTGCCGAACCATTATGAGCGTTAAACAATTAAAAGATTTGGCTCTACGAATGGTAAGTGATTATTCAAATCTATTTTAACATATCTCTCACTTTTAGTCGCAGTCGAACAATGTCGCCGAAGCTGAACAGTTGTTAAAGTACTTAAGCGATAACTCGGTACGTTGACATCTGATGTCAAACACTAACGTTGTGGCGAACTGTGCTGTGAAATAGCTAAAACTGAAAGCTTCCAAAGTTTGTAGACAAGAACTGTTAATTGTTACAACTTACCGTCTTAAGAGTAACGAATCATAGACCCCGCGTCCTGTTATCGAACATATGAGGTTGTCGCAAGAATTACAGTTTTGAGTTTGTTGCTTTAAAATTGGCAACCAAAGACCTTCTTTTTGATTTGCGTTTGTTTTACCGTGAAATCCATACGAACAAATGCGGTGACTAATGACATAACCTCGTGATTTGACGTGTCCACATTTCTGTTCTTGTTTAGCTCGAACCGTCAGCTTTTTGTTTTAGGGGGATGAAGAAGCTCTGCAAATAATGAATGATATGTTCATGGAGGAGTTGCTTGACGAAGACAACAATGCCGCTGAGAAGTTGGCGCTTCCGTTTCGCTTCGAGTTACTTGCGCGAAGTTTGATATGTAGCGGCGGCTACACATTTGCGGATATCGTTGAAAAGGAATCCAATCTTCTTTTTCAAATGATTGTCAACCAAAAACCATTTACACTCAATGTCGATCCGTCGAAACCCGAACCCACGGACGCGTTGTCAGAACTTGCGAGACGAAGCAGAGAGTTTGCGGATTCCTATCTTGGACTAAATACTTTGAAATCACATGTAGGTGAAGGAAAATACTTTCAACGTGATTGGGCGACTTACATTTCTTAACAAAACACCAATCGATAAGACGATTACTTTGTGCCATTGAAACGAAGAGTTTAGTCTACGAGTCGAAACGTTCGTTGAGATCTTTATTGATCAAATAGTATTTATTTGCTATAAGCGGATTATTTGTTTGGTCATCGATTGCTCACTCATAAAAATACTCAAGCTATCAATATGGATATCAAGTCCACGGTTTGTTCATTGAAAAGGGTCTTGTAAACAAACTGACTCGAACTGGAAGAGTAGATCATTGGGATGGTGTCTGGAATGTTTATCAAGCATTCCAAACATGACAACGTGGTTTTGTTATCATTGTTTAGATTAGGGATTTCAGTCGATTTCATTTAATCGTTAATGTAGAGTTAATAAAACTGCTAGTCTTGTAAACATCATTGAATCGTTTTAGTTACTTTTCAATCAAAAATCTATTTTAGGACCTCCAAAAACTGGATTCCACCGATGAATCCCGTTGTCTTGTTTTGCCACGTTCAATCAAAAAGTTGGTTGCAAAAGCGAAGGTCGGTATTCAAACCGATTTAGCTCCTTTCAACGGTAAGTCGTTTTTTCAATTCGCAATTAATTTGTGTTTAGTCGAAAGTACGAAGATCCGACGGCACGACAACAAACCCGATTGGATGGAAAACATCAACTCCGCCGAGATCCCGCACGAAAACACGGCCATCGGCATTCAAACCGAATTGGCTCCGTTCAACAGTTAGTTTTCTTTCGAAACATTTCTGAATTTGTTTTGTAGTTGAAAACTCAAAGATTCGACGACAGGACGTCAAGAGCGATTGGATGGGCAACGAGCACGTAGTTGAGCATTCGAATGAAATCGCAATTGAAAACCTGAACGACAACTCAACGGATATACCGAACGAAAACTTAACTGAGAATCAAAGCGACATGAACAACGAGGTTCGTATTGACTATTGTTTGTAATCTCATATCTTCACACTTATAGCTAACAAAAGAGGACAAGAAATCGAAAACGTTGTCTCGTCGTGCTGCAACGAATCAGAAACCAATTTTCGCCGTCGATCCCAAAATCGAGTTGGAGGCTTTGCGCAAAGAGCAGAAAGCATGGAACAAAGAGAAGAATCAGCTGCTGAAAACGCAAAAGCTCGAGAAGGCGCAGTTGGAATCAACAAAACAAGAGTGTTCTCAGTTGCGAAACGCGCAGAAAACGATGCAAAAGAAAGAAAACGAATTGACTGACGAGTTGGAACGTGTTCGCAGTCAATTGGAAACCACAAAAGCAAAACTTCAGGAGCGAGAAACTCAACATGCTCGTGAATTGCAGTCGTTGAATGACGTGAAACGTAACTACACTAAAGAGTTGGCTGAGCGACAGAGTGCTATTCAAAAACTTAAAGAACAACTGGATGAACGAGGAAATACGATTAAGAAGTTGGAACAATCGGTTTCGCAGGTTTGTTGACCTCATCGAACTAGCTTCGATAATCGTGTTTTTGATTTCAGGAAAAACGCAGTTCACAGAAAATGGCCGAACGAGCGAAAACTGCCGAAATCACTCTTATGGACAATCGCATCGATCAAGCGGTTCGAAACCTCGAACGAACACGAACTGATTGTGACATCAAAGTTGAGCAAATTGAGCAGCGTTTAGAAGCCGGGTATGTTTAATGGTCGAATTCGACGTATAAAAATTCGACTTCAGAAACCTTAGTGAAACAGAAACAACACGACTCAAAAACGATATTCAAACACTCCACAAGCTTCGAGACGACATTAATCGATTGGTCGAGGAAACTCGTGCCGAAGGTCAAAAACACATTGAACAGTTGCGTGAAGGAAAACAACTTTCACAATTGGGTCGTATTTCATTTACCAAACCTCCGGCCATTCCAAACATAGAACCGTTACCTCCGGTGCGTTTGGCCGTGCCATCTCAAATGCTTCCAATGCCGACTCAAGCTCAAATGGCACAACCGCCTCCGTCGACTCCCGAATTCACACCTCCAATGGCTTCATCAATGAAACACTTCATTCCACCGCATACTCAAGCGCATATGCCTGTTCGAACGCCTCTCAATATTCCGCCACCACAACATTCACCTGCTGCATCGGCTTTCCGACCGTTGAGTAGTGGTCCATCAATGTCGTTGATGGGCGGAAATCCCGTACCTCCGAGTTTCACATCTCAACCACCACCTCCGTTTATGCAACAAAACAAGAGCATTCAACATCAACACATGGCTCCGTACCTATCGCCGGCACAACAATCTCATCCGGAAATTCCAATGTTCATGCCAAGTAAAGTTTTCTTTTAAAAATTTTGAATTCATTTGTGTTTCAGATTCTACAGTTTCCAATCCAATTCATCAAAGTTCAATGCCCGGTCCAATTGGATCACGACCATTGAACTTCCAACCGCAAAAGTCCGCACCGATCGGGGTTTTCAACCACACTTCTGAAGCGTTGAAAGCGCCAAACGGAACCGAACGTTTGGACACTGCTTCCACTTCCTTGACCACTAGTCCACAGGTTGGCATCTCGTCCGGTCGTCGTACGAATGGTACAATGGACGGAGTGCGCTCGTTGTGGGAAGACGATTCGGTTCGTGAAGTCTTCGACAACGCCGATTCGGGACCTCGCAGTGGAACTACGAATGCACGTGGCACACCGAACACTCGTCCCGCCGATCCGACTAGCAACGACATCTGGGGCGGCTATTTTTCGTGGATGTTGGACAAGTAATCGTCGATTTTGTATTCGGATTTCTAAGTATTTCGAGTTGACCGGTTAGCACAATGTTCGTTTTCTACTCCCTACCATTAGACCTTTTTCTACTTTCGTTGAATATGTGTGTGTGTTTATAACGGTTCTCGCAATCTTACTTTTCTCTACCGTTTCTTGAATCGTAGTTGTTAACCGGGGACTTTTCTTTTTTCAAGACTCTCCGCGGTCGAAAGTGTTTTTCGTCGTAATTTCTAAGCTAATTGTTATTAATGTTAACTGACTCGCCAATATGCAATCCCGATATTTACGTTTTGAGTTTGTTGAGCCAGTTAATAAATCTCGATTATCGGTCGTCTAATTCGATGGTGCCTTCAGCTATTGGTTCCTCAACACTCCCTTCCCTCTCCTCTTCGACCACTTCGTGAAGTGGTTGCAAACAATGTAATTAATGTCGTTGCTTTCTTCTAATCAGTCATATGGATCGTTGCCGCAAATCGTTCCACTTTTCTTTGCTTGTCGTCATCGCAAAGTTCTTCCTTTAAAACAAGTCTATCTAAGTAATGTAATAAGAAGGCTGTGTGATTATCGGTCGATAAATTCATTTATCACAGAGTAGAAGTTTCTTGCGAATTAATTCGACAGTCGAGTTCGCCTTCAAAAAGAAACCGAAACATCCAATTGGACGGCAATAAAATTGATGTTCGGCAAAAGTAAGAAACCCAATGTTACCATCTTCTCTCTTCCGTCGTCAATTTCCGCGTTTTTTCTCCACATAACTCACTTTGTTTTGCTTGCGGTTTGTTTCGGGCGTTTTGGTCGACTCGAACGACAGAGTTTTTAGCATTGGAAGTCATAAGAAAACGGTTCATTGGTTATAACGCTGGAGAGAGGTTTGTTAAATGGAAGCTTTCGAGTTTAATGTCCTTAGCTTAGCGAGCGATAACCGCTTTTCTGATTGAACCCTTGAAGTTTTAACTTCCGATTACTTAATTGGTAGTCATTGCGATTCGAAGAACTTCCGATTTGTTTGCACAACAACTTCGAGGAGCTTTCAAGCGTTGAAATAGAAAAGAGATAGAGAACTGAGATTAAGGGGAATTATAAACGCTATAGCTTTTGTTTGAATTCTACGAGAACGCGTTGTGTTTATTCACTTGCATGACATTGACACACTGTTATTCTCAGATTAGAGTTAAAAGACATTCTAATGCATGGAACTTAGACAACTTATTTTGATTTGGGTGATTTTGCGTTCAATTAAGTGAGTCAACAGGTTGTCGGTCGTCGTTCGAACATCCAATATGTTTCAGTTGTTCTTCGTCCCCGTATGAAAAGCTGAAGCAAATTCCACTTCCGTTCAATAGGTCTGAAGAAGCAAGTGTTCGCGTCGGTTTGTATATCGAGAGTCTGGGAAAGTTTCATTCAACAGAAATGGTCGGTTGTATTCAATTAATTGTTTTCTATATTTGAGTCTAGTCGTTTGATGTTGATCTGTACATATATATTCACTGGAGAGATCCTTCGCTCAAACATTCGATGGACGACTATCGTTTGATTTCGAACATTTCCGAGTTCCAGGAAATTTGGTGAGTACAAACACACGACTATTCGACTGTTAGACTTAGGAAACCGGATTTGTATTTGGCTAACTCACGTTCATCCAAATGGCACGATCTTCTGCTTCCAAACTTTAGTATCTTCGTTGATCGTGACGGCAACATTGGTTTTTCGTCAAGGTAAACAGACGTATAGGAGCACTTAAATGGTTAGTTTACAGATACACTGCGACAATTAGTTGCAATTTCGATCTTCGTTTGTTTCCTCTCGATACACAAGAATGTTATTTTCAAATGATCAGTTGTAAGTTTTTTATTCTGATGTCAAGTTAACCAATTCAGATGCTCATACCGCCGACAAACTTCGCGTTTTGTGGTTTGACAACGAACCGATTCGCTATCATCAAGAGATCGGATTACCAGAATTTACTTTACAATCAATAAAACCTTCTTATTGTAACGGTACTTATCGTTACGCCATTACTGAGAAATCGTACAAAGAAGGTAAAGAATATAATTTTGTTTTGAACGTTTTGTATTCTAGGAGTTTTTAATTGTCTTCAAACAAACATCCACTTGAAACGTTCTGTTGCCGTTCATTTGATCGAATCTTATTTTCCTTCGGCAATAATCGTAATGATTAGTTGGGTTTTATTTTGGGTTGTGTCAACTAAATCTGAAGACGTATTCATTTAAACTTGCAGATTGATCGAACAGCCATTCATGCACGTCTAACTTTGTGGTTCACCATTTTACTTTCATTATTTACCGTGGTACGTGGTCGAGAGTTTAAACGAGTTATTTCAATTCTCTAGGGAAACACTGTGCGATCCAACTTACCACCGGTATCTGTTATCAAGGCATTGGACGTGTGGATTGGCGCCTGTATATTCTTGAACATTTGTGCACTTGTGGAGATTGTTGTGGTAAATGAAAAGGTTTGAAGACTATGACATTCAATGCAGTGCAATATCTTCGTACGACGAGCCAATCGACACGAAAAGATGGCTCAGAACATGTCGCTGTATGCTCCAAAGTCTCGACCTCCATTCTCCACATCATTTAGACGTCGACCATCTATCGACAATCTCACTCTATCGTACTACGAAGAGAATGAAACACGCTTGCAAGTTCACAACTCGCCACGTATTCAAGAGCTTAAAATCGGTTACGAATGTACACGCAAAGCATTTCAAATCGATCGTTTAAGTCGAATAATTTTTCCTGCTTGTTTCTCCGTTTTCAGTTTACTATATTGGTTGTTCTATTTATTGCAAGCAAAGTGAACGTATTTGACAATGTACTCAACTTGTTTATGAACCGAATTCAATTGATAAGATAGTTGGTAGACACAAGAGATCTAATATAACACGAATCGATGAGCTCGAAGACGATAAACGCAGTCTGCCGGAAATGTGATTGGCATTAAAAGAATCAAAAAATTGTTGTAACAGAAGAGCAATAATCAAAGAACAACCCGTTTGTAGGAAGTTTTGGCAATGGACTCTCATATAGACACATAATGTTGTGTATGAAAAGACAATAAGTTAAACGTGTGCGAAGATCAGTTTGTGGATGGAGATTGTATTCATTGGATTGAGGATCTGATTCGAATACAAGTGTTCGTTGTAGAAAGTTGTTGAGTCTTTTATGCAGAATATTGCCGTGGTTCAGTACCGTGAGTGTAACCGGCCCCAAAAAAGATCGAATGCTTTCGAGCGTCGTCGTAACAGTAAAGAAGTTTTACGAGAATTCGTTTAAAAGCACGTTTAAAATCACGATTAAAAGCATAGATACAAGGATTGGCTGTTGAGTTCGCATAACCCAACCACGTAACCGCCTAAACTCAAAATGAATTGGTGAGAAAGTCTCGAACAAACTTGAAAAACAAATGGTGGGAAGAAGGTCGGGAATAACGACCTGATAATGTTCACGATGAAAAATGGCAGCCAACAAATTAAGAAGGTTCCCATGATTATGCCAAGTGTAAGTCTGAAAGTTAAGTTTTGACAAAAGAACCAACTCATCAGTTCACCTCGCTTTGTGATCGGACACCGAACGACCGGCAGAAGTTGTGGTTGGTTTTCTGGAAGCGTCCGAAATATCCGGAAACTGAAAGACCTTTAGTGGCTATTGTCATCTTGCATTCGATCAACTCTTCTTTTTTAAACTGACCAACATCGATTCGACGTGTCCTTGAGAGTCGTGTTCGGGTGTTGCCAACGGTACTCTGTTGTTGTTCATCATCGGAGAGCTTGGAATCTGATGCGCATCGCCGTTTCCGTTGCACGAAACGTCTTGATATTCCAACGCTGCGTGTGTTGCCTGAAAAACAAACAACAATAATCGAATGGCAAACAGTCGATGAAGAGTCTCGAAAAAAAGAACCAAACAGAAAATGTTAACTGCATTTCTGCGTACTTTTAACTCAAAGAGCAGCAAAGGAAAATGTTTCAGTTGAAACCGAAGAAGCAAAACGTTTAGCATACGATTTGAGATTACGACAAGACGATCCCATGAGGTTCCCAACACAACTTAGTTGAGAACTCAATTGTTAAAAGACAAATTGAACTCAAGAAACTTTAGCGTTTAAAATCAAAGTTAGCAAAAGCAATAGAACGTTTAGGTTGAAGTATTAGGTTGTTCAGTCGACTCGTCGTTTTATGGTTCTTGCGGTAATTTTTTGGAGTTAAAATGTGCAAAGCTTACAACTACTTGTCTAATACGGTCGCTAGCAAGTTGCATAATCAAAATCGAAGTTGCCTGTTTTAGCTGTGCTCGAATACTTCGCACGTGCATTCGTGCGTAAAGATACAATTTCGTATACAAAAGAACCATGATAGTTGCCGGAAGGAAGAAGCTGAGAATCGAACTGATGATCGCGTACAACGGACGCAATTTCAATTGACATGTTGGTCTGAAAATGGAAGTTTATATTCGATGACTAGTCTGGTCAACTCTTCGCGTTGTTCTTAAACAAACCTGTAAACTAAATCATGAGTATAAGACAGCACATGCAGAGTTTCATTTTCGATCAGCTCCTCTTCGTTTTCACTTGCAAATCCAACAATTATTTGCGCTAAGCCAATCAACAAAGATATCAGCCAGATGACCACAATAACCGTCAGAATCAAACGTTTACTGCTGTAGGTCGCGTATTTCATCGGTCGACTAATATGGCAGTAACGATCGAAGGCGATAGCGCAAAGATTCAAAATTGACGCCGTACAACAGGTGATGTCACAACAAGTCCAGAAGTTGCAATAAGCATCACCGAACGGCCAATAACCAAGTAGGTCATTTGCGGCGGCGAATATCATCACCTAAATATCGACTAGTAATTGCTTGTAGTTTTGCATTTCAGGTTCAATTTTCCATTCAAATTGAAGTGCGCTTTTGCTCGTTTGCTTATTCTTATTGGGAACAGTAGGAAATGTCGTGGGAAAATGCTGTGCAGACAAACACAAACAATGGAATCAGAAGAAAGTAACTTATAGGGAAATTTTCAGTGTCCAGTGGAATTGTCTCCAAATTCTCTGCAATAATTGTTTTGCTTGCATGAGATCTCCTTTCAAATTGCTTGCTTTTACGTCAACTCCTAAGACCATTCGTGGCAAAAGTTCAAGAGTCAAGAGAACGGCCAAGTCAAGTGTAATTTGATTCCCAAATAAAATACCATCAAACCTCAAGGACTTGATGTTTCCATTGTGAGAACGTTAAACAAAAGGCACTTCTTTTGAATACATTGAAATGAACACCAACTGATCATCCCGAACTCACCAGAACACTAACGAACAAGTCAGAGACTGCCAGAGAGATTAGAAACAAATTCTCCGGTTGAGCCTGTAGCTTTCGATCAATAAGAACCGCCATACAAACGAGAACATTGCCGCCAAGCGCAAGGAGTATTAGCGACGTGAACAGTAGACATAAGAGAAGATCAATTACAAGCATAATCTTTGACGTGCATTCATTCGCCGTTAAATCGGGTTGATAGCGTTCGAAATCGGTAATGTACTCAATTTTCAACACGTTGAATGGTCTGAGTAGTATTCAAAAGTTTGTGGACCCGTACAAAGGGCGAATATGTGCGATCAAGTTCTAAGAGCTAGACATCCACTCAATAGTTTTTAGTCACCTGAAAACAACCAATTAAACACGTGGCTTGTAGTACGAGAACACGCCCACAGATTGCGCGATATTCACACAAAACTTAAAGACAATTTTAGAGATTCAAGAAGCGTTTTCAAGTTCCAAAATACAAAATCTCGATTGCCATTAACATAGAGACGAGCAAGAGGTGGACTGACAGCAAGCTAAAAACAATAAGAGTTAAATAAATCAAAGTGAACAGAAATTTTGGCGGCAATCAAGTGCAAGCGGCCACTTAAATTGCTTCAAAGTACTCTTCTGAACTCTTTTCTTTACTTGTTGCTCAGCCACCGGGCTCTTTTTTCGCATTGGCTCCGCCTTCGTGGTCGTTGAGTTGGCAAACGAATTGATTGCGAATTTCGTTCGTTCTCCTCGCTTACCAGACACAAACAACGCACGTATATTGAACGGATATCAATCAAGTCGAGCACACGAAACATTTTGTCTCGGTTCGAACTCATGTATCATTCCTTCATCGTCCAAACCAAATCGCCTCGTCCATCGCACCGAGATTTCGACTTCTCGCCCAAAAAGACCACCCGTTGCGGACAAATATGGAGCGGCAGAGTGACAAGAATACGCGCCATAACTCGCAAACATCCTCCCGACCGCGACGTGAAAGAAGCCACCCGAACACCAAGAATACCCCAAAAGTCAAAGTGGTTACCAACGACGAAGTCAACGCACGGAAACCGAGACCTTCGTTCTTAGTTCCCGCGTTTGTTGACGAACAATTTCGCCTTCGTCTTTGCATCATAAATCCATTTTGTTGGCGTCAGCGGATATTTACACCTCCACCGTTTGGGCACCTTTTTTGTTTGAAATTCAAATGAAAGTAATTTGAGAGAGAAATCGGTTAATGGCTTCGAACATGAATTCACGACTCAATTGAGGTTTCCAGAGTATTAAGAATGCGAAAAACAAAAGACAATGCATGGAACTTTGAGGGCTTTTTAAGATCAAATTGCTTTCAGAATCTAATGATAACATCGAATTTACACTCGACGGAATAGTTATGGAAAACTGTTACATTCCCGATGAAAAGTTTTTCTACTATTTCCAACTCTTTTGCAAAATCGAATGTCCACTAAAACAACAAACCTTTAAACGAACTTGTCCGGGCAGAATCTGCGTTGTGTGTTGAACCGTAAAACAAAAATCCGCATAACCATTACTCAGCATTCGGTTATTTTGAATTCGTCAATGAATCTCAAACAAACAACCTTAGCAACACCCGAAGTTTAATGCAATCATCAGACTTGACGTCAACATTGCAAGGGATATGTTCAGAGTTAAACGAATATCGAAAAACTGTTGCATTGTAAAACAAGAGTTCTATTCGACAATGTGAACATGACCTTTCGAAGAAATGGTTCGTACGTGCTATCGACCAAGAAGCATCAGTGGAATCGGCCTCGCGAAGCTAATGGTGCTAATCAACGGCGGTGAGTCGACACATGAGCAGCATGGATAATTCGAACATCAACAAACAAATGCCACAACAAAACGTGTTTAGAATAGCAAAAACAAATTACGCGCCTCATCGAACAAAACCTGAAAATAACCCACATATCTTCAGTTAAGAAGCTTCAGCAATCGCTTATTCGATTAGTTCGAATAAGTTCGTCCTATTTGGTGAGTGTAATCGTTTCCTGTAAGACAAGACTGCCGTTTATAGTCAACGTATGTTCTCGAAAATTATCTCAAGCCTTCGCACGTTTGCTTGTTCTTTCAAACTTTGAGGAGCACTCCGTTGGTTTTCACAGATTAGCTTCTCGGAGCTAAGGCGCAAAAACATGTTTTAATTGTTTGTGCCAGAAAAATTGTCGAGTGTTTTAGAACCTTCTCGGTTTTGCAAACAATTATTGTGTAACGTTTGCAGAGAAGTCTAAAAACGAAACCACGAAGAACAATATCAGCAGTCATTCTTTTGGCAATATTTTTGTTTTAACGATATGACTCCCAACCCCCAGATACGAGATGAACACACTTCGTAAGGACGATTTCGAAGTTAAACCTCTTGAATGCAACCAAACGCTTAGTGGCCTCCGTTTTAATGAGCGAGTTGACATCGACACGGAAGTCGGTATTCACTCTTTTCATCCACTTTTTTGTTTCGTTCAACGTCCGCTTTCTATCTCCGTCATATTGCGAACGGTAAGCGTATCGACCATCGCGATGAATGACGAGCAGTGGAAAGAAGACAGTAGAAGAAACCCAACGTTAACTTTGTTCAGCTAAAATACCGCGTGCAGTTTTTCGCATTTTTTTCACGACAAATAACGATGGGAAATGCAGAGGCGGAAAGGATGAAACCAAAACTCGAAAGCTCGTTTCGAGTATTATTCACGTCTTCAAAAGAATATCGAAGTAGTTACCAAAAACGGTATTCCCATTGACTTTCTTTTCGAAATTGCCAACTTTCTCAACAACAAAAGGTTTAGAGATAAGAACACACGTGAAGAACGTGGAGATGGCTAAAATTAGAGCTGAAATTTGAATGTCAAACACCTGAATCGGCTCATCGAATCCACTGCAAAACAAAAAACACATCTCCGGTTATTACGAAAATTGACTTCGACATGAACCACGACTACAGATTTGATTACTAGAAAACAACTTCAAGGATCAAAAAAAGCACGTAAACACAAGAAATGAGGGAGAAATATCGTAAAGTAGACCGCAAACATTCTCGTCGTCCACAGCCGAAATCTTCGCTTCAAAATTTTAGCTAATTGATCAAGCGTTAACGCGACTTCCTCAAGAATAATAAACGAAACAAAAGCTTTCGATACCGATGTTTCAGTCGACCGTAAACATTCTTGTGGATGCAAACAACTGACGTAATGGTCAGTACAAAACTACATAGTCGGTTTTGTAGTTCGCTTTCTGGTTTTCGGTGTTCATTCGCACGTTTGTGGCTTCGTAATCTGTTCGCTCGGACTCCACGTCCTACAACCCTAGAACACAACGACATTTGATAGAAAGAATGTCGACCTTGTGGCCGAAAACAACGCGCTTTAAAGTCGGCATCTACGAGGCGATTAAAAACAAATGGAAGACGACACGGAAGCAAAAGGCAAAATCGCCGTGGAAACTTTTTAGGACCGAAACATCTTCGCGTGGACAATGACCGCTCTTTTCGTATGTAAACATTGTCATTTATATTGTTCCAAAAAAGAAACATGTTCGTACGCTCCGGGCAAATGTCCTTGTAAGAACATTGTCGCTTAAAGAACTTCAACCTGAAAGTGATTTTACGCAAAACAAAGTCATTTCCAACTGACAAAACCCAACTTTATTACATCATTTTCTGAACTACGCCAATGGCTAATCCCGTTGTGTCGTCCTATCGACCAAAAAACATCGAATCAACAAACTTTCGATTATTAGTAAATGGCTTCCAATCGGCTTCGGTTGTTCGAGATACACGTAAACCGAATACGAGAACTCTTTCATCTCCGAGTATGAAGTGGTAATCCGAATTCGGTTTTCTCGCACGTAATCACGAGAAGATTTACAGTTGTTTTCGAAGAACGGAAGAAGATGAATGATCAGTAAATAAGATGTGAGTTGAATGAAAAGTTTATCAGACTCGTCGATCAACTTCCGAGTAACTTGAATTTGACGATTAATCAGCCTGTGTACTTCTATCCCATCTATCAAGTTGTTATGTTGAACTTGAAGGTCATGTTCATTCAATCCAACCGTTGGCTATGCAATCTACATGCTGCTCGAAAATTCAAGCAGCCAAGAAATTGGCCAATTACCAGAATTCGTAGTGAGGAAGTGAATTTTAAAGAATATACAATTTGTTTGGCTCTGTTTCTGTGTTCACGAGCTATCATTCCGTTCGCTTTCGACTACCCGTGTTATGATTGCCAACTCAAGTGTTGAGATTTTCGAGCTTGTTTTCGATATAAACGCCGTAGGCTATGGAAAACGAATACAACTCTTCGTTCTTAACAACAACAAACGGACGACAAACATGGGAATTGAATTCATTTAATTCGGGAATGAAAGAAAGACGTGAAGTCCGAGAACTTGGCCGTGAATCCCTGAAGAATTTTTCCGAATTTCAATGTAAATGAAGATGGAATAGTGCGCGATAGGCTTCAATGCGCAGTCGACGTTGGAGCAGACACAAATTAAAATCACAGACGGAAAAGTAATTAGACAAATTAGAAGCCCAATACATAAGCAAAGTTCGATTTGCGGAAACTTTGATTGTTGGGCCAAAACACACGAACATGTTCGACGTCTTTCGAAGGTCAAATTAGCAATCAGATGGGTCACAAAAACAATTCGCAAAATACGGTAATAAGCTTCTTCTTCATGAAGACACTCACACCTTCCGAGTGACTGTCGTCGGCACTTTACTTACGATCATAAAATTTAGGTTCGAAAAGTGTGGTTTCCGAGAAACATACGAAAATCTCAGTTTGCATTTCATTCGCAATTCGTCTGAAGAACGGCGCGAAAGACGATTACAGACAACCCAACTCGTCAAGAGCAACACGCATCTAACCAAGTTGCCGAGTTCGAACCTCAATTCCCTGGAGACCGTCAAAAACAACCGCAGTGAATGTTCTTGGCG
This sequence comes from Aphelenchoides besseyi, assembly GCA_024699855.1. Taxonomy (NCBI): domain Eukaryota; kingdom Metazoa; phylum Nematoda; class Chromadorea; order Rhabditida; family Aphelenchoididae; genus Aphelenchoides; species Aphelenchoides besseyi. Next base: position 14,794,045 of record JAMPIQ010000002.1, read on the forward strand.
CGCAAAACGAATAAGAAGTTTGAATTTGCAACTAACAACTAGTGTACTGATAATCGAAAGTTCATTGTTTGTAGCAATAAATTTCACCGAATAGGTAGCTCCAGTAAGGATTGAAGATGTTCGGAGAATGCTAGAAAAGATATCCCGACTAATGCACTTATCAAAATTTGCCCTTGAAGTTGACCGATTGAACTGAAAAGCCAGAGCAACTATAACGGAATCTGAAGGGTAAAAAGTTCGCATTCGTGGATTGTTGTTGCAATTTATAGTCGGACACTTGGCCCTAAAAACGATATTTTATGATGGTAACATGTGGGTGTATTCGTATACAATCACTCTCCAGACAATAATCGCGAGTCCGAGCAATCGAGTGTTTGCTTCGACTCAACGAAACATCATCCACGTCCCAAAGTCTTCCGTTTTGATGTCACAAAGACACTTGTACGAGAGCACGCTCAAAGAACTGAATCTACGAGATGTTTGATTTGTAAGGAATTCTTTTACAATTAGCAAAAATCTCCTTCACAAGCACGAAATTTCATGCGCGAAAGTAATTTGTCTTAGTCGAGTGTCCGAAAGCAAAATGGCCGAATGTTTCCAATGCATAATCTTATTCATCTTCGAGTATTTCTTTTAGCATTGAATCTACGAAGCCAGAAGGTTGTTTAAGCTAATGAGCGTATGCAAATAAGTTTATAGTCGTTTAATACAGACCAGCAATTACATTCGTCAAATTATTTATTGAATATTAGGACGCCATTTAAATATTTGATACAGAGCCAAGGCATGACTTTGTGGTATTTTCTTGCGCAATAACCGAGCAATCTAACTACGATCCTTGAGCTGATTCGAAAGCCAATCCAATCCTTCGTACAAACCGTCGCCGGAAGTGGCGCACGTCGATTGAATGTACCAATTGCGATTTCTCATTTGGTGAAGACCCAACTTGTCCGTAACTTCGGCCGCATTCATGGCGTTCGGCAAATCCTAAACACAACGATTTCGACTCTATTCTCCTATCCTAATTACCTGTTTGTTTGCGAACACGAGCAAAACGGCATCACGAAGCTCGTCTTCGGCCAACATGCGAATCAGCTCTTCGCGTGCCTCGTCAATACGATCACGATCGTTGCTGTCGACAACAAAGATCAAGCCTAAAAGCATCGAATTCACAGTAGTTCAAACGTTATACCTTGCGTATTCGAGAAGTAATATCTCCATAACGGTCGAATTTTGTCTTGACCTAAACGCAAAGAATCAGAAACTCGCCAATCTTTTCAGCTCACCGCCGACATCCCAAACTGTAAACGAAATGTTCTTGTACTCCACGGTCTCAACATTGAAACCTAAACAACGAGAGAGTGGAAATCAAGTTAAATGCAAACTCACCGATTGTCGGAATGGTGGTCACGATTTCACCGAGTTTGAGTTTGTACAAGATGGTCGTTTTTCCGGCAGCATCCAAGCCAACCATCAATATTCGAACGGCTTTCTTGCCGAACAAACGTCCAAGTACCGACGAAATGGTCAAACCCATTCTGCTACGCTACGAAGAATACCAGTGTGGAACCCGATTGATTCGAAAAGAAGCACTGCGCGTATAACCGCAGATGAGTTCTTCAAACGTTTACTGAAAAAATTGGACGTCAGATAATCGCGAAACTTCCACGTGGATTCGTAGACGCGTTGATTTTTAGGATCGTGACCAATCGCGATTGGTTTTTAAATCAGAAAGTTTCTCAAAAATTTTCACTCGTCAAAGTTTCTTCAAGTTAAAATAATCCGGATTTCGAAACCAAAACTCGCGATGTAGGCGGCCAAATCGGCGGTTGGAGAACGAGAACGAAACTGAAATGCAAAAATCAACCCCCAAATATGAGCAGCGTGGCGTTCCAGCTCTTCAACCCGCTCGTGTCGCTCCAACATATGTGCACACTAAAACGTCGTGTTGGCATTGAACGCCACGAAATCGCCTGTGATTCCAAATCGCGTCGAAACTCAGATCTCATCTTTAGCGGAAGTTTAATGAAGTTGCTAGATGCTTTAACTTAAGATTCACACGAAAACATCTTTTAACTGTTATATTTGACCAATTAACTAGCAGAATTCAGTTATTTCAACTAAACGAAAATCGTTTGTTGCTTAACATTTTGCGGTAGTTCGTAACGGGTTTTGCTTAAACATACTTTTGAATACATGGTTGTTACCACCTATAAACTGTTGGTTTCCCTTCTAAAATTCAAATAAAAACTTCTTGTCGATGTCGTTTTTTTGTTTGATTTTACATTTCTATCATTTGTATCCTTTGGTTTTTAGTTTAAGATCAACTCATGAGTTGGACTTTTGGATTGTGGTCAGAATTTTTGGTTTAAAAAACTTTTTATGTGAAAGAAATGATCTTAAAGTTTCAGCGTGGTGCGCTTCAACTGTTTGAGTTGTGCGCTCATCGGAGAGCCAACTCTGACCCGACGGTTAGTCGACGTGTCGTTATTTCGCTGTCTCGATTTTAAAAGCATTGTCATTCAGTTGATTTGGTGTTATAAGTGACTTTAATTTTGTATTCATTACGTGTTCCACTAATTCCATTCTTCTCATTGGCTTGTACACTTCAGATTAAACAAACTTGCGGAATGAAGTCGTGGATTTACTCAACAGCCATCCTCTCGTTGATGTTAGTTGTAACGGCAACTGAAGAAGCATGTCCAGGTTGAGCTCGACTTTAGGATTTTGTATGAGCAGATCTTTTCAGTGTGCACGAAGGTTTTAACGGATGTCATAGCCAAAATCCCATCAGACAAGAAAAGCGATCAGAATGCCATCGACAAAATCGTTCGATCTCATTGCAAAGATGCCAAAGGTAAAGAAAACAAACTGGTGAGTTGAATTGTTTCACTCGTTCATTCGTTCGTTGTTTCAGTGCTTCTACATTGGTGCGTTGCCCGAATCTGCCACTTCGATTATGAACGAAGTAACTAAACCGCTTTCCTGGTCGATGCCTGCATCTAAAGTTTGCGAGAAGTTGAAATCAAAAGACGCTCAAATCTGTGAATTGAAGTTCGGTGAGTGAACTCGGACGTTGTAATAATCGAAATTGTCATTTCAGATAAGGGAGTCGATTGGAAAACGGTCGATCTTAAGAAACTCAAAGTAAAAGATCTGAAGAAGATTCTAGAGGATTGGGGTGAAACGTGCAAAGGTTGTACGGAGAAAACCGAGTTCGTCGCCAAGATCAATGAGTTGAAGTCGAAATATGTGAAAGAAGAACTCTGATCGAAACATTCACGAATCTTATTCTAACGTTTTTGTATCGTATGGTAATTGATTGTTTGTTGTTATGAATTTTTTGGGTAACTGATTTCTGTGCAAACCAAAGAGCAAACTGGGTCTTTCAATTTGGTGTTATTGCTTTTTGGTTGTTTAGTGTCCTCAAAATGTTCGCGGTTATCATTCTTTCGGCATTGGTTTAGACGTAATGGTTTGAATCGTAGGTTTTCTAAACTATTCACCGATCTTTGCATTCGGACACTTGTTGTCCAATTAATTTATTTTTGTTTATCAATAAACGACGGTAATTCGACGTTGACTTGGCAGCAGTGAGTAAATCAAGAGGAAACTCAATAGTGTGGTCGAAGATTTACGACCACGTATCGCATCGTATTCCTTCTCGAAAGCACTCAAACCGAACAGTTCGGGTTCATTCATCTCAAGTCGATGAACTACGTGGTCGAAATGGGCGCGCGGCGGTTCGTTGGATTTTACGGGGGACCGCATAGTGGCATTTCTGGCCAACGGCAGTTTTCCCTCCTTCTTCGGACCGACCGCCCGAAGTTGTACGACGACGACCATTTTCGTGCTCTTCGGGTTTTTTTTTCTATCGCTGTGCGTTTTAGCGTTGGTACTTTTTTCTTTGGCTCGTCCCCAATGTCGTCGTCCATGTTTCGGCATTCGAAGCGACTTGTTTGGTCCACGAGGCTGATCGGGTTGGCGCGGCTTGTAGGCTCGTCGCCGTGTGCTTCAGGCGTTGAAGAGAGAGGGAGAGCGGATATTTCCGTAAAGTACTCAATTGGGCGTTTTCGTTCACTTTTTCCACCACGTTGCTCTTTTTCTACTTGTCCATCTTCTTGTTGCCGTCTATCCGTTTTTGTGTTTTACGATGCCACAAAGTGAGATGGGGGACACAAACTTTTTACGATTTTAATTTTGGGACAAAAAGTACGATTCCCGTGCGATTGTCTTCGTGTCCAGAAAGCAAAGTGACAACCAAAAAGGCTTTTAAATTGCTCGAACAATTACGCAGTCTCTGGGTAATGACTTCAAAATCGTGCATTCAAGTTGTTCTGTTCTCTGTACTTTTTTCCATAACTCTGTGCTTGCATTAAGATGATTAGTTTTTGTTGACGCCTTAGACTCCTTTTGCAGCTTATAAGATGGCTAGTTTTCAATTAGGCTAAAAGCTGTTTATTCAGTTCTTGGTGTTCACGGTCATTGGACTCACGGCAAAGACATAAATGCGGAATGGTGATTTGAGAACGCATTTTGCCACAACTGTGGTGTCCACGTCATCTCAACGGTTTGCCTTCGTGTCGATTGATCGTGTTGATTTGACACGCTATGCTGCCTTATAATGAACCGGGTACATCTACGAATAACACTGCCTATTCTCAATATCCGTCTGCCCAACATACCACTGGACATCATTCGAAATATTTGAACACTGCCCCGCAAACTCAACATCCAAATTTCGGACGATCCAAACCGAACAATCTTACCGGCAGCGCTCTACGAGCTGGTACTGATAGGTTAGGTCATCTTGTTTTATATTGTTAACAATTGAGTTCTAGTCATTACTTACAACAACAACGTAATTATCTGCCAAAATCTGTTCAACCACAGCATTACAAGAAGCGACCTCAACCACCGATGCAACCTTCTGAACTACATCAACGACGTATGGACACACTTCATTCGATGCGGTAACTTTTAACGATTGAAATGAACGAATGTAATTTTTTCAGTAAGCACCGATCACTTGATGGTTCCGTGTTTCTGAACGAGCTCGACAACCCAACAGCACAGCGAATACCTCCACCGCCATTATATGATAACGCGGAAATGAATCCACGCGATCCTTCTTTCAATCTTCCACACGCCGCTTATGATACCAACTACGATCAGCAGTCATATCAACGTTCAAGAGCGTACGGTCAACCAGAAATGCAAGGTTATCCAATTAGATAGTGAGTTTTTAATCTTTTTGCTCCTCGGATTGTTTATTTAATTTTAGCGACGATATTTCACTCAACCCTCAACCACCGACCAAAATGATGCCACAGTTCGCAGACGATCTTGACTCGTTACGTCGCGATAATATGGCGTTGAATCAGAAGCTGAACTACATGATGAACTCGATTCGCACGTTTTGGAGTCCCGAACTCAAACTCGAACGTCAACAACGCAAAGACGAAACAATGCGTTTAGCTGCTTTTCAAGACAAAGTCATGCAACAAGCTGCGGAGATTCAACAAATTCGGAATGAGTTGGATCGTCGCGAAAAAGAAATTGGGCAACTTCTTTCGGATACCGATTTGATGGACATGCAAGACGAGCTTCGACATCTGCGTAAACATCTCACTCCAACAACGAGCAGCGGAATATCGAGTTCACGACACGACGCGTTTCATCATCAGCCGACCTCTTCGCAACAACAAATTCAACCTCGAGATTACACCGAAAAGTCGTTGTCTGCTCACGAGATTCATACGCTAAAGATGAAAATGGAACGAAGCGAAATTGCATTGGCAGAAAAACAACGAGAGTTACAGAATGCAGAAATTAAGTAAATAGCTTTACTCTCTTCAGTATTCTCATCGGATAACCTTTGACTATAATTCGATAAACGTCAAAAATTTTCAGACTCAAAAACGCAGAAGAACAAAACAGTGAGTTGGAGAAACGTTTCGAAATCGTCAGTCGTTCGAATGCCACCAACGAGTCTCAACTCAAATTACTACAAGACGACTTGAATATGCTACGGTCGAAATTGGAGACTCGCAATCAACTAATCGAAGGAAAAGAAAAGACAATCAAGTTGCTCGAAAAGGATCTTGATCAACTTCGACAGCAAATCCAAGAAACTGGACAAGGCATTCAGGTGATTTTTGAGGATTTCAGTCTTTAAATTGTAGTTCGCTTATCGTCTTGATAATTTTTCTGTTTAGACTCAAGATCACAGAAACAATCAATTACAAATTCGCGTTGACCAATTGGAAACACTGCTGCGTGAACGTGATGCCGATGTTGAACGTCTGAAACAACGACTATTACAACAGCCAAGTAGTCGAATCGAGCAGGAACTTCAGCAGCGTATTGAGAATCTGGAGATTGACAATCGCAAACTGTTGGAGACTATCGATACCGTGCGTAAAAGTGGCGACGCAGAAAAACAACAACAAGTGAGTTTGCTCATCATTCAAACTACTAACCGAACACAAAAACTTGTATTTAACTTGAACTCAATGCAAACTCACTAATCACGTAGTTGAACACCGTAGACAAGCACTTTTTCTAGCTACAAGCATTTCAAGAAGAAACTCGTCAACTTCAAAGGACTATTGAATCGCTTCAGAAGGAATTGTCGGACCGTCAAATCCTCTTAGCGTCGCAGAACGAAAAGATTTCTCAATTTGACAGTCAACTCAAAGCTCACAGAGTTGCGGAAATCGGTGGTGGCATTGATGAAAGTGGAATTGGAACAACAACAGGAGTCTGTACACGTTCAAATCTTCCGATACAATCGACAAACTTATTGACCATGAGTAGTGGAGTAGACAAAGGAAAGCGAACAGGTGAGTATGATGTTAGATGCTTCCAAATTTTTGCTTTTTTAGATTATTCGAACGAAACTTTACAAAAAGAATTGGAGGAAACACAAAAAGAAATCGGGCATTTGCTTCAGAAGATTCAAACGTTGGAACGAGAAAAACTGGTTCTACAAAACAAATGCAAAACCGGTGGTTATGATAACCCGTCCGGATTGGCTAATGGGAAATTAGAATCGTCTAGCAGTTTGAGAATAAAAGGTGAATCAAGTGCACTGAAAATGAGGTACCACCAATTATAATACACGATTTCACGATGCTCTTTTCAGAATCGATGAACTCGAAGAAGCTCTTCGCGAGTCGGTTGGGATAACGGCTGAACGCGACAAACAAATCACTGAGCAAAAACTTCTCATTCAGAAAATTTCCAGCCAAGTAGCCGAAGCTTATCAAGATCCGAATCGTCGTTTAAGAGGCACAGGCAAAACTGATGCCGAACAGAAAGCTTGGGACGAAGAACGACAACGTTATCAACGCCAACTTGTAAACTTAAGGTACTATCTTCAATGTTTTCATTACGATTTGCAAATTTCAGAAAAGAGGTCACGATGGCGGCCATACGCGAAAAAGAAGCGTGTATTCAGTTGTTGCAAGGACCTCCCGATTCAACCAAAGAGAAAATCGAGATTTTGGCGCGACAGAAAGAACAACTTCGCCATCGACTGTTAACTCAAAACAGTGAGTCCTATAGCACCGGTGAAAACGGTCCATATCTCGCGAATGTTTGGCTTGCCGCTCAACAACCGACAGTCGGGGATTACAGCAATTTGAATGCACCGAAAACATTTGGCAAAACAATCAGCAGCGGTCAACGCGTTCAACCTTCGTATAGCAATTATGTTCAAGGAACTGGTGCTGGAACAATTCAAAATGGTACGAGTTGTTCTAATCCATGTAAACTATTTATTTAGGAATCATGGCTGGAGCACCGACTTCTCAGGTTTCCATTTCAATTCCACCATACGGAAGTGTTCCTTCGGCGCCGGCATCGTTCACTTATGGCACTAAAGTGACGAATTTTGCACGACTAATGAATATGTTTTTTTTTAGATTGATAGTGCCGATGATGGAATTTGGGCCTAACGATTACCTGAAACTACTGAAACCTCACAATTTTGTAGACTTTTGAATAAAAATTTAATTCTGCTTTCTTCATATATTTTATTTGCTTAAATCAAGATTATGAGTATTTCAATTAACAAACCAGTCGATTCTGTCTTAAGCGATATGTGAGTGGAGAACGTTGATTACCTGGCGATCTTCAATTCTTAAAGTGCATAAGCTTAACCCACTCACAATCTCTTAGAGAACCAGTGATTGTCACTCTCCTAATGACCTCAAAAACTCCTTCACGAAAAGGTATTCGACAGATTTACATTTTTGAGGAATCCTCGATGTTAAGGATTTTAATTACTTAAGTTTTAAAGACGATGTTTCAGGTTTCGTATGAATTTTATAGCGTGATTTAAACAACCCAAACTTTAAATTTCAGATGAAACACAAAAGTTCCATAGGTTAAACACACGCTCCAGTGTATGGGCTTGTCAAAAGATTCCAGTCCGGATATCATGGTGAACTACAATTAAACTGCTGGCTTGCTTTGAAAGTTCAGTCAACTCAATACCTTTGCTGGGCATATGAGATGCTCAAGATTTCATAGTGGAAATTAGGTCAAGACTTGACTTCTTTGAAAAACGAATCTTTTAATTTTAGAAAAAGCACTGATATTTTGCAAGCTCAACTTGCTTCCTCAGGTGTTTGGGGTCGTTGGAAGACATCAATCCGGATATCGTGATGGAAGTGCAAACAAGCTGCTGGCTTCTCACGGAAGTTCCGCAGCCGACATCTGGCTTCGCCGAGATCCTTAGAGATTTGATCGTTTTATGCGACCTTTATTGTCCCTTCCCACGAATCCGGGAATCTTCATCGAAGAAGACGAATGAACCAGTTGCAAACCGAGAAATCGGAACTGTTGGTCATTTCGAATAAGAAGTTCTATACCTACAATATTAACATCAGAGCTCTGCAGGACCATCTGCGTGTTCTTCTTGACGATGCAGATTCGTCGCGCACTGCTGCGGTTTACATCAATTCGAAGGAACTGTTGTATCTAATCGTTGAACAATCGGCAGACAAAGGAGTTCGTGTATCGAAACTCAAAGCCAAAGTTGTAGAGGCGCGTGAGGAAATTCTCTCGTCCTTCCATTCCTACTAATCTTTTGTCTACTTCTGTACTGATGATCGCGAAAATAAACTGATCACTAAGACTGTGAAGTTTATCAGTAGAGCAGAAGGTCAAGGTTATTACTTTGTTCAGCTTATTCAAACTAACTTTAAACGAGCAGTTTTTGTGATTGAACCCTGTGGTTTTTACGATTTTGATGCTTTGATGGTGTGCTTCATTCGAAGAAGCAGGTTTGGGAGATCTGAGCGTCTCATTCTAATAGCACATGTTTTGTTCTCGCAGTTACTGATCACTGGGTCAACAAGGATGAGAGTTGCTACTTGGACAACTTTCATTCATAACTAAAACACAAATTAAAAGAGACATTTAACTGTCAGAATCCAACGAATTCTTAGACTCAAAGACTTATGAAATATAGAATGGAACTCCAAACTCCAGAATCTCATCTATCCGAAATAAGCTCCTCTACGGTTGTTCAGATTCTTCACGTCTTCTGATCGCATTTTTCGATCTCTGCTTTGGTCTCAAATCCCTTAAGCACAGTGATGTGAGTTCAACTAAACCAACAACAACACGAGACGGCGATTCTGAGCGTTTACATGACCAGAAACACTATCATAATCTTCCTTATTTTTAGCTACAGATCTCAAGTCCGATTTCTACTGCTAATGAGCTGATTGATGTACAATTAACAGTAATAATTGCAGTGATATTAAGTAGTTGTTCCTGCAAATTATAGCGATTGAGACCAACTAATATCGTTGTTGTAGTCGAATTCACAGGACTCAGTTTTGAGTATGTTTTCGATTCCAATTCTGCTCTCGATCAAGCTCAGCTGCCCAAACTCATAGAATTATAATCTTCTAAACTTATTAACTAGTATGTCAATTTAGAGCTCTCCATCACTAACAGGAAGAGCTGCACAAACTTTTGCAATTTTGAGCGATTTTTGACGGATTGTTCGGCTTTGAAGATCCTCACATTTCTCTCTCATTTATGCGGTGGCTACAAGTTTGGACACGCTGAATAGCCAGACTTTTGGACTTTCTATCAATATAATATGACTACTAGTTGTTGCCAGAATCTCAGAGACACATCAATTGGCGTGATGGACGTGCTATACAAGGGAATGGGGGGTGTTGTGTATTTTAGCTCTCTGGCTGATTGGATTCCGCTGATATTCACAGGGTTTAGTGTTTATGAGTGGTAGTTTTTGTTCAGTTAATCACAAGCTTCTACAGTCACTAGTCCCCGAGTTGTAGTCAATGGAAGTTCACATTTTAAATATTACCTTTCGAGTTAAATCTGGATGTTGAAATCTTCGTTTGTTGTTATTTCACTTCACCTACATTATGAATAAGAGTTCAAGCAGTTAACAGTTGTATAGGCTAACTGTTATCATGGTCTGATCAAAATCGTGCACTCGATTTTCAAGCTTCACCTTGACATAAAAATGTGAAAGAACAACGTAACAAGATCTACAAACAAATCAAAGAAGTAATTAACATCTACTCATAATCTTTGCGTACGACTACGTCGATGAACGTGAAATCTGTCGTTTAATGGGAATCTGTTGTTATTTTCTTGTGTACCAGATAATAATGCGGTTGAAATGATAAAAAAACAATCGATAATCTGACTTTAAAAGAGTCATAAACTAAAAAAATAAACTGAAAATTATGTCCAATAAAATTAGCATCGACTACTAATCTACGGTCCAACTTCATATAAGAATGTGACCTGAAGCCAACAGATCAGTTGTTGTTGTAGTGGTAGATCTGACTGCGTTCAAAGGGACGCCGGCAATCTTCATGATCGAATTCAAATATCACCAACACCCGAGGGAAAGTCGGGAGATCAAGAAACAACCCGTCGGTCGTAAATAAATTCGCGATCTTTTGTCTACCGAGAGATGTTGACCGCCTTCTGTTTCTATCACCATGGGCTAATGTGTCTATGACTGCGGGTATCGTCTTCGGCAGTCTTGATGGTATCATTTGAAGAGTATATAAACCAGGGAAATGAGTCCAATCAGTCATTCTATCATCTTGTTTCCCTGCTCCTTTCCGAACAAACAGGGCGCTGTTGAAGTTTGATTGACATTGTCGACAATGTCCGATTGCTTCGACAACGTCAAACAATCAACTTGATTGTTGATTTTTTCTGTAAAAGTTCCCTTGGGTCTGTTGAAGCTTTTTTGACAATGTCGACAGTGATTTTTCTTTCTGTTGAAGTTTTCACGCGTGATTGTTTTTGAGTTTCTCTCTCATTTTTTGGGCTTTTTGATTCGTTTGCGCATATTCGATGTCTACTAGTGAGAGCGATTCAAATGATGAAGCCAAAGTTCGACCGTATATCTATCGTGAACGACAAATGATTACGGATTTCACTCAATTTCGTGAGCGCTATCGCTTCACACCTCACGTTTTCTTTCGCCCGGCGCTGAAGATTTTGCCACTGGACCAAATGTAAGTTCTCTGTTGCCGGAACGTTCGAAAAGCCGTTTGCCACCAACTGAACCCAAAACTGCTCCCAATTTTCGTTTTTTTCGACCGTCGTTAGTTTACTCGAAAACAGTCCGAACAACGTTTTCTTTCACTCGAATACCGCATCCAAAAAGGCCAACTTCAAAACATGCTCCATTGCGTTGACAATAAGACTAGTAGATCAAATGGCGCGACGAACGCGCGCGCTTAACAAGCGAAGAAAGCCGAAGAAAACACAATCAATGCGATTGTGATTGTGCGATTAACGTCAAAAAAAGTGTCAAGCAATTGTGATTTTACTGTCGAAAAACTACAACAGGAAAAAGTCACTGTCGACATTGTCGGATTTTTCACAATCGAACATTGTCGACACTGTCAATAAAACTTCAATAGACCCCAGGTTCGTCTTTTGAATTTTATCGCAGTTCAAAGTAGGATTTAAGAGGCAAACAAATCATCAAAGGCAGTCTTCATTGTGAAGCAAGTGATTTTGGCGGTGTGTTTTTTCTTTTGTTAATTTGGGTCTAATTGTCGTTTAAGGCGAGAAAAGGTAACTCGACCTTTCCTATCTTTTTTTTAACTCCGTCCATCCTTCGACCGATCGCTCCGTTTCTTTTTCAATGCCTTTATATTTTTGCTCCTCGCTCCTCTCGGCTGGGCTCTCCGTCGACTACTGTAACTCCTTTTTTTCCGAATCGTTTCTGTGCAGCCTATCGTTTGCCTCTTCTCCGTTTTTTCGTGTTTCGTTTGCAATTTGTTTCGGTTTATTAACCCAAGTTTAGGATTCAATAAACTCTCGACCAATAATTTGGATTTACGTTCATTTGTCAACAAGCGTCCGAAAGAAGGTCTTTTTGGAGCGCGGCATAGTTTTTCTTTTTTAGGGATGGACGGCAACTCTTCCGACTACCGTGATTTAACGTTCGAGTTTGAGAATTATCGCTTGGCTTACGCTTTTGTCTCTGAACTCCACGGCTTGCACTACAAGTTTACGAAAAGAAAAATGTTGGCTTTTTAACGACCGCAAATAGTGCATCTTTTTGAAAAAATGAGCTTCGTGAGTTTGGAATTTTGGGATTTGGGTTCTGGAGTAAATTATTGAGACCGTGTATTTTTTCTCGAGCTCATAGTGACGGGAAATATTTTATTGTGGTGTCGCTTACCCTGCGGTTACACTTTGTGCGATCCGATCTTCCGCTATGATCCGACGTCTGTTTCGTGTAACCGCATTTTTTGTCAGATCGGCAGACTTCAAATCGATTTGAACTCGAAAACATCCGCCCAAGTACATGGAAATTTTTTAAATCGATTTTGTGTTTTATGGATAGAGCGAATCTTTTACTACGTTGTACAACAAAAATTTTTGCGTCAAACCGTTAAATTAACAAAGAACCCGCGCACGGCAATCTGCAAAATGCCGTTTGACTGTTTACTGGCAGGGTGTTAGGCCACAGTTGTTCATCTTGGCGTTCTTTTCTTGCCAAGCTGCTTGTACATTTTTATTAAATTTGCTTCTAGCGTTCTTATTTTTTCGATTACTTCTGTAGTGAACTTTGACTTAATTCACTATTGGTTATATCGACGTTTATTTCTTCATCGAAGAAGAACAATCAAGACCGATCTGAGTGAGAGGAGCTAAACGCGAGCTGCAAAAATGTCAATGGGCGGACAGCGTTCTCCGTATTCGGAGACACTCCCGTCGAGGCGGAAGAAGAAACAGAACAAATTAACGAGGCGGAAAACAACTGTTCGACGATTACATGATTAGTGTATGAGCGTTAATGAACTGATGAATTTGTTGGAAGTTGAAGCAATTGAGAAATATGCAAGAGATTGGCCTTCTTTGTTTTAGTGGGTCTTAAAGGCGGAATAGAGGGGAACAGTAGTTATTCGGACGACTTGTGAAAGTTGGGCAAATGAAAACGAAAGGAAGCTCGAGGAGAAATCGGCGTCAAAGTGCGAGGAATTTCAATTGATTCGGGTTCTTCGGGTTGCGACTGAAGACGCTGCCGGGCCCGAAAGAGAAAAATGTTGCAAAGAAAAAGGAGTTGTGGACCGAAGAACACGGCGACGATAACGATTATCAAACATGCACAAACGAGAAAAATCCAATACTTCCAAAAATTAAAGAAAGAGGTTATCCCATTCCAAACAAAACTTAGCCAATTAGAGTCATGTTTCGTTTCCTTGTGCTCAGCGGATTGGGGCGTAGGACCGTCGATTATTTTTGTGCTCAATATGCCAGTTAATCCAAATGGCATGAAGTTAAGAGGACAAACAGCAATGCACTCGTTATCGACTTCGGATGACCTAGTTCGGATCGTCGTTGATGTCGTGGACGGTGTGTTTGAACAAAATAATGGTTGTATTTCAGAGTTATTGCATTGGAATGTCACAGTTGATGAACCGAAAGATGAAGTGCATTTGAATTCAGCAGACGGAGCATTGGAGCAATCAAAGCAGCCCGACAATCCAATCAGTGAGATTTTGCATGTCGATTGTTGAGTTATCAAGCGCAGGTCACTTGAGTTGATGGAAAATGCGAGTTGTGATGGATACTTCGTGTCGGCGGTCAAGATGGAGCTGTTGTAGTTGATGGTTATTTCTGATGACACTGAGCGGAAACATGGACTCCGGTTTGAAAAGTAGTTCGGAGAAAGATATCTGATTGCAATGACAGTTAGGTTTAAAGAACGATGGAGAGCACTGACAAGCTGAGGAAGGAAACGAACAGATAGAGGATTTGGCGTTTTCTTCGGTAGGACAAGAGAGAAGTTTGAGCAAATCGAAAGTGGGGGGGGAGGGAAGTTGAGAAACTTTAGATGTGCTTCTATCTTCGAGGAATTTTTGAACTTAAAATAGGTAATGGAGGAATGTCGGAGACTGTTAGAGTGATTGTTGCGTGGTCAAATAATTGTGAGATCGAGGAACAAAGTAGCAGTTGAGATGTTTGATTAGGAGGGACAATTTCAATACGCAGTTGGGGATCGAAGTGGGAAACATTGAAAATTCGCTAAACAGAAGACTCAGGTATTGAAACGTAGAACTTGTAAAACAGACAAGAGGCCGAGCACAATCCACATCCGTTGCACCACTATTACTACCACAATTGGTTGGACTTCTGCTACGATTTCGCCTAGGCAACTATGCAACAATTGGAGATCTTGAGAACGCCTTTTTACAAATAGGGCTCAAAAAAGATCAACGCGATGTAGTACGACTTTTAGTTTCTAAAGAATGGGACAAACCAATCGATGAAACCAACATTCAAGTATACCGATTCGCAAGAGTAACCTTTGGAGTCTGCTGTTCTCCATCAAGATTAGCAATGGTACTCAAACATCTACTACATCAACATCCAAATGGCGAAGAAATCATGCGTCAACTGTACGTCGACAATCTAATCATCACTTCCGATGACAAAATGGAACTGATACAAAAGATGACAAAAGCTAAAGAAGTTTTCAAAAACCGATGTTTCAACCTCCGGGAAATCTACAGCAACGACATAACAATTATGAGAGGATTAGCAGAAATCGAAGACGAGGCAAAAACCATTGAGAAGGTATTGGGACTACAGTGGGACTTCAAAAAAGATGAAATCCAAATAAAAATTCCATCTTATCCCCTCAACTCACCGCTTACCAAGAGAACAGCGTTGAGTTATGTCGCATCAATTTACGACCCATTGGGACTATTGGCACCAGCCTTAATCAACCTGAAGTTATTCATCCAAACATTGTGGCGAACAGGTCATGACTGGGACGACCAGTGAACCAACAACCTCCAGGAAGAATGGTTAAAGATGATCAAATCCATTGATGGTACCCAACAATTCGTCAACTTCAAAAGAAATATCGGCCTCGTAAATGCAAAAAGAAGACTCGATATTTTTGTAGATGCAATTGAAAAAGCTTATGGTGGAGCTGCTTATCTGACAAGCGACAACAAATCAAACTTAATCTTCGCGAAGTCTAGATTAGCTCCAATTGAGAAGAAAACTGATGCACAACCTAAAAAAGATACCATTCTAACAATCCCTAAACTAGAATTGTTAGCATTAACATGTGGAACACGAATGGCCACACTTCTTCTGGAAGAGATCGACAACTTTGAAAAAGCTACAATTTGGTCCGATTCTCAAGTAGCCTTACAACAATTAAGAGGGGAAAGATCGAAGTCCGTTTTCGTGAACAACAGAGTCAAAGAGATGAAACTGATGAAATACGATTTGGAATATCGTTTCGTTCCAACAGCCCAAAACCCTGCAGATCTCATTACACGTGGAAAATCACTACAGAAATTAATGAAAGAACCATTGTGGTGGCAGGGTCCCGACTTCATTATACAATCCGAAGAAAACAAACCGAAGGAATTGATAATCCTACAGGAAGAAGTCGGGAAGAAATTAGACAGAAGCAGTGAAGAAACCCATACAACAGCAATCTACTCTATCCAAAAATCGGAAGAATGGATGGATATCACAAAACACAAATGGTCAAAACTCGTGAAGATAGTGAAGCACATACTCCAATTCATATATGGAAGAAAGAACCCACAAAAAGTGAGCAAAGATGTAGCAGAACAGATGATCATCCTTCAAGAACAGAGAAAGTATCCGCCAACAGAGAAGATGATCCGACAACATGAGATGAAAAAAGACCAAAATGGAGTATGGAGAGTTCGAACACGACTAGAAGAATCTGGACTTCCATGGGAAACAATAAATCCCATATGGTTGCCAATCGACTCTCTTATTAGTGCCAAAATTGTCTTAACATATCATGAAATGAATCAACATCAAGGTGCCAATTCAATCACGTGTCAAATACGGGAAAAATTTTGGATATCACTACAATACGTGAAATCAACGGTGAAGAAGTGCAATCAATGCAAACTGATGAATGCAAAGCAATTCGAATTACCGATGTTCGCACCGCTACCAAGTAACCGTACAAAAAGAGGCAACCCATTCAGTTCTACCGGATTAGATATTATGGGACCGTTACGAACCATCGACGGAGACCTCTACGTTTCACTGCTGACGTGCTTGAAGACAAGAGCAGTTCACCTTGAAATTACGAAGAACATTCAAACGGATAGTATACTGAAGGCAATACACCGATTCATCTCCAGAAAAGGACTACCCGATGTCTTTCTGTCCGACAATGCAACATACTTTATACTCGCTGCAAATTTACTGAAAGCTCAATACAAAACGTCTGAAATCGAATGGAATTTTACGACGCCTCGTGCACCATGGCAAGGAGGAGCTTATGAACGTCTAAATCGAAGCATAAAAGATGCCATCAAGAGAACATTTGGAAGAGCAAAAAAGACAATCGAGGAATATGAGACGTGCATCACAATGATTGAAGCAACTTTAAATAACCGTCCATTAACAGCAGTGACCGATGACCCAAAGGATCACCGAGTATTGAGACCAATTGACTTCCTAAGACCGGAAGGTCAAGAACTTCCCGAAGAAAACAGCATCGAAAAATCGGAAATCGAAGATGACGATTATGGGAAAAAGACAGTTCAACAATAACTGAGGAAGATGAATTAGAAGAATCAACTCGTACTACAGAAATTTTGGAAGATTTGGAATACACAATATCTACTCACCCTCGCGGAACGAACACCACGAGGAAAAACTAAAGGTCACCAACGCGAACCCAAAATAGGAGAACTAGTTGTCATTTATGAAGAAGGAGTTCCTCGTACTAAATGGAAATTGGGACGAATCTTGGAATTGAAGAAAAATAAAGATGGAATTGCACGAACAGCGGAAGTTCTATTGCCCAATGACAAACTCGCGAGAAGATCAATCCATCACTTATTTCCACTCGAAGTTGGTGGCGAAGATGATGACTTGACGAAGGTCAAAGAACGGATCCAACGGAGAGAAGTCGAGCAGAAGCGAAAACAACCGGAACGAAGATCGAAAACGAAAGTGCAATTACTCAACCCTTCAACCTTACTCGTCATTATCATGACTTTCATCACCGTTTTACACAATCCGACAAAATGCAGGGCACAAAAACCGATGATATGCCCGCCAGATTTATCGGCAAGTCTATGGAAAATCACTGATCCATTAGCCTGTGACATAGGACGAACTGAATATCTTCATAAGAAGCCTATAAAAATCAACGTCTACAAACCCAACCATATTGAGTACAAAACCGAAGGTTTCATTTGTAAACTGAAGAGTTCAACGATCACCCAATGGACGGAACTCAATGGCATCGAGAGAATCGAAGAATTAGATAGCGAACCAGAAGACATGACGGAAACTGAATGCAAAATGATGATAAAGGAACGTGTATGTCGCTATGGAAAACTGGAGAAGAATCGCCACTCCTTTTCAACGAGAAATATAGTTGACAGAAATATTCCGAATCGTTTTACTACGTTCATAGCGGGATCAAATGTCGCTATTAAACGAAATTGTATCCTGTTAACTACCACAGTTTATGCCCATTTTAACGATACAAGAGCTACAAGTCCTCTAGCTGATCTATCGGAATGTCATTACGATACTGGATACTGTCAAGCTGCCAAAATATTGCAGTTGTATGGACACCAGTCAAAGAACAACAATGTGCATTCGTGAAATTTGTTGAGACCAAAGCGCTGTTGGGAAACAACGAAGTGATAATCGAAGCATGGCAAATGATGTTAACTTTCCACTTGAACAACACGAGAATTGATTGTGGAAACCGATTAACCATGACCGATCAAGGATTGGCAATAACAGGCAATTTAACATATGAAGAAGCTCATGTTCCCGTTAACATGACTACCAGGATTGCGAGGATCAACGTATCCAAAAAGTCACTCCAACCCACGACGGAAGCATTCCAAGAAATGTGGGAAGAATTGGAATGGCTGAGAAACGACCTTTCGATACGACGTAAACGACAAGCCAACGTTGATGAGACTGAAGCATCAGATCTACAATACGTCGTAAACTTTCTCGAGGGAATTATGAGAAAATCAAATGCATTAAATTGCATGATTTGGCAACAACAAAGTGCGATGATTACCGACATGATGAGAAACAGTCCTGAAGTATATTTTCAACATGTGTTAAATAGAAGTAATTTCGAAGTACTACGATTATTTTACAACATTTTTGCTATTAGAATGTGTCATGAATTCGACAAAGATGCGTACACCCTTATGCCAAATGTAGGAAATTGCAGCATTCCTATCAGACTTCACGCTTTGAACGAGGTTTGGTATATGGATCCATTAACTTTGAAGCTGACACGCGAACCTGCTCAATTAAATGAAGAAATATGCGGTGAAAATATATTCCTCACTATCGACGGCGTCATTTATGAAATCAACCGTCGAACCGGACAAATAAGTGTCAACAGAGCCTCAGTTAGAGAAATACGCACGAAAAACATCGACTTTCGGCCTATTCAACCGGACTACATTGTCAAACATACGCCGATTCATGAGGCAACTAGTTGGTTGATCGACGAAGAACTCATTCAAGAGATGGAAAGAAATTCCGAAGTCAAAAGTCACGTCGATAATGTTCATCCAAATATGATCTATTCCACATCAGTAACAGAAGATGCATTAAGTTCCTGGTTCAGTATTTTTAAATGGTTCTGGATATTTTGGGTTACAGTCACCTCATTAGTCTTAACACTAAGAGGTTCCTTCGGCGAAAATTTTACCTGAAAGGAAGAAGAAACACGACGCAATTCGCACCTGTCACTCAACCGCCGGTAATTATGATCGGACAAAATCGCGAAAGGACACCGCCCTTACGCTCATCGCCTACACATCGTGACAAACCGCCGACGATACTGACGAGACCACCCCGAAGTTCGCTCGATTCGTCAAGATTGCGAGAACCTGTCAGCCAAGAATTCATTGAACTGAAGAACTTAGGAACCAATAGTCAAGAAACAGAACCTCTTTATGCACAATTCAGAAGATTTGAACTTAAATCCTCAACAAGAACGCGAAGAATTTCCGTATCATCAAACGGTTCCAACAAATAACAATTAACTTTTTCGCTCAGACGGAATCCAGATGGAATTTAAATCGAATAATGGGATCAACAAAAGATCATAACTAACAAGTCTTGGGATTTTACATATAACTCGCTTACGCTATTAAACTCAAGAAGATTCATCTTAATTTGCTTCAAATACCGCATAACCCATCAACCTTTAAAAAATTTTAATCTCAGAGAGTCAATGAAACTCTGTGGCCGGAGTGCAACGTTGCACGTAATAAAATAGAAAACCCGAGGGCTTGTTTATCTGCTAATGAAACTCCTCCCCTTTTTTATCAATTATAAAACCCAATCCCCGGGGAAGTTTCTCTCAAGTTTTCTCTTTTCCTTCAAACCGTCTTACACGTCAATCAACGCTATTGTCAATTAGTAGAACAATAAACTCTCTGTGGATTAGTCTATTCGAATTTTAATTTGTAATAACTAATCGTTACACCGTCTTCTTAACTTTCGAAAACTATAAAGTGAGTTTCCGCGGCTGGAGTGTAACGTCCCGTTATAAATTCCTTCTTAATCAAGTTCTAGAGCGCCGCACCCCTAACCCCGCCTCCAATTTATCGTTAACGAATCTTCTCTCCACCCAACTTCTTCGACCTTTTTTTTCATCAAGTGTAGTTGTGTACTTTATTTTCGTCTGTAACTGAAATAAAAATAAAATGGCGAAACGTCAAGATCAAGAAAGATGGGACAACCAGCTGCTCAATTGGATTCCAGCACCCAAACGACCTGTTCCAGGACGACCAGCAATTCGGTACGCGGACGATTTTATCAAATTCACAAACACAAAGGGCTCCATAACACGATGGAAAAATCAAATTTTTAATTCTGAACCTCTCAATTTGTTGTTTTCTTTCGTAATTTATTTTACTGATATAAAGAATAAAAATTGAAATTGAAAAATTGAAAAACTGAAATAAACGTCCCTATCTTCTAAGTAGACTAAACCGATTTTATTGTAAGGAGATTAAACTCTGACATAGGTTACTTAGCGCGAACTAATAATACTATTTTAGATGACGGAACAAAGAAGGAAAAGAGGAACTATACAACATCCTCATACCGTTTAAAATAACCGGTCACATAGCCTCGGAAGTAAGCGACAACAAATTCAAGTTCATGAACTCAAAAAGCGAAGAAATAAACAAAATCGCGGCCGTGCTAATATATGAAGGAAGAGGAAGAGCAATTTTGGACTACAGACAAATTGCTCTTTGAATTGAAGACACTGTCGCGTGCAACGCGAGAAAAGAAGCGGAGTCCGTTGAAAACTCTCTGATCGTCCTAATCCTCCGCCTTCAAATTGTTCTAACTGCCGTCTCTCCGTTCTTGTTTGTCTGTTTTCTTTTCTCACCTCTCAATTGTTTACATTTGTTTCTCTCCGACCCGAAAAGGCGCTCGATCGAGTGGCCGTTCACCGTATGGAATTCCCCTGGTGCCGTTGTCCGTCGACCAAATGGGCCGATCAGAGGCTTCTTGTTGCCCTTTTGCCGCCCTTTGCTATTTTTCTCAGTTGTTCCTACGAAGATGTCGGACGGCGTCTCTTTCGCTCTCAATTTTCCCCATTTGATTGTAGTTGAAATTTTGTTTGTAGATTTCGTTCCTTTTGCCTAACTTTAATCTCCACTTATTCACGATCAGGTGCTGATCCCTTAACGGCCCGATTCTCTTAATTCGTGTGGTTTGTGGTCCATTTCGTTGGCCTAAAATGTTCCTATCGTATCAACTTGTTTGGCCTACCCTTTCGTAATCGTGTCGTTTTTCGTATTTCCGTGTTGTACTCTTATAAGGTTTATTAACCCAAGTTTGAGGCTAATAAAAACTTCGTTGTTATCAACAATTGAAGCGTTGTTCAAAGTCCCGCGTGGCAGCGTCGTTCTGGAATTTTGTCAATCGAGCATCCGTTGGTTGCGAACTTCGCCAGCCGTCGTTCTTCGGTGAACGTCGTCAATCTTCGTTCAAGTCGTTGGAGACTTCGCGATTGCCCACGAGCTTGGGCGACCGGGAGGACCCGTTACTTTCCTTGTCCGTCGAGGAATTCGGGGCGACAACACCGAAGGGCCAATAATCGCATTAAGCGAAAGTTTGATGACTTCCAAACTTAGTAATTTGGCAAAGGCAATTTCCATCAAATACGACGTGTCGCTTGAGGCGAAAAAACGGTAACTCAGCGGCTCGACCTTTACATCATTTTCTTAACTCCCTGTCACGACTACGGTCGTGATCCTTGGTTTCGGGCCATTGATCGATCGTTAAATTGATGGGAAAATCCAAATTGGATGTAAGGTAAACATTTGATCTGGGTTTTTCATGATCGTTGTGTTTGCGCCTCATCATTTAAGGTGTTTATGAGACGACCACCCATCGAGTTTACGACCGACCAATCCCCCGAAACGGCGGCTCCTCCCAGATTGTCATCCCACCAATCACTATAAAAAGCCACTATCATTCACCAATAAATCAGTCTTCACAAAACATTTGAAAATTTGTCGTGACACTCCCCCCATTGATTTTCGTTTTTTCTCTCCTATCGACCGGACGCGATTCTCTAACGTCCTCTCGGAATTTGTAGTAGATTTCCATTTTTATATTTTTCCTTTTTTCTCTGTCGCGATCAACGCGAAAATCAATCGATAAACAATCTGCCCACCAAGAAAAGGCCTCGTAGGCCGTTTTCTTGTCGCTCGCAGTCTTGATTCTTTCGAAGCCACCGGGCAGTCGTGTAGATCCAACGCTCGTTATTCATTGTTGTCATTACTTATTGTTCTTTTTAATAAACCACACTAACCTCGCGTTCACAATGACGTCCGCACCCGCAATCCGCACCGCACGTCCGTTCCGCAAGAGTGTTCACAATGCGTCCGCAATTTCCGTCCGTTTTTCGATCCGCATCTGCAATCCGCAATCCGTTCTATTGTGAACACCCGTCCGGTTGAAAAATGCGGAACGAACGTGCGGATGCGGACACATTGTGAACAGCTTGCGGGTGCGGAAGCGGACGTCATTGTGAATGCGGAATAACTCTATCTGTCGTAAAGCCCGCTTTCGACATCTCGTTTGCTATTTAAATTTTAATCCTTGAGTTGCGTAATACTCCCGGATCGTTGAAACGGTTCTCCCACTTCCACCGCGATCGACTTCAACTTAAACCCACTCATTTATCGTTTACCTTTGTTTTAAGTTGCTCAATTACCGCATTCGTGTTTGTATTGTTAAAAAGGTTTATTAACTCAAGTTTGAGCAAATAAACTATCGACCAATTACACTTAAATTTCCTTTGTCAACAGGCTTTCTGAAGAAAGATTTTTTTGGGAGCGCGACAGACGCGAAGATTGTAATTTGTACCGACGGCGACGTCACCGGTTGTCACGACAAATTTGCAAATGTTTTGTGAAGACCCCTTTATTGGTGAATAGTGGCGGCTTTTTATAGTGATTGGTGGGATGACAATCTGGGAGGAGCCGCTGTTTCGGGTAATTGATCGATCGTAAACTCGATGGGTGGGCGTCTCATAAACACCTCAAATGATCAGGCGCAAACACAACGATCGTAAAAAATCCAAATCGAATGTTTGCTTTACATCCAATTTGGATTTTCCCATCAATTTAACGATCGATCAATGGCCCGAAACCAAGGATCACGACCGTAGTCGTGACACTCGCGGCCGGGAAACAAATGAGGTGAAGTCGGAATGAATGAAAACGGTTAACGGAAGGGATTTATTGGACTGAATTGGAGAATAGGAACAAGACTAGAATGATTTCTTGGTGTTGATCACGGCAACTCCTCGAGTTCTGTTTGTTCTGGCAGCGGCTGCTGGGATTGTTGGTTTCGGAAATGATAATACGTTCGGTGAGCCTTTTGGGAGTGCAACTCGCGGTCGGATGATGCGGGTGATTGCTGAGCTTGGGCCGAGGTACGGTCGGATAAGACAGAAGACCAAGAGTCCAATGAAGACGAGAAATGCAACGAACCACGGGCGCATGAAGATAAATTTAGCGAGATTGCCAATTGCATCGCCAAAGAAATTAGCCACGTTGTTGAGCATGTTCCCGAACGAAAGTTCAAGTGCCGGCTGTGCCCAAATGCCGCCAATAATTGTGTCGCATCGACTGGGGGACTGATTTCCAGAGGGTGGAGCGCTTTGGGTGATCGTTCTATGATAGATGGTCGACCAGTTGGAGTTACGGTTTGTAATTTGATGCGATTGGGACCAATGATTTCAATTACTTTGCCTAGTGTCCATTTACCGCGGAGCATTTCATTGTCCCGGATTAAGACCACTTCTCCGATCGACACTGAGCGGTTGATTGTCGATCGGGTTTGTCGGTGTTCGGATTGGTAGCGTTCAGTTAGAGAGGGTAGATACGCTTCCCGCCATGTTTTCCAGAACACATTCAAGGTCCTTTGTTGCTGTTTCCACAACCGAAGGAGCTTTTCTTCTGGGGTTAGGTGTGGAGCGAAGGTCGAATCATTCGGCTCATCATTATCGAGAGTAGTCATGCCAATTTTCACGTTAGGTGCAATTGCGTCGATTGGCCTGATGAGACTGCCGTGTTCTTCAGATGGTACGTAGGTTAACGGTCTTGAGTTCACGATGGCTTCGACTTCTGTGAGGAGGGTGGTTAATTCGGTTAAATCTAACCGCTTCCTCCCGACCGCTTTTTTGAGTGATTGTTTCACTAATCCGACCATTCGTTCCCATAAGCCACCTTGCCATGGAGATGATTGCGTTATAAATCGCCATTCTATACCTCTGGATGCGAGGTAGAGTTGGCAATCCTCATCGGAGCTCCAAGTGTATTGTAAGAGACGAGCTCCAGAGGTGAACGTCGTCGCATTGTCACTGATGATAAACGCGAGAGCTCCTCGCCGAGAAATGAATCGGCGGATGGCTTGCAGAAACAATCGGATAGTGAAGTCATGGACGAATTCTAAATGGACCGCACGACATGTGAAGCACGTGAACAAGCAAATCCAAACTTGTGTCTGTTGGCTGTTGAATCCGAGTTTGACGGTAAACGGTCCGCAGTAATCGAGTCCCGAGTGATGGAATGGTGGAGTTTCGACGACTCGAGTAGCGGGAAGCGGTGGAAAAGGTTGAAGTCGGAGTTGTTTTACAGAACGACACAGCAAACACATCTGGTTGATCGCTGTTTTGACTACTGTGCGTGCTTCTGGAATCCAAACGCGCAGCCGAGACGTAACTAGAGTGGTCATTGGAGACCCATGTGATAGAAGCCGATGAATGTGTAGAAGGAATAGTTTTGTTCCGTGGTGTTTGTGCGGTAGGAAAACCGGTTGAGTCGCATCGGTTGTCAAGGCTGATTGTGTAAGTCGGGTCGTACACGTAGAGTATGATTGGAATCCGGAGTGAGCCGGAGGTTTTGTATTTGTTGTTTACTTGGTGGTTCTTCTTTTTGCATCAGGCGAAAGGCAATGTTTTCGGCAAAGCGGAATTGGTCAGTCGCATTGCCTTTGGGTCCGAATTTGGCTTTGATAGCGGCAAAGATTCCTGGTGGCGTAGGGATTTTACAGAGAACTTTGGTGTACAAGAACATCAGTACTGTTTATTAGGTACGGATCAGGATTGTCCATTTGCTGAATCGTCTTATTTCGATGAGGCTCGGTAGAGCGAGCGACGCAGCTGCCAACAAACATGCGTCTTCGTATTCGGGCTCGTTTTCTGTTTGTTGTGGTTGTTCCCATGACATAGGTTGCGTCGGCCATTGCGTAACATCGAGTTTCAACCACAGGAGCCAGTTGTCCAATAACTCCTTTGGAAGTCGGGAAAACTGATTGGTCGGGTGGCGACATCAGTAGGGTTGCCTCCCATCGGAACGTAACGGAATTTGGCCTGCGGAACATTGCGCCAAATTTGTGTTGCCCGATTACGAATAAAACACGGGAGTAATCGATTTGTATGTATCCAAGACAAAGTGATACACGAATCACTCCAGATGTTAATTGAGTGAGTTAGCCGGTTGGGGAGTTCCGATTTGATTGTTTTTGCCATTGTGGAGGCCATTACAATGGCGAGCAATTCCAAGCATGGGATTGTGGCGCCTTTGAGTGGAGTGACTCGCGCCTTTCCGATGAGGAAAGCGACGCTTTCGGTTGTCGGTTCGTTCGATCGTAGGTACGCCACTGCACTGTAACCATTTTTTGACGCGTCGCAGAAAACGTGCAGATGATAGTCCAATGTCTCCTCAATAAAGATTCTTTTTGGAATCCAGTTCGGTTCGGGTTGGGCCAGATTGTTCCAAACTTGCCGCCATTTGACGAGCGCATCGTTCGGGATTTCCGTATCCCAATCAAGTTTAAGTGACCATAAATATTGCATAAACAGTCGCGCTTCAGTTAACATCGGGCAATAGAGTCCAAGTGGGTCGAAGATTTTGGCAATCGCTCGAAGTATCATTCGCTTCGTTTGTGACATTTCTGGTACAGGTTGGTCGGGAAAGCCGAAACATCGAATTCTGTCGGTCGTTGTGTTCCATTCGAGGTCAAGAATTTTGACTCGTGGTGGTACCAGACTGCCCTTTTGCACTAAATGGGCGTTGACGATTGGGTCAGCAGATTGGAATTGGCATAAATTCATATAAGCCGCTTGGAAGATGTCTCGGGCATCGTAGAACGCTTTTATCGCTTGTGTCGGTGACTGGTTTTCGATGAGAACATTATCCACGTAAGTGTTAGATATCATCTGCTGGGCCAATGGGTGTGGATAGTTGTGCAGATGATGGTGGATTGTGGCAGCGAGTAAAAATGGTGACGCGATGACGCCGAAAGGAACACGGCAGAATCGGTAAATAACAAGATTTGGACCTTCAGGTTCGTCCGTTTCGGGATTGCGTACCCATAGGAAACGAGTTGAGTCGCGATCACTTATCCGCAAGTCCAGTTGGTGAAAGGCTTTCTCCACATCCGCCATCAATGGAATTGGGGTAAGACGGTATCTGAGCATGATGCCAAGAAGTTGCGGCAAAGTGACGGGACCTCGATAGATGAAGTTGTGAACGGAAAACCCTTATCAATCAGTAAAAGGGGTCGTAAATGTCTGGCGCCAGACATTTATGGCCCTTTGTTCTTGTCTTATCAATCCCATATAAATTCTCGAGATTGATCGTTTCTAATTAGAATTGCACTTTCATTAGTTATCTATCAATCGTTACTATCAATAAAGGAATAAAATCCTTTACATGGTCCGCTAACAATGTCTCGAACATGTGCCGAAATTAGACGTCTCCTAGGCCCAGCCTCGTATCAACTTGAGGCCGCCGTCCAAGATGCCGACAGTTTGGATACTCGTATACATCAAACGAACAGACCGCCGCTCGACGTTAAAATCGACATTCTGGCGCTACAAAAACAAATCATCAACCTGCAACTACGTCTCCAACAGAGAAGATCTTCCGTAGAGAGTCTCTTAGAACAATGGCGCGAGGCAATTCAACTCTTGCCAACCGATGTCGCGAAATTAGAGGAACAACAGAAGTATGATGAACGCGTACGAGAGCCAAATGGATACCAACATCTCATTGACTCAGCTGCGGCATTGACATTAAACTTGGAGGAGATCACTAATCAAACGGAACTAACTCTCGCTGACATCAACACAACTCTTAATCCACTGATGAGCTCCACAAGAAACAACCCTCAACTCTACGATCTAGTGGGGCCCGTCACCACAACTACACCGACAATAACGTCAACTACCACCGCACCAACATTGCAACCGACAACTACTTCGAGCACCTTTGCATCTCCCAGTCCCAGAACAACTACTGCCCCACCGCTTGTCTCTTCGGTGCTGGGAGGTGGGTCGTTTCTAGCTCCGTCACAACGACCGCTGGCAATGGACTCAACAATGTGGAATCGCTCACAAATGGCACAACTTCCAGTCCTTCAACTCGAAAGATTTGATGGAAACCCACAAAAATGGTTGAGTTTCTGGAACAACTTCCAGAACACGGTGGATGAACAAGCGATACCAGCCAGTCTTAAATTTTCGTATTTAAGGTCACTACTCTCTGGCACCGCATTAGCAGCGATCGAAGGCTATGACGTCACAGACAACAACTACTACATGGTCGTCTCTCTTCTCAAGGAACGATTCGGTGACGCCACGCTTCTACGTCAAAGTCTGCATCAACAATTGAAGAATCTGCCACGAGCCAACGACTCAACCGCTTCTCTACGACAGCTACACGATGAAGCAGCAAGAATTTATCGAATGCTCAAATTAGCAGGAGACAATCCTGAACATCATCTTGTTCAAATTTGCATCGAAGACAAACTTCCATCAGCAATGCTAACGAGAGTAACTTCCGCACGACTGAACGATGCTGCATGGAGTGTGGCCAAGACACTGGCAATGATAAACGCCACACTGAAGATAAACGAGTACGTTCACTCATCAATCGCAGTCAACAACAACCGCGGCGACAACAATTCCCACAACCAAAACAACAACCGAGCAAATAAAACTCAAAAATACAACAATCACGATGCTCAACACACGAACACATCAACCACGCCGCAGGCGAGATCGAAGTCTCGCCGAACAATCGTACCAGTATGCGCCCTGTGCACTGAACAACACTACACCTCTAATTGTTCAACTCACAAAACCGTTGGAGCAAGGAAGAAGAGAGCGCAACACCTCAAGCTTTGCACCAAATGTTTGAAAGGTGATCATGACACCAAGAGCTGCAAATCGAAGTTTTCATGCTATCAGTGCAAGGACCCGAATCACCATACAGCGTTATGCGAAGACAACATCAAACAGCAGACGTCGTCCGCTCAACAAAGAAAGAAAAAACCAAAGGATGAAGCATCAGATGTAACGCATGTCGATTGGGAGTTTTCAAACTCGGTCCGAAAACACAACAAGACCCTACTCCCTGTAGTGCAACGACCTGTATGGAAACAAGGAAATCAAGACGCCTCTATCTCAACGAACATCTTTCTTGACAACGGGAGTACAGCATCGTACATCTCTACTTCATTAGTGAATCAACTTCAATTGGAGCCGGCATCATTCACAAGATGTACAATCCAAACCTTCGGTGGAAACAGCGAAACCGTTCGCACCGAAAAATACAAAGTAGTCATCCAACATAGTGACAAATCATCGCACGAATATGTTCTGACAAGAGTCGACATCATCAATGATGAAGTCACTGCCGGTGTTATCGAGCGGTACACACCCAACGGCCAAACAACCTGGAAAACGAAAACACTCACACCGAACATTTTAATCGGCAATGATCATCAAGTATTACAACGCGTCTCCAAGCTGCAATCCGGACACACCCTCTGGCACACTCAGTTTGGACCAATTGTACATGGGTTTACCCCAGAATCAACTAGCCAGCACATCGCAAACGCCACAACAAATAAAGAAGATCCCCAAGAAAAGGACCAGATAATATTCAAACCAACCGCCAAAACGGATGCCGAACAACTGAAGTTTGAATGGAACTTGGAAACCTTGGGATTAACCGATGTGCCCTCTAATGACGATGAAGAGGCGCTTCAACTATTCCAAAAAACACTTCGACGTCTTCCTGATGGACGCTACGAAGCCGCATGGCCATGGAAAGAAGCCTATCCACTCAAAAGTGATCACTTCAAGATGAGTCTCGGCCGCTTAACTTCCGTATGGAATTCACTATCCAAGCACCCAGAAAGGTTGAAACGCTACGACCAAGTCATTCAACTCCAACTCCAAGAAGGGATCATAGAAATGGCACCAAAGGACAGCGTTCAACTGAAAACTCGTTATCTCCCACATCATGGAGTTTTTCGAGCCGACAAACAAAAGCTGCGAGTAGTACACGATGCCAGTGCCACGCTACGTGCTGATGATTCCCTGAACAGATATCTCTACCGAGGACCGACCCTCATTGCAAACCTTGTTGGAATGCTCTTACGAGCTCGACTCGGAAAGGTCGTCACCTTCGGAGATCTCAAATCGGCATTCTTGAACATCAGCCTTGCTGAAGACGATCGAGACTCAGTAAGATTCCTATGGTTGAAGGATCCTTTACAACCTCCAAGTTCAACAAACTTGCTGCACTTGAGATTCACCCGAGTTCCGTTCGGAATCATCTCAAGCCCATTCATACTCAATGCGACCGTACAACATCACCTATCGACAGTCAACAACGAAGTCTCACGCGAAATCCAAGACAACATCTACGTCGACAATCTGATGCTACTAAGTGAAGACTCAACGACAGGGATAAAACGGATGTCATCGGCAATTGAGATCTTCAAAGCAGCCCAACTACAATTGCACGAAATCACTTCAAGTGATGAAAACGTCAACAAACACTTTGGATCTACCTTCAAACAACAAAATGGTCATCCCATTGGCAATTTGTTTGGCATGAAATGGTTCTTGGACACCGACGAATTCACCATCAAATGGCCAAAATTTGGAGAATCTACTAAACTTACGAAACGACAGGTTTCCAAGCACTATTCCGCGGTCTACGACCCGTTCGGCATTGCTTCTCCTGCATCTTTGGAAGCAAAATACGTTTTCCATCGAATCTGCCATGCAACAGAAACGAAAACTAACGACAAACCGAGTAAGCTCTACGATTGGGATACCGAAGTACTGGACGAATCGATAACAAAGGCTTGGAAATTTGCACTCATCGGGAATGACGATCAAACTCTAACTGTTAAACGACACATCAAGGTTGACGTTCGACAACCAGTGAACTTACACGTCTTCTCAGATGCTAGTGAACGTGCCTTTGGAATTGCAATCTATATTCAACAAAACAACAGTTCTTCGATCATCATGGCGAAAAGTCTCGTCACGCCGTGGCAAAAGATGACCATTCCAAAACTCGAACTGACAGCCGCCTCCCTTGCTTGCAAACTCACTAAGTTTGTCACCGAAGAGCTGAAGAATCTGAAAATTGAGAAAACCATACACTGGATCGATTCGAAATGCGTCTTATCGTGGATAAAAGTACCAACTTTGGAAGGAGTAATCAGGTTCGTAGCCAATCGGTTAGAGATCCTACGAAACGCTCATACAACGGAATACAAATTCGTGCCAACCATATTCAATCCAGCCGATCTTCCTACTAGAGGAATGAACTTGGTGGAATTACAAGACAACAAGCTGTGGTGGCAAGGACCAGAGTTCATCACTCAGCCAAGAGAATCATGGCCCATTCAACCGACAACACCGCTACTGCCACTTGAAAAGGCGACAACTCTACACACCCAACAAGTGAACCACAACGAACCACCCCATTGGATTTCCCAAGTCGCCGTCCGACTCTCAAACTGGCAAAAACTCGTGAACGTAATCCGATTAGTGTTCATCTTCGCGATTACCGCGGCTAAGACCATCAGACTCAGAGACAAACTGAAGACATTTCAAACATCTGCCATCACGGATCAGCTCATCATTCCAATGTTGATCAAAGCAGCAACTCAAGACATCCCACCAAGTCAACAATCTATCAGGCAATACCAAATGAGGGAAGAGGACGGAATCTACACCATCACAACGAGACTTCAAAATTCCAACCTCAAAACTAGTGCAAAAATACCAAGATACTTGCCGCGTCATCACATCATCACGAAGCTACTAGTCGAACACCTCCATGTCAAACGATTCCATTGCGGCAGAGACCAAACAGCAGCAGCCGTCCGACAATATTTCTGGATCCCCGGACTCACTTCAGTGGTAAAAGCAATGATACGGAATTGCAATCGGTGTAATCGACTCAAAGGCAAACCGTTTGCGAGACCAACAATGCCCGCGCTACCAGCGGAGAGATGCAACCCATCAACAGCATTCAAACACGTGGGAATGGATTACTTCGGACCAACCACGGTACGACTGCTAAACAATCGAATCAAATCCTGGTCACTGCTGTTTACCTGCCTCGTAACCAGAGCGATACACATCGAAGCAACGTTGGAAACTACTACCGAAGCGACGCTTAACGCCTTCCGACGGTTTGTCGCCAAGTATGGAATGCCATCCAAAACTTACTGCGACAACGCTCCACAATTCATCTTGTTACAAAAACACTTCGGCCACAAACTCCAGTGGAACTTCATTACACCTTATAGTCCATGGAAAGGTGGATACTATGAACGGCTTGTCAACACCTTTAAGTCAGCCTACAAACTCGCACTATCACGGAAGATACCGACATTCGACGAATACATTACAGTCGTCGCGGAAATATCCTCCGTCATCAACACACGACCACTTTTCTCTTCTGAAGAAAACACCATTCGACCCATCGACCTAATCATGACAAACTTTAACTCACCCGAGTTCGCAACCGACTTCGATGAAGAAGAACCGTACTTACCCCAAGACGCATCATCAGGAGAAAGGCTCAAGGAGCGCATCAGACTAACACAAACAATCCGTCAATCATTTTGGAACGCGTGGAGAGAACTTTATCTACAATCCCTACGTCAACACCATCAACTGCGTCTCAAAGATGCTCATCACAGCCTAAAACGAAGCCCCGAAGTAGGTGAAGTCGTTCTCATACATGACGAAAATGAACCAAAAGTCAACTGGAAAACCGGATTGATCATCGCACTTAACAAGTCGATTGACAACGAAATACGAAGCGTCACATTGAAGAATTCCAAAGGTAACGTAACTCAACGTTCGCTGAACCACGTCTTCCCATTGGAAATCCGTGCGACAACAATAAAAGAAGAAACTCCCCAAGCAAAAGAGGAAGAAACTGACATAAAACCAACCACACAAGGATACAACCTACGCCCTCGAAAGCTTCAAACGTTTGTCATCATGGCTATCCTCTCTCTTTTCGCAAATCTCGGATTCGCACAAAACCACATTCCCAACTGTCGAAACGAAGACATAACAACCGCTTATCACGTAGACCAATGCACACTAGTTTCAATCGCCGTCTACCTCAAAACAGACCGAACGTTATGTTATAGACTACAGGAATGCGTCAATGAACCGGGAAAGGTGGTACACGCCACGATCGACACCAACAAACAATTTCAATTTGCGTGTGGCAGCCCGTGCACTTGCACAAATGAACAAACATATTGTGCTGATCATTCTGTGCCAAACGATAAGTCCGCATCCGCCGAAACTCTCTACAACATCAGTCTTCAAGCACCAGACTTCTGCTCAACAACGCCGACGGTCAAATGCGATCCGACTCCAGTCACTCGGCTCGTTCACAAAATTTGGCTTAACGACGGCACCAGTCACTTGGTCAAATCACTAACTGTAAGCCATCGAAATCATTGGAGAAAATGCGTTGGAATTGGTCTACCAACTGGGCTCGAAAATTGGTGTGCTCAAAACACATGCTACCGGAACGGTACCAAATTCTGCTTCGCTCCATCATATGAGCAACTGATTTATCACATCAACAATACTGAGATACCCATCATTGCTTACGGATCCAGTACAATTACAACCTACAATCACCATCCAACCTCCAGTGAGGAATCCACGATTTCAATCACGTGCAACACCTCCGGATTCATCATCAACTCAGAAGCACAATTCGATATGTTTGAAATTACAGTGCCCACGAAACACTATCATATCGAATCACCAAAGAAGACCGAATCAATGCTCCTACCGGCAGAAATCAGTGCAGCAGAACACAACATCATCGTATTTGCCTGGCGGGAAGGGCGCATTGTGACCAACACGTCAAAAATGTGTCAAGCACACAACTTCTGCGAACAAATCCAATGTACTCTCTGTACACAGTTACTACACAACCTACAATGTTTTCCGACGTTTCGACGAGTAATCGACTCAATCATCCTCTTCTTAACCACATTCCTGATGGTTCTCTCATTCGTCACAGCAGCCTTACAAATTGTCCGAATTCCACTACGCATCATCTGGAATTGCTTCAAATGGATAACATGGAAAACAACCAACACAACGACCACCAGACCAAACCGATATTCGTTTCCAACACCTGCGGCCAATCGAAAGAAGACATTACTGCTCGTCATCCTGATGTTGAATTCTTCCGCCTCAGCATGCACCCAGACGATCGTATTAACTTCCAGCACCGAGAATTGCGAAGACAACAGCTGTCGAATCAAACACAACGCCATTAGCTCGATACGACTACACGAACGAGTATGCTTTCGACTGACCAATCCCAAGAAACAACTCAGTCAACAGATTGAAGTTCAGCTGGTCGATGTGGTGTCAACCTGTGTCACAAATATTAGACATTACTCATTCGATTTTTATCCTGCAACGCACGCAGTTCGACGATGTCCTCTCGCAGGCTCATGCAAAGGAAACTTTTGTGAAAACATTGAAATCAAACAGAAAGTGCCCGAATTTGGAACCGAAGTTAACGAGATCCTTGGACATACACACTGCACCAATGGATGTAGCGGTTATTTATGTGGATGCCTATTGACTTCTCCATCGTGCATGTTCTATAAGATCTACCCACATCGAAAGTCAAACGAGGTTCACACTCATTTCAATTGTCTAGATTGGCTCAACGTTGCCATCTTCAACATCACAACTCACACGCTCAACACGACAACTCAACAAACCGTTCAAGTGTCAAGTGGCAACACGGTTAAGTTCCAGCAAGGAACATTGCAAATTACGAAGCTGAGTCTATCACATCATCCAGCAATCACCAACTTCGCACAGATCAAAGACAAGATCTACATCGTCAAGGACGAATCAAGAACCAAAGTTCATTGTCCAACTGAACAGGACGCGAAGGTTGGATCATCACACTGTCGTTTTTATCATGACTGCCAATGTGATACCCGACAGGATTTGGTGCAATGTGACTGTAACCCTCCAACCAATCTCAACAAGTCGTTGCCAACAATTGACTTCGAATACGGTTCAAACTCCACTGTTCGACGCCACATCGAGCATGCCGTAACAACACTCTCATTGTCATTTGATCACAAATTTCAAATTTTGGATTCAACTGCAAAATGCGATGCCACCTTCAAGGAAATGAAAGGATGCGCCGCCTGTCAACCCGGAGCACTTTTAAAATATCAATGTGAAACATCAACTTCAGAAGTAATGGCTCAAGTCGATTGCGCCTCTGTAAACTTCGTGATTCGCTGCAACAACAGAACAAATGAAGTTCGACTACACCTCCACGCCACCTCGATTAACGAATTTTGCATGATTCGATGCCCGAAGTCGACCCAAAGACAAGTTCTTAGCGGCACACTACAAGGGCCGGAGCTCTCAATTGGAACAGTTCCCATTCATTTCTTGAATGGATTATTCAATCAACCCAATTTGCGTATTGCCCTTGAATCCTTGCTTTACTATTTGCTTCACCCATCCCTCGTAATCGTTACTCTCTGTTTGATTGTCTTCATCATACTCGCGTGGACAACCCTTGTTTCACCTATTCAATTCATCCGGCGATTCATTCAAATTAAACCTCATCAAAACTAAGTAATCCTTTACATTTTGCCTCGGGAGTGTGAACGGAAAACCCTTATCAATCAGTAAAAGGGGTCGTAAATGTCTGGCGCCAGACATTTATGGCCCTTTGTTCTTGTCTTATCAATCCCATATAAATTCTCGAGATTGATCGTTTCTAATTAGAATTGCACTTTCATTAGTTATCTATCAATCGTTACTATCAATAAAGGAATAAAATCCTTTACAGAAGTCGTTGAGTGATTGACCATTTCCAGAGCGAGCACTAGCATCGAAGACGATTCGGAGTTTGCTGGTGATTACTGGTTGATGAGGAATGTAGGAGATTGGACCATCGTGCGTTCTTCTGTGAACTTCTTCAATGATTCCGTTACGCAACTGCTCTCGGAAAGTGTTATCGTAACGCTGTAGTAGTTCCGGTCGGGCTCGAAGACGTTTTAGCGTTGATCGTAGGCGCCCTACTGCCAATCCGTAATTGACGGGGAGTTTAGGGTTCGCAGTTTTCCACGGCCATCCGCATGAATATCTTCCGTTACTGTCACGTGTAATTGTCTTTTGGAAAGCCCGTAGAGCCAATTCGTCATCATTCGCTTCAATGTTGTCTGAGATACCCAGATGTTCAACGTCCCAGAACGCTTTGAGGGCATTAGCCAATGGGTGGTCGATGTCCTCGTCCGTAATGTTTGGTGAGGAGGAGACATACGTGTGATAGGTGTTGTCTTCCTGATAGTACAAATCCGTAACTCCTGATCCGTAAATAAATGTGCCCAATGGTGTCGAGGTAGAGTAGAATCGAGATGGGAGCCGAGTCTCGGATAGTTTGACCAAACACGACGCATAATCCATTCCGATCAAGGTGTTTGGCTGGACTGCCCGCGTTTCCATTACGGGTGCTAATGGGTCAGAGGATTTTGCGGCCAACAGCTTGCCGGTCAATTGCGGCATTGCCACTACTTTGATCGCGAATATGGTGGGATTGATAGCGTAGATTCGTCGGATTTTTAGGTTGTAGAAATGACTTTTCCGTTCTTCGATTCGGTTGTTACCAAAGGTTGTTATATTCATTGTGACGGAGCCAGCGGGTTGAAGCTTTAAGTCGTTCGCTAACTTTTGTGAAATGTAACTCTGGGTGCTCCCGGAATCCGCAAACAAAGTTGTAGCAATGGGTTGACAGTTGTTGTTTGAATTGGAGGCTTCGATCGTAGTGGTCATTAATAGAGTGGTTGGCTTTGGTGTTGTTCGTTGCGTAACAAGGTTAGTGCTCACGGCGAGTGCGGTTGTTTCTTCTTCGGTGGCAACGTTGGTGGTTGACTTCTTTGACTTCGGGTAACGAGTTTTGGCTGATTTGGTCTTTGAAGTCGTTGACGGGGTGTCTTTGACATCGGAGTGAAATCGGACTGACTTGACATCGGGCGCGTCACTGGATTCAGTCTTCTGGCAGAGTGTGGTATGGTGTTTCTTGTTGCAGTTGCGGCACGTCTTGTCCGATGGGCATTGACTAACAAAATGACCAGATCGGAGGCAGTTGAAGCACAATTGGCGCTTGGTTGCCTGTACTCGCCGTTGTTCTACTTTCGCATACTTCCGGCATTTGAACGTTAAATGTGATCCATCACATAGTTCGCATTGGAGGGGTTGTTTCGCTTCGGATAAGGAGTCATCTTCGTGCTGTGTGGAGTGGGTATGGTGTACCCGATTGCTATGACGATTACGTTGTTTAAGGAAATCGGCGTTGTTATCGGCCATATATTCGTCCAAACTCGCTTCTTGTTTCAGGACTTCACCGATTTCGTCAATCATTGCCTGTCCCGGATTCATCTCGGAGCCGGTGCGACGGTACAAACGTTGGAGAATAAATCGGGGAAATTTGGACTCGACTACTTGACCCATGAGCGCGTTATCTGCATTTTCTCCCATTGAGATTAATTGTGAGTAGAGTTGCGAGAGATGGGCCCATCCACGGAATAGTGTGGAGGCAGAATGCGGGTTGACTTGATAGTGCAGAAACTCGGCTCGGAGCCGGTGGCGCACTTTCACAGGGTCGCCGTACAAGTTGGTCAGCAATTTGATGGCTATCGGATAGTCGTGATTGGAATTTCCAATTCTCGCCAAAGCTTCGGCTGCTTTGCCTTTGAGATGAGTCCGTAGATGCCATAATTTAACACACGGTTCAAGATTTCGATTATGAATGACCGCCGAATACAAGTCCCAGAATGCGGGCCATGCGCTCGCATTTCCATCGAATTTTGGAATTTCGATCGGTGGGAGATACCAACTATCTGGCACAAAGGGTACGGTCATTGGCAGTTGTGGGATGAATTGACCAGAATTGTCGTTCATTGGAAGGTATTGGCTCTGTGGCGGCATCACGTTTGACGGCACGTATTGGCTATGTTGAGGCACATAAGTCGGTTGAGCGTATTGACTCGTATTTGGCGGTACTTGGTTCGAGAAAAGATAATCACTGTTTAGATTGTTGAATGATAGATATTGACTTGGTGGTTGTGGATTCGGAACATAATGACTTGGCGGTGGTGGCGGACGTTCTGTCCCTTCTGCGGTAAATTCGGCTGGATATGCCTCTGGGTTTACGCCGTCCTTTGCTGGAGGTTCGGAAGCTAAGTCTCCTTCAGAACTGGGTTCTCTTGCCGTGCCACTGGACGGCGGAAACCGCCTTGTCTCTGGGAACGTTGTGGCGTTGTCGAATCCATATAACGTGTTATCGGTTGGGTCCAATAACTCGTCTTCAATGAGTCCCAACTTATGAGCTGCCGCTCTTTTGAACGCGGGCAAGACTTGCAGAATCGTATCCACCGCACTCTGGGCCGCCGCCATTGGTTCCTCAAAGTTCCCTCGCATATTGATGTATTACTGTTTGGCAGCGGTGGCTTTGGCCTTATCTTCTGGAGTCAGTTGATCGAACATCGCTGTCCATTCTTTGTCTAGGGCTTGGAAACGATGAACTGTCGTGCGAAGTTGGTCGAACAACATAATCAGATTTTCGAACACATCGTACAACTCGTTGACCGGAAGGTTCTCAGGGTTAGGGTTTCGATAGGTCGGCAATTGTGCATTGAATTGTGTAGTGAGGGTCACTAGACGCTGGCGTTCGATGCCGGATCGTCGGAGGATGCGATTCATTTCGTGCTCGTCCATTGTTCAGATTCGGTTGAATTTGTCGAACAATTTTCCCAAGTCCTTGCGTAATTTTTCGAATCTTTTTAGCCGTTGTTCGAGTCTTTGATTTCCTTGTTCTTCCGCAAGGAGTTGAGTCTTCAGTTGGTCTAAGATAGCGATCGGGTTTGGTTTCGTCGTTGTTCGATAGGGTTTGATAGGAGTTGATTTGGACTTCTTGGGATCGATCACGTCCTTCTTCTCGTCGTTCGGTCTCTTAGTTGCCACTTTACCTTTGGAATTGGTTGGCGAAGCGGACCGAATAGTTGATGAGGACGAAGCGAAAGATGAACGAGTTGGTGATGGCGGCTTGATCTCGGAACGATCAGCTTTTTGCATCGGTTGATGCGGCGTTCGGAGATTCTCAGTGGGACGACCAAGAAATTTGTCGTGACAAATTTTCAAGTGAATGGTTAAGACTTGTTTTATTGATGAACAGTGAGGGTTTATATATGGATCAAGAGAAGGGCCAAACTGGGAGGAGCCGCCGTTTCGGGGGATTGGTCGGTCGTAAACTCGATGGGTGGTCGCCTCATAAACTCCTCAAATGA
This sequence comes from Aphelenchoides besseyi, assembly GCA_024699855.1. Lineage (NCBI taxonomy): Eukaryota > Metazoa > Nematoda > Chromadorea > Rhabditida > Aphelenchoididae > Aphelenchoides > Aphelenchoides besseyi. The sequence goes on from JAMPIQ010000002.1 coordinate 14,832,820, forward strand.
TGTGAAGCAAACAAGAACGCTCATAAAAATCCAATCTGAATGTTTGTTTTGCACCCTTTTTGGATTTCCCATCAATTTAATCGATTGATCAATTGTCCGAAACCAAGGATCACGACCGTAGTCGTGACAGTAATCGAATATTTTCCATATTAGATTTGTCGGACGCGTACTTCCAACTCGAATTGACTGCAGAGTCGCGAAAACTCACGACGATCAGTACTCACAAAGGCATGTTTGAGTACAACCGCCTAAACTTTGGACTAAAAACCGCGCCAGCGATATTCCAGTGCGTAATGGATCAGGTTTGCTCGGGGATTGCGGGAACAATCGTTTATTTAGACGACATCCTGGTTATGGGCAAGAATCAGAACGAACACGATGAACGACTGCGGGAAGTATTTCAACGTCTCCAAACGCGCGGATTTCGATTGCAATTGGAAAAGTGCAAAATTCGGGAAAAGTCGGTGACGTACTTGGGATCGATTGTCGATGAGTCGGGAATCCGACCGGATCCACAGAAGACTGAAGCAATCCGGCACCTTCGAAATCCCGAAAAAGTTTCCGAAGTGCGAGCATTCTTGGGCTTAGTCAATTACTATGGGAATGTTCGCTCGTCAGTACGTGTTCTGGCCCGGAATCAACGCCCGAATCGAGGAATTTGTTCGCCACTGCTCCGCTTGCACTCTTGAAGCTCCAACTCCACGCAAAATGCCGCTCAAGCAATGGCCAGAAGCGCAAGAAACGTGGGAACGGGTTCACATCGACTTTGCTGGCCCACTGCACAACGCTCATGTCCTCGTTATCGTAGACGCTCATTCAAACTTCATACTCGCGCGAAAGATGTCGATGATCACCGCCGAGGAAACCGTTAACACGCTCGAAGAACTTTGTTACCAATATGGACCGCCAAAAACGATCGTCTCGGATAATGGAACTCAATTTTCATCCTCGTTATTTTCCGAATTTTGTTGTAAGTGGGGAACGTCGCATTTATTTTCACCTCCTTATATGCCACAAAGTAATGGAAGGGCGGAAAAGGCTGTGGCCATCGTGAAATCGAGTATAGCCAAAGGTGGGAAGGGATTTCAGTGCTTGAGTCGTGTTATCTATGAGTACAACTACCTGCCAAGTGACTCAAACGACCAATTCGTCAGCCCAGCAACCACGTTCTACCGTCGAACTTTCCGCAGTACAATGGACATCTTCAAATCGTGGTCCAAGAAAGAGGGAAAAGAAGAGGATTCGAGCAAAAGTGAAGCAAATCACCGCGAAAATAACCGTCAGCTGAAGACGCAACGTAAATTCAACCGTCACCATGGAACGCAAGACCGCTCATTCGAGATTGGTCAGCAAGTGACAGTCCAGATGCAACCGAAAAGACGAGTTGACGGCCGAATCGTCAAGTTCGATGGCAAGGCAATTATGGAAATTGAAACCGATTTTGGCATTATCAGACGTCACCGAAACCAGGTTCACCGTCGTCAATCAAATCAAGACAACTCGACAGAAATCGACAACTGCAACTAGGGATCACGATTCGGGTACCTGTTTTCCTTGTTTGAGGTTTACAAGATGATCGGGGCTATTAGTTTTTGAAACTATTCCTTACTTGTCCTCCTAATTCCTATGAATTTTGTGATCGTCACTTAACGTGATCAGTTGCCTCTTCGCGCCGTTAATTTTCGGTCTTATGCTTATTGTTGTTTTTAATGTTATTGTTATTCTAAATTTGGGTAAAGGAGGGATGTTCGGACCTCATAGTCTCAAGCCGATTGGTTGGCCGCTTGGCATTTTCTGTTGTTCGTGGGCTCGGGGTTTTGATGAAAAAAGCCCGGCCGCTCTCGCGTCCCGATATTAGGTTCTGTGTTTTTTGTTGTTTATTCCACCAATAAAGTATTTCTCCCACTAAGATTGTTCACTGCGTTCAACGCGCGACCGAACAACTACAATCTAATAAAACGGTATGTTGAAGTATTCAAATTACGAACTGACGGCTTCTTTTTAATTACAAACGGGATTTTGTCGATCGAAAATACAAGTTGTTCAAGAAAAACCTTCTCGTCGTTCACGAGGAGAAATGCTTCTCACTGCTCTGGTCGATTCACATCGAAAGGTTATTACGGTCGCAACATTATGATCAACGTACCGAGGAGTCAAAGATATAGAGGTCTAAGCTAGTAAGTTAAGCTCTTCTTGTACCTTTACATCCCAGCGTTTCAGGGATCTGATATTATCGTTTCTCAGTTGTTGTGAACTTTGCAAGTTGAAACAATCGAAAATCAAACGCGAAGTAGTGTGAAACCAATGATTGAAAAGGAATTTAACTTACGTGCTTAAATGGTTTTGATCGAATTTATATCAAAGGTAATTACAAAGTTTTCGTTTATCAATTGAATTGCGTTTTAGCCCGACGCCGATTATCGATATCTACTCGTTTACATCGATCATCATACAAAGTTCTTCAGTTTACGAGCGTTGAGGAACAAAACGGCAGAATCTGTTGGAGTCGAACTTCTCGAGATTTTTTCGACATTCGGTGCTTCGAAACTACTTTATACGGACAATGTTCGTGACTTCAAAAATGAAAAAATCGAACTTGCATGCGAATAGGTAGCGAAATGTGTCTACAGAAAACCTCGACATTCTGAAGTTTAAAGATGGGTCGAACGAGCAAATCGTGACATCGAAGACTAGATCGCAAGCGCGCTTACTGAACGTTTCTCTACCCGTTGGGTGCCATTACTACCGATGATCCGATACCAAAAGAACACGAAACACCATGCGGGAATCCGAATGACTCTATACCGTGTACTTTTCGGTACAGTTCAACGTTAGTTGTCGTAATAATTTTCTGTTTTAGGCATCGATTCAACTACTCAGCCGCTTCAACTTAATTCACGTTCTGAAGCATATGACATTCCACTTGAATCAGTTGAGCTAGACGTCGATGAAATAAACGGGAATGCACAAATCGAGCCTTCTGTAGTGGTCGATGAACTGATTCTGGATTTAGACCCCGAACGGACGAATGAAGTCGAGCAGACGATCGGTCGAATTGAAATTCGGGAAGCTGTTTTACGAGCCACACAAAATCAAGCCGAACGGATGCTACGCGCTTCGCAAAGACGGTAAGTGCTTCGATTTTCTTGTTTGTTTTCATTAAGTTTTAAGGTTTGGAACTGTTCGTGTTGGAACAACAGTTTAATTCAAAATTTCTCATGTTGATCGTCAAAAGAACGTGAAAATCGCAACATTTTCAACCGAAAACTTCAAAACACATTCAACTCTGTGTCGATTCACCACGACAAATCGAAAAACCCGGAAAAAAAAAGAGAGCGTTTATTCCTCCGATCTAGAATAACAACAATAGCGAGCCGCCGAGCAAACGGGGCCTATCAAGAAGAACAATCCAAAACACAAACTACAAAACATAAATTACAAAACACAAGTTAATGGGCGGAGGTTTCGCCTTTTGGTCGCTCGAAGCGACATCTGACAAGCTGAACTTCAACAGTAATCGCTGAAGAAGAAAATCAACTCGTTTTTGTTTTAAAAGTTTGTAGAACATAAGAAAAAATCCAATTGCAAAAAAGGTTTCTTGAAAATAAACAATATCTTTTATATAAAAATTCAATTTAAAAAATGTAATTTTAGTTGCTGTGGAATGGTTGGTTTCATTTGAGTTGCCATCTTAGAACGGTTGTGGAGGTGGTCTTTATTGGGCGATAGTGTATAACGCGATTTGTGTAGGAAAAGCTAAGTAGATAACGCTTGTCATCTAGCGTTGAAAGTCTGAATTTCTAAAATATAAGATAAGATTAATCAATTTATATTTACTTATTCTGTGTCTTTGCCAAAAGGTGCTTCGCTTTCAGTTCCAGAGTTTCCCTTTGAAGCTTTTTGATCAGCTTTCTTGCTTGCTCCAGGATATCGGCTTATTGCATCTGAACTTCAGCGTGAAACTTAATCTCTTTGATGGCATTTCAAAGCTCCTGGTGCTGCAGTTGGAGTCGATGAAGGCGAATTGCTTTGCGGTCACTTTTACCCATCTAAAAGAAATTAAATAAAACAGAAGTGGCACTTACTTTTGGATGATGAAGCTCCTCGTTCGAATTGATTTGACGTTTAGACATGATTATTAGACTTCGAAACGAGTTGCTGTCGACATTGATGGCTGTTGTTTGTATACTGCTTTAGATCTGACAGTTGAAACGTCTCAGTTCATCCGATCAAATCGATTGCGACCTCGAGGTATTTTCGTTTTGAATTTCAAATTGACGTTCGCTATCCGAAATGCGCCGCAATAATGGCTGCTGATTGGCGGTACTGTTGTCACAATTTATGGTTGCGACCATCGGATCGATCAAAAGATCGGTCGAGTTACACAACACTAGCAGTTTGAGTTGTAAATGTGAAGCGCCGATCAGTGACTGTCAACAAACTGAAAGAATACCCCGATGGTGTTACTTACTATCGTAGTATCCTGCAGCTGATTGCAAATTTTTTCAAATAATCGTCTTGGAATTTCATGGCGTTGATCAACACGTTCAAAATTAGCATTTTTGAGTATGCAAATTTTATTTTACTGTTCCACGAATCAATCAAATTCGTCAGTTGCAATTTATTCCGATCTTTCGAACAGTTGTCCCAAATTATTGCTGAAACGTTGAATCTTGAGATGCCAACGACAACGACGACTGAGGGATCAAAAGAAGGTAAATACAAAGAGTTTGGATGGAAGACGTTGCCGAACGATTTGGCGGCTTTGAGTTTCTACTTTGGCTTTTTGCCCCGGTGAGTTCAATGGGAATACGAAATTTGATTTGCAGTTTCAGAGATGCCGTTGAATTACTATTGAAAAACGACGGCAACTACGCTATTTGGGACGAAAAACAAGAAAGCGGTTCACGTTGGTGTTTCATGTTGGCAATTCAGACGAAGACTGGAAAAGTGAGTTCAAAGTCACTCTGTGTGTGGAACGACTACTTTTCTTTTTCAGGCCCGACATTTGAATCTCAACTTCTCTCTGACTGATCGCGAACAATGTTAGACTGTTGAAATGATGAAGGAAGCGGAGAAATACCGAGCCCCGACAATCACAGAGCTTGTTTCTGCTCTTCATCAGAAAGCAGACATCATCTCGTTCACTGATGGCTCCGAACTAATCAAACTCGTAAAATCAGTTAAGCGTTCTTCAAAACTCTTCTGTGAATACAAGGAATTGAAGATTAAAGATAAACGCCTTGGAGAAGGTAATGAGTAAAATTCTTTGATCGTTAATTGATTTTCTAGGGAACTTTTGCAACTTCATTTTGAGAAAGTTGGTAACGCCTGCAGGTATGCGTAAAGAAGTGGCGATCAAAGCGTGCAAAGATGCTATGCCCGATACGGTCAGTTTTTCTTCTCTAATCTATTTAATGTTTAAGTTGCAGACTGAAGATCGCATTGCAAGAGAACAGAAGGAACTCTTCATGGAAGCAAACACACTTTCAAAACTTCAACATCCCAACATCATCGAGTTCTTAGGAATCGTCTGCTTCAAACCACCGATCAAAGTTAGTTTTATGCGAAAGCCATAGAACAAATACTTGATTTCAGATTGTGATGGAGTTCTGTCCAGGTGGAAATTTGCTCATTCATCTGCAAAAACACGGGCGGAAGATCTCAGTTGGCGAACAATTGCTCTGCTTCTTTGAAGTCGCACACGGAATGTACTATCTGGAACAACGAGAAATAATTCATCGTGATCTGACGGCTCGCAATTATCTAATCAGCATTGACTCAACGATCAAGATCGCCGACTTTGGATTGAGCATCACGAAGAAAGCGGCCGAACATGAACAGTGTAAAAAGCTTCGACCGCCGATCCGCCAAATGGCAAAGGAAGCCATCGGCCGACAAGCGCACTTTTCCAACAAGTTGGACGTTTGCGCCTACGGTATATTCATTTGGGAGGTTTTCAGCAACGGTCAGAAGGCGTGGATAGATGAAGAGGCCAAATTCATCGCCAAGAACATCAAAGAGCGCAAGATGCCAACTTTGCCAGGTCAGTGATGAGAACGAACGAGTTTTCATTTCTTGTTTTCAGCCAACACTCCTCGTGAAGTCTTTGAAATAGTCGCCAATTGTTGGGAAATTGAAATTGAAAAGCGTCCGAGTTTTAAACAGCTAACCGAGATCACCAGCAAACTTGTCCAGGACCCGAAATTCGCGCTTCCACCGATCACAGCACGAACCATCTGTGTTCACAATTCGCCGTTTGCACGCACAAGCGACGATCTCGAAATCGAAGCAGCAGTCATAAATCCTCCTCGATCGGTTCATGTAATCTCAGAGTTGATAATTCTTATTGTTAATTTTCAGACCCAACAATTACCAGGTGATCGCCGTCGACAAACACGTGATAAAAACAACTAATCGTCGCGGAACAAGCTCTATTTTTTCCACTCGATCATCGCGTGACAAGAATGTTCGTCAGTCTCCTCTTGGAGAAAATGTCAAATAGATCAAGTTAGTTATGGACAAACAAACTAATCTTTTCCTTTGCAGTACCAAAAGTACCGATCGTCGTCGCACTAACAAACCGGATGGCGCAGAGTAACCGTCGATTTTAATTGTTTTCGGAGTCAAAAACAAATAAACACGTCGATTGAATTTGTTTTCTGGACAAGAAATTAAGGTTTTCTGGCATGCTTACTTTTTGTAAAAATTTGCACATAAAGATCATTAGCCTAAGACATAGCGAACAGCAAAGCCTGCTCGTTTTAGAGAATGTTTTTGAAAGTTTTAATGCTTTGATAGCTTCAACATCTACGACGTTTATTACAACAATAGATGGCCGTAGTTGATCGACATGAATCGAAATGCGCTCCTCTCTTGTTAATGATTTCTCGTTATTGCGATTATCATTTACAGCGTGTCTCAGCCAAAAGTCCGATTTTCGTAAGCTTATTACTTCGTTGTTAATAAACCTTTTTTGTATTCAGTAGCCAGTTCCTGGCATTTTGTTTTTTATCATATGTCTGTCAGAATTCATCGAAGATGCGAAATTCCGAAGTGACAGCTTTTTTCCTGTATATTGTTTTTCGTCCCTTTACTTTCGAATCTCCACGCTTTGCTCGTTATTGTCTAACAGTTTTTTGAAGCGACGTTGGTAATGTTTACGCAGTCGTTCGATCATTTCTTGTGGCAAGTAATCGAACACTCGCACGATCCGCTCTTGAAGATCCTCGAGATTGTCCGGTTTGGTCCGGTACAGGAGGCTCTTCACGAATCAAGCGCAGAAGCTCTGCTACTGTATCCTCTGTACGCGTCGAGCTAAAAAAACAAAGAGATAAAGAAGCAAAAGCAGACAAACCGTGAAATTTCTCTCGGTTGCCTGTTGGAGTGATCGCGCTCCAAAAACTCGTTCATCCAACGCGCCAAATTCATGGTATCGGAAACAGGCGCACAAAAGGCAAGGCCATCGTGACTTCAAAAACGGCGCTGAACAGTCCTTGGGCTTTTGCACTCGGCAAACTCAAGAACACAAAATGCCTTTTCTTGGGGTGACCAACTCATGACAACAAATAACAAACGAAGAAAATTGAAATTTTGAACGGAAAAGTGATCACTTCAGAATTTTTCGATAAATTCTGACTGGAATTCTGACAGACAAATGATTAAAAAAAATGCCTAGGAACTGGCTGCTGAGTACAAAAACCCGCATCAGAAACAGTTTATTAACAACGGAGTAATAAGTTTAAGAAAATCGGACTTTTGGCTGAAACACCCTGTATAAACTTGGTCGCTTGTCTTCAAACGAACCATCAATTCGTCAAAATCATTTAATGTAATGCAATGCGAGAAGATAAACGCTGAGTCAAACACAACCAAATGAAAATTTCAGATAAAAGAAGTTCAACTAGACGGGTGTTTGAAAGAATCATTAATGAAAGTAACTGCATTTGGCTGATCAATTTCATTGTTCTTCTCAATCCGAGACTTTGAAGTTAGTTCCAGAACAGCAAAGATTATCAAATTGATGATGCGTTTTGCGAACATAGACAGACTGTCTGCTAGAAAACAATAATTTACAATTATTAAATAGAATTTGCTTTACCTTTTCACACGGTCAGTAAAAATTAGAAAACGCAGCCTCAAAGCTCATCACGAAGCGGTTTGGCCGTTTACAAGTTTTACTACTCTTCCAAGTTAAACAGCACTACAAAATTCTCAATGCCATTGTTAGACTTCTGCACTAGATGAGTCCACGCTCTTTTCTAAATCAAGCATCATATTCGTTGTCGATATTCCCAATCGATTGTAATTCTAAACGAGTATTTGTAGTAAACATGAAAACGCAATTCGTCGATGAGAATTTGTGAACAGACACCAGTAAAGTTGTTTCTATCGATCTTATGCTTTTGTTTGCATTTCATGCCAAATATTATTAGATATCTGGAGCAAATGAATTCATCAAATTTGCTGCATCGTATTTGTTTATAGAACACGTAATAATCACAATATCCTTTTCATCGATGGTTTATCAAAGTGAACCGAAAATAATTTCTATGTTAACACAACACTTTGCATTAAATTCACAAATTATTCAAGAACTTTATTTCAATCGGAGATAAAGAGACGGAAAAGTGACTAGCATTCATAATCGTCAATGTGTATGACTTCCTGCTTGACAGTTCAAATCGGAAAAAGTAATGGGTTATTGTGCAAGAACACATTAAAATAAAAATCAGAGGTATGTGAAACACAACGACTGTTCGTAGTTGGTATATGTAGAAATCCATTGAAAATCCAACTTTTCTTTCTTTTTGTCGTGATGTATTGAATGAATGCCATTCATTAATGCTAGAGAGCGCAACTCGTGTCTAGAAGCCGCGAGAAACCCAAGTTGATTTCCAAATACCAATTGTAGGCGAAACTCCAGGATGAGAGATTCCACGCCCACAGAGCTAAAGTCGAACCCGGTACAAAGTAATACCAACTGCATTTTTGACGCACAAAGCGTTGTGTTGATCACAGAAAAAATTGTAACCAGCCATCACTTTCCAAAGGTTGAACGGGATCCACCGGACCTCTTACAAATTAAACTCGTTGTAGCGGAAGCTAGGAAGGTTGAGGTGACAGTTTTCCACGATGTTTGCGCAGGGCTATGCTGTTGCGTTTTCCTGCCGATAAATGCAAATGCATTATCCATCTTCGCTGTAGTTGCTAAAAACAGTAATACAGTAATTTAGAAAAATTAAGTAATCACTTACAGCTTCATTCGCTCAGCAAGAGTTGCTACATCACAGTAAAAAATTTGTCACGAAACTTTTCAACGTCTTCATAGCACCAAAAATATATGAAGTTGTGTTGTTCCAGCACACTGTTGTCGCAGCACTCCAGTTTAATTCTGCTGAAAATACAACACAGTTAGTAAATTACCGAAACTCGTGAAATAGTACACGAAAGTTAAAAAAGAAATTGAGAAGATGTTATGATCGAAATTGTAGGTTTCAGATGATTATGTTTGATAGGAAAACGCTAGACCGCCAAGTTGTATCAACGATATTGCTTAATCAAACTATTTGAAAAACTATAGATGATTGTTTAAGAAGCTTTGAATTGAAGTGCAAAGATAGAAATATATGGTAGTTGATTTACAGCAAGTGAAATTAAAATGGTCCCGAAACAGTGATGTCGATATCAAATAATGAATTTTGATTCGATGAGCGAAAAAGAACGAAAAACTTTGCAATGGCTTTTAATGAACTCTATTACATGAACACCGTCTATAACTAGTGACCGATAACATCTCTACCTGAGGAAAGCTGTTCATGTGACTTGGCATCCAGTCATCGCGCTAAACCGCGCCGCGGAACTTTCAATTGACCTGTTTATCGGGTAACGCATAGTATCGGTTACAAACAATGGTAGCGGGATAAATAATAACCGTCGGCAAAAGTCATAAAAGACAGTTGCCGCGAGTGTTGTTACGGTAGACAATGGTCTGTTTGAAAGTGCTCTTACTGGAAGAGGAAAATCAAAACGCGGGTTGCTAGCTGGTCTTTTCGATAAAAGTTATTGTAATTTGTCCATTAGTTTCTATTCAACATCACGATAAATCTACAGATGTCCAACTTTGACCAATAGTCTTCTAATGTCGACAGTAATGAAATGCTTGTTCGGTTAGTTTGATTGTAGCGGGATTTTACAAATTTCAGATTTTAAATTATCAATGTAAATACGTTAGGCCCAAAGCACAGTGATCACAGTCAATGGGAGCGCGATCAAAAGAACAAACGAATTCGTGTATCTGGGGCAGCTCATCCAAATATCCCGCGACCATGGGCGAGAAATTGGGCTACGAATTGGTGCAGCATGGGGCAGCTTTGGTCGAGCACGAACGCTTCTCACCAACAAATCAACCTCCATCTCGATCAAATGACGCTACTTCCAAATGGCGATTCTCCCGACGCTCCTTTACGCATCCGAGACATGAGCCCTCACAAAGACGAACCTCATCCGCCTACTCCGCACTCAAAGAGCGAGGGAAAGGCGAATGCTCGGGTTTCGGTTGAGAGATGGGAAGTCGTCAGTATGGATTTGAAGCATCACGAAGCTCCCAGACGTCGTCGCACCACGAAAACGCAAATGGTGGTTCGCTCAGAAAGCTCTCAACCGGAGCGACAACCGATGGACAGAGCGACTTACACAGTGGACACGAACAACTCAACGTCCACTCGGACGACCACGCACCCGGTGGGAAGACGACCTACGGAAGCACGTTGGCCAGCACTACGCCTCCGCTGGCCGCCGATGGATTGAAGCCGCAAGAGACGCAAGGCGATGGAGCCGAGCCGAGCGGTCGTACACCCGACCGCTGAAGTTCCGTCGACGACCGCATGTCGCCTCCGCCAACCTCACCGCGACGTCGAGTGGCTAACCCCACTCTTCACTCTTGTTCATCTGTCGCCGAGCGTGAATAAAACATAATCATGTAAATACGTTTATAACGATGGTTCAACGTGTTAGCATGTCAAACCGACAGCAGATCGTCCAACTGGTGCTGTGCTCAACACCAACAGATGTACGTCAAAGTCGGAGATTCGGAAGTCAGTGAGGACAACTTTTGTATCATTTTAAGTTGTTTTCAGTTATGCGGGTAATACTGTTATCGGATTTTTTGCCTGACAAAACCACATCGAACGATAACTTTTCGGTGAGCTTTGTTTTTATTGGAGACCGGGCGAAAAACAAAACTAAATTGAAAGTTTAATACAACTCGAAAAACGAAAGAAAAGCAAGTAATTGAAAAATTGGAAACCAACCGTCAAATCAAGTTGTTTTGCGGCAAAGACACTTTGGACAGTAGGCGTTTGAGTTGTTTTGTTATGCCACCATTTTTGCATAGGATGTTCGTTGTATTTAGGTTAAGTTCCCTGAATGTCTGGAAGTACTCAGTGATGAGGACGAATTGTTTGGTATAAGTGAAATGGAAAGCGAAACGTTCGTCGAGTTGAAGTCTTATGTTCCATTGGCAGAACCAAAGAAAAACGCCTTAGTTATTGGGTTGTTACTAAAGTTTTGTCTGATTGCGCAATGCATTTTCTAAAATTGGAACGAAAGGAATTGACCGGTCGATTGGAAATTAAACGAAGTGTCAAATTTGATTTATTGGATCTGCTGTTTCTCGACATCGCTATTCCTGTTTCCTTGACTAATTTCGTCAAATGGGTCTCACTCGTGAACAAGTGCGACTTCTGCTTCTCAACGAATATCGTCTCCATCACTCGCCCGCCAAAGCCGCCGCCATCATCAACTTGACACATGGAACGCGAACGACCACCGAGAGGACGGCATGTCGATGGTTCAAAAAGTTCGACGATGGACTCGAGGATTTGGCCGATCAACCACGAACAGGACGTCCGCCAACGGTTCATCAACCGACGATTCTCAACGCTGTGTCCAATCGATCTGCGCAATCAACTCGCGAATTGGCCAATGGTTGTTGCCATGTAACCGTTTGGAGAACATTAAGACGAGCGGGCAAGCAATTCTTTATGTCTACAATCACTAATGGTTATTCTCGTTTAGGTCTCCGGCATCGACGAGGACGGTGGGTACCCCACGAGTTGACGGACCTGCAGAAGCAACGGCGAGTCCGGGCTGCCGAAAATCTCCTCCAGCAGCAACGTGCCAACCCGTTCGTCCACCGGCTCCTAACCTGCGACGAAACATGGGTCCAACTTGACAATCCATATCGCCGTGGGCAATGGTTGCGTCCCAATCAGCGACCGGGTGGTACACCCCGGCCGAATCTTTTCCAAACAAAAGTTATGCTTTCTGTTTGGTGGAATCGGTTAGGTGTTGTGCACTGGGAGTTGTTGGACCGCGGGCAGACGATCACTTCGGAACTGTACTGTGTCCAAATGGATCGAGTCGCCGCCGCCCTTCGTCATCGCCACGACGTTCTACTGCTCCAGGACAACGCGCGACCGCACACCGCCCGAAGAACTCAACAGCACCTGAGGACTTTGGGTTGGACGGCAATCGAGCACCCGCCGTACTCTCCGGACCTTTCGCCAACGGACTACCATCTCTTCCGTTCGCTAAAGACGTGGATACGAGGACGCCGATTCAACGACGTCGATCATCTCTGCCGGTCCCTCAACTCGTTCTTCGCCTCCCGTCATCGATCCTTCTACATGCGCGGAATCACCCAATTGCCCGGACGGTGGCGCCGAACTATCAACTCAAATGGCGAGTATTTTTGATGATTTGTGTTAATTTTAATGAATGAATTCTAATCTACAACGAAAATCATACTTAGGACAGTAGGCAGCTGAACAACCGAACTTCGTTCACACACTTCTAACCGACCGGTCAATTTCTTTCATTCCTAATTTAGGTCACTCATGACGCAATCAGACAAAACTTTAGTAACAACCCAATACATGTTTTTTGTTGTGAAGCGACAACAAAGTCGATTGCATTCAAAGACTCGGTTTAACTTAAGGGTTGAGAGTTCTAGAGTTGATGTCGAGCAGCGACATTGCCCGATGAGCTTAAATGCGATCACTAATCAATGTTTAGGAGCGCAATCCATGGAGGGTTTCCAGTGACAGATCGATTTCTGTTAAAACGATTCAATCGGATACTCTCAAGTAAAATCGTTAGCGTTTATAGCTCGATTCTAACTGTTTAGTTTTTGCTGACATTTACATGGTTTGAAGCTTATTAGTGGGTGTTGTTGTTCTGTTTATGATAATCAACTGCTGTCGTTGTTAAAGTTTATTTTACAGGATTCAACTTTTGCGATTGCTCAGTATGTTCTTAATTTCAATTCTGCTCTCGATGAACTTTAGTTTTCCAAATTCATAGGATTATAATCTTTTAAGCTCGTTAACTAGTGCGCCAATTCAGAGTTCTCCATGATCAGCGGGAGGAGCTCCAAAAACTTTTGCAATTTTGAGCGATTTTTGACGGATTGTTCGGCTTTGAAGGGCTCTCATTTCTCTCTCAGTTATCCGGTGGCTACAAGTTTGGACACGTTGAATAGCCAGACTTTTGGACTGTATATCAACACAATACAAGCACTAGTTGTTGCCAGAATCTCAGAGATACATCAATTGGCGTGATGGACGTGCTATACAAGGGAATGGGGGGTGTTGTGTGTTTATGCTCTCTGGCTGATTGGATTTCGCTGATATTCACAGGGTTTTGAGTTGATTAATAGCTATTGTTCTTCTGTTAATTACAAGCTTCTATAGTCATTGGTTCTTAAAATGCAATCGTTTGGAAATCTCAGAAGTTTTGTCAGGATCATACCAAAAGATCAACAAATTTGCACATAGATTGTGACAGGCTTAAGATATTGTATCTGAAATGTAAGATTTTGTTGTGTTACTTTTTAACTGAGAGTAAAAGGTTTAGGTTGATCTTTTCAAGCACTAGGATTTGAAAATAAAGAAACTTACGAAGAGGTTAAGAGACCTCTTTTAGTTTGTTGTACGAAGTTCGTTCGAAAAACTTGATGCGACGTAGGTTTCGAATGTTGGCTGTTTATAAAAAGATTAGGCGTTATTCAACAACAGCCCCCAACGGGTGAAGAATAACCTCCCACGATTTTCTGGAAGATCACTTCCCCACTACTGAACAGCAACTTCGGAGATGTGATTGTTAAAAGATTTCAATTCGGATATTCTGGTGGATTAGCGAAAAATCTGCTAGTTTGCTTTTGAACTTTGCATATCCAACCCGCTTCCTCGGGTGTTTGGTATTGTTAAATCTCATGTTCGGATATTTTGTTGGATATCAAGTAAGCGACTAGCATCCTTCAGAGGACGAAACTCTTATTTTCAGGAAAAATAACCGAGAGAAAAACGAAAGTTCTATTTGCTATTGTCAGTTGATCGCAAAACTGTTTGGCCACGAATTCATTTCTTAAATGTGTTTCCCATTTGAATTTCTGTTTTTAGTCCTAATTGTTGTAAGATCCTTTCATTACCCTTATTGAACTGTTGTCCTTCTCTTCTGCTCATGTAAATTTCCGGCGTATTATAAAAAGTCAGTGTTGTTCTTAACTGTTTATTGGATTTCATTTTTGTCTATTGTTTTTCCAATGTCATTGATCGACCGTTTTAGTGTTTATCATGTGTCGATCAATAAGCATCGCAATCATTTTACCGTTTACGTTAATGTTTCACAAAATCGAGTGAATTCACATGACATTTTTTCATAATCATCTCACTAGTGCTTCGAGCAGATTATGAGATTTATCACCATTGCTCCGGTTTATAAGATCGTCAATTAGTCCCACTTACAGATATACTGGTTACTCAACTAAGCAATTATCTTCTTTTAGAAAACTAAACTTTTGATTTTGGATGAAACACAGAAGTTGCATGGATTCGACACCTTTGGTTGAGTGTGCAACTCTCGAATAATCTTGCTTTGAGGAATCCTTGTTGATGTCAAGTAAGCAATTAACTCCATTTAAAAAACTAAAATTTTTTCAGATGGAACACGAATATTCTTGGACTGAACTCGATTGTACCGATTCTTAAAAGATTCCACTTCCGAATATCTCGCTGCTTTTGCGAATACATTGTTTGCTTTTTTTGGAATTTACGTGGGCTTAAGAATTTAATTTTGGTGTATGGGATTCAGGTGTTTATTAGTTCAGTAGACGATTAGTGCAGGAATATAAGGAAATGTGCATAAGATGTGTCTGCCTCTTTCGATATCCACGGTTCTACGAATGAGCCCGACAAAACGGATGTCCATCTCGGGCATAAAAGTTCTGGCCTTCCAAATTAACGTTACACGACTGAAAACGTTTATATTCGACTGTTTTCGTTCAAACTTACGTGGCAATTAAAACAGTTCGAATGAAAAGCGGATCCAATCGCTTCGATCCAACGATCACCGGCTTCAATTGGGAACTTGCACGAAACACATTTGGTCGTGAAGAGTTGGTTCCAATCTAAACATTCGGTTTTCATTGTTCGCTCATTGAGGTCTAAGGACCTTTTTCACAATACGGTTGTCCGTTTTCCAAATAAAAAGCGGTGTTTCCAAATGGTCGTCGACAATGTTGACAGGTAAAACATTCCGGATGCCATTGCCGTTGCAAAGCATTCAAACAGTCCTACAAACTCGAGATTATTGAACGAACCAATTTCACTTGTTTACGGCCGTTATTGCAAGTCCGCATTTGGCACAAGCCGGAGCAATTAAAGTCTCAAAACACTTCTCACAATACTTCTTTCCATCTTCTTCCACGAAACCGCAATCCAAAAGTTGACGATTGCAAATCGCATTCGCACATCGAAAGTGTTCTTGGCACCAAGTCTTTCCAGTTGCCAACACAAACGATCCACTAAACTTTTGTTGTACTTTGAAACTCTCGACACATACCTGATTTCTTTATGGCAGAATTCGCAACGTGGAGGTTGTCCCGTGTGATTCAGCAACTGACCGCGCTGTTCGCCTGTCGATTGATCGATTTGTCGTGAAAAAGGCGAAGCATTCGACGTGCTGCTGCTCAATGCCGAGTTATACGAAGCAGTCACTAAAAATAGAAAGTGAAGTTGTGAACAGTTGAATGGCTTTGGAAAAGAAAGAAAAAGTCGATAGAAGATTGCTGTGAGAGGAAATCAAAGACGCAAAGAAAAAGAGAAGAAGTTGCACGTTCAACCGTTAGACACACAAACATCCTGAAATTTAAGTTTGTATTCGATTATCTTAACATAGTTAAAAGTAGAACACATGCTCTAGTTGCTCTCGTCACTCGTTCTTACCTCGACGGCTGTTCGGTTTTGGATGACTCCACAAATACTGGACATCAAATTCACCGACTTTCGCTTCGGCTTCTTCCAACAACTCCATTGTTTGTGTATGATGCGGATGTATTCGTCGTTCATTCAGAACTTCGAGTCGAGTCAACAGCGATAGAAACGAACTTGTTCGCAATAAACAGTCTTGAAGATGAGCGGGAGTTGAGCTACGACTTCGACCATTCAAGTAGTTGGGTAGAATTGAGGTCGTTGAATGAAAGTGTGGCATTGGTGGAGGTAAATCGATGGAGTCTTCGGTTGAGTTTCGACGATTTAAAGAAGAAATTGATAGTCGTGAATTTGAACCGTTTTGATATCCGAACAATGGCACCACAGAATTGATGTTGTTCTTCATGATGGCTGACTTCTGTGGTTTCTTCAATTCGAGGGTTTCAATCCGCTCAAGAGTAGTTATGTTGAAGGTTGTTTCCACTTGACCGCAGATTTCATCGTTTTTGGGTTCTCGTATGAGATTATCTTCGTAAACAATTTCACAGGATTCGGTGTTAATTGGCACAAACTGATTGGTTGTTGACTCGTATCTTTTGATCGATAACTCGTGTGCTGCGGCATCCAAACGATTGGCTTCCAATTGTAAAGTCACGAGTAGGTCGTCCAACTTTTGAGTTTCGTTCTTCATCTCCTGCAATCGGTTTTCTCGTCGACTTTCTTTTTCGTTCGACACTGTTGAGGTTTGAGCTTTGGCTTTCTCGTCGACGTTAAATGATTGAATGGTGGTTGATGGTTGAATTCGAATTTTGGTTCTTTCCGGTTGCTGCTGTTCATAGGTGACAACATTCGCATCTTTATCGACGACAGATGTTGAATAGTTGAGAGATGATGTGTCTTGTAATTGGACGGATGAAACAATTTGAACGGGACGCTCAGCTAATTGAACGGTTGAGAAGCCCCGAACGAACGGACGTAGATGTGAACGAGACGTTGAAGAAGTCGTGGACTTAGATCTAAAAACTTGTATTCGAACAATCACTTTGATTATCTAAACTTACTTGAGACTTTCATTTTTAATGGATGAATGAACGGTCTGCTCGTTCAAGAGTTCGGGATATTCATCAATCTCTTCATTGATTGGTGACAACAACGTTGTCGAGAGTTTGTTAGAATTTTGTTGTTGCAAACTCAGAACCATCGTTTCATTTGTCTCATCTTCCTCAAATTCAAAAGTTGGTGTCAAATCTCCGTCTACTTCATCTTTGTCAATTGGCGATATGGAAGTACCCGGTGAAGAAGTTGAAGAAGCTGAAACGGAGTTCAAAGCTGAGCTAATAGATATCAACCTACCAGTTAGTATGTCACGTTCTTCGACAATTTCAGCTCGGTATTTCCAATTTGTTGGCTGCGCAGAAACTTCGGCATTTTCATTTGAAATGTCGATTAGATTCGTTGACTCGACTTCTGCTATTTCTTCAGTGATTTCCTCGTCAACATCGGCCTCATTGCCATTCAGATCACCGGCCGCCGTTAGCGTGACACTTGACGAACTGGGCATCAGGTTCAGAAATGAAGAACTACATGACGTTTCCATGGGCTTCGATGGTAGTTCGGCATTCGACCATGCAAATGGATTGCGTCTCATCGGTGTGGACAATCGATCAGGCGTATTCACAACTCGCTTGGCGAGAGGATGATCGTTTGGTGGACGACGTCGAATTGTGTTCGCTATTTCAGCCATTCGACCGCATTCAAAATCCGAAATCACCGACTAAACAACAAAAGTTGAAAGAACAAGATCGATTGCAACCTTAAGATTTCTTGTGGATAAACCTTCAGTGGATGTTCCATCAAACGTATACTTCCAATAGCGTTGTGCATCGGCAGTTCGTTGTATTCGACCAGGAGGTGGTGGCCACGGGGTTTTCAATATCCTTCGTCGAAAAACGGGCGCCTTGTGCACTAAGGTTCACATAACAAAAAGATAAACTAATGAACAGATCTGACAGAGAGGAAAAATATCGAGAAACATGATATGAGATTGTGAAGTACAAAAGCAATTGTAATGAAGAACTTAAATCTACACGAAATAAACTTTTTAAGCATTAAAAATATGCAGAAAAACCCTTCAAGATACCAACCGTTTTGACGTCCACTCAGCGCTCCAGCGAATCCACGAGTTGACGGATTTCCGTTCGTTGAGTTGAACGGTTTTTCGGTTGTTGGGTTGAAACGATTCGACGCCAATTTTGATCGACTGAAGCGAATTCAATGATCGTCATGTTTGAAACTCACTCTTCGTGTAAACTTCCATTCGAGTTGAATGGTCGCACCGATTGAGTCAAAGGTGCTTCGGATCGACGAGTTTCAGTCTCACTGTTTAATTGCTGATTTCTGCAACATTGTCAGTTAGTTTGTCAGTCAGAGATACGAAGATCCTACCGCCTTTGATTGCCGTGTACATTGCAATAGAACTTTTCGTTGATGAAGTGGTGTCCCTGTTGTGCGAGTGCACTTCCACAGGTCGAACATTGAAAGCAGTCGGGATGCATGTTCTTATCGAACGCTTGACACATAAGGCCGCTGAATTGCATTGTAAGTGCCAGCTAATTAACATCCGAGTATTTTTGTTTTTCAATTGAAATTTAATCGAGAATTTTCGAATTAACACTCTCTGGGTTATGCTCTTCATCTTGTGCGGAAATTAGTTTTTAATTCCGGGCTGGAGATGTTACGAAAGTGTAGTCGCCGAACTTATTGAGTGGTAGTCGTCTACCGTAAGAGAATCGTACGTTTTACACACCACACTCCGACTCGTCATCCATTTCCTACGACAGAAACTTTTTGAGACATATCGCGTCCAATTAGCGTATTGGACTGTTCGAAAATGCCACTTTATTGCGCTTATAAACATATTTTATGAGCTGCGTTGCTGTAAGGTATTTCCTTTTCTTAAGATCTCCATTGATTCCGCAGCGACCTGAGGCTTTTCAATTCACAGGGTTTTAAGAGCATTTCGTAATCGACGTGTAAATGGCTAAGTCATTTATATTTTATTTGATGACTTGCTACTTGAGTTGCCATAAGAGGGTCGTTTGAAAACTCGTCATTTACAATGCAGAATATACGAGCGAGAGAAATGAAACTATTTTTTCGGCTATCGGTCACTCCAAACTTGTTACTCTTCCAGCGGCCTTTAGCTCGCGTTCTATCCAACTATACAGTTTTAATTCAAAAGTTGAAGTGCATACAGAATCAACGAATCTGTTCGTGTTCACGACTCAATCCTTCATTCACGTTCGAACTGTAGTTTTAGGTCTTAGCGTAAACATGAAGTTCGTCTATGCACTGATCGTTCTGTTGGCACTATTCAGCGCCGTTAAAGTAAGTTCTTACTAATCGTTGAACTTGTAAATTGGAAGATTAGGCCGCTCGTTTCTTCATGAAACATCATCCATACATTATTGTGGACGATAACGAAAACATTTGGAATAAGTTTGGAGATGAGTCCAACGACGACAACAAATATTTTCAACGAGACAATCGTGCAGAAAGGTAATCAAAACGAAAAGATACAGGTGACTTTGCGATTCAGTGACACAGATTCGCAGAACGTTGCCAATATATTGCGTTCACTGGTGTTCTCTCCGAACTTGCAAAGATTCACGCGCAACACCGACGATCTTAAACGATCCGAATTCCAACGAACCGGTGGTCCAATTTTGTTGGGTTAAATGAACTGTCTCAGACAAAACAATCTCTTCGATTTCTTTTCAATGTGACATATAAATTGAGATCAAATGTAAAATCAGTTTTGGTTGGACATAAGTTTGTGTGCAAGAACTCACATAATCAAACGTCCACAACAGAAGCATTCGGGAGTTAACGTGGTGGTTTGATTTGCTGAAACAATAAACGTCTCGTTGTTGTAAATATTAGCGAACTACGTGGTGTTTTTTCGTTTTCCTGAATCAACTTTAATGCTTCGGAACGTAGATAAGCTGGAGTCTGATGGTCCAACTTGGCGGCCGATTTGTTGACATCGAATTGTCTTGGAGGCTGATTGAATCCGTGCATTCCATCCGATTGCTAAATAAAAGTATCTCACTTATCTGTGTACTTTCGAACCTACCAATGGCTGATGTTGGAAGGAAACTTGATAACTGTTGGTGATGGGTGGTTGGTAGTTGGAACGAGGTGTTTGTGTGGTCAAACGATCAGGAACAGTCGATTGAATGGTCGGTTGCCATATTCGTGCAACAGACGGTTCCCTGAAATAATATGGCCATTATATTAATTCCAAGCATTCAGTTATTTCCTACGTTTTAAAGAGATGAGTATTTGCGGAAGAGAAGGTACGGCTTTCGAACTGCATTTTCCCCGAATATTCTATAGAAGAGAATCTCTTAATCGAAAAGTGAAATTGAACGTGTTTGGTCAATCGAAGCACCTATTAATGATTTCGAGATTTTTGTGTAGATCCCACCCTCTCGTCCAATCTAACGGACATTTCTACTCGTCTCAAGGACATTGAAATGCCGCAAAAATGATCGCCGTATGCAAAAACGTGTCTTAACATTGCGAAAGTTGGTGATCGCGAAATCAGCCCGACATTCCGAATGAATTGACGATGATCGAGAGTTCTAAGATAAACTTTTTGGGGTTTCATGCCGAGATCTTGCATTCAATAAACAAGAATGAATTTGAACATAACAAGTGATTTTACAAGAAAATTGATCGAAACAAACCTCATTACAATAATGTCAAGTTCGTTTTTCGCCGAATTCATCAGATCCTGAAGACGTTCGTACGACGGATTGCGTTCGTATTGAAGTTCATCAACAAGGTCACCATTTTGCAGACCCGCTTTATCCGCCAAACTTCCGCCTTCAACCTGAAAATAGTCAGAGAGTATACCACTGAATATGTTCATGTAATTTTTGAACGCTTCTCAATACGTGAAATTCACGAATCACAGATCCAAACAAGTTTACTCAACAGTTGTTTTTGTTGACAATTTCGGTTTGTGCAAAAACTTTGCGCGACCTTCTCTGTCGTATCGAGACGGCAAAGGTTGCGCTCTAGGGTTCTCATTTTTGAAGAAATCACGTGTTCGAAAAACGCGGTTGATTTTCCTCGTGATCGAAATTGACTTGTTGTATTTAGATATGTTCCGTTTCCTTATCTTCTTCATTCTCGTGGCTCTGGTGCTTGCGCTAACCGATGAGCAAACGGCCGAACAACGTTCGGGACTCATTAAAGTTTTCGATCCGATCAATCGTCCGGTAATTGTAACGGATATGCACGCCAACGAGACCGCACCCATTGTTGGCCTAATGTCCAACGTTTGATCATAACTGAGCAGTTCGGATTACCCACGTATTCGTGAATAAACCGTTTGAAAAACTCACATTTCGTATTATTCCCGGTGCTCGAATCGAGAAACCCCACGGAATGTTGGCTGCGGATCGAGACATTCGAATGGTGACCACATCGTACTTCATCTGCAGAAGAGAAATCATTACAGGGATGAACGGAAATAACCCCGGTTTAGCTTTGCACTTCCGATCGAATCGACGATCTTAAGAAGAACAAACTCGAATTTGTAGCGCTTTTGAAAAGCACTTAATCATGATGACTACTTCAATTTTATCGGACCGCTGCTCATTGCGCTGTCCAACGGTCAGTCGAAAATAGATGGCGATGTACGAAGTCAATTACATCGAAAGCGTTTTCATTAGTCGTTTAGGCGACAAAACAAAGACTATCGATAAAATGATCTGTTTAATGAGCTTGTTAAGTGTCTTATAGGGACAAATAGCTGTTGAAAGCAATCAAAAGAAAGCAATAAGATCCGAATGAATATCAAATAACTTAATGCAACTTGTCGACTTCACACGTTACGATAAGCTGCTGCTTTCGTACATGATCCTTAATCACACACGAACACACGTTTTTTGCCAAGACCACTGTTTTGTTAATTTCCTCTCGTTTTCCTCGTTCAATTGGATTTTAGCTCTTGAAACCGCTGCGTACGTACACTTTCATTCCTCAGCTCCGGAACAAACATACGCCTCAGATTGTTTTTTTTATCTTCACATCCACCGCAACAGTCGGCGTGTGCTCTTAACCGCACGCACACCTGCGGATCGAAAGTCCCAACGGAGAGCATAGAAGTTGACAGGAAAGAGTTTGCTCGTCACACAAAATGGGTGCCGTTTGACTGCAAAATGTTTTAGCATCACGATATGATCCACGTCGCATTATTGAATTTCAATTCGTAAAATTGCGAACCACCGGGCACTTCGAAAACATGCGATTGTCCGTCACAGAGCTATCGATCACTTGCTCGTTATCTATGAACATCTACCGAACCGAACACGTGTGCTATGTTCTATTTCGAGCCTCAATTTGAACATTTGGATCGCAAAAAGCAATTCGATCGATTAAACAAAATTTGTTTGTTGTTTTTTTACTTTCAAAGCCACCGGGAGAATAGTTCTGAACAGCTCAATCGTGAGTAAAAAACGACTTTACTACAAAGTTGATTTATCTGTTGAAACAAGATTTACAATCATAAAATTAGAATGAGTCTCGGATGGTCTCGCGTGATACACGTTCATTTTTCTTTGCTTTAGTTCATCTTCGCATTTACTCGACCTTCTTGGTTTTGCCGGGATGTCGTTTCGCAATGTAGGCGTTGTAGAAGAACTGAGCGAACAGATACAAGTAACTCAAATACATGAGTCCACCCAAAGCGAGAACATTCCAGCTGGCTTGACAGCTTGGGATCGTGTCGAAGGTTTTGATGTAAACCAAATGTGAGAAAATGGAGCAACTAATCACGAACTGAACAATTTGAATGGTTGTGATGAATTGTGCAACCGCTCGCGGCGTCTTCACGTGCAATGCACGAACAGCGAAGTAACTAAACGAATATTTTCTTCGTGCTGCTTTTTCTTGACCTATAACTTACAAGTACATGACCGTGTGCACGAACAAGTTGAGGGCCAAACTCTGAAAAATGAATAAACTAAACGAAATCAATTCGAAACGAACCCATCGGCACCAGGCTTGAAGTTCGCTGTAAGTTACTTGAGCGTAGACGAAGGTAAGAGCATGATGATACCAATGCATAAAGATTACGGGTCGTTTACGTAAAACCAAGAACAATGTGTCTCCAAGTTCGGGAGCTTTGGACATGACGAACATCCAGCCCCAATAGCCGGTTGTGGGATCGGTGTAGTAGTCGAGATTATTACAATAGGAGCCAACCAATCCAGTTGTGCGAATCGAATAAAACAGTTCCGGCAATAGTTTGTAGGCAGCAATACCGCTGAATACCGAAAATGCAAAGTTCCATAGCGCCAAAACGTAATCCATTAGTTTTCCGTCAAATGCACGACATTTTTCCATGATCTTCTGTCCGGCATAGATGACTGCCAAATAGGCGACGGTAATCTAAAATTTATATTGGTCGTTACTATTCGATTTCATCGACAAACTTTGAAGGATACGGGAACCCATTGGTGCATGAAAGTGACTGTTCGATCCAAATTCCAATCATCTGCCAACAAAATGTCGGCAACTGCCACTGAGCCGGTCTTATTCGACATATTGAACCCTAAAGCGAATATATAAGTTTTTGAATTCTTACAGCAAACGCGCTTAACGTCGTGGATATTCAATGAGTAATGTTCGTGGACAAATACTCAAAAATAATTGCAAATGCAATGCTGAAGAGCACGTCAACCGAAATCTTCTTAACCAACAAATCACCCCACCAAGAATACTTTCAGGAACTGATAAGAAGTGGGCTGGTTAATTGGGTATTGTCTCTCAGATTGCAGCGACTATTGATCACTCGTACAAACGTCTGAAATTGCAAATGTTCTCGAAAAGCCTTCTGCCCCTACAGTTTGCACAATAATGACGATCAATTACGAAAAGAAGCCATAAATTATCGATTCCAAATCACAAACGAGCAGTTTAATGGGAAAGTCGGTGGTGTAAAAGTGAAAACGGAGTGTTCTTTAGTCGAACACTTGCTGATGAAATAACGTAGAATTTAAACAATAAATGGGATTAAAAACAAACTGCCCGAGTGAACTGTTCGTTTTTGACCTTGAAAACGAGCAAAAATAGTGAAAGTACGAAGGACGGTTTTGCACTTTCACCTCATTTCGTGAAGGTTCTAACAGAAATTGAACACAAAACCGAATCGCTTAGTCAGTTTTGGCACGTTATTGCAGACCCCGTTGGTTTTTGTTTGGACAACTGAGCTAAAACACAGAACTGAAATCTCTCGAATGGATCTCTTTGATTCTCGACGAAGACAAGAGACGCCAACAAAGCTCAGCAATTAAACGACTCCAACCTTCAATCGAATTGTCGGCTTATAAATGGCTTCGGTGGTGTGAACTTCATCGGACCATTTTATCGGTTTGTGTGAGACCATTTTGCCAATTAAAGTCCGTTTGTTTTCGACATTAACTCCGCCTTCACCGTTGTAGCACTTTATTTCGTAAGCTTGGCGTGAATCTCTTTAACGGTCTCTTAACATGTCGTTTAAACCTTT
Source organism: Aphelenchoides besseyi (assembly GCA_024699855.1). Classification (NCBI taxonomy): domain Eukaryota; kingdom Metazoa; phylum Nematoda; class Chromadorea; order Rhabditida; family Aphelenchoididae; genus Aphelenchoides; species Aphelenchoides besseyi. Next base: position 14,857,672 of record JAMPIQ010000002.1, read on the forward strand.
GAACTCGAACACTCGGATAGAGTTCAATCTTCTAAACGTTCGATCTTTACAGTCGAATGTAAATGTTTTTCGCGTTGTAGGTCCTGGCAAGCGGTCGATCTCTGAGATAGCGAAATAAACAGTTCAAAAGTGGCGTGATTTGAATTGGAAAGCAGGTGGAGCGTAGCTGCTCACGCTCAGCTGGCGGCCTTTGAGTACTCAGTTGCTGATCGCTGATAAATTCGTGACTAGGAATTTTGATTTGTGCGTCGAACGGAAACATTCTCATTGTCGGAAGATCGAACGTTCTTCGATCGAAATGGAAAGCACGTGAAAAGTCGCACACTGGTTTCATTGCCGAACTTCTCGAAGACAATCTCACATCAATGTGCCGAAGAACGAGCTTTAAAATGAAATAAATTTATTGTGTTTTTGAGCTCTTAAAAGATTCAACAATTGAAATTAACAGGTAAAATTGCGGCTTAAACAAAATTTGAAGTATATTCTATGGTTAGCAATGACTATGAAGCGTTTAAAGTGTGTGGAAAGGAGAAAATAATTTTTAAGGTAAACGTTATGGCAATTGAAGAAAATTTCAACTCAGTGAACACGAAAAGATGAATATAAGATTGGACAGAAAGATTGATTTAAAATAAGTTAACCTCATCCCCCCCGAATAAGTTAATAGTCCAAAATACGACCGTTGGCCCTTCACGACATGAACCCCACCGTCAACTACTAAATTCTGTTGGCTTTCTCTTCCCACCACTAAATCCCATCGCCTCTCAACCCGCACAAAAGAGTAATTGTTCCGACTAATAAGTTTATAAAGTAAATGAACTAATAACTACTGATTCCCTGAGATTTAAGTGTAATACCGAAACTGTTCCCTTCAACTTCCCAACGATCTAAAATCCCATAACCACCTGAGCGTCTAAAAGCTACGAATGAGATCATTTGGCAAAACTCGAAGAGTTGAACTCTTCAAGACGGTGGTAATTTTAAAGAGAAATCAATTAAGAGAGAAATAAATTACTAGCTACCAAAAGCGAGGAAACTGACGAAATGATTCAGCAATCGTAAATTGAAGGACTGAAGTGAATGTCGAATTGACTAAGAACTAAAACCTTAAGGGCGGACTTTTGTTAGAAAGCGGCTACAAGTTTAAAGAGATTCCTATTGTGCAATTAAATTTTTAAAAGAAGCATATTACCAAAAGTGTTAAAGATGATTGAACGTGTGAAAGACGTGTACTTTAAGTCTCTTGTAAGGCGTCTCGATGCGATAATGCTACAACTTCAGGATCCAATCTTTCCAACTACTCGATCTTTAACATTTGCATTGAGCGTTTCCAGCGGCTCCGGATGAGCAACCGGCGGCTGAGGTCTTCTCAACGGCGATGGCGCGTTTGAATTTGCGGTACAAGTGAAGTCCGGCATCTTTCGGTGCGACAGCTGGTGAGGCTTTGCGAGAAGCGGCCATCATTGCGAGGCAAGCCTTCTCTTCTTCTGGAGTGCATTGACGACATTGACGGCATTGTCCGGCGGTGCATTGGGTGGTTGGGACTGGGCTGCGGGCGGCCGAGGCTCCTGGAGCAGCAACTGGTCCAGCCATGGCTTTGCAATCTTGGCAGTTGCATTGTCCGCAGTTTCGTGCAGATCGGCTTCCAACTTGTTCAGCTCGTGGGACAAGGTTGGCGTTTCCAAGAGCTCCACGAGCTTGAGCAGCAGCCAAAGAACGTCGTCGACGTCCTCCACAACAGCAACCTGAAAACCGATTAACAAAACTCAAAGTGTGTTCATACATGGACAGCAGCAGCCTAAAACATTAAATTAAGATATGTACAGTCATATAAACTTACAGCATGGTTTACAGCAACAACCTGTAGCGATTAATGGTCAGAATTAGTGTAATGATTTATTTTAACTTACAACAACAGCCTAAAATGAAAAAATTAGAAACCGATGGAGATTACAATGTGATTGAATGTCAAGGTTAAGTCAACTTCTATTGACACAATCTTGAGAGTTCAATTCGACTAGAAACAATAACGAAAGTGTGTCAATAGAGTGATTAACTCGATTTCAACATTTAACTCAATAGGAAACTTACATGGTTTACAACAGCAACAGCAACCTGAAATATTAGTTCCGTTAATTGATCAGTTCTTTTTCCATAGACTCCACGATTATCGTTTTGAAACAAATGACTTTTTAGCTTATAAGATACAGAAACTATCCGACTCATTTTGTGTTTCTTTAAGATCGTGGACGTTTAGTGGAAAAAGGACCAATGAAACTTACACGGTTTGCAACAACAACAACAGCACGGGCAGCAGCAACAACAACATGGTTTGCAGCAACAACAGCCTAAAACAGAATTTTGATTGCAACAATCGAACGATTTCACTTACAACACGATGATTCGACGATCTCCACTTTGGTCGTGTACAAGATGATGAAGACGGAAATGATGAATGCTAACTTCATTTCGATAAGTCACCCGGTCAAACCAATCAAGAGGCAAGAGTGCAGTGAAATGTGGGAAGAGTGAGTGGCGTCGGACAGGAGAACCTGCAATCCAACGGACGTTAAATACCACGATAGATGAATAGAAGAATAGTCGTAGTGACAATACACTCATTGGACAATGCTTCTTGTAATCACACCCACCTGGTCGAGCCTTTGATATGTGCGAACGTGATACGGTGCTGTGGCCTACTACTACGACAGTGCAAGTGTCTAAAAAATAGACAAACTGAATGGTGGACAATGGACGATACAATCGAAAGCGATTGTTCGAAGTGAGCAGTATAAAAATGACGCGTAAAAATGAAAAATCACGAGTGCATTGAACGGGGTGCCGAGAAACTGAAGCACCGTAGAATACGATGCAACAAAAGGTGCGTGGAAGAGAAACGGTGGACGTGAAGCTTATTTGGAACCGGAAATTAGCGAAGATGCGCTTGTTTGATGATGAACAAACACAACTTCCGACAAGTTTTCGGATCTTGAAAACAATGAAATTTTTCTGTTTGATGTTCAACAACAGTGATGCGTGTTGAAATCGATAACTACAGTTGTCAATCTATAAACCAACGTTCCCGCCCAAAAACCCATCAGATCCAGAACTTTTGTTGTTCTTTTCGTAAGCGTTTTGTACCTCCAAAACCATCGCACCGTATAATTCGAAAGAGTGAAGAAGAGAAAAAGAAAACTGAAGGAAGCAAACAGTACCAACACCCGTAAGCCTAAGAAGCAAGTCAACTTCACTGCATTCGGTCCGTTCACATCGTCGTTTGAGAGTATAACAAGTTTGTTTAGTTTGAACAACTCCAGTGAATTCTGTCACGTTCGTGAATACGTTTCTGTAAACGATGAGAATAAGACCTGAAAGACCATTACTTACACTGCACAATGAACATACAACTTGTAATATTAGTGAAGGTGATTATAAAACGAGTCAAAAACTGTAAATTTTAGCGAAAATAAACTTTTTCCTTAGTTCTTCGTTAAGACTATTACGCGCGACACATGTGGCCGACAACTACCGAATGAAGCCAATGTTTAGAGAAATTGCGTGTTAAAAAGCCTTAAAAACAAGGGCGCAAAGATCACTAAACAGCAATTTGGCGCCAATTAGTTTCGACTCGTTTTAGCATTTGCATTCGTTACACCAATCGATACTTTTGCCAACATTGTGATTATGCGACTTCTTCGACTTGGAAGTGGCACGTTTGAAGATCTTGTAGATGTTCGTACGCGTCGTATCTTTGTTCTTCTTCCCAGTCGATTTGTGCGGTTTCTCGTGATTCGACTTCGCTGCCGACGAGTTGCATTTTTCTTTGGCACACGACTTCTCTTCAGCGGCTGTGCACTTCGGACACTTCTTCGATGATGTCGTCGGTTTGCACGTTTTCTCGTCGCACTTCTCCATCGTAATCGTGCAATTCTTTGACTTTTGTTCTTTGCAACCTTTGCATTTGCCATCACACTCGGACTTGCAGTTTCGAGTTGTTCGCTGATGTTCGTCCGGTTTGACCAATTTCGGCACTAAACCGACTTTTCCGAGCGCTCCACGAGCTGCGGCAGCGGTCAACGAACGTTTTCTTCGTCCACCGCATCCACAACAACAACACGGTTTACAGCAACAGCCTTCAATCTTCAGAGTTATTGCTCTTCTTTAACTTAACTTACAGCAGCCTAAAACCCGGCAGTTGAGACTTGTATAAGTTAAAGTCATTTGACAATAAATAGTCTCCAAAAAACTTACAGGGTTTACAACAGCAACCTTAAAATCTAAAATTTAGAAAAAGTTCAATTCGAACACTCACAGCACGGACAGCAGCAGCCTAAAACATTGGAATTAGGTAATTTAGATTAGTAAAAGCTTACAGCACGGTTTGCAGCAACCTGCAGTTGTGACCCAAGTCTCATTAGTATATTGATTCATCTAACTTACAGCAACCTAAAACACACTCTTGATTAACAGAAGCATACAGTTCTCTCACAGCACGGACAGCAACCTAAATGTTTGGGATTAAAACGGATAGAAGGTCAATTGACTCACAACATTTGCAGCAACAACATGGGCCTAAATGTCATTTTAATAGGAACTGTAACCGGTTAATACATACAGCAACAACCTTAAAAATAATATCGGTTAAAGTAAATGAACGATTTCCTTACAACACGGACAACAGCAACCTAAATGAACAGATTGTTTGAGACGGAAACTTTTAACTTACATTTGCAACAACAACACTTGCAGCAACAACATCCACAGTTGGCATCGGTTTGTTCAAATTTCGTTGTAGCAAATAAAATGAGTATGCTGGTTATTACACCAAACTTCATTCTGGAACCTTACGGTCAGACTCCACCGTGAAGACCGTATTCTCTAGAACACTTTCAATTAGCAAATCGTAAAGAAAAAAGTTGAAGTGATGTTCAAATTAAACGGACCAACTTATTGTACGAAAACGCACCGTTGAAAGTCGGATATTCGAACTACAAGACAACGGGAATCCACGCAGATCCCCCACGAACAACTTTTGTCGCTGATGATGATTGCAGTGCAATGATGAACAACGATGAGATGACGAATTGGTTGGACACGTTGTTTCATTTATACTCCAAGCTAACTTCACCGTGTCTGAAAATCACAATTCACGGGCGGGGTTCCATACCGCTGTTTACCGTACAAACGTTCATCAATGGGGAATCTGTGTTTGTCTCTGCTCTACCACCTACTCTATCGCACATTCAAATGGCCATGTATGTCCACTGTTTTCAACAACTAGTTTCGTCCGAAAGGCTTTCCGACATTGTGTCCTGGTTCTTCCTCGTTCATGCGACCCGTCGGCTCCCGAGAGCCGCGAATCGGTGCGCACACTTGACAATAGTTTCGAGGTTTCAATTGTTCTATTGATGAAAACCGTCCATTCACGAAAAAACAGCTTATTGATTGTGTCTTTCATAAACGACTTAATTGACCTAATTTCAAATGTCCATCACTTCTGTTTCCATTGGCTTTCAAAATCATTGTGATAACGAAATCCCCAACCGAAGGCTTATGAAATCAAGAATGCACCCAAGGATTGTTTACGAACATTTCAGGTAAATAAACAGGCGTTAAATGTGTAAATATCATAATTTCACACCAATCCAAAAGAAAGACGTGGCTATGAAGATCACAAAGAACGTTCGATAAGCTTTTTGGTTTGAATCCTTAGAACACATATTCAGTTGTCGTTTATTGGTCATCTAGTTACCTTCGAACAATATTTGATGGCAAATGTGGTCTGAATTAACGCAGAATTTGCTTGTGAAGAAAACAGCGGTTGATAACACTGATAGAAATCTGTTAAAGCAAATGATTGAAACTCCGTAGCAACTTCAGTAGCGTCTTTGTTTCGGAAGTTGCAAGCGTTTTCATGTACGAAAAAGCACGAAAAATCCCCTCTTTTGATTCAATCGCAAGCGATGGAGAGGCTCCGAACGCCCTATTATGTTCGGGTCTTGGCATATTGTAAGGGCATTGCTGTTGCGAGTTGCCAGCTCTGAACAGCGCCCCCGTGCTTCCCCTTGAATTCAAGGTACCCATTGGCTTCCAGAATTGGTACCGCCTGGGTGGGGCGAGAACAGCGGAGTTCGCATTACAGCTCGACCAGGGATTGAACCTGGGAGCCACCGAACTCTGTGCAGACGTGTTACCTTTGCACCACGCTGTCCTCCGTTTTCATGTCGAACAAATTAATGGTTTGGGCCATCTAAGTGATCGTAGGAAAAAGTTCGTTCGAGAAAGTCGAATAGGTTTTGAAATCGACAGTTTTGTGCTGAGCAATTCTGTTCGAAGAACTTGACCGGAAACTGTGTTACAAAGCGAATTTGAAGGTCTAACAAGCGAAAAAATTGACAGAAATTCGAATTACAAGTTGGGATGACGACAAAAACTGATGACATCTGGATACGTAACTGATGATCTGGGTTGTGTTTATCAGAAATGCTTCGTGTAAAGAACACTTGTTTGATGTTGTTAACTATAAGTATTTAAAAGTGAATTGAAACTGAGCGTCTAAAAGTATCACGGAGAAGCAAAGTTGCTTTGATTGGTCAGTTAATCTTCTTGTTGAGTGTTGGCGGCACTTCGAAGCGTTGTTTTTAGATTCTATTCCTGTGTTTACGCACCAAACTGTCAACCCATAAATGTTATGTTTGAGTTCAAGTAACAGACAACGAAGCCTAATAGCGTGTTTAAGATCGGGCTTAGTTGGTATGATACGAGTTTATCTGAAGGATCCATACACGACTACTTCTTCAATGTTTTTGACAGTTCATTTTCGTGATGAGGTCGTTTATTTGATCAATTACAACTGATGTTAACTTCATGGAATTTTACGTCATTTCAGTTCATTGAGAACAAAAACATTGAAACGCGCGGTTTTCCAATACGATGTCTTGTGGTCATGTTCGAATAGCAAAGTTGAATCATCACGGACAACAACAACGCAACGACGAACGGAAGATATTGCGCGGTTGCGAAAATCTTTGTTTGGCCGCAAACGTGGATTGCAACGATGATGAATCTGAAGACGTCTCGCGAAAAGGAAAACGATGTTTTCGGGAAGAGAAAATTGAAGGACATTAGCGACTTCACGTTCGATACCAATTCGTTTTCACGCGTTGCCATTGCAAAAAGGATTCCCGCCCAAATAAGGAACAAAATTTCAGATGGATGAGATTGAAAGGGAACAACCATTCAGGACCTCTCAACTGCACAATGACCAATCGTCAATCGTTTATCGTGCGATGATTGAGATTATGTGCTTTAGTTTTTTGATGGACCTTCTTTGAAAGGTCATCAATGTGTCTGACCAATGAATTAGCAGCTGTGTATTGCCTTCTATGTTGTTTGATTAAAACCAGTTGAACGACAAGAATATCTAAGGACATTAAATCATTAACTTGTTGTTCGAATTCCGTGAAATCAATCGTTCAAATTGTAATTCATTTCTGGTTTATTTTTCTAGGAATTTGTTCAAATTTTTGAGAATATGCGTTTACTCTCCGTACTTGTGATTGTTTTCATTGCCTTTGGAAGTCAGACTGTCGACGCAAACTGTTGCTGTGGATGTTGTTGTCCTTGTCCTTGTTGCTGTTCAAAACCGATCGTCATCAAACTGCCACCACCACCGACCAAAATAGTACCATGTAAGTTGAAAAGATTATTCTCCAGCTTAACAAACTTATTTGCAGGTTGTTGTTGTTGTAAGTTAATATAGCACTCAGAAGGTTGCGAATTGCGTTCACGATATTGTCAGTCATGAATTCTGATTGTGCAATTACGTGCTTTGCGTATCCGCACTTTCTAAACGTCACAGATCTTCGAACTAAACTTTTGATTTGAAGGCAAACCGTGCTGCTGTTGTCAACCATGTAAGCAATAGTGAATCGAGATCTTGGCTCTTTTCTCCCGTAGATTTTGCATAAATGCTCAGTTTTGACTTGTAATAATTACTAGTTTATTACAGCTTCGTTCATTGCATTTGAGTGAAAAAGTGATTGTGGGAGAAAAGATGTCATCACCTATTGTTAACGTTAACTAATCTGCTTCTTTCAGGTTGTTGCTGTTGTATGTCGCCAGAGAATGAGATTCTAGAGATGATTTCTGCCAAAATTGCGTTGTTTTCGCTGTGAATAGGAATTGCGCAAAAGTCGATTTTAAGTTCTAAGTTTCAATTCGTGACATTTTCGACGGCGATTCAAACAGTTTTCTAGCAAAGTGCTACGAGAAAGACTTTTGCAGAGACTTTAAGCTCGTATTAAAAGCGAAGAAGATAACGTGAATTTGTCAGAACGTGTTTAGAATCTCTTACATTAAGCACACTAATCGTTAACCGCTTTAGGTAAACCGTGTTGCTGCTGTCCATGTAGGTTTTGAGCAACGCTTTATTTGCATTCATTAACTTCAGGTTGTTGCGGATGTGGAGGACGAAAGAAACGTTCAGCCGTGAATACGGCTCGAGCTGAAAAGAAGCTGCGTAGTGTTTTGTTGCCAACTGCTGGCGATAATTGTGGTTCGGACTCGTGTACCGCTTGCAGCGCTTGTAATTGTGCTTCAAACAGTGCGTCCACAAAATGTACGGATCCGTGCAATCACGAACAAGCCGTGGCAGCCGCTATTTCGGCGGGTATGAAATTTGAACGGTCACTAACCCAATGGTTAATAGGAATTCCACTTAAATTAGTTGCCGAGGCTGTTGCAGCTGATGCACGAATGATGGCCGCAAACGCTGCCGCAGGCTGTGCCAGCATTTGTAACTGTGCTCCAACGATGGTCACTCCGAATCGATTGCTTTCGCGACAGAAGCGTGCAATCATTAAGATCGCTCAGAAGTTGGCTGAGAAAAAGATCATCATCAAAACAAAATCGTTTACACGCTAAAATACGTCTGCTGGTATTTGAAGATGCGCAAAAGGTATGTTCTTGTCACTCAAACACTTTAAAACTAACAAAAAACAGTGGGTTTCAGCAACAAATTTTTATCGCTAACCGTCGATTGACGTCTAAACGTTTGTTGTTCATTCGAGACCTTTGTCAACTGATTATCTTCTTTTAAGCAAAATGTAAAGTGTGTGTTAACGTAGTTCCAAATCGCTTTCTGTTCAATTCAATACGTGACTTTATTGTGCCCCCGTCAATTTAGCAGTAGATGCATTCAATCATCATTTGTTGATTTAGCTAATAAACATTGTGGGTGCGGATGGTTTTGATTATCGTTGAAACGTTCGGTTGTGATTTCATGACGAAAGGAAGTGAATCGACGGTAAGCGGATTGTAGCGAACTTATGCGATCGATCTTCCATTAAACAAACATTCAACAACATATCAATCCGAAAACTTTGAACTTACTGTTATAATTGGTTATTGCGAGTTCAAAACGTTTGATCGATTCACTTGACTGCCAGTGAAAATGTCGTCTTTTATTGAACAGGAAACGTTTTGACTATCGGTAAACGTTTATTGAGAACAATCGTTTGAAAGAATGTTTGCCCACGTGGTCTAGTTTCTGATACCCGTTCTGACCAAACAAACAACGCAATAAGCCTTCTGGCCAGATGTTTTTTTGCTCTCTTCCGTCCACATGGCTTGAATGCACAATAACCGGTGCTATTGAACTGGCGATTGGAGTGCGAACGTTGAGTCAGAGCCCACATTCAACGATTGTTCGTTTGACCATTCGCTAAAAATGATAAGCAAAACCAACGGTTCCGCAGCAATCATTTTAACATTTCCGATCATACACTTGTTGTTCGTCGATGTACGTACATGAAATGCAAGCAAACGAAAGTGACCGCTCGTCTTCAATATCAAAATTCATAAGTGTGCGCAAACATCGTCGCTCGTCTTACGCAGGGGTGATAATCTGACTGGTTGGCCGTACAATCGCCGATGCAAAATGTGTTGTTGACTTTAAAAAACAGAAGTTGAAGTGTGTCGATTTCAAGTTGTGCACTTACAATCGTTTCCGCAATTGCCGCTTACAAGTCGCGGAGGGTGGGATTCTGTTACAAATGTTTAAGACGCCTCTCCCTAACTTTGCACCAACAAATCACTTGTGTGGATTAATAACGAAGACAATGGATTCGACAATGTTCTGTCCTCGAGCAGCTACCAATTCGTTTTGCTTGCAAGATACACACAAAAAACCGGTCATTGGTTTTCGTCTTGCAGTCGTTTTTTCTCAAATTTGCCGCTCATTCTCCTCGTGAGTATCAATGAGCATTTTTTCTTCATAGTCCAAAACACAACATGGCTTATCCTATTGTTCGGATTCGAATCTGATTGTTCGTATTTGCTTGTTTGCATCTAATGTTAAGTTGTCGAGCACTCAAAAACATCTCCGAATGATAACCAGATGGTTGTGTTGATTAAATATCGGCTGATCAGTTCATTAGACTATTCAGTTGACAATGTTCGGTCAGAAGGTTTGCGTGCACTTTCAAGACGCAATATTCAGCGGTCATTATTGTCCTTTTTCACTCATTGTATCGGAACTGACCAGGTGTTCTTTTCGTGGTATTGTCGATCAGAAATGAAACCTTCACTTTATTGTCCGTCTGAATCACAGTGGACCTTTACTCCGATTCTCTTGACCTTATTTGTTACCTTCAAATCAATTCCAAAAGATACATTAACTCATAATGTAGATAGAATTGTTTTCTATCGACTATATTCAGATGTTTGAATTTGCATTCGAATTGATAAATGTCGGGTATTAACTTTAGTTTTATTTAAGAGTGATCATTTTACTGCTTCTATATTATAGGCCCCGATTAGGAGAATGCGATCAGTGAAATTTCTCGTTGTTGGCTTCATTCTTGCTTTGGAGTTCTCATCAATTGAAGCTCAATGTGGAGGTGGAGGTGGATGTTGTTGTTGCTGTCAACCGGCTCCTCAACCTCAACCGATTCAACTTCAAGGTATGTGAAGTGATCGTAAACTTTCTTTTGTTTAAATGAATACAAGAGATTCACATTTTGTTGGTTCAACTTAGAACAGTTAAAAATTAATAGTAGAAACAATTTCCAGTTCTTTGTTGTCCTCAACCTCAACAACAACCCGTGCAAGTGTGTTGTTGCCCACCTCCTCAGCCACAACCTTGTTGCATTCAAATGGTTCAGCCCTGCCCGCAGCCTCAGCCCTGCTGCTGTTGTCCACAACCTCAGATAGTGTGCTGTCAAATGGAACAGCCGAAACAGCAATGTTGTTGTTGTCAAATAGAACAACCCAAACCGCAGTGTTGTTGTTGTCAAATAGAGCAACCTAAACCGCAGTGTTGTTGTTGTCAAATAGAGCAACCCAAACCGCAGTGTTGTTGTTGTCAGCCAATTCAGGTAAAGCAATCAGATTGATAACGACGTCAATTTCAAACTGTTGGTCGTTGAAAATCTCAACTATATAAACTGCAGTAAATGACCTTTTTGTAGGTTGCTCTCATTCCGATGACTACAACCACTGAGGCACCCAAGACCACTACTATGGCTCCACAACAATGCAAGTTATCAATTTTCTTTAATTACATCCGATTTCGAAACAATCAGTTCTAAGTATTCTGATTTCAGGTTGTTTGATTCCAATCGGCCAAGTATTGATTCCATGCTGTTCGCCGCCAAAACAACAATCAAACCCTTGTTGCTGTTGTCCATGTGCAATGATGAGACGACGATATCGACGAGAGATTTCCGTTTTCTATCCACGACTTTTGGAGTCAATCCTAAGGGCTGATTCAAATACGGCAGCCTACGGTACGAATTGTCAACCGTGTGCCGATTGTCCACCACAAGAACTTCAACTCACGTCGCTATCAGCGCTATTGAATCCGCGAAAGTACTTCGCCATTTCAAAGTAATCGCAAATGTTCGTTCCTAATGCACGTATTTACTGTGCCATATTCTGTACGTTGTTGTTTATTAATTTGCAATTATAACCATTCTATCAACGTTGTTTAATAAACTTTTATTACAATAAAACGAACTTTTAGTAGCTGCAGGAACTTGACTTATAAGCACAGTAATCTATCGTTGTTCTACAGAATTGCGCTCAAAAAGCAAATCGACGTGACTGACAATTGAGCTGGTGGTTTATTTCTGACTTAGCTTCTAAAACAGTTAGTGCGCTAAGAACAACAACACTCGGCTGTTCACGTTGACAATTGCAACGAAAAGTTGTGTGCAGAGTCAATTAAAAGCCCAAAAAATTCGAACCAAAGCAACTTTTTATTTTCGAAAAAACAGCGTTTTGAGTTAAAGCATAATCGCTTTAGGATTCTTTGCTGGATCTTGTTGTTGGTTGTTGGCCTCCGCGTTGTTGTCGTTGAGAACCCATGGTCCGCGACGCTGAAAAATGGCGATTAGTTCAACAGAAAAGTTCAAGAGTCTAAACATCTAGACTTCTACTTCTGTGGTATCGACAGTTTAGCGCTCTTGTTACTGCAGATCGCAGCCCATAGATTCGAATCAATCTGCAGCAACAAAAGCGGCTGTCTCGACCAACAGATGCAAAAGTCAGAAGCTTACCTGCGACTTGGATTTGCCGTCAATTTCGACGTCTTCCTTCAAGACGGGACGATAATGGCCCAACGGAACAAGATCGTGGTGTTTCTCGAGTTGCTCTTGTTGTTCCGGTTGGGACTTCTTCGGGCTCTCTTTACGCGTGGTCTTGGATTGACGACTTGCGGCAGGTGCTGGTTTGGTTGGTTGAGTTGGTTTGATGGGCTTCTTGTAGCAGATGCAACCAACAACCACCGACGCCATTATTACAATGCTCACACCGGCAACCGCGCTGAAAGAACCAAACGAATGAGAATGTAGAACCATAAACTAACCACAAGATCCAAATCCACGTCTTAGTGCTCTCTTTAACAAATGACGGGTCGAGGCTCGCGTTCTGAAAACCAAGAAGTCAGCTGGCAGGTGTAGTTTGACAAACTTTGATGACGACGTCAAAACCTTTTCCACCGTTTTGAAAATCCAATTGAATCTTGACTTCGACTTTGTATCCGTTGCCAGTGGATTCAAAGGTCGGGTTGCACTTTGTATACGAAGACGGAACAGTGAGCGAATTTTGAACGAAGCCTTTGACTTGGAACTGACCAACGGCACCTGATGTCGAAATAAACTCGATTTTCGTCGAACAGCCATTGATCAACAATTTGATGCTAGAAACACATTTTTCTATATATCAAATTTGTCGTTTACCCTTGTGGACTGTTCGGATTCTCGTGAGCTATGAAGCTCATCTCCAATTCTTCTTTCTTGAGGTACATGGTGATCGTGCTTGAATTACCGCTGGTTCCCTTGTACACCCTAAAAAGAACCGAATCACAAGAGCAATTGGTTTCGGAACTTACAAGTTGTCTCCCTCGACACTGAAGTCTGATGAAGCACAACGAGTGAACTGGAGAACCACCAGCGACCAAGTGAACACGTTGAAGATGCCACGGACAGACATCACACGAAGAGCAGAGAGCATGCAACTGAACAGGGCGCGGAGAACAGAGAAAGGTGACGGCTCCAAGGATTCTGATCGCGAGATCGACTTGTGAGTATGCAAGTTGATCAGGAATTAGCGTCTGAATAACTAATTATGCAAATCTTTTGAGCAAATTAGTGATTCTGGATGCGTATCCAACTGTCCATCGTATTTGTAGAAGCTCTAAAGCTCGATGTGGTCATTTGGCCACCATCTGGAACATAAAACTTCTCATCATTCGTTTCTCAGTGTTCGGCTGTTTTAAAAGTTTTGGTTTAACATCTAAACTTATGATTCATTGACAAAGGAATGTCAACTCGTTTGTATTTGGAGTCACATTCGACAATTTCACTGTTTAGTGTTTTCGAGAACTTTCATTGACTACAAGTCGAGAACCAGTGACTGTAGAGACGTGTAATTAACTGAACAACAACTACCACTCATAAACAATAACTCCTGTAAATATAAGCGGAATCCAATCAGCCAGAGAGCTAAAATACACAACACCCCCCATTCCCTTGTATAGCACGTCCATTACGCCAATTGATTTGCCTCTGAGATTCTGGCAACAACTAGTGCTTGTATTGTGTTGATAGAAAGTCCAAAAGTCTGGCTATTCAGCGTGCCCAAACTTGTAGCCACCGCATAAATGAGAGAGAAATGTGAGGTCTTCAAAGCCGAGCAATCTGTCAAAAATCGTCCATAATTGCAAAAGTTTGTGCAGCTATTCCTGTTAGTGATGGAGAGCTCTAAATTGACATACTAGTTAATGAGTTTGGACAGCTGAGCTTGATCGAGAGCAGAATTGGAATCGAAAACATACTCAAAACTGAGTCTTGTCAATTCGACCACAACAACGATATTAGTTGGTCTCAATCGCTATAATTTGCAGGAACAACTACTTAATATCACTGCAATTATTACTGTTAATTGTATATCAATCGGTTCACTTGTGGGTGAAACCGAATTTGAATACAAGTCATGCATATCGTTAAAAGTTTGTTGTTGTACTCTCAATCACTCTACTGAAGTCTAGAATCAATTGCAGTCCACTGAGAAGCGAATGTCGAAATCTCCGGATCATGAGCGGCCTTCTGTCCTGCAGTCACCAGCAGCTCATAGCCTAATGGTTGTGCGGAGGTACTGACTTCGACTTCTTCGGAAGTTCGGGTCTCTTACCGAAGATTCACCAAGGCTATGAGTGTTGAATCGAGAGTTAGCATAACCCACCTCCGGGTGGGACCGTGTTCGGGTTCACGGTTGAAAGCGTCCCCAGGGGTTTTCCCCAGGCTCTCCCTTCGACTGCTTGGTGGTTATCACTTGTGGTAGCTTTCCTGACGCGGTTGTCAAAACAATTTTTGTTGTTTGTTTTGCATGAGCGTTCTTTTTGTAGCCATCTTATTGCTCTAAGCTGTTCGCAAATGGTAGTGCAGACAACAGGTCCATGATTCAAATGTAGAATCAAAAGTTCGAAGTCACAGATGAAAGCAGATAGTTAATAGTTGAAGTTGTCTTCTAGGTCCTCAAGAATCTCCAATCAGTCATTTGGAACCAGTAATTCTATCGACTTTGACACCAATTCCTTATCAACTCTCTCTACAGTTAGTTGGAGAAGACAAACAGAAATCCTAACTACCCAAAGAGCCCAATGATCGATTAAAACGAAAGCTTATGGACACGGATTAAGCGTGTTTTCAAAACCAACAATAAGAAACAACTTTTTACAGATACCGATTATTTGAAACCCTAACAGCAGTTCCGACGACTCTACTCGACCGGGAACATGACCGCTTTCGGGTTGTCATCGTCATCGACAATCTAAAATGAAACTCATGAATTCAAGTCTCCATTTTATTCCGAAAACAGTTCTAGACATCAAAAGACAAATTTTCGTTCTTAGAACTCAAAGTTTGGTCGTCGAAAACCAACTCCTGGAGCAACGGATGGCCCCCAACTTATCGCTTTCACTTACCTTTCTATGACCAAAGATCTCATTCGTCCATCGACAATCTCGTGCATCTCTGCACGACTATCGTCTTCGTCCTCGAGTTGAGTGGAACAGGGTCGTGTTCGTTCTTGTTTGTCTTGTCGACTCCACCCTTTTTAGTGGGCTTCCAAGTCTTCTTGTCCTTCTTGCAACAAACGAACACGACCACTGAGCCAGCAACCAACACGATCAATCCCATAACGCCGCCGAAAGAGAATGTTGGAGTGTAGAGCAGAGACGAACACACATGATGATGAAGCCCCAATAGGAAAGCCAATCATGAGCACTGTGTAGTCGAAGGACGCATCCTGAAAATGAAGTGGTCAACAAGAAGTTTAAAGTGGATGTACTTTGAACGGATAATGAGATCCGGGTACGAGCTCGAATCGACAAAGACCATGGTCTTATGATCACCCGGAAACTACGAAAAGAACCGATCTCACTCTTAAATTAAAGAACATCGGAGGAAGATCGATCAGAAACTCACATGTTGTTTCCGACGATGCGGAGACATAACGGATCACTGGAATTACTAACGAGACCACGGCCATCAGAACGATTAATCCAAAAACACGAGACATTTTTCACATAAAAGAGCAAAACAGAAGGCGCTGAAACGAGAATCGAAAGCAGACGACACGGAAACACACACACAGCCGACTTCCAACAAAGGAAACAAGAAGACTGAAAGGGAGCCTTTGGAACGAGTTTTGTAACAAAATGGTTTCCACTCAAGTTGCATTGAATCATTTTATTACTGTATGTTCATGTTGATTGAGCCTGCAAATCGGTCAAGAAGTTTGTTGAGATCAGAATCCGAGATCGAAATTGTGAACAAAATGACTGGTCTTAAAATTCATCTTCTTATTTTCGCTACTGTTCGACACGGGTGTTGTTGAGCATATCATAGGAACCGCTTAGACACTAACCAATTTGCCTTTCACTCTGCTCAATCGTTCGTTCTGTTGTAAATCAAATTTACAGATTCAAAAATCGAATATTGCAATTTGTTGCCAATCAAACAAATTTATTAGTTCAAGTCGTTATATTGATAACCCGTTAAATGTCAGATCAAAGAATAAAGTAGTTCAAATCTTGAAAAAGTTGAGAAGCATCACTCGCTTGGTGTCCATAGTCGCTGAAACAAAATGAATACAAATCAATAGCAAACACTGAACTAACCAAATGAGAACATGCACTTGCCAGAACGTAGTACTTCGGATTGAAGAGCACATGTTCGACCGGTCCGGTGTGATCGGACGCATAGAAGTTTACCGGCTTTCCGCTATCACGATTCCAACTCACGACTGTGGTATCAGTGCCACCACAGAAAACGTAGCCGGAACACGGACTGAAGCACGCAGTCAACGCGATGTTCTAAAACATTTTTCGTCCATAAATCACAGCGAATCGTATGCGATCAAAGTGGACAGAAAGCAGACGGGTTTCTTACCTTATCGTTCTTGTGGCCAACCAGTGTATGTACTAGATCGCCGGAGAACGCATCGACTAATCGCATGTATTCACCTGAAGTCATAACCAAAATATGACGGCCATCCGGCGAAAACGACATGTTTGTCCACGGCGCATCATTTCCATCGTCCTGTTTAATTGTGAAAGTTTCGAAAGGTCCCTGAACTTATGAATAAGATTAATTTGTAAAATGACTCACCTTGTCAAATGTTCGCACATCGTAGAGTTTGATTGTGTCCGAGTTCATTCCAACAGCAAAGATCAGGCCTTCCGGATCGAAAGATGCGATTGGCAACGAGGGCAGATTCATTACTCCCTAATGAGAATACAAATCCAAAAGTAATTGAACGACAAACTAACTTGACAGGTAGAAACTCTCAGATCCCAAAGTCGAATCGTATTGTCCATTCCACCTGATAAAAACATTTCTTCTGTTGGTGACATGCGTAATGTGACAACTCTAAAAAAAATCAAATTGAACGAATTCGAAATCAAGCTTACGGTTTCGAATGTCCAACAAAGTACCGAAGGTACTGATTGTTACTTAAAGATAAGTATCGGATTGTGTCTAAAATTCCAATCAAATGAAAGTTCTGTTTTAACTCACTGTCGATTTTTGTTGAGGCGGTGATCACATCGTTGCTCCCACGAACGAAATGCACTAAATTGGCGCCGTACTTTTTGCTGTTAATCTAAAAAGTCCAAGAGTTTGTATCTCATCGGTAATCTTTACCGTGCGATTAAAATTCCCGCTAGCACAATCGTACAAAGTCATGGCTTCATCATCGGACGATGCAATCAAATGGCGTCCATCTTCGCTGTAGTGAAGATGATTGATTCGAGCTTGCATTGGTGGAAACGACTTCACTGGTGCCATCGAATGAATTCCAGCTTCGGTGATGCTTTTCGGTTGTACCGAGTTGCTCTGCAAAAAGAAGTAAGATGACAAAATCGAATTCACAAACCTGATGATTATAACCACCCATTGTTATTTGGTCTCAATATTCAGTCAATCTATTGTCTATTTGTCTTCACGCTTCTGTGGTATTTCTTAATCGACTTTCACTAGTAGCCGCGCTCACTGAAAGCCAACCAACGCCGTTCACTTTGCCAAGCAAGTGACGAGCAAGGAATTTGCTTTGAGACAATCTCGCCGTTTCGTGTACAATCACTTACCCCAGCAAGGAGAGGTCCTGAGATGTTCGCGCTACTTTTGGCGGAATTATAGCTTAATCGACGCGGAATTTTACGTTGATTCCAAGTATAATAGTCCTTTTTGCCCAATCGCAGAATTGGCCATTACCTTCGGAATCAACGTAAAATTCCGCGTCGATTAAGCTATAATTCCGCCAAAAGTAGCGCGAACATCTCAGGACCTCTCTTGTAAGGGCCAACATAGTAACGGCTTTTTGTATGTCGAAAATCGTTTCAGATAATCTGTTCAGTTTCTCGAAACTGCTTATTACAATTAAAACTTAAGTTTTGGTTAAGTTGAACTCATACAATCTTATACTTAAGTTCATTTTCACAATAGAAACGAGTATCAAAGTGCTTACAAATCAATTCTTCGTTTAAAAGTGATAAGCGAAAGGAAATCAAACGAAAGTTGATGTTACGGCTCTGACCTACATTTCCGTTGTATTTCTTGTTTTCGGCTGCCTGCACTCAGCGCGCAACAATCATTCGTTGCGGATTTGGCGTCATATCACTTTTATTGTCTACGATCAACGGTGCAGTTGTATCGTTGAAAGAACGACTGAATTCTTTTGTCTAGAGTTCAATACAACGACAATGAAGTGGTGTTTAGCGCTTGGTCTTTTTAGCTTTGTAATAGGTGAGTAACTGTTTTGAAACTACATACTTCTAACTATCATTTCGTTAACTTGTTTGTTTAGTATTACTTGTCAATGGAGTACCCGTTCCACATCAAGAAGTACCGATTTGTCCAGCCGACTCGCGACCAATGTATCGTCCGGACGGTGAGCCACGAAAATGTTTGCCCCATCAAAGTAATCTCTGTCTGAACGCGTTGGACGACAAGGTTTCTAATCACATGGAGACTATTTCTTAGCGTTGATTTCAGGCGGATATCTCTTCAGTGTGTTGTTGGCATAACAAAGTCGATTATTTCTGCTGTACGAACGTTCCCAGCAATCAATGCCCAGATTATTCGAATGTTACGGTCGTTATTCACAACAGTCAGCCGTTAGGTCCACGACCGTTGAAGGTCTTCAACTTCCGCAAAGGAATCGAAGATGAATTCGAGTTTGCACAGAAATAAGATGAACACTGAACATAAGTTCAGTAATTGACTAATAAATTTAATTTTAAAAGCCTTGCTACAATGTCTTTCAACTGTTAAAGCAGCGCAAACTTAAATGCAAAGGTTTAAAAGCAAGAAAGCATTGGCCAATAAAGCAGGTAGCTTGCTGTCTACGATTGTAATCACCAAAGCGGATTGCTGCTCAGAAGCTGTTGTTTTCGTTGGCGAGATCGTGCGGTTCGTTGCGACAAAGTTTCTTCCACGTCGTTTTTGTTTGATCCTGTGGCTTGTGCAGTCGAATTTCCTTGACGATTTTTGGACTGATGACCGGGAATAGCGTTAACCAAATAGCGAACACTATGGTCGTTTGATTTGTTGTTGAAGATCGGCTTCGGCGTACTATCACGGCACCAACCTTCGGGTATATTTGAGTCTAAAATACTGTCGACAAGCTTTTCAAACAAATGCTTACCGTCTGATTTAATGGAATCGAAAAGACGTTGAAACACAACGAAATTGGTATTCTGACTGATCGGTCGATCGACGTTGTAAGCTTGTGCAAAGAAGCCTAAGAGCGATACCGACGGACAATCCAACGCAACACAATGTGGTTGAACGTTTTCAGTTTGAAAAACAAAATCGAAAAGCTGCCGTCCGATTCCACAGCGTTGACGAGATTGATGAACATAAGCGTCGAAGATGCAAACCATTTCGTCCTCGTACGGTTGCAAATTCTTGTCGTAAAGGAAGAGCGATTTACGTCCAACTTTTACGAATCCGAGTAGAAAACTGTGATTGGTGGTTCTGAAACGAGTACTTCAAAATGTCGAACATAACTTACTTGTCAAGCTCCCAGCAAAGATACAAACGTTGTTCCACATTGGCCACCAGCTTATTGCAAGTCGTCAACGGAGCTTTCGCAGCAATTGATTCAGCAGATAGACGGAAAAGATTGTTTAATCCACGACACAGTTCATCGTTTCTTAACACGCATTGCACTTTAATTTGACGGCCACTTACCGCAATTGTTCCAAACGTTGACCATCCAATTGGACCAAATTTGAGCCGAAAATCGGAGTCAAATCAATGGCGATTTCCATCGTCAATAATTTTTGGCAGCTGCTTTTGCAAGCATCGACTTTTCCACAGAATTGATGGTCACTATCAAAGCAACTCCATCGAAGATGTGCCAATTGCAAATGCATGAAACAAGTATCGACATTACTATCGTGTTTTGTTTTGTATGCATGGTTATTACAAGAAGACCTTCTCTAGCTCATTGGAAGTCTCATTCATGAATTACAAATATCTTTTGTGAACTTCATATGAAAATGTTTTATTTAGAACAACAACCGAGTTATTCCAACACTCACAACTCAACGACTTTTAATCGAATCCAAGAGCGCTGCTCTTTTCGACGTGTTCTGGAAAAGTGCGCAAATCAGACCACGAACTTCAAAGGGTTTCAGCCAAATGGACAGCGGTCCTACACCGTCACACCATCGATCGCTAATGCTCTAAAATGTTCAAATCTATAAACTCAATCAGACCTCTCGACTCTCACCGCAAGATTGGCGTTCAAGCAAAAGATTATTTCTTCGAGCCGAAAGTATTGGGTCTTACAAACCGTATGAATTCCTTCTTCGTTATTGATCTGCAAATACAAAAAGTGAAGTGCGGAAAACGTTGTGCTTACAGTCATTAGCCGACGAGTTTTGTGCAAAACCACAGGAAGCAACTCGCCCAAAAGATCTGCATCGGTTTGTGGAAGATCTTCTTTGGATAGAACGATTTTGGCCAATAGACTGAGAAAATGTGCAACCAATGTGCCCATCGTGAGTGCGAATACCACATCAGACATAACTTCTTTCCAAACGGAATGCAGTTGCTCCAATTGCATGGTGCAGCTGCTCAAGGTACGCTCCACGATCTGCTTGTTGGTTTCAGCACTCAGAAAAACTAAACTCAAACTTATCGTAGAAACTCGTAATTAACTCACTCTTATCGGCATTTAGTGTCGTTGAAATCTGACGTTTCACCGAATCAACATGATGGTTTAGAATCTTAAGAGCTGCTTGACGCAAGTCTTTGAATGTGATCGCAAAGTTATACTCGACATTTCCCGTCTAAAAGCTTTGGTCATTAAAGCAATAATACCAAAAGCCTACGTTCAGTTTGTCCAATTTTTCGCCAAGACGCATTTTGAAACAAGTGAGAGCATGGAAAATGTAATGACAGTCGTTGTAGAAAACAGCTGAAAACAAAAACTGTCCGAAATCATCGAATCTGTACAAACCACCGGAATGTGGAACAGATAAAAGTGTTTGCTGATGAAGTCGAGGTGTTGAAACAAGGAATGTGTCGATAATAACTAAAGCGGCTTGAAAGTAGTTGTTCGATTCCATTTCATCGTCCGAATCCAAAGCCAACTGGAAGAGATCGCCGAACATTTGAACGAGTTTTTCGGTGGAAGTACTGAAAACAATGTTTTTGGTGTTTGGATTTCGATTACCTAATGGAACAACGCCGAAACGATAGAAATTTACTATCACTACCGGTTGTTAGATCGGCTTTAGAAATCGACAACTGATTCACTTGATTCGATAGATCGTTTTCGCTTCGTGCCCAATCGAAGTTTATTCCTGTCACGCTGACAAGATCGGTACTCGGTTTGAAGACCAGTGAACGAGCGTTTGCCAAATGCATTTTGCAGCGTTGATTTACAATCAGCCGACTGGATCGATTGAAGACTTCAACAGCACTAAACTTATCGTCCGTAAAGAAACCCAATTCCTAAACATTCTCAGGTTGATCATACGTGGTAATCAGCAAACTTACTTTCATTCGTGTATCAAATCGCTCGATTAGTTTAAGCAGTTTCTTTGTTCGATCCTCATCAATGGCTTTCGATGTGGCGGCCGCAGCGCACAAACGTAAAACAAACTTTTCAACAAGTCGACCGGCCAACTTTGATCCAAAAACTTCGCACATCGACTTTCCATCAACGCTTATCCGCCGCAAAACGTTATGAAGAGCCGTAAAGAATTGTTCTAAAGCTCTATAACAACGATGTTCAATTAATTTAATCGAATCGACTTACTCGACCAATTTCATTGGATTGTGTTTAGTGAGGGATTTTATGTCGTAATTCATCGAAAATTGTGTTGAATGCGAGTCCATGCAAACAATTGAAAGCTGACTCATCGGATCGACCGCACTCATTAGTACGTCGAAGAAGTCCATCCAAAGAGTATCAATCAGAGACTGAATTTTGGCATCGAAACTACCGAGAAGACTCAACGCTGTACACGTATCGCTTATGAGCTCCGGATCGTTCGCATTCACTTCCAACAAACAACTTTTCGGCGATTCCGTACTGTGAAAATACATGAATGTGTCGAAAACTCCGCGTAGAAAGCGAACAAAACGTTCAATTTCCAATTCCAACTCAATCTCAACACTCTTCAGCACGTTGGCTTCCAAATATTCGGCATCGTAATCGTCGGTCTAAACATTTCGCATTCACGTTTTTCTTGACTAAATATACGCATACCAATTCAGCAGTTCGCTTCAGATTTCGCATTCTCGTCAACTTGTGTGCGTGTTGAGTATACGAACCTTGAAGACAAGAGTAATCCATGTTCAGATATCGAATAAATTCACGCAGTTCGGTGTAACTGGACAGCCGATCTTTCAGTTTGCTAATGTGCTCAATCTTCGGACCCAGAGTCGGAGTCTAAAAGTAATGCTCACAAATTCGCAATCCCAACGATTTACCACTTCGTTCAGTGCGCCATTCACCTGATCGGCAATTTCCGCTAAACGTTCTTCCAAACTCTGCAGATTTTTGCTTGTAATCGAGTCGGAATACGTTCGTAGAATGTCGTCTTTGGCGTACAAATCGTCGTAAGTCGTGACGTTCTTTAAAGCCAATAGTTCTACAACCAAAGTGACAGCGCGATAGTAACAAAGGAGCTTACTTTCGTTGATTGAGTTTGTCAGGTTCGTTAACTCACGATCACGTGCCGCGCGATTGAGTAGGAAAACTCCCGAATCGGAGTCGTCTTCTGTTGCCATTTCTTCCAAAGACGACCAGAGGTTGCTAGGAAATCAAAACGTCAAATAAAGTCCACAAATTCCATGAATCCAAACTGCAATTCACTTGTTGATTCGAGAAAACGAAATGCCACAAACGCAAAAAGAAGTCATCTTGTTCGGTTGCTTCAAGTGGTCGGGTCTTCCGT
Organism: Aphelenchoides besseyi; assembly: GCA_024699855.1. NCBI lineage: Eukaryota > Metazoa > Nematoda > Chromadorea > Rhabditida > Aphelenchoididae > Aphelenchoides > Aphelenchoides besseyi. The sequence goes on from JAMPIQ010000002.1 coordinate 14,881,154, forward strand.
GTAGTATGTCGGATATAGTCGATGCCACTTGCATGCAAATTTTATTTACTGAGGACATTGATTTACAGTGTTATCCATTACGAGAATAGGCAGAAGTTTGCGATAAAATAAATAACGATTAAAGAGTTGAAGATTTGAGAATAATTTAGAATGTAAAATTTGTTGGAATTTGTCGTACAATGATGCTAGGAACTTATTACCAACGACTGTCGCGCCTGCGTTCTCGATCAACTCCGACGTATGCTGAAGTCAAGTGATAATATCGAGTTTCAGAAGACCACTCACCTAGACGATTGGGATTTCCACTCGTCATTGTAGTGGCAAAACCCTGAAAACTGATGTCAATATAATTGATGTAACATTTCGCAAGTGGGTGTTTTAACGGCGTTACGATGGGAAACGTCGCAAATCAATTGGGTGTTAGAAGATTACTGTTCAAAGATTTCGGAACGAGGTGTCAATCAATAGGGTTGGAATCGAACATCGATGCTGTTTTTTGTAGATCGCCGAGTAAAAGATTGAAATGAAGGATTTTGACAGTCACTCCTTGGATCGGGAATCAGATTTTCAATCGCTCAGCAGTTTTTGTCTAGGAAAACGCTTTTTCAATACCAAGAGTTGGATTATAAGTGCAAAGGAAATCGAAAGCAAACTAAATGGCTGCTATGAACGACGGAAACGAATAGGAGTCTATTAGTGGAAAGTGTTCGAGTAATCGCAGTGAGGCGAAAAGACCCCAGATGTAAACGAATGAGTGCGCACAATCATCAACATGACAAACAACAAGAAAATAAGGCAGTTGGAGGAGTGAACGAAGCTTAACATTGGAGCTTTCGAAACATCTTAAAAGCATAAAGACAACACAACAACCTCTGCAGAAATCGATCTCTGTCTATGTAGATAAGGTAACATTCTAAGTTCCCTCGAAATGTTGCATAAAAATCTGATTGTTCAGGTTTCTGTCTGAAGAAAGTTACTGTTTTTGAGTTCTAATAAGTTTTTGTTCCTACGGTGCTTTCGGTTACTGATCAAACCTCAATTCCGAAGCGTCAGCCTTTGATAGACAATTCGTTCTGACAAGTGAGAACAATCGAAAGGCCGGAAGTCGCAACATCCAACTGTTTTAAAATGACAAATCATTCTCTGACCATCGTATACTTCTGATGGGAGACCTTCTTCGATTGTAGAAGCAAATAAGTGGTTGCATTAAGAAATTATTCAATCCTATCAACATATCCGATAGTCTCGCAAGTTCGTTGTTTATGATTGCGAGTGATAGGAAGCGGAAATGGTCGTCAAAATTGTCACAATTTTTGGGCCTTGAAATGGGCGGAATGTCGGCAAATTAATGAGAAAACAAAAAGCCGTCAAAAGTTTTGAGATTTCTTGGCCTCATGATTGATGAGATGTTTTAGCTAAAGACACTCGTTAATTGCAGACTTTTTTGCACTCAAATAATTGGAGGGTTAAGTCCGAATATTCAGTGCAGCAATATCTTGCTGATTGCTCTGATAGTAAGACTTTTGCTTTCATGAGCATCTTGCTAAGTAGATTCTGCTCTTCATCCTCAAACCTTAATGTCCAAAAACGCACGTCCACTTCTTCTGTCTACTAAATTATTGTTTGCATCTAAGAAGAGCGCTCTGCTTAACATTGTTCTTTTGCCATTTGGAATGCCAATGAAAACACATTCGCTTACACAAACACACTGCACAGCCATTTCCTTTTCACGAGTGTTTGTTGGAATAACATTGCATCTGATCACTGAGCAATTGTTGCTTACCGGATGTTGAACCGAATCAAACGAAATCGATGTCCTCCCACTCTCTAACTTTTTTATGATGGAAATTCGACACTTGTCCATCTCTTTTAAACTGAAACCGATCATCGTGACGAACAAGTGCTGCAGATGAAAATAGGCAAATAGTTGTAAAAGCAATGGCTGATTTGTTTATTTCATTACTTCTATCTACTTTTGTATAAAAAGTTGGAATCCATACTGAAAAGCTTCTCGACTTTGTTTTGCTTTTCGTATTGTTCATGGAAAAAGAAAGACATCGATTGAAGCGTTTGGGGCGAATTCCATTGGCACCTTGGCGCTTGGGAGTGATTTATTGCGGGACAGTGATTCGATGATCATAAAACGCAGACGCAAATACAAGACAAATTGGCTGATTAATCAGCTGCTTCATCTGCCAAATCGCGAGAGCGGCCAAGACATCACGGAGATTGACCGAAAGTTTTGGGGTCGGATAATTGGATTGAGATGAGCCTTTTGATTGTCGCTATTCTGTCTAGGATTATGAACTCGCTAAATGTTTCATGTATTAATATCTTCCTATGAGTCATTATGTGACATCGAACCCGAGTTCTCGGCCTTCTCTACTTCCAATCGAATCACATCTTCCAATCGTGGCTTAGTCGACGTGTGTTTGCGTTTATGAGTTCAAAAGCTTTTACGAAAAGATAAACTCGGGAATAAGCGGCAAAACTAAAACTGCGGTCGAAGTGCCGTCGTGCTTTCGCCTCTTGAGTTTGGAAGGCCAACTGATTGAGCGGCTCAGTCGGCGAGGGCGAACAAAAGAAAAAGACGAAATGCAATTTAAGCGGTGATTTTCGTTAAGCCAATTTCTCGACATTCTAATGCGAACTCTTGCGCTTGTGCAATTCGCGCCAGCGATTCCCCACGTGTTGAATATTCAATAGAAACATTGCCGGCCATTGATTCGATTGAGAGCCTCGAGGTTTGAAAGTATTTCAACAACGATATTTGCTTTCTGTTTCCGCCGTCTCGCTACTTCAATATGTCAATCATTTATCGATAAAACTGAAGAGCTTTAACGGAACAATTGAAAATCTGAAGTTGAACGAACTTTGAAGGTCCCTCGGCTGAAGAACAATTTCGCTGAGTGCCGGAAATTTTCGTAAGTTCTGTTTGAAAACAATGCACACTTCTTTCATTTGGTTCTAATTCAAAACCTGACCACAATGAGGGTCTTCAGTGAATATGTTCGCTCAAATGCTTCTGATCACCATAATCACGTTCGAAACTGTTTGCGGAATTCTCATCAAACTCACGTAGTTGTTCATTCACGTGAATGCAGTTTTATGTTGTTGAGCGTGCTTCCACTTTAAATGCTTCCAATTGAATCTCAAACATTGTAGGTAATTTTCGATTATCGTTTATTACATTCAAAATCGAAACGACGGATACCAAACCGTTCGCTTCGTCGCCGATCAAACCGGCGAACTACGCCACGATGGGAGTCGGCAACAACAACGTGGATGTGGTTGAACATCATGATGAAACACCGCCGAGAGACAAGTGGAGTTCGTGGACCGACTTCATCATGTCATGTGTGGGTTATGCGATCGGTTTAGGAAACGTGAGTTATTTGAAGAGTTCGAATCACGAACGATGTTTAGGTGTGGAGATTTCCGTATTTGTGTGGAATTCACGGAGGCGGTAGTATACGATTTTGTTGACCAGTCTAATGTCATTTCGATTAAGGAGCCTTTCTAATACCGTACGTCATTTCGTTGGTCTTGTGCGGAGCACCAATGTTCATTCTCGAAACATCTTGGGGTCAATTGGTGTCAGAAGGTGGATTAGGAATGTTCAAGATTTGTCCGATATTCAAAGGCGTTGGAATTGCCGCTGCTGTCATGGCGTTTTGGCTGAATATTTATTACATCGTAGTGCTGAGCTGGGCACTTGCTTATTGGATTCATTCGATCCGCTTAGATGTGAACGTTCCATGGAGAAATTGCAATAACGTGTAGGCTATTTAGATGGCATTATAGTCATATGTTTGTTTAGTTGGAACTCGCTTCAATGTCGAAGTGAATACGATCCGATTCAGTGCATTCCCAATCGCACAATCGCCGAATATTTCAATGTAAAAACATTGACTACGGATCATTTGAACGAATACACGAAACAGTTCTTCACTGGTCCGAAGATCAACTTTACTGTTTGCACGGAAGCCGATCTTTCAGTGAAATCCCCAGTAAAAGAGTTTTGGGAGTAAGTTTTTAACTATTCATAAACCAATTGTTCCTTAAGATAATTCAAATGTAACTTTTGTAGCCGCCGAATCCTCGGAATTTCTTCCGGTATCGACGAAATAGGGTCTTTGCGTTACGATCTTGCTCTCTACTTGTTTATTGTTTGGGTCATTTGCTACCTGTGTATTTTCAAAGGTGTGAAATGGACTGGAAAAGTGGTTTACTTTACGGCTTCGTTTCCTTATATTATGCTCTTCTGTCTTTTATGTCGTGGTTTGACATTGGAAGGCGCAAGTGTTGGATTAGAATTCTACTTAAAAGTAACTCTTCTGATGTGGACTCTTCAGATCATTTTTGTTTTAGCCGAACTTCTCTAAACTTTGGGAAAGTCGTGTTTGGGTTGATGCGTTAACTCAGGTGTTCTTTTCCTATGGACTCGGATTAGGTGCATTAGTGGCATTGGGCAGTTACAATACCTACAACAATAATGTTTACAAGTGAATATTTGGGGATTTGAATACGTTACAAACACCTATTTAGACAAGCTCTAACTGTGTGTTGTGTGAATAGCGGAACCTCTGTTTTTGCCGGTTTTGTCATATTTTCGTTTATTGGATTCATGGCTACGCAACAGGGAAAGACCGTGCAAGAAGTCGCTCAATCAGGCCCCGGTTTATTGTTTCTGGCTTATCCATCGGGAATCCTGCAACTGCCGTATACAAACGTTTGGTCCATACTCTTCTTCTCGATGGTCCTTTTTCTTGGAATTGATTCTCAGGTAAATCATTAGACAAAGCCTATACATCGCGTTTTTCTAGTTTTGTACCATGGAAGGTTTCTTTACCGCAATCATCGACGAATTCCCGCAATTGCTCCGCGGTCGAAAATATGGCCGTGAACTTTTCGTGGCCGGTATTTGCATCATTTCGTACATCTGCGGTTTATCGACTGTTTGTGAGGTTGGAAAGCATAATAGCAATTAACACATAAATGAATTTAGGGTGGTTTTTACGTCTTTCAATTATTCGACTTCTACGCAGCTTCCGGTTGGGCGCTGATTTGGCTGCTATTCTTTGAATGCATTAGTATTTCTTGGTGTGTAGGTTCGTTCTAATCGTGCATTCATTATTTCCAACGGCTGTCTTAAGGAATTGATCGTTGGTACGAACATCTGAAATCGATGATCGGTTACTATCCATCAACGTGGTGGAAGTTGTGTTGGGTTTTCGTAACGCCTGGTGTTTGTATTGTAAGTACGAAAGTTAAGATGCATGCATTTGAATTCGATTAAGATCACATTCATTTTTGGTCTGGTGAAATACGAACCGGTCAGATTGGCTGCTTACAACTACGATTTTCCCGTTTGGGGTCACATTTTTGGTTGGTTTCTTTCATTGTCATCGATGTTATGCATTCCCATCTATGCGATCTACATTTGGTGTGTGACTGAAGGCACAACTTCTGAGGTATGCATCGTTGTTATAAGGGTTAACGATTCGTTCAGAAGTTCGACAAACTCTGTCGACCGAAAATCGACTTTTCACCGGCGAGCCGTCAGAACAACGATCAACTGGATGGTCATGCGCTCTATGAGTTTACTTGAAATCTCCATTGTCCAATGAATGGGGATGATCGAACACGCATAGATATATTCGAGATTGGTGTTCTATTAGCTATTCTTCTGTAGTTTAATTGGCAAAGTTTTTTGCAAGAGCTCGACTGTAAGAGTTGAAAAGCTTATAACAATTGTACTTTTTCTAACTGTTGATCTCTTCAACCTATTTTTTGGTTTATTAAATGATTGTGGTTTTGAGTAAACTTCTTTCACACCACATGGATTTCACCAACTGACTGATATCTGGCAACTCTGAGCTTAAGTTCGGAAACAATCTAAGAAATGAAATGTTATACTCTTTATTCACGGGGAATGTGCGAAATACGAGAACCATGGACTAACAACAACAAAAAACAACTCGTTCAATAATTACCTTGTATTGGAATTTCGAGAAATGGTAGCAACAATTAAGATTAGAGAACTGGAATCCTAACAATAAGAACCGAACCCGATGCTAATACCTGTTCGTCGGAATCAACGTCTAACATGAGCATTAAAAACAGATGATCAACAATGTTAATGGTTCAAAATATTCCCCAATTTGATTGCAATACTACAGAACTTATAATAAAGCAATAGAGTGATGAATGAGAAAAAGGTGGCGAACAATTTTGATCACACATTCGAATTGCCGTGAACTTCGATTGGAGACGTTGATGTAATAACACCGCAGGAACGGCGCGGAAACAATCGACAGTGATTGAAGTTTCCAAACGTCGACCAAAGTTTGCAACGAACTCGTGTTGGTAGTTTGAGAGCGTAAGAGAAAGGTTTCGATAGGCGATTCGCGTAAGCGATCTCATCGTCGGTTGTTTGTTCATCTAAAACAACAAATCATAAGTTAATCAAATACATAAAAGTACCGTTGATTGATTCATTCGATGAAGACGCTTCGCTGTTTGCCACATTTGCTCCATGACTGTTAGCGTTCAGCGTTGACATCCAAAACCAATCATCAGTTGATTCGCGTTCTTTTCGTTGATTGTGAATCAGTTTCTGAGCCACGTGAAAAGCTCCACCGATCAGATATCGAACGAAATGATCGCCAATAGCCGAACCGATGGCATACAATGTTGGATCCTGTTGAGATTGATAATTGGTGTGAAACTCGTGTTTGTCTTCCAACATCGACAACTCGGTACGCAGTCCAACACAAACGCACAAACATCGATAGGGTATAAGTTCAGTACAGCCGGTCTTTTGGTGTTCCAACAATACGGTATGATTGGAATTGATTGCACGAATCGAACAGGCATCAGCACGTCGATAAAGTGAATCGGTGGTTCGTTCAACCATCAAATCGAAAATCTTCGAATATTCGGGATAAATGGTCGACGATAAGCGCGATAGCATTGTTCCTAAATGAGCTCGTTATTGTACTCTAACTATTAGCTCATACCTTTCAGCTGTTTTTCTGTACGTCGAAACACATGAACTACGGGCACCTGATTGGACAAACAATGTCGAATGGCGTCTGCTGCACTTATTCCATCGCCAACAACAATCACCGGACTTTTCGAATGCTCGTCGCTAACACACGCCTTGCTAAGATCATCCTGTTGATGAAGTAGCTGTTGTGCTTCACGTGCATTGTAAACGACATTCATTGCGTTCATTTCCCCTTCGACCTGAAAGCCAATTGTTAGTTTTTAATCGGAAGTTCATTTGGAAATCACGTGATGTCCAATTGCAACCATTCGTTAAACTTTAACGTTAATTGCTCGTGACATACAATAAAAGACGCAATCGTTTACCTCCAATCTACGGTAATGACTTCGGCCGCATGCAATTACAACCGTTTTCGACGTAATCTCAAACAACTCGCCATCCGCGTAGTGACCTCGAACGCGCCAATATTCTTTTTGATCAATGTTCGAGCAGAACTTCTGAAATTCACGAGCGTCAAGGACATCAGAAAGATAAAGAAAAAATAGTTTCCGATTTCAATACTCACCGTGACATTGGTAACTGATGTGAATTCGACAAAGTTTTTCGTCAAATGCAGTCGTTTAACGTACTCGTGCATATACTCTCGAATAACACCGGCGGGTAAACGTGCCAACAACGATCGACCGCCCATCCATTCGGCCAATGAAAACGCGGGAAGATCCATCCAAGTCGACAAGCTCACGGTGGCCATCTAAAGACGAAATGATTAGTGAATTTGATTTTCGGTGTTTACATTATCGTCGTATTTATTCCATGATCCACCAACTTCTCCATCACCCAAAACCACGTGTGAAACGGCGTGTTGTGGTCGGAATTTGTAGCGCAAACAAGACGGATTGTAAACATTCAAAGCGTCCACATTGGTCGCTTCAGGTCTCATCAATCGATCGTAGAGATCGGAATAGAGACTAACCGATGGTATCACACGTGTTTCGTATTCGGCTTCGTACCACGACAAATCCTGAAAATACCTCCTCATCTATTACTTAATTCGAGATGTCGGAGTACCTGCTCGAGTAAACTTGTGTCCGAAGATTCGCGTAGATTTTCATCAATGAACGAATCCGGATGCCGTTCATTGTTATCGTAATAGGGATGCCAACCTGAGAGGAAGGCCGACAGCGAGATCCCGGCCGGTCCATTGCCTTAAAAATACATGAGATTAAAGGCCTTGACTACGTTAAAAGTTGTTGTTGAAAAAGAGAAGAAGTGCACTCACCAATTACCACAACCTCCGTGTCGGGTTGAAATGTCATCATTGTTTGATGCATCGTTCGTCAAAGACTTATCAGACGGAACCGATAATTTCAGCGCACAATTGAAACGCCAAAATCGAAGGTGGAGCGGAAGTTTATCGATGTAATTTCGAAGGTCCGAAAAAGTTTCACGTTGACTTCCGAGTGAACGGTCAAAATATTTGAAGGTCGACTAAAAGGAGAACTCTGTCAGCGGATTCAGTGTTGAGCACAACAACAAGAACAAAAATCAATACACTGGTTGGGGACAGCGGCACAGAATGAAGCGAATGAAATGCTCTCAAATTGATTCAATGTAGCAAAGGTAAACATTTGTGGTCCAATGGAATGAGAAGGAAGTTTGGAATGTTCAGACGGAACCCGCTTCTTTCGGCTTCTGACTTCGCTCTCTCCAAGTAACTGGCTGATTGAGTGGCTCGAACTGTCGATTTACCGTTAAAGGATGAGTGCGTGTGGCTTCTGAAATGACGACGTCGATGAGTCACGATTGACACTTCGAGGACGCAAATGAACACGCAAAAACGTGGATTTTTTTGGGACTTTGCGGTCGGAAGTCGAAATTTTTCGAGTTACCAACAAAATTGACGTCCGAGTGATTTCCAACGCAACGGCTGTTCTCCGGAATTCCCGCCAAGTTCGCGACAAAAATAATCTTCGTGCCATCGCCGAGAGATAAACACACGGGTTGCGAAATCGCCGGTGTTTTTTTGTCGAAGCGCGTTTTTTGCGAATCGAAAGCGTGTGCGTGCCGATCAAAAAGACGTTCCGAACGGTGCTAAACGAACACAAAACGCTGCGGCCGTTCGACTCGTCGCCGAGTAAAAAAACACAACGGACGCTGGTCAAAGACTGAACGCCAAAAAAAGATGCACTTGGCCCGTGAATTCACGTCTCTTTCGAGGACCAACACGCAACGAAAAAAACTCCGAAGACCGTTGGCACCGGGGAAGCGGCACAACGCGAAGAAAAAGTTCAGTCGGATCTTTGGTCGAAAGTGTGAGAACGAAAATGACGATGTCAATTTGGCAATAGCGGTGAGAACTTTGGTTGATAAGAAGAGGATCGATGGGCGGAGCTGAAGGCAAAAAGGTCGCTGGGCAGGTGCTTGAAATAGTAACAAGTGACTTTTTTCTGTTTGCAAAAATTTCGAGTTCCAAAACACTCAAATTTCCTTGCAACTTGCGAATATCAACACCCGAAGACAGCGGCGACTGCCGACGAAAACCCAATGGATTCGCAGTCTGCTGTCAATCCACAAATCGCGATGAGAATCGAAAAAGAAGTTCGCGCCCATCATCTCAAAGTCAACAAGCTTCCATCGTTTGCTTCCACCAACACTTATTGCCCATAACTACAGCTGTTACATGAGAAAAGTGCTGATTAAAATGAATTCGTCTTAAGAACTCAGACCCCACGAACTCACCGCCGTGTTTGCTATTTCCACTGATAACGAGAAGACAAAGAAGTTCAATACGTTTATTGCGGTCGGTTAGTTTAAACTCGTAAATGAAAAAGTCGCGGAAGAAGCGATTCCGCGCTTTGATATGACTGTCAGAAGCGGAATTCACCTCCCAGAAAACTGAACAGGTGGAGAAGCGGACGGCAAAGAACGAAAATTAGGCGACCGATTTGATTTCGTTTTGTCAATTTATACGCGTTACAATCTAATTCTTTCGCTCCCCAGTAATTGACGAGTATACGCACAAAAAAGTTATTGCAACAACCTCCGAGGTTTATAGTTTGTATGATTTCATTGATAAATCGATCGATTGGGATCGCAAGTAAAGTGCACGAAATGTGCAAGTTTATAGTCTGATCGTCACCATTATGCCCGATTGCCATGCAAAGATCAAACTCAGTTTCGAAGTTTGTTTTCCGCAACTTCGTTCCACTGACCGCCGAAATCCAATGAACCAAGAGTCTTGTTATTGTTGTTGGCCGTGAGTAAGTGGCCGGATTTCGCAATCTCAGCAAAAGTGACGCGAAAACGATGGATCCTTCGAAAGAGGTTGAACGCAAAGTCCAAATTCCTGAGCGGGTTATTGGAAGAACAAGATCAAAACGAGAGAAATTGGAAAGCTTTGCACATTTCGGAGCTTAACATCCAAAGTCATAATAATCGCATTGTGGCGAACTGGTGAGTTTTTATCGACAAAAAATCGAAAAAAGAAACTCACGTATATGTTCCTTCCGTTCATGATTTCCGAAGTGAAGTGGGAAGATGTTGAAGGGGATTTGCGATGTTATTGCTTTTCTATTGTGGCCTATGGGAAGTGCTTTGTGTTCGACAAACTCCCTTCCTTTTCCCCGACCACATCGCGCTAATCCAACAGCTAAGTGCACGCAGAACAGCGAACGTCGGACCGCACAAAATAGAAAACGTTCCGAACATTTGTCAGCATTTTTTCGCTTCACATCGTAGTCATAGACAACCGCCGAGCATAAGTGAACGCTAATTGAGAAACTGTTGTTTTCATTTGTTAATGATGACAATTATCAAATGATTGACACGTGTTGATAGGAAGCGAAGCCACACGTGTGATCAGGAACGCAAAGAATCGGACATTTCGATCCTCATTGAGGTTAAACAAACAACTTGGCTATCAGTTGAATGGAACGATAAGAGGAAACGAAATTTCAAAACGTTCAAACGGTGGCTAAGCATCGTGATCGAATCGTTTGAACATTACAATCTGTAAAATTTGTCCATTCGATAAGAGCGACGCGCAGCGTTTCGTCGCCGTCCATCAGCTGTCCGCTAACGAGGAAATGGACAAACTCGTCGAAGAGCAACAAGCTCACGGCCACAATCCTAAGCAAACAAAGTGACTAATCGCGCGCAAAAATCTTTAAAGCAGATAGTTTTTTGACGATTCTTTTGACCAGAATACAAAAGAGCTCATTTTACGTGAACACGATAAAATTGAAGCGCAACAAGACGAAAGTTAACTTTGGAGATTTGAACTATGTGGTGCAAAAATCATTCGAAGGTCAATGGAAGTTAATTGCTAAAAATGATCGAATATATCCGACTAACCTTCAGTCACGCTCCCAATACTTGTCGTCGCTGAACAAGTTGCTGTGACCAGCAGAGAGTAAAGGTGACTTCTAAACCCTTTTATGTCGCTTTTAAAATCGGTCTTGGAAATGTGGAATACTTGCTATTGGACAGCTTTTGTAAGACCCACAATTGACATTATTTGGAAACTTCTCAAGCAACCGAAACAATTCAACTCGATTACACTAGAGAAACACATCTCTATTACCGCCAGCTCACATAGTTCAAACACTTTTATTTACACAGATAAGTGCAGGCAAATCCACAGGCTACTGTATTGCACAATCAAACAGTTAACTTGACTTAGGGCTATTGGACCCTAAGACGAGCCGACCGAGATTGTCGATCGAACGATATTCGAGTTCATTGACCATTCAAACGATTATATCAATGAAGTTTTCTGTAATCTTCTATTTATTTGTCAAGTAAATGCCAATGAGCAAAAGACTGCGGGGACTGTCAACAGAACAAGTGGACTGGCAATTCTCAGTAACGCCCATTGCTTTCCAGCGTATATAAAGTGGGCAGAAGAAAGCTGCACTACCTTGCAACGGAAGTTGTTGCTTATGTTTAGTGCCTTAACTTTGTTTCTCACTTTTGATGTAATCAGAAGTCCCAAAACCATCAATCGGGGTTTCGTTGATTATAAGACAGGAATTTGCGTGATTGTCTTCATTTTTTTCGGGTTTTCTATCATTTTATCAACAACAATTTTGATTCTTTCCAGACACAATGGAATTGGCTTCTATCTGTGAAATGTTCATCGGAAACAATATTCACGAATTTTTGAATGTTACCGTATCAAATAGACAGTATCAAGTTTTGAACTACATTCAGAACGATTATTGGATGATTGACACATTTTATGACGGCAAGAAGTGAGCTTTGTAAATATGGCATTTGTAACTTTTATAATCTTTCAGAAGACTGATTTTTGATGCTTCGAGAATTCGTCAGCAAACTCTCGAAGACCAGTTTATTCGCAGGATAATGAGTTCGCCTTTACCGACGTTCATTTCATCGATGTCAAGAACGTGCTTTTGGTCTGTGGTTGGCCTAAACGTTCTTGTTTACTGTAACTTTCGATTTGAGGACATGTAGAATCGAACTCGAAGAGTATCGTTGTATTCGACCGGACAGTTACTCGTTCTTAGTGGACTCACAATCAATCGCATTTGCCTCATCCACTTTTTACACTCAAATCAACTTAAAAGACTTCGCCTTTGAGAATCGAATAAAACTTGTACCAAAGTTTGGGATACACAACTTACCGTAACGGAATACGTATTGGATTCGAAGAAGGTAGCTGGAGTACAAATTTTGAAACGTTGGTGTTCGTTTTGTTAGCTGACGGCAACATCACCAAACGTCCTGTCAATTTGCTTGTTGGGGACAATCATACATTTGATCGGGCGGTATGCTTTGATTTAGACTTTTAAAACACGCCAAGTTTCAGGATAACAAGTTTATTTGGACCAACAACTATCTCTTTACTAGTTCCACGTAATATAAATGTGGATTCGATCTACATATTTGATCTAGAAGCCATGGAGTGGAAGAGCACGGGAATCGAAATCAGTGGACGGATCGAGCACATTTCGACCGAGGGAAACATGCTCATCGTCAATTCATGAACGGACAAATTATTGCTATGAGACATCGTTATCTGTACCGGTAAGTGTAGTGAATTGATCTATTTGACCAATCATCTAATTCAGTGGACCAGATTTGTTGTCTAATTTCTCAGAGATGGCGATTTGTCAATGTGCTCGAACCAAACCGAATTTTACGAACAAATGATTCAAAACCGTCCAAACAATTGCATCTGTCGTCTGCAGCAAAACGACTCATAAATGTTTTCAAATTATTTTCCCATGGCCCTTGTTTTCGTTACTTTTTTACAGCTATAATCGCCATATTCTAATGCAATAAGCTTTTTGTAAAAACGAATTTGATTTTTTTTCTGTGTCTTAGATGTCAAGTCCAGTTTCTTGCTAAGTTGAAGCTCCTTTCTCTTTGCCAATTCTTCTCTTTTTGTCGTTTACTTTCAGTTACAAACAAACAATCCAAAGTTGTATAGAAGACGACCAATTAAACGGATTCGTAAACTCAATTCATTGGAAGACTTTTAAATCGTGAGTTCCCAGCATTAGCCTCCATACAACTCAAACCAATTGGTTGTTCATTGCTTATGCCTTCAAGACCCCTGGAAATAGCTTGTAATCGTTTATTCATTAAAACTGTAAAAACAACAGAAAGTTAGTTCCATTTATACGAATCATACACGACTTCTATTAATGAAAGAGATCTGGAATAATCAAACGCTTAAAAATAGTGAAGAGTGCTGTTCTGAGTAGCACAAAACATTTTGTCCATTCGACTCGGATTCGGACATTTCGTACGCGGTTGACAAACGTCGTCCATTCGAAAACAGCGTTCGGATTGCGCACAGAAGTACATCGAGTGTGGATGAATCGCACAGTCCTTGCAATCGCACTTCAATTCGTCTTGACCGTCGGAGCACTGCGCAGTGCCATCGCAACGCATATGACTTGGAATACATTTGTTGTCGGCACGACAATGAATTGCCGACTTGTGACATTTCGTGCATCGTTGCTCATCACGTCCATCGGCACAATCAGAGAAACCTAAAAATTGAACGGTTAATCTACAGGTTTGTTTGCTGTTCTCACCATCGCAAACTCGTGATGAATGATCGCATTGTTCGGGGCACGAATCTTCATCTTCGCCATTCGAACAATCGATTTGACCGTTGCACACCTAGCAATCATAAGCCATCGAATGGCTTGACAAATTGAACTCACTCGACTACGATGCAAACATCCACCATCGCATTTGATTGCGAGCTGCGGATTACAATCTTCACATCGATTGTTGCATTGGGGATAAAGTCCGGAACAGGCGTATTCCCACGCGTAGTTCTTGCCATCAGCACAAACAACGTCGTTTGCTCGAATGTCAGCCAAAAACTCGCATTGACCGGCACAATGTTCTTCGTCTTCGCCGTGCAAACAATCGATCACGCCATCGCAAACCTGCGACTTTTCGATACACATGTTCGATTTCGTGCAGAGAGCCGATTCACTTGATGCACAAAGTTTACAGTCGCAGTCCTGTAATTCGAGTGTTAGATGATCATTAGCGTTCGTTTAAACCATTTCATCGGCTGCATTATCGCAATTGTTCACACCGTCGCAGATTTGCCAAACTGGAATGCACTTGTTTGTCGAGGAGCAGAACTTGGAACCACGACGACAATCTTTCGGTGCACATTCGTCTTCGTCGTCTCCACCCGGACAATGAGCATCGCCATCACAACGAAAGTCGGCCGGAATACAACGATCCGCACTCTTGCATTTGTAGTGATCAGGTTCGCAGTTAGCACCTAAAAACAAAAATTTTGGAATCGAGATTGAAGTCTCAAACTCACTGCAGTAGAGCAACTCATCAGATTGATCGTGACAATCCGGTCGACCGTCGCACAACGCCGCACCTCGCAAACAATGACGTCGATGGCTGCCTGGTTTCGGAGGACAAGAGAAGGCGGTCAAACATTCTGAAATTGACAGGTTGATTGTTGAGTTGTTCAATGTCTGAATCTCACCCTCGCACTCCAACTCATCGCTTCCATCCGGACAATGAGCTTCGCCATCGCATAGTTGATTAAAGCTAATGATGATACCCTGCAATCTTGTTGCTTTGAGAGTCTTCGTTCTTAGAAAACTAACCGGCGTTTTAGTACAAGAGAACCCATATTCCACGCAACTCGTAACATTCGGTGGTTTGAGGAGCAGAGTCGAAAGTATCGATTGATTGTCGAGACGTTGAAACAGTTTGTGAGAACTATGCGTCTGACGAGCGACGTCTTCTAACTGCAGATCCTGAGTCCAACCCTCGGCCACCTGTGGCGCCATGTAACTGATGACAACAGCCAATGGAATAGCCGAGAGTATAAGGACAAGAACGAAGATCGCCATGAGAACGAGAACAATCGATGGGATAGCGGCACAACAATCGCAACACGTTCGAGCAACGGCGATTCGAAACGCATCGGCCTTCGCGCAACACCACGCCCAACATCCACGTTTAACTTTGCGCTCCTCGAGCATCGTATCCATTGGATTGACTCTGGAAACAATGAAATCAATGCACGAACGTCGTAGAAACGAGAAGTTTGTTCACACTTTTACGCGCCATATCCCCGGCTAAACGATGAAAATCGGCAGATTTTTTGCAAACAATCAAAAACCTACGTATATTTGCGTTTTCGAAATCGATTTAAGAATTTGATCGTAAACACCAACAGCAAAACTATTCCGCATCCCACGAGGACCATAATTTTGCAAAGGTCAATCTAAAACGAAACCTACTGATAAATGTGCGACCGGGAAAAAAAGCTCATGCCCGCAAAGGTCCTAAAAACAGAAAATCAAAAGACGTGGATTCTGAATTTTGAAACGCGCAATTGATCTTCGAATCATCCCCGGGAGCTGAATGGAGGAAAACGAAAAGTGAGAGTCGACAGACAAACAGCCGATCTGAGGGCCATGTTCTCGAAGGTGTTCGTGGTGAGCGCTGTTCGAAGGCAAAGAAGAATTTCGATTGTTGCCGACAACAACAGCAAAACCTCACGATGTTTGCAAGACGAAGACAATTCGATGTGTTACTTCCGATTAAGTGTCGGGCGTTTAGATCAACAGTTTTAGTTAGAAAGCCAAAACAACAGTTAAACGCGTGAACATTCGATCTATGTTCCAATTTGCGTCTATGGTTGCACAAGAACGTTGAATCGACTTCAAGCTCCGAAGTTCAATCACAACTTTGATCGGCAAAGTAGTGGACTTGAGGTCGAAATTCATTGCGATTTTGTCGAAGTGAACGACTCTGGGATTCAATGTCGACTCAAAGTTTTTAACAGATCTTGTGGTCTTGTTGTTGTAACTTTTGGTTTTAAGTTACTATGATCAGAACCGAAAAATAATCAGTTGATAAGTGTTTGTCTGATTTCCATTATTGCAACATCTCATCAGCTCAACCAAATTAGTTGTAAGACAACTTTCCCACCACTTGACGGCGTTTTCGTTTTCTTGTTCTCAAGTGGATGCCAATCGACGATGAACGAGATTTTGAAAGTCGTTTACAAAAGTGGTGGAACAAGAAAGTCACTTGTATTCGATAAATGACCACCGAATCACGGACCAATTGGAATCAGTTTCTGTCGCGTGTGTCCGAAGTTCGAATGCCATAAAGGAGTGTGTGTTCGGTTAACCCGATTCTTAACTTTGAACAGACAATTCATTGGAATGCTGTGCATAACACAAATCTCCGGTCGTTTGTAGTGATACACTTGTTTTGCGTTCACCATCTTTGGGCATAAGCGGTCAAGGACATCGGTTGTGCTCTCGTTTACGTTTCAGAATCTCGACGGCGCGCTCTTTTTGGCTGCAAACGTTCGAGAGGCGCTGGTGTTCATAATCTGAAGCCCAACCTACTGCTCCAAATCTCGCTTAAAGATAAGAATTGGGGAGGTGGAGTGTTGAGGTGCGCAAAGTTATATTGACGCGCGCCGATTTCTTTCGTCGCGCGCACAAAAACGATTTCAGTCGCCGCGAGAAAGATGTTGGCGAACGACCCGAAACGCGAGAACGCCGTTGCATGAGCGTCAGCCGTCGAGATGACCGGCGTCGAAAACGGACGACGCCTGAAGACGATCGTCTTTATTTTGCTCGGCGCGCTGTAAAAGGTGGACGATCGAAAATCTCATGCGCGTCTTCGTGCGCCGTCGGCATTTCGATTCGAAAATCCACGAGCGACCTTCGAACTTTTCAACCGTCGAATTTTATCTTTTTCCCCAAAAAGTTCGTTTGAAACGAACGTTCAATTTCCCTGTTTTCCGTGTAACTCTCGTGCAGTTGCGCATGTCCTTTTTTGATCGCTTCAAATTCGTTTGCTCGTTGACTTCTTGAACTGAATCGTGTTTTCGTTCGATTGATGAAAGTTGTTGATGTGATGGCCATTGCCATCTGCGAACTGTTCTTCAGCTGTGGGGCTCATGAACTGGGCCTACGGCTCTGGGCTAAGCGTGCATTCGTTATCCTTAGACCGAGCCTTAGGCTTAGCTCATGCATCCCGAGTTCAACTGAGCAAATCGACCGGAAATCGATCTTTCGGATTGCACTTCTCGAACTCCTTTCTACTGTTGCTACGGAAGTCATTTTTGGGGTTGAAAGGGAAGTTGTTTTCTCCGAATCTCTAACCTTCGTTTCGTAATAAACAACCGGATATCCCGTTCGTATGAGAAATCTGATCGTCGCGGAGCTCATCATAGGTGGGCGACCCAATTCGAAATTTCGATTTCCGTCGTTGATTAGATTTCGGAACGGAAAATCGCAAGATGTCGACGATTGCAATTAACCAAATGAACGTATGTGAAGACCATGTGACGTTCTGTCCGGGTCGTTCTTTTCTACCGAGTTTCTTGATCGTGATTGGCGTTAGATTCCACGGCGTCCCGCCCGACCAATGACCTGGATCTCCGTTCCGCCTCGAGGCAAGGGGGCGGGTTGCCGAAAGGAGTGTGATGCGTTTCCCGATAAAATTCTAATGTCAATCGAATTGTCGAACGCAAGCGAAATAACGTCAATTAACGAAATCCGTTTGATGACCTTCGACGTCACACTTCGCCCAGCAATCGAGATCCCGGAGTTTGCAGTTCGGTAATGTATTGACGTCAGCGGAGATTATCATTCTAGCTTCGAATGCCATGACGTGTTATTCATTATCGTGGACGTATTTAATAAGATGTACAAGATCTGTTGCACACTTTTCATTAACTTTCCTTTTCATTAGTTTGTCATAGTTGATCTCATTACTTTGAAGTTTGGTGCTCCAACTTGTACTCATAGGTTTCTTGATCTTGATAATGAGGCATAATCTTCTTTACGTTCTTTGACAAGAAGTACCGTCGAAGATTAATCGTTCGTTCGATCTTATTTCGGTGCCGTTCACCGGGTCAATGGCGAAAATCAAAAGACACGATTGACGGTCGCCAAATCTCATAGCCGAGAATGGTACGCTTTAACCTTGTGATTTCGTTTATCACCGAGGGTCATCAAGATTATATGGTGCACGTGAAGTACAGTCAAATGACTTAAGTTTTAAATCTCAGAAAACAACAGTAAAAGATGGTCGAGTTGATTCATAGCTTCACTCATTACTAGCTGAACATTAACCTATTTAATGTCTATTTCTAACAACTTCGTGACTATACTACTTTTTTGAAGAAATAGGAAAAAATCTAATTACTCGATTGCAGCAACTGTGCTCTTACTTTTGGAATGTTCGAGCGGAAACACGGTAACCAAAACAACGGCTCTCGATTGATGTTCAGCCATTCAACTGCCTTCACAGTTTCGACCGCTCTGATTATCGCTCTTCTGGCAACAACAACGTTGGTAGTTGATGCGGTTTTTGAGTGTGGTCCACAGGAAACTACCGTATTCGTTCGTATTTCGCGAGCTCGTCTCGACGGAACTCCAGTGGTCGTTTCGACTGCCGGTCACGATTTGACTTGTTCCCAATACTGTCGTAACAATCTCGAACCAACGACGGGTGCGCAGCGCCTTTGTGCATCGTTTAACTTTGATGGTCGTGAAACTTGCTATTTCTTCGATGATGCCGCTGCACCAGCTGGTCAGGCTCAACTCAACCCCAACCCATCGGCCAACAATTTCTACTATGAGAAAACTTGTTTGCCGGGTGTCGACAAAAGCGAAGCTTGTACTCATCGACCGTTCTCGTTCGAGCGTATGCGTCGTACACAATTGGAAGGTTTCGTGAAGAAGAGTGTTCAGGTAACTTTATTGTTAACAAATTTTGGGTTTTTGGTTGTTAACTTCTGCTGACTCGAGAAGGTAATTTGCATTCTCGGGTTCTGAACGAGCGATCTTCAGTTAACAGCAGGGGTTTCTCTCGTGCATTGTACTCAATTTTGAAGTAAGGTCAAAATGTAAAACCTGCGTTGATGTTGACCCACATAGGCGATTGCTTCCTGCAGAGTTCTTTCCAAATCCAGGCTTAAGACTAATGGATTCAAATGACTAAACATCTCAATTTTAGGTCGCTAATCGTGAACAATGTTTGAGTGCTTGTTTGAAAGAAAAAGAGTTTGTTTGTCGTTCTGTTAACTTCAACTACGAAACGTGAGTTTTGTTCATACAACTATTGAGCATTCAATGAGATTTCAGGTATCTCTGCGAGTTGTCCACCGAAGATCGTCGTTCCAAGCCCGGTCAACTTCGCATGAGCGACCAGCCCGTCGACTACTACGATAACAATTGTCTTACTCGTCAAAATCGTTGTGGAGCTTCCGGCGGCAATTTGATTTTCGTTAAAACCACACACTTCGAAATTCGCTACTATGATCACACACAATCGGTCGAATCTCAAGAGTCGTACTGTTTACAAAAGTGTTTGGACTCATTGAACACTTTCTGTCGTTCTGTCGAGTTCAATCCTCAAGAAAAGAACTGTATCGTTAGTGATGAGGATACGTTCTCTCGCGCCGATCAACAAGGAAGTGTTCAAAGCAAAGATTACTATGAGCCCATTTGTGTTGGTGGTAAGTCTTACAAATGGAACGCAAAGACGTTATCAATTTTGTCCTTTAGCCGATCTTTCATCCTCAACTTGTCGTCAACAAGCTGCTTTTGAGCGTCACATCGGCGTTTCGATTGAAGGCGATTCTGTTGCTTCCGCTGCTGGAGTGACAGTCTCCGATTGTATTTCGCTCTGCTTCCAAAACCTCAATTGCAAATCGATCAATTATGATCGTACCGGAATGTCTTGTCATATCTATTCAGTTGGTCGCAAAGAAGCAAATGTCAAGGCGAATCCAGCTTTCGATTTCTACGAATTCAATTGTGGTCAGTTCTATTTTATAGACATATAATGCCTTATATGAGGGTATTATACATTATCTCGTTTTCAGAAGCTCAATTCGGAGGAATGGCGTTGTGTACGAATGAAGGAATTCGTTTCATTGTGAACACCAAAGAACCGTACACAGGAGCCATTTATGCGGCTGACAAGTTCGGAACTTGCTCAAAGGTCGTTGAAAATGCAAAGCAAATTTCTATGACTTTCCCACCGCCAACCATCACAACCAACTGCGGAACTACGATCAAAGACGGCAAATTGGAAGCGTTGATTGTTTTGTCGTTGGATGGTGTTCTTCCTCATCAAGTCACGACCGAATGGGATCGTTTCTATCGCGTTAGTTGCGATGTTTCAATGGACAAGATGCAACAAGAAGGTAGTGTTGTTGTGACTACGATCTTTGAAGCCGGTGAGGCTAATACTCAAGTCTTGGAAGTTGGCACTCCACCACCAATTACCGCATCGTTGAGCTTCCTCAATGAACAAGGAGAACCTTTGGGCAAAACAACCATTGGAGAAAAAATTCAAATGATTATCACTAGTGAACAAGCCGGCCCACACAACATGATGGTTACTGAGTGTATTGCCAATCGTATTGGTGGTGAAGGCGATGCGGTTCCGTTTACGATTATCGATAATGGGTAAACAAGAAAAAAAGAGAGCACAATAACAATTCGAACTATTTTAGATGCCCACGTTATCCTGCTCTTGTTGGACCGGTTGAGCCTGATTTCGAGAAGAATCGTTTGAAAGCGGATATGAAAGCATTCCGTTTGGACGGCTCATACGATGTTCAAATTCAATGCACGATCATGTTCTGCGCCGGACCCAACGGCTGTCCACCATCGAATTGTCTTGACTCGGCTTCGAACGAGTTGTTCGTTTCACATGGTCGTCGTAAACGTAGTGTTTTGTCGGCGGCTGATGGAATCGAAGAACCAAGTGCTGCCGAAACATTGAGTGCCATCATTCGTGTTCTGGCCGAAGGTGAAGAAGAAAGTGATGGCGACAAGTTCTACAAAAATGGAACTGTTTTTGCTTCAAGGTAAGAACCTCGTGCGTTCTAACTTCATTCCTTTCTTTGTAGAAAATCCGTACCGAGTATTCACGAAGACACGAGTCTGGTCTGCATGGCTAACACCTGGTTAATTTCGATGATCGCGTCGATGTCGATTGTGTGCGTGATGTTGAGTGCTTTGATCGTCACTTGGAGTTGTCAGTCTCTACGATCGACGAAGAAGAATTTGCCAATGTAATTTCGCTGTGGTGGTGAAATTTTGTTTATTCGTTCTTTGTTTCGATATTCTAACTCTTGAAATCGCAAATCGTGTCTAAACTGGTTGCGTTTTAGCAGAAGTGCAATTCCGCCGACTTTCTCTCATTCCATTGCTCAAAGATCCTTTTCATTTCTGTTATCCTATTGATTCCATTTGCTTTCGTATTCCCATCAACATTCCAACCAACTGTCTACTATCCAAATTCCACAGATGAACTAAAACAGTCGAAGCCTTTCACAAACTTTTATTACGCCCATGAGCATGGTTTATATATTTTAATGCCCAAGTTACGAAAGATGTTGTTTCACTAAGTAAATAATATAACAATGACCGTTCTGTTTGTGTTGAGATTTCGTTACTACACCATCTATCAGGAGTTGTTTTCATGAAGAATTTTATCGATGCATTGATTGCGAACACTTCAAGAACGGTCGAGTTCATGTCTTAGCAAAAGGTTTTGCGAAGTCTGTAGGTCGATCGATTTAATTGTCAAAGCTAATGGTTGAATCATTCGGATCTTAAAAGTCGCAAACCATCATCGAACTGCCCATCCACTCGATTTCAATTGCGCAATTGGTGTGGTTCTTCCGAAAAGAACTGCACCTAGAGACGAGATTGATAAGCATTTGCTGGTTGGTTTTGTTTGCAAATCTTGTCACTTTTAAAGACATCAATGCAGGATACAAAGCATAAAGTTTAGTTTCAAAGTTCCAACAGCCGGAGATGATCAGGAAATTCGAAGAAACTGAGGTAGATTCATCGGCTTACTTTATATAAAGTTTATGTTTAGTCAAACCCTCAATTGACGTTTTTTAATAAGCAGATTTTAATAAGATATGATTCTTTGGTAAGAAAAGTATTACAACGACATACAAAATTCCATGTTATTGACATATAATAGTGAGTGATCCCTTACAGTTATAATGATCCTGTTGCAAATGATCAATAGAGCTTATTTTCATTGCCTCTTTTCGCAAGACTCTTTAGAACTTGAAGTCAATATGTATGGTTTAGTAACGAAAACTTATTCATCGAACATACTACATCGTTGTTTTTGCGGCCACTTAGACTTTTAGCATCAATACCCAGCCTTTGGATTGTGTTAATCCTGTAGCTCTTGTGCCATATCAGGATCGAAATTAAGTGCGAGAATAACTGGGAACAAAAGTTGCCAGAATACTTCGCAGTAGATCGATACATCAGATGATTGCTAATAACTCTTTTTTAGCGGAGATAAAAATTAACGTGTATTCATATAAGAACGAAGCAATCAGTCAACGCATCGAATTTGTGAATCAACTGCCCGACAATATTACGGAATTTAGCGGTTACATTTATCACCTCGAGACACTAGAGACTCGTCGATGTAAATTGGAAGTTTTGGATGTCAAAGTCAACAACTACGATTTTGCAGGTAATTTTCAATATTTTCAAACGACTATAACAACGTTTCTTAGTGAACAATAGTCATGAAGACGCTACGAAAGAACCTATTTTCGCTCGATATGTTTGACTGAACGCCAAATATCAACTTGTATGAAATCGGGTTTGGTGTTCTTGGTCTAATTGACGAGTATGTTTTCGAATTGAACTTCTCAATAGCTGCTGTTTAGTATAAGAGAAGACGAGAATCTCGAATCGTTGAAGTTTTCAATCAAAATGCATGATTGGTGCTCGTGGAGTGAATCAATGATACTCGATGATTGCAACGAAAATGATTTCAATTGGAAGAAAGTTTACGTTGAAAAGCGCAAAAAAGCTCTACAAAACGTGAAGCAACTGGGTGCCGAGCCGACCAGTACGTAGACGTCCCGCAACAAGATACGAGGACGACTTTCGACGCCAAATCTCACAAACAACACGGCAGTACTCGTCAATGGAATGACGCTCATAAGTGTGCACCTACGAATGGTCCCACCATTTATTGTTGTCCTTCATATCGATAGATACTGAATAAAGGGATTTACTACTTTACCGCTGCGTCAGAGTGATTTCAATCCAATAGAAGAAGTAGATGTTAAAGATCCGACATAATTGAGAGTTTTTGGATTCACGAAACGTAGTTTATTTTGTGACAGAAAAAAATGGGTACAACGAGAAAACGTGTTGAATAAGTGGGCGATCAACTGGTTTGGGACGGCGATTGCATGGCAACTCGAATTGCTTTGGCGGTCGGACGAAAGACGTTAAACGAGCAAGTCAAGTCGTCAGCAACAGACATCGTAGCTGCGGCGTTGTCGAATTGTCCACAGCTGAAATATAGGTTAGGTTATAAGAAAGGACAATAACTCACTAATGCGGTGCCGAGAAGATAGTGACGAGACGACGATTCGCGAAGAACTCGTAACCATCCTGCAATCAAGTGGCTTATTGTCAAAATAATTTCCGAGTAATCTCACTTGAACGACTTGATGAGCACGCGCAACCAAATCGATGTCGAGCTTGTTGCACGTCTCAACAACAACATCTTGACCAAAAACGTACGAAACGCCGCGAGTGTTCGCTTGCCATCCCTTAGCCCATTGGTCCGGATCAGCCCACAACAAGTCAATTCCCATCGATGGATTTGGTGGATCTTGCGGGCGCGGCAAAGTACGCAATTGATCGATGTTCACGAGTTGCGGCGACAATCCTCCGTGCTAAAAGGACAACTGAGTGTTGAAATCAATTGTCTAACTTACCATGCAGAGAATTTTTCCTCCAACAAGTGCGCAAAGTGGCATCCAATTGAAGGTGTCTTGGAATGCGTTCCACAAACGAGATGATTTGTAACGGCGATTGCACTCCTCAAAGAAGCCGTAGACTCGATTGATTGCCGGACACTTGAAAGAAATAGACTTTAACGAAGATCCACGAAAATGTTTACCTCATGATTTCCTCGTAACATGAAAAAGTTCTCCGGATACTTGATTTTGTAGCAAAACATGAGACAGATAGTTTCGATGTTCTGACGACCGCGGTCAACGTAATCGCCCAAAAAAACGTAGTTGGCTTCCGGTGGAAATCCGTGCTTGTCGAAAACGCGAAGAAGATCGGCGTACTAAAAATCCCCCACAGAATGTATTTGCAGCACAGATTTATCGAACTTACTTGACCGTGAATGTCACCACAAACAATCAACGGAGGATCGACTTCGATGAGCGAACTTTGCGAAATGAAAACCTCTTTGGCCATCTGGCACAATTGTTGAAGTTCCTGCTCGCTGACTTGAGTTGTCAAACGACCGCCGGCCATTCCCACGTTCAACAAACGCGAGATCATATTGTCGACATCGAAGGTTTGCGCCATTTCGTCCCAAACAGTTGACGATCACCAGAAGTGTAGAGCAAAAATGAGAGCCAAGTACGCACGAAGACGAATGAATGCGAGCGGCTTTCAATCTTCGCTTTTATAGTGCTCAGAGAATTTGCATTAAAAGCTCCTTAAAGCATCAGTTATGCAAAATTGATGAAAGATGCATCTACGGGACAGTAGAAGAATCGACGTCATCAGAATGAACTTCGGATAGCGTCAACATCAATCGACAGATTGCTCGAACTTCGATATTCAGTTATGCATAGAAAATAAATGGACAACCGGAGATCAAACCTTCAGTGCAAAAACGGAATCAGTTTTGACGTAAAATGACAATTTTTCGGGGCTTTCAATTGGAACTCGTGAATTCGCGGTTCAAATTGCTGCGCGTCCAGTCGATCGGCTTGACGATCGTTTCATCGGCCGATTATTACGCTTTTCATCAATGGTTGACACGACGGAAGAGACCGAACGGACATCACCGCTTCCGAGAAATGCGGACCGAAGATATAAGGTAAGTGGCAGGTTATCTTCTTTTTGTATTCTTCATTTTCAGGAGCCGACAAGTTTAAAGAACAAAGTTTGGTTCAATGAACTTATCGGTGAAGGCGCATACGGCCAAGTATTCCGCGGACGTTTGAATGGAGAGGACGTTGTGGTCAAAAAATGTGAACTTAACGGTAAACAATCAATCGATCCGATAGAAGAGGCGGAGATCTTGAAGAAATTGAACAAAAGAATCATAAACGTGGTCAAATTCTACGGATACTACGTAGAGAACGAGTGCTGTTACATGGTTATGGAGTATTGCAAAGAAGGTTCTATCTACGACTACGTTAAAAGAGTGGGTCGAATGAACGAAAAGTCGGGTTTGTCGTTGAAACTTTTTGTTTTTCTCTATTGACACATTCAGTGCGTCAAGTTGCCATTGATGTTATCGAAGCTTTGAGCCAAATTCACAAGCATGGCTACTTGCATCGGGATGTGTCTCCGAAGAATGTTGTAATTTCGAAATTCGACGAAAACTACATTCCACGAGTCGTAAGTTACGTTAACTGTTTTCGTGACTTTTCATTCCATGTGTAGAAGTTGATTGACTTTGGTTTGTCGAAATCGATGGACAAAGTTCAGGGAACGATGTGCGGAACGCCCGGATTCCAAGATACGTGAGTTCTGATGCTACGATTCCTCTATAAATTTGATTTCAGAAAAGTACTGAAACTGCCAAAGCAGGGTAAGGAGCTGGACTATCACTCTCTTGGCTGTGTCATTATCTATATGCTCACGAAGAAAATTTACAACGACCATAAGGAACGACTCAGATACGTGAATGGAAACGAGATACACAAAGATGTCAAGAGTGAGACCGCCGTTAAGTTTATTCGTTTTCTCATTAATCCTGGAGTTCAAATCGACTATGAAAGTTTGTTTTCTGATCATTTCCAATTCACGATGTTTGTGTAGATATCATGAAACAGCCGTTTATCACCGAACCTCTGATCGAAAGATTGGTACGCAGATTTTGGCATTTTCTTATGATGTTCCTTTACTTTAGAGTCTTCGAAGCAGCCAAATACTCACAAGTCGGAACCATGATCAAAGGTTATCTTTCGATTATGAGTTGTTTCAAAAACTTGTTTTAGTCGAACAGCAAGTCGAGAACCACGTCGAACTTCGAAACCTCCCACCCAACGTGATCAATCGAAAAGCATAGAACGACGATCAAACTCGGACCTTCGAACCAATTCTCGACATAAGCTCGAATTGCCGGAAGAGTTGCGAGATAAAGCGAAATCTTCGGTGAGTTTGATTTCTTTTTCATTGACATTGTGTATCAGAAAACCACCGAACGAAAACGATCGCTTTCGCGCCAACCGTCTCAACGACAAGCCTTTAGTGTGCCAACGAATTGTCATCGAACAAACTCGGCGCTAACAATCGACTCACATCATCCGCACGTAGATATCGAATGGCCGTTAAAGAACGCTCTTATGGATATCAACAAAAACATCAAAAATAAAGGTCGAGTAAGTGTCGTTCATTACAAACAGTAATTTGAATACCTTGTTTCAGATCATATTTAATTCTCAAGGCAGATATGTGGCGTTTGAATTTGCCAGTGACTCAACTCTTGAATGTGTTGTAAGAGTTGAACGAGTGGGGCAAGTCAATCAAAAAGTTCGTTAGAAAAGTCGCAATTAGCATCTAAACTGTGTATTTAGGTTGAGGTTTATGTTCCACGAAGCGGCACTTCACTTCGACTTAAAGACTACGCCAATGAGGTACCAAATTCGAAGTTGAAACTAAGAAAAACGATTAGAAGGTTTGTGTTTCAATGTTTTTGTTCAACTTTCATGGTATTTTAGCCCACGAGAACTATCCGACGTTTCAGAAGCTCAGAAGGCTTACAAATTAATCTCGAAGGCTGCAAAAGATTTCGGTGATATGGTTGTTAGCGAGTGGCTTGTCCATAAGACCGCCAATCAGAAATATGTGGTAACGGAGAAAAGAACAGGATTGAAAAAGAAGTTTGAAAGTCGAGATGATTTGTACAGAGCAGAACTGTTTTAAACTGTTAGTTCCTTCATTGCTCTCAACAAATTCGCTTTTAAGTCTACGTCACCAGTTCACGGGTATTGCAAATGCAGTTTGTAGTCCCTGGTTAAGTATTTGTTTCGATTATTGGGCACATTTGGAATAACAATAAAGAATCACCTTAGGTTTTGTTTGGTCACTTGAAGTCTTTGAACAGATATGCTATGACAAAATAATTTGCATACCTGAAACTATTAGCCGGTTTCCAAACGACGGTTCATTGGACTCAACTCTCTAGTTGGTGTTCCCGGTCTTCACTTGAAACTACTGACTCACTGATGATAGAAAGCAAAAAGATCGAAGGTACTGATCAGAAGTTAACACTTCGTCCTTTTCCGTTGAAAATGGATGTTCAACAAGTGGCGGAGTTTGCTCGTCGTCACGGGACTGTCGGCATGTTAGAAACTAATCAAATAGTATGCTCGATTTTCAGCATCTACTGACACTTCACATGAAACTAATCGGTATCTGATTCGTGCTGGGACTTTGTCCTACGTTCTTGTGTGCGGACTTTCGGGTACTGCAGTCTGTGGTGGTGAGATCTCCAAATTTGAAGTTTGTTAAAATTGCAGTTTTAATTTAGGAAGCCATTTGCTGACCACGCCTCTCGATGTTCTAAAGTGTCGTATTCAGGTAATTAGAAGTTGGTTGATTAAATTGCTACGAAACTTTAGGTTAACAAAGCGAAGTATCCGAGTTTGGTTGAGGCGTTTCGTGTGACTGTTAAAGATGAAGGACTTCGTGGCATGGTTCGTGGTTGGTCGCCTACGGCAATCGGTTACGGTGCTCAAGGTTTTGCAAAGTTCGGATTCTACGAAGTTTGTAACAATGGAAGCACAATGACACTGACGACTTGTTTATAGGCGTTCAAGCAGATGTTTTTCGACAATATGAATCCTGAAAACGCGTACGTTTATCGTACAGCAATTTTTGCTCTTGCAGCAGCATTTGCGGAGAGTATTGGAGACGTTTTGTTAGCACCATTTGAAGCAATGAAAGTACGCACTCAAACTGATCCGTTGGCTCCGCCTGCAATGCGTCATTGTCTTCCCATGATATGGAAATCGGAGGGTGTCAGTGGTTTCTTCAAAGGTCTCATTCCGCTTTGGAGTCGTCAAATCCCGTACACGGTCTCGAAGTTTGTGGCGTTCGAATTCGCTATCGATTTTCTCTATCGCTATTTCAAATTGGATCGTCAGACTTGTGATCGGAATGTTCAATTGAGTGTGAGTTTGGTTGCGGGCATTCTGGCAGGTAACTTGCGCTCATTTGACCACTAATCTCTTTAAGGAATTACCAGTGCAATTTGTTCTCATCCTCCCGATGTCATCATCTCTCAACTTTACAAAGATCCAAATGCAACTTTCGGTGCGATTGTGCGACATCTCGGATTTAAAGGCTGTTGGTCGGGACTTGGAGCTCGTGTGTTTATGATCGGCTCCATTGCATCGATGCAGCTGTTTACTGTCGATTCCGTTAAAATGTTCTTCCATATTGAACGCCCGAAAGTCCCCGAACCGCCACCTTCCCTTTTGAATTCTCAATTGAAGAAATAGAAAAACAAAGATTAGAAAAGTAAACTTCTGCATTAGTTTGGTTGCACTTTCATTAAAACACTAGATTCGTTTATTAAACGTTAGTCGAATTTGTGTCAGACGATTGGAAGAAGGAATTTCGGTCTTTTGGAGTGGCGATATACATGCAGAATGGAATGACAAATGATAGGAACGCATAAATGAACATACAGGCACGATCAATGGCCATAGCCATAAATCTCCAATCTGCTTGTTCAGTTTCCTCTTCCTCTTCGTCGATCATTTGACGTTTGCTGATGCGAAGAAACTCGGAGAGTTGGATGAGAGTGTTACGAAGTAACTCGGAAAGATCGTTTTTTTCTTTTATCGAATCCTCCACGTCAATAGTTGGCGGTAGAGTTTGAAGCAACGGCGATTCGACTGTGGATGTCGCACCCAATGCTTTGGCAAAATTCAACAGCGATGCCGTTGATGATCCACGAATCAAATGGGCAATTCCATTGTAGGGAGTAGAACGATAAGTGGGTGGAGGTGGTGCCGATGGCACGGTACTTCGACTGGTTGTGTGGATCGAATCGCGTTTCGATCGTAGATTCGGACGACGAAAGCGTTTTCCCGGTCGTGCCATCAAAGTCAACCACGGAAGCCATTCGAGAAAAACTGATCGCATTAGCGGCGACATGCGATGAGTTTTTGGCGAACGAAAACTGATGTTAATGACAAGCACCGTAATGATTACTGATGATCCCAAAAGAACCATTTGAAGAGCAAAAAAAGCTCCTAAATTCTTGTAGATTAGGTTCTCAGATCGTTGTTACCAATGAAAGGCACAGAACTTGATGTTGGCGGTGTAACATCGGCGACCATACCTGAATGTTGAGCTCATAATCCAAAGCCATTCATTCGGTTAAACATACCCAAGAAGACAGTGACGGAAAGAAGATTGGTGGTTTCTGAAACGCAGAATCGTTGGCTAAACCAAAGATTTGAAAGCTCACGTAAAGTGATCTTCTCGCCACACTCAGATGGCAACGAAAATCCGAGAATGTTGCTCAGAAGAAAGAGAATGGACGGTATAATCCAATTGATACCGTAGTAGATGACTCGACGTCTCAAATAGATGTAAAAATACAATTCGTTGTAAATGTCGCCGCCGAATTCCGATCTTATTCGAATTGCTGGAGTAGCGACCAATTCCCAAGCGCTGAAGTCTATTCGTACGATTTCCAATCTGAGACCATCTACCTGTTGTTCACGTAGTAACGAGTGTCGATTTTGTTATTCTTGTCCGCCATTCCAAAATCATCGATCCAAAACTGCAACTTATCTCCGGTGTATGTCCAAGCGCCGAACTACGGAACGAATAAGTTTAATTTTAGAATGTTCGAACACACCTTCAGAAAACATATTTGCTCATCGAAAAAAGAACTTTCAATTCGATTTCAAGCTACAATATAAAAAGAACGTGGACTCAGAGTTTTGAGCAAATTTTCCACACTAATTATCGGAGACTCTAGTGTTATCATCACCGTCCACTTCAACCTTTGCTCATAGCCACTGCGCCATTCATTCACCAGCAAGTTTGTTCGCACACCAGTGAGTGAACAACGCTATTCGGCGCGGAATTTGAAATCAAAACCCGTTTACATTTGTATATCGAAAATTTGAAATCGAATTGGAAGTTACCGAAAGGAAACCTAAAATCGCAGTTTCCCTTCAATCGATGAATCTTTATCGATACAAACCACGTGATATCGATCGTACATGAGCTTTTAACGATTGCTGGGGGTGCCAACAAAACGTCACCGGTATGACGAACTGCAAAGTTGACGGGAAATCGAGCATCAAAATTTTCGTCGGCACTAAACTTCATTGAAAGGAATGGTTTTGTTTTCCAAGTTACCTGTTAAATCTGCAAAAGTACAAAAGTTGAATCGAATAATCGTGAAATCGCTTACAATAAAACGTCCGGTTGCCAGAGAGTTGTAGGCGGAAAGACGATGTTTGTTATGTTTCCGTATTCTTCTGGAGCCCATCGCATCTGTTAAGCTCATTTTCATAAAAAACTATTGGATGAGTTTACTCACTTTGTAATCTTTCCACATCTAAACAAATGATTTGGCGGACATTTACATAAACAAACTTACGTATTGGAGCCAAAGAACCATAGTGATCATCTGATTCTTCTCATCCTAATTGTTTATGTAGTTTTCCGGAGAACGCTGAGTTGAACATACCACATCGAGTATTTGCTGTAAAATAACTCGTTGCCACACATCAATTGGCTTTCGATGATCAGCAACTGGACGTTCAACCGGATCGTAGTCTTTGCGTAGGTCTTGCAACAAACGATACTCATCTTCAGACCCACGAGCAAACGAAATGTATGCAAGTAACAAAACAATTACCGGAATAACACGTTTTCGCATTTTTGTCTCAAAACAAGTTGGTTGCATTTGAGAGCAAATTAGTTGTCACTTTAATTATGATTTGTTTGAACTTAATGGAGGATTAGACGGCGAGTCAAACGGCGGACGAGTTGTGTGAATTGTTCATTTCGCCCGGAGCTTAAATGCGCGGCCAAACTATGGGCATAAACTTCCGATCGCCTACGAGAAGAAACAAACGGAGCTTGTTGGTTAAAAATAAGCTTTTTGATCGGAATTTTTGCTAGTGTTCAGTTTGAAGGTTCTTAAACACATTGTGAACATTTAGACACCCAACTTGCCATCATACATCCACTCATCAGTGAGATCAAAAAACAAACATTAGAAATGGCTTAAACTTAAATTCACAATATTAGTTACAAAGTTGACTGAAATTAATTTCACTAGCTGAACATTCTACTTTAAACATAGTTAGTAGTAACAAATAAACCGAAAATGTAACAGAGATGAATGCCAACTACAAAACATCAAACTCCAGGAGAGCCCAACTTTTATTGACAACAACTCGGAATCCAGTGACTGTAGAAGGTTGTAATTAACAGAACAACAACAACCACTTATAAACTTTAAACCCTGTGAATATCAGGGGAATCCAATCAGCCAGAGAGCCAAAACACACAACACCCGCCATTCCCTTGTATAGCACGTCCATCACGCCAATCGATGCGTCTCTGAGATTCTGGCAACAACTAGTGCTTGTATCGTGTTGATAGACAGTCCAAAAGTCTGGCTATTCAACATGTCCAAACTTGTAGCCACCGGATAACTGAAAAAAAATAAGAGGTCTTCAAAGCCGAACAATCCGTCAAAAATCGTCCATAATTGCAAAAGTTTGTGCAGCTCTTCCTGTTAGTGATGGAGAGCTCTAAATTGGCACACTAGTTAACGAGCTTAAAAGATTATAATTCTATGAGTTTGGACAGCTGAGCTTGATCGAGAGCAGAATTGGAATCGAAAACAAACTCAGAAATCGCAAAAATTGAATCCTGTAAAGTGACCTTAAGAACGTCAGCAATTGATTGTGATTTGAATGACATGAATATCTACTAATAACCTGTAACCTCTATGAATATCGACACAATCCGTCCATCCAAAACCGAACTATCAACGTTGAGACTTGTGGTTGGATGCTGATGAGCCGTTCAGTTGTTAGTTGCTATGAAACTTCCACTCCCGTTCACTGCCATGTGTTCGTCCACATCTCGTTGAATGCACGCCATCCCGTCCGATCTGGCAAGTTAAGCAACGATGAGCTTGATTAGTACATGGATCGGAGACGTCCTTGGAATCTCAAGTGACGAACGCTTTTTGCCACCAATTCAATGACTTCTTTTACGATGTTTTCGTGAGCTTTTGTTTGTATCGCCGAAATCCGTCGATGGATTTGATTTCAAGCTTATTTGTTTCTGCCGCTCTGAAAGTAAACGAACTGGAAGAGTGGTCAGTGCGTAGTCGAGTTGTCCCGCTCAAACCAACAGCGTCGACGGTTCTTTCGTGGAACATGCGGTGCGTCCTTATTTCGAGACTTGAACTGGTCGTTCGATTTTTGCTCAAAATGCGCGTTTCGTTTTTTCTTCGGACTTACAACACCATTTCCAATTCGTTACACGATTTCATTTAACTTCAATTCGAAATCTTCATCTCGTTCTTTTCTCTTCTGAATTGCAGTTCATTTTTACATTTATTTTAATTTAACACTTAGACAACAACAAAATTCACATTCTTTGGCAGGATTTGGACGAGACAGGCATTTATTTCGAAGTCTGTAACGTCCTCCATTTTGACCCATCGACAACCGTTTCGGCCCCAACGTTCTCCCCAAGATGATTTCATGTACAGGAAGTAGTCAGTGTGGAGCCCGCGATGAACGATCTTATAACCAATTAAGAGCACCGCATGTCTTAACTGGTGATAATTGTGCGTCTTCGGGTCCATCACGTATTGAATGCCATCGAATGTGTGCTCCTCGATTTTACGGTTGTCGGTTGAATGCCCATCGTTTACATCACTGCGGAAAAGACGGTGAACGCGAATTTCTAAAAAGAGCAGCATTAGTCTTGAAAAATGAAAAGTTGACATTTTAATCATTTGAACCCAATTTTCTTCTGATAACCGCCTATCATAATCAACCATGTAATTTCTGAATGCAATTCGCAAATACGTTTTCTTGAATTTACGTACAAAGTTGAATTTCAGCGCCAATTATGATTATAACCGAACATGTAGATGCGCCTTTTGAATACAATATCAATCAATATGGGCTTGGCTACTATACGGACAGAAAGACGGACCGTTTGTACTTCTATTCTTCGTATGTCACTAGAATCCGTGATAAGTATAAAATCTATCGATTCGAAGTCGATCAAGTGCCTATAACTTGGGAATACATTGGAGAAGTGGATTTTGAAATGAACCACGTTTGTGTTAGTCCTTGTGGCCATTACTTTTGGTCATTCGAGAGAACGCCTCGAGGCTTTGCGCGGCGTAATCAACAATTATTTTTTCGACAAATAGATATTGCGACTCTCGAGAATGTCGTCTTTCAAGTTCACGGTAGTAGTTACATTAAGTTCTCGTTAACATAGAATTTATTTGCAGGTCTCACTCGGGAAGTCGAAATCAATATATCAACTGTGTATTTGCGCTATACAAGTCATGGCACATTTGCATTTTTTTTCACTGGTATTTTCGAAGAAACAACTTACGGTAGTATTGACCTCGCTTATCATTTAAACGTCAATGAGGTCGGTTATGTTTTGTGCAGTACAAACGTAATCATTGAAGTCTAACTTGATTGTGTTTATACTTTTAACGGAATCCCAGTCATAACAAAATGTTTGTTTAAGGCACAAAAATGTCTCTATCTAACGCCGATTGATTTACCTATTCTGGCAACTGGCGACTCAATTGACTGCAATTCTCTCGATGGTCCGCACTTTTACAAAAAATGGCATATTGGCTTGGTTGAAGTTCAAAATGAAGTGTATTTCTACCGATTAGATTTTGATGGAGAGATCTTTTTCATAAATTGGAATTCGTCAAAATCGTCCGGCAATTGGGAAAAGTTTTCAGTCGATGGAGATTATAAGCCAAAAGTTTGTGACAGAGAGAATGAGCTGAATTGTCTTTCGTTTTAGCCGTGGAAAAAAGACCGAAACATTTTCTGTAACAGTGTTCGGGTTTACTTATCAGATGGCCTCTTTTACCAACAACATTGTGACGAGAAAGACACGATCTTTTACCAACTAGATATTCAGCCAAAAATACGTCATTGCAAGTAAGTAGAACTGTGATTTGAAGTTCACAACAAATTTGCAGCAGCAAGGAACTCTTCCGAACAGCGTATACACATATGGTATTTTCAGATTGTTTTCTATTTGTGAACAAAGCAAAAGGATCGTTCACATTTTTGTTTAACAAAACACGTTACCGGCAACAACCGCCATTTTATGTATTGGTGACTGCCAAAGAGGTTCCGCAACTGAAACACCTTGCTTACTGGACTATCCGTCGCAGTGCTGAACGAAGAGTGAAAAATTCAAAGCTTATGATGTTTTTACATCTTTATTTGCGATTTTCAAATGTTTGCAGTCAAACAAGTGAGGATTCAGATTACCCAATTGAAGAGCAAGACGATCCAAATTGGCCCAAGGTACACAACTTCGTACACGTCGACCAGAAGAAGGTTATCAGGCGTGTTGGGCGGGGTCATATCATCCACTTATTAAACAGGGTCTTTGGTTCCAACCGTAGTTCAATTTGCCGATGGTGTTGAGTTTATCGTCTACATTTGGTCGACTTTTGTTCTCAAACATTTTATCATTTAATTTTTAAGTCCAAGTTTACCCAATCCCCAATTACTTATATTTTTTTCTCTTAACTTACTTGCAATCACGGGCCCTTTTTCGATCAT
The DNA here is from genome assembly GCA_024699855.1 of Aphelenchoides besseyi. NCBI lineage: Eukaryota > Metazoa > Nematoda > Chromadorea > Rhabditida > Aphelenchoididae > Aphelenchoides > Aphelenchoides besseyi. The sequence goes on from JAMPIQ010000002.1 coordinate 14,916,559, forward strand.
TCGCACGATCTGCTTCAACGAAGTGACCGTTTCCACGTAAGCGCGATAGTGGAACCCCATAAGGTCCACACGTGCGGGTTCGCGATCTTCGTGCAATTGGCCATCGAACTCATACGGATAATCGGCAACGCTTTGGCAAATAGGGTTTTCGTTTGCTGCTCTGAAAATGAGTCAAATTAACGAGTTGTAAACATTTAAAAACTTACTCAACGATCTCTTGCACGTTATTGGCGTTCATGTGGTCGACGAACCATTGTGCCGAGAACTCGATTGGCGTTCCCCGTTCTTTGCTGCGCAGAAATTCCAGCGCATACGTAACCGAACACGCCGCGCAATCGGAGGTTGACTCTAAAGTAGGGAGTTATGCGACGTACAAACTGACATGACTTACCTGGCTGTTCCAATACTCGATGAACGAACCATCTTTCCTTTGACCAATCCCGAGTTTTATTGCGCGGATCAAAACGGCTCTAAACAAAAATATCATCAATTACACAAAGCGAACACGAGGAAACTTACGAAGTTATTGCCCATGGTTGAACTGGGTGTTTGCGTAAAACGATTACTAAGATCAATTGTTGTAAAGAAAACAGTGGTCTTGTATTTTGATAGTTCTTCGGATCATCGATTAAATTTGCGGGGGCGAACTTTTTGTGCTTCATTTTCTTGTCTTTGGACGTTTCAGTATTCATTGTGTTATATACAATAGTTTGTTACGACTTACTGCTTGTTCCTACGTTGTAAAGCAAAGGTTACTAGTCCACCAACGAATCAATTTGCATTTCATGTTTCAGCTTTTTGGCGATTGTCAATGAAAGTATTCAGCAAATTGCGATGTTCAGATTGTTTGCGATATCAACGCACTGATCTTGTTATGTGATTGCGTGCGCATGCCAACTGTTTGGATTCAGTCGAAATCGTTGAAATCCTATTGAGCACTGAGAAGCTTTAATTTGATGCCAGAAATCAATGTGATAACACCTTCCAACCAATTACTTTGTCAATCATGTTGAAACGAGTTTGTACTATTTTATTAGTTCAGAAGACTACCAACTCCGTTACGCAAATTTGTGATCACTTTTCCATCAGTCATAAGTTGTTGATAACCTTGATTGGTTTTGTTCAATTGCATTCTCTGTACTGTTCTGTGAATAAAGTTTTGGTGACAATCGTTTCAATTTTCATATGGTATTCCGTTTGATTTTCTGCGTCTTGAAATCGTTAGACAATTTGTGAAGTTGCTGTTCAATCAGTGCTCTAATCCATTTGTTGTCTTCGAATTCGAGAAAATGGCCGCATCAGTAGCAAAATCTGCAAAACCAACTTTAAAGTTGAATAAAGGCGCGAGTTTTTGATGGGAACTTCAATGATTTTGTTTTCACTAAATCTATAAAGTTTCCGGGTTGGTAAACACACAACTACAATTTCTGATCGATCACATCGAATTCGACAAGGACTTGAAAATCAACAATCTAGCTAATCGATCATTATCGCCTTGGGATCCTCTTTCGGACTCTCCGGCTCCTCGACGTGCATTCGATTGCCATTGAGAAACCCATAGTTCTAGATGCTAAAAGAGGTCGATGAGTTGAGAGATCAACGTTCTATCCATTGGTCTTCGAGAACTTTGTTGGATGGAAATCGAGTTTAATCGGTCAAATTATTAGGTAAATAAACTCACAAAAAGGTTAGTAATTACGACGACAAGAATCGTGTAATTTTCATCTTGCAAAGCTCTTCTCCAACGGCATAGCACATAAATTGAACCTAATGATCGAAATTCATGACTTGGAACTGGAACCTCGTTAACCGTTATGATCTAAAGAAGACGTTCAGAACATGCCATTAGCATAAAACAAAGGTTGCAGCTTGAAAGCAAGTTTGTTTTTATTATTCGTTTGTGTGGTCTGCAACATGGTTGCGGATCGAACTGACTCGTCTTCTGCGTCGATTCAATTGCCGGATAATGGAAACGAACAACTGGATCTTTTCAACGGTAAGTGTTTTTGATTGACATACTCACTTCTAAGCCTTCAGATTCCTCGGCTCAGAACTACGGACCAAATGAAGTCGTGATCTCAGGAACTTCGGAGCAAAATGAAATCCAAAACCTGGAAACTCAACTGGCCAAATTGTCTCGTGATCATGCTCATCATTCGGCAGAACTGGAAGCCGTTTCGGCTGAGGACATTTTGCGACAACAACTTCCCGGTTGCTCGTTGAATGTAATCGTAAAGTTTCTGAAGGAAATATGAAAATGACTTGGTGTTTAGAAAGCAATAAAATTGACCGTCATTTTTGTCGCTTTATTTCTGCTGATTCGTCTCGTCTTCATGGTCGATGTCTTTGTTCTTTTGGCTCTTTTCGAGTCGACCTCTCTAATCGTCTTGGTCATCGGATACGAAGACGAGGAACATCTCTTCTTTTGGCCATTCTTTTTGAGTTGCTCTTTTGAGGCGGTCGTTGCTGGGCTGCAACTTTTCGTCATCTATAATCCCAGGTAGCATTGAGAATCTTGTACGAACTTCTTTTTAGTAAGCCCAAGTCCCTGGTCGATATTAGGGATGTTTTGCTTACTAACGCACTTAGCGAGCAGATGACCACTACATTTGGTTTGATAAAGTAAGTTTCAAGCACAGAACTAACTACAAACGTTTATTTAGGATCGTTGTTTACGTGGCGTGGAAATTAATTTTATTCGTAGCCTTGGCAGTCGTGACCGAAATTATCGGGCTTGAATTAGCTAGGAAAAAATTTAACGTTGCAAAAGAACGAAAATGTCTTGCCAAAATCGACTGCCAAAAGGTCGTCGTTGAGCGTCAACTGGAGCTTCTTCGTGCCGAGGAATCGAACTGTCCAGTTGAAGCATGAGCATTGACTGATGACTTTACAGTACCGAATAAACGGCTGTGACAAGCTATCGACTTTCGGATATTTTCAATAGAAAACGGCAGATGGCAACCAGCACTTTATGATTACAAATTTTGGCCTTTAAGGTACCCGTTACGAAGTCATAGAACATTTCTGTTGAACACGTCGAACAACAATTCCAACACCAGATTTCATTCCACACGAGTCAATCGATTAAAACGCTCAATTTTCCGTTGAGTTGAACGTGGAAGTTGCGTGAGTGTGAATCTTAGTCGCGAGTTTCTGGGCAGCTTGTTCATTAGCCACGAGAGCAGGGAAATATCGTGTAATTGAACTCGACGTTGGATTGCCAACCACGCGCAATCGTAGAGCGAATCCGGTTGACTGAAACCATTGGTCTTGATTGGACTGTTGGACTTACTTTATGGTAATTCGATAAGTCTCAGAACTATCGTAATCAAACCACTTGGTGGTATTGGTTACAAGCAGCGTTCTCTCTCCATCGCTGTGAAACATCAAATCGTATTTAGTGAATACGTAGTCGGTCTTTTCTTGAACCATTGTGTTCAGATTGATCTTGAACAGATACTGACAATTCTCTTTAAAGTGAGTTGTGTACAAATTTGGACCAACACAAATACAGGTCTCATAACCGATCTAAAGTCGTTTGAACATAAGACCGTGCACAGGAACTTATCTTATATTCGTGTTTGATAAGAAACTTGTTGTCGATTAGGAAATGGAAGCTTTCGTTCGTTGTAATGGAGATTTTGATCAGCTGAGTAAACCGCTCTTCGTTCTCGCTCTAACGAAACCATAAAGATGGTTATGGTACATGCAGACTGTCTCCAGATCGCGCGATAACTCGAACACAGTGCCCAGTTGCAGGTGATCATCATCTCCAATCTCTATCGGTTGATATCTTTGGTAACGATGACCCCGAGTTATAAGACAAACTCGAGCTCGGGAATTCGGTGTTTCTTGTTGACCAACTAACTACTTAGAACAGCGGATCCATTGATCTTCAATGACATTTTTGATTGAGAATCGCGAATTGTGAAAGTTAAGTTTTGCAACTCCAATGTACTGCTTGTCTGCAGAGTCAAATACGACGACTATCGTGCTCAGATTCACCGAAAGATCCTATTGTATGTACAACTATAATAGTTCTTCGATGAGAACACAATATTCATGTTCGGCAGCGACTGAGTGTCGATGTAAAATTTGCTACAACACACTTGTGCTTTTGAGGTTATGGCTTTTTCTTACGTTGTCTTGAAGTTGAACAAATCGACTACAACCAATTCGGACTTGTCAGGAATAATCGAATAACGTCCATCAATGAATAGCTGTGGGCGTAGATTAAACGCTTGGTTTTGTGCAAATACGCACGTTGAGTTTTGACGTGTTGGTTGAGCTCAATAGGTCTACGTTCGTAGCTCTCATCGGAGTTGAAAATCGTCTCACCATCCCGGAACTGCTCGTACCATTTCTGAATGCTCGAAAGATTCGCTTTGATTCCAAACTTCGAGTGAATACGATCACGAGCAGCCGCTTCGGAAGCTCCATCGACAAAGTGTCCGTAGATTGCAGCACACAGTCGAAGTTCTTGTTGTCGATCCATCGTCTCGGAATCACGACGTTGTGTTGAAACTGAAAAAGCACGTTTCTCGGTCTTTTGAATCCTGTGACACTGCGTGTTTAAAGGGCCACACCACAAAGGAACGTACACGTTCACTCGCTCCCACAAAATTTCAGTGAGTCTGTGAGAGACCGCCCTTCCCTTAACATGAGTGTTTCGAAACAACACGGAGATTGGTTGCGAAATCGGTGGCAAGAGCTGTTTTTCGGCTTTCAAGTGGTCGACAACGTTCATCCGCAAAGGATGTAAATGAAGCAAAGACCGAACATTTTCGTTTGTCTAGAAATAAGTTCATCAAAAAGTGCTGTACAGTAACCGACAAACCATTCTTCTATTAAGCCAAAACTCAAGTCGTTTATTTCAAAATGATCTCAACGATCGATCTGCTTATGAGACTGTTGAGTTGAATTGGCGATAAGAGCGATCGGAGTTTGAGTTGTCGTTGGGGTGACTGATGGTTCTGCACCAGTGACGACTTGAGCACTCAGTCCCGGAGCGCTATTTGTTTTTTCGTCCGTCTAAACATCACTTAATGTAATGCGTTGGATCCAATTCATAAGTTACCTTTTCTTTCGCTTCAACAAGACAATTTGTTTTCTTATCATTGAACTGAAAGCTGACCAATTAGTCGGACTGAATACTCATCTTGCTAAGTGCTTATAGTTCAAGAACCAGTGATTGTAGAAGCTTGTGATTAACTGAACAAAAACTACCACTCATAAACACTAAACCCTGCGAATATCAGCGGAATACGATCAGCCACAGAGCTAAAATACACGACACCCCCCATTCCCTTGTATAGCACGTCCATCACGTCAATTGATGTGTCTCTGAGATTCTGGCTACAACTTGTAGTTATATTATAACAATAGAAAGCCCAAAAGTCTGGCTATTTAATGTGTCCAAACTTGTAGGCACCGCATGACTGAGAGAGAAATGTGAGGTCTTCGAAGCCGAACAGTCTGCCAAAAATCGTCCAAAATTGCAAAAGTTTGTGGAGCTTTTCTCGCTGATGATGGAGAGCTCCAAATTGGCACACTAGTTAACGAGCTTAAAAGATTATAATTCTATAAATTTGGACAGCTGAGGTTGACCGAGAGCAGAATTGGAATCGAAAACATACTCAAAACTGAGTCTTGTCAATTCGACCACAACAACGATATTAGTTGGTCTCAATCGCTATAATTTGCAGGAACAACTACTTAATATCACTGCAATTATTACTGTTAATTGTGCATCAATCGGTCCACTTGTGGTGAAAACCGAATTTGAATACAAGTCGTGAACATCCTTAGAAGTTTGCTGTTGTACTCTCAATCACTCTACTGAAGTCCAGAATCAATGACAGTCCACTGAGAAGTGGATGTCGAAATCTCCGGATCATGAGCGGCTTTCTGTCCTGCAGTCACCAGCAGCTCATAGCCTAATGGTTGTGCGGAGGTACTGACTTCGACTTCTTCGGAAGTTCGGGTCTCTTACCGAAGATTCAACAAGGCTATGAGTGTTGGATCGAGAGTTAGCATAACCCATCTCCGGGTGGGACCGTGTTCGGGTTCACGGTTGAAAGCGTCCCCAGGGGTTTTCCCCAGGCTCTCCCTTCGACTGCTTGGTGGTTATCACTTGTGGTAGCTTTCCTGACGCGGTTGTCAAAACAATTTTTGTTGTTTGTTTTGCATGAGCGTTCTTTTTGTAGCCATCTTATTGCTCTAAGCTGTTCGCAAATGGTAGTGCAGACAACAGGTCCATGATTCAAATGTAGAATCAAAAGTTCGAAGTCACAGATGAAAGCAGATAGTTAATAGTTGAAGTTGTCTTCTAGGTCCTCAAGAATCTCCAATCAGTCATTTGGAACCAGTAATTCTATCGACTTTGACACAAATTCCTCACCAACTCCCTGCACATTAATAGTTGAAGAAGACAAACCGAAATCCTAACTACCCAAAGGGCCCAATAGTCGATTAAAATAAAAGCTCATGGACAGTCGGATAAAGCGTGTTTTCGAAACCAACAATAAGAAACAACTTTTTACAGATACCGATTATTTGAAACCCTAACAGCAGTTCCGACGACTCTACTCGACCGGCAACATGACCGCTTTCGGGTTGTCATCGTCATCGACAATCTAAAATGAAACTCATGAATTCAAGTCTCCATTTTATTCCGAAAACAGTTCTAGACATCAAAAGACAAATTTCCGTTGTTAGAACTCAAAGTTTGATCGTCGAAAACCAACTCCTGGAGCAACGGATGGCCCCCAACTTATCGCTTTCACTTACCTTTCTATGACCAAAGATCTCATTCGTCCATCGACAATCTCGTGCATCTCTGCACGACTATCGTCTTCGTCCTCGAGTTGAGTGGAACAGGGTCGTGTTCGTTCTTGTTTGTCTTGTCGACTCCACCCTTTTTAGTGGGCTTCCAAGTCTTCTTGTCCTTCTTGCAACAAACGAACACGACCACTGAGCCAGCAACCAACACGATCAATCCCATAACGCCGCCGAAAGAGAATGTTGGAGTGTAGAGCAGAGACGAACACACATGATGATGAAGCCCCAATAGGAAAGCCAATCATGAGCACTGCGTAGTCGAAGGACGCATCCTGAAAATGAAGTGGTCAACAAGAAGAAGTGCAAATTGAATGTGCCTTCAAACGAATCGTAAGATCCGAGTACGAGCTTGAATCGGCAAACACCATGGCCTTATGGCCGCCCATAAACCACGAGAATGCGCGATCGCACAAAAAAGTTGCATATCCGCCATCCACGAGATCAAATTTGACGCCATTTTCGTCGACAACGGCCGATGAAGTTCGATCGTACTGGCAAATAAATGGGATCGGAGAGCTTGTAACGCGTAAATTTGGAATGCTAGAACCGCCGCGTGAAAGAGCGGTTCTAGAATGTAACGAACTTCTGGAATGAGTTTGCAGCAAGATGGGTTTCCACACAATTAGAAGTGAATCACTTCATTACTGTATGTTCAGTTTAGTTGAACTTACAAATATCTAGTCAAGAAGTTTGAGATCAGAATCCGAGATCGAAACCGCGGACAAAATGATTGCTCTCGAGATTCATGTCCTTATTTCACTACCGTTGGTTTGAGATTGTTGCACAAATGATTTGAATCACCGAATTTGCCAGCACTCATCAGGAAGCTCAAAACAGCAAACATACTCAGCAATGCCTTAGAGTCGAGTTCACGCTTCGAAATACAAAACTACTGAAACTCATCCTGCAACAGTAAGTAACATGAAATTGTATCCATAAGATAATCAGTAGAAGCAGTTGACCTATAAATGTAACAGAGGAGAATGTCAAATATGGGACAACCGAGAGACCAACTTCCATTGACTACAACTGGGTGACCAGTAACTGTAGAAGCTTGTGATTAATAGAACAACAACAACAACCATTCATGAACTCAAAAACCCTGTAAAATACCAGTGGAATCTATTCAACCAAAGAGCTAAAATACACAACACGCCCCATTCCCTTGTATAGCACGTCCATCACGCCAATTGATGTACCGCGGAGATTCTGGCAACAACTAGTAGTCATATTATATTGATAGAAAGTCCAAAAGTCTGGCTATTCAACGTGCCTAAACTTGTAGCCATCGGATAACTGAGAGAGAAATGAGAACTCTCCAAAGCCGAGCAATCTGTCAAAAATCGTCCAAAATTGCAAAAGTTTGTGCAGCTCTTCCCATTGATGATGGTCATGTGCAATTTGGCACGATTGTTAATAAGAAGATGAAAATAAGAATCCAAAAGTTTTGAGAGCTAAGGTTGACCGAGAGCAGAATTGGAATCAGGAACGTACCCAAAAATCGCTGAAATCTAATCCCGAGAAATGACCTCTGAAAACGACAGAAACTGATGTTTGTGGCCGTTTTTGTTCACTTCAAGCACATAATCTTAAGTTTCTAATGTTCCAAAGAAGTTTGTTTGACATCTTCGAAACATGCTGAGAAGCAATCGAACAAACAGTTTATTTGTATACTTTGTCGTCTTTTGCACTCAAGTTTTTGGTTATGTCCTCCATTAATGCAGGAAAGAGCTTGTCGCTCCGTATAAACAAGGTTTTAGTGGATTCCAATTGTGCGGCAGACTTCACGTTTACTTTCATCATCCGTAGCATGTGCAACGATCATCAGTGCACGCCAATTACAGCATCTCTAGCGTTTAGTTATCTCTATTCAATCCTGAAGCACTTTCCACCACTCTTCTCTTGATGGCCCAAGGAGTATGAACGGCGGGAAGAATACTTCGGACAAATCGACTTGTTCCACCGTTTCAATCATGTATTCAAGATTCTCCGAGGCTAGAAGTCCAGTAAGCTCTGGAACCGTATTGCTGTTTCGTGCCTTAACTTGCAAATAAGAGACAATGGAAATTTATTGCATTAACAGAATGAACATTAGCTAAACGTTAGGTCGTGGAAAAGGACATTTTGCTTGAGATTTGCGGGTAGTTGGCCGAGAATGGAACTGCAGGCCTCAGGTCGAGCGTCGAAGATGCGTTTTAAGCAAAGCCACACCAAGTCCGAGAGGTCGTCTGGCTGACTAAAATGTTGATCGATTAAAGCATCAACTCAGCTATAAACTCACTTCAAGACAAATCGATTAAAACGTCTTTCGAATGAATCACAGAAGGCAGGAGTAATTAGTAATGTTCGGTTCGCATCACTACTAATTCGTCCTCCCGGATGAATTCAAAGTGTTTCCTTCCACTCCAATGTCTTCAAATCCAAAGATATGAGCGTATCGTGTTTTCTTGTAAAATAATTGAAGAACAGTGTTGTTCCAAGCAATGCGCATAACATGATCTTTCGTTCAAATGTGCCCAAATCGTTAGAACTTGATTGTTGTGTTGCAAATAGAAGTTAGCTGTTCTGAAACGTGCACTGTCTCGCAGTTGAGTGTTTGCTTCTGAACGTGCTCGCCGTTTAAAAGCGAGACTTTGATCAAATCGATGGTCGGTGGTTGACCGGAGCCATTGTTGTTTGCTTGTTTACAAGTCAAGCCATACAGAAAGCGGTCGACACATCCAAAAGATTCCATTGCTCCGGGAGTGTCCAATTTGGAGACTTGCAAATGGTCGGCAGTTCTCATTTGAACACATAATGAAATGCTGTGCCGTAGGGATCAGCTATTTTCAAGACCAGTTCTGCCCACCAGTTTGGCGAGGACTGGGCAAACCAGCTAAACGAATAGCATCCTCGGTCGACCGCCACGGGAGCTGTTGGTTGACGATTGCCAATGACTGTTGAAGGTCGATGTTCCCGATTCCCAAATGCGAAAGTTCAGAGTCGAGGAATTTGACTACAACCAGGGCTGTATACAAATCCAGCAGATGAACACTGAACATCCATAGTTTTCTTTGTTTCGCATGGGTGGATGTGGGAATTGCGGGTGATGAAACATCAAGCGAAATCTTTCTAAATGAAACCTCCATAAATTAAGATATCAGGTCGTCAAATAGGTTCTTTCCGTCAAGACAGAAATGCTCGTGAAAAGCTTCCGTGCATTCGTTCGACGCTTAATATAGAGAGCATTTCCACAGCTATCAATTAGTTTATAAAGACCGAAAATCGTCCATGAAATGGCTGAGCAAATTGTGTTGAATCAATTGCCAAGCGTGACTTCGGGCCATTGCGAAATAACACGGAGCGCTACCGTCCATTAGCTCAATCGACCGAAAAACGCTAACACCACAAGATTCCTTGAGGAGCTATTAGGACCCGAATTCAAACATGCAAATCAACCGCGTCAATCAGAACGCAATCACAACTCGGAACACAACAACGAGAATCGAGTTGTTGGTTTCAACCGAATGCTTGTACAGAGTTGAGGCGTAGATTGTTGATCGGAGTTTTGTTGAGCAAACTTTGTGCCAAGATTCATTGAAGAAAAGTGCGATTAAGAGAACAATAAGAGACACTTACAAGGTCAAAACCATGTGAATATGAGATAAATTTGATTAGGCAGAACCACACTTTGAAACTTGTGGCTGAGCTTCAGTAAACTTTCTAGCTATCAGTTGCTATTTGGCTTCCACTCCCGTTCACTCCCATGTGTTCGTCCACATCTCGTTGAATGCACGCCATCCCGTCCGATCTGGCAAGTTAAGCAACGATGAGCTTGATTAGTACATGGATCGGAGACGTCCTTGGAATCTCAAGTGACGAACGCTTTTTGCCACCAATTCAATGGTTGCTTTTTACTCCGTTTCGATCATTCTTGCTTCTTTTTGTAAACTTGATTTCACATGCAAAGAAGAGTTTATTAGTAAATATTGGCGAATTCTTATCAACGTATTTACAGTAACATTTGATCAGCAGCAACACTACGCCTTCAATCACTTTATCTATGTATTAGACAGTTGCAAATAGAACTCAAATAGACTTTAGCAGAAGTACGTTTCACCGAAAACAATTGACTAGTTCTCATCAAACGAGACAACGATAAGGAGTTAACGGCAAAATGGAAGAAAACAAAAATGTTGATATTTTCAGTCTGAGCAAATTTTAATCATCCAAAACAAAGAAATGCTATTTGGTGGATTGTGAAAATCAAGGGCAATTCACTGAATGGTCCATAGAACGTTGTGCTGGAGTATTGGTTTCAGCGGACAATGTTTGCGGTTTATTACATAACTTAAGGTTTGTTACAAAGTTGCATGATTAGACTTTAATTCAACCATAACCCGATAATGTTTAATGGAAGCTGCCGTTGATCAAAACAATTGACTAGTTACAAATACATGAGCTTGAAAATTGGATACAGAAGTTAGCGTTCGGGCACAACGAAACTGACTGTGTAGGTCCCGAGTGTGAAGGAATGGAATTATGAAAAGGCTATGTAAATAACTAAAAATTATGCGCACGGCCGAAGAACGACGGAAGACGACGAATATCCGGCTCACTGGTTGATGCTTTCAGTTTCGGCAGTCGAATATTGTCCAACGATGCAAATACCTGGAAATTAAAACAATTCATTCGATATGCTAGTTTTTACGAATTAACCCACCTCCTTAAACTCTGGTCGTTCAGTAGCTTCAAAACGAATACAATGTTCGAGAAGTGTACGAAACGATTTAGGTGTGTCGGTGCGAAGCAACTTCAGGTTCGGTTTCAACATTCCACTGCCGACCATGAACAAAATTTGATCTCGACCTTTGATTTCGCTGTACGGTAGTTGTGAGGAAAGTAGTTCGTATAAGCAAATGCCGAAAGCGTAGACGTCCGAAAGAAAACTGTACGGATTAGGAGTTCGCATTCGAATAATTTCGGGCGCCTGCAAAAAGAATCGTATAGAGTTGTTGGTACATCTATTGAATTTTACCATCCACAATATAGAGCCGGTGGGATTCGGGTTTTGAAGATTGAGATCTTCGTTAGCACGTGACTTTACGGTCGCCAACCCAAAATCCCCGATCTTAACGGTCGTTCCTTCGGCCAAGAAGATGTTATTGCTTTTGAGATCTCTGAACAAGTTCACGTTTCAAATTTTTCATCAATTTTCACTCACCTGTGGATTACATTCTTAGAATGCAAATAGCACATGCCTTGAGCAATTTGTTTACAAATCTCCAGTACCGTGTGCATGTCGAACTCAACACGCGGCTCGTTCACATGAATATGACGATACAAGCTCGAACCTTGACACCATTGCGTGACGATTGCGAATTCGGGCTCGCGGATTACACCGAAAAAGTTAAGAACATTTCCATGTCGAGCCTTTTTCAATACGGTGACTTCATTTTTGAAAGCAGCCAAAAGATCAGCACCGGGATTGCTGATATTCAACTTTTTTACTGCCACCGGACCTAAATAATACGAATAGAAACGAATGGAACTGAAAAACAAACCAAAGTATTGCGCTTTGTAAACAGTACCGAAACTTCCATGGCCAATTTCTACACTACAAGTTACACTGCCCGGTGGAATCTCCCAATCTTCGGTAACACGTTGATGTCTTTTGATTCGTTCACCACCGCGTCTGCTTAATTCCGACCGAGAACTTGCCACCGTTTCGGTTGCTGCCATTGAAGAAGTCGATGCAGAGGGTTCAATTTTTAAGCCCGGAGACGGTGTTTGAGGATGTGCACTTGGACCTTTAAAATGAATGATGTTAACAAAAAGAAAATAAACGACTTACCATACGGATACAATTCTTTGCTCTTGCTTCGACGACGTTGTTGATCGATGAAGAAGTTCGGCGATGTTTGTTGTGGAGGAGCTGATTGTGGAGGCGTCAACGCATTTCCCAGCATATGCACCGTGGACGACGATGTTGTCGGCAAAGGATCATCTGAAAAGCAATTTCCTTCGAACTTTAAAGTTCAACTCACTTGACGAACGTTGATCGGTGGAGTGGACGGAATTAGGCGTGTTGGTTTGAAGTGTTTGGAGTTCTTGAAATGAGAAATCGTCTTTGATCACATTGATATTCGGAGCTGAAGATGAACGATCTCGCAGACACGGACTACCATCCTCGTCCAACTTCGACCCGACGGATGAGATGTTTTTTGGACGTCCAACTAAACGCAAGAAAAATCTTAAAATCGTCATTGATTCGGTGACTTTTGGTTTTCGGACAACTTCAAAACAGCATTCTAAAAACGAGAAACCATTACGATAAATAAGTTGACAATCAATGAAACGGTTGTTATCTAACAATTTTGAAGGATATCATGTTTACAGCGATTTTTAAGGAACAAAATTGAGAGGTTTTAGCTAACAATCAGACTACAGGACAAATAAAACCATTTGAATAAGAGATACCTTAAAGATTGACGACGAAAATACGATCTCAAAAACAAAGATTCCCGAACTAATGTTGGTGGAAAGATCAAGAAACTGAATGCGAATTGTTCTGCTTAGTTAAGTTGTCCTATAACCTCAAGTCGACAAAACCAACCTTCGGGATCGCCAGGCAACAGACTGTCGAGAATATCCGACACTTCCGGATCTTTGATTCCGTTGTATCGGGCCCAAAAGTCGCGTAATCGATTCGTCTTTTGCAAATCGTATGACATCTGCTCCGGCTCGCAAAGTGTTGGCACTTTTCCCCAACATCGTTTGTGAAAGTTGAAAAGACAACGTTCACATCGATAGCCCTAGAATGTAAAATGAAAGATCAATTTACAAAACCAACTTACTTGAAAGAGAATAATCTTTCGACAGACATCGCAGTACGTGAATGCGAGAAATGTTTTCGGAACAAACTCGTGATGAATCGATTTGAAAAACTCCATACATTCAGAATGAACCCAAAGCTCATTGCGACGAAGCTGTCGCGCCAACACATCCAAATCGAGTTGAAGATCAATCTGCGGACTGGACGGATCGGAGTCGATGCAGACGGTACACATCTCGGGGACAATTTTGCGTTTCTTCAGAATACCCGAGATTGCTTCGCGTGCTGATACACCGGGTCGAACATGGACTTTGGAGTGTTGGCCGAAAGGCAAATGCAAGAGTATTAGCGAACCTTCGGTCTGCATCTGTAGTGAACCGATGAACCCGTGTTGGAAAAAACCGAAAAGTCCTGGACTGTTAATCAACGGTATTCGAACGTAAACACGCGGTTCGTGGAGCCGCGAAAAAATTTGCCAAAAACAACAGCCAACCGCAAAAATGGAAACCCTCGAATTCGCCTCCCAGAGAGCAACGCGAAAAAGCAACCGCTATCAAAAGTTTAGCCTCCTCCTCTAATTCACCGCTATTCATACGTGCGCTTTATAAGCCACTCAAAAATGGCATCGCTCTTCCACCAAACCCACAACGTAAAGTTTTCATTCGGGTATAATCAACCTAATGAAATTATCGAAACGACCTGTCGAGTAATTTGGAAATCACCTAAACCGCTTGCTCCCTCCCAACCTCCCCGATTTCAACTGGGGATGTTTACGGCTAAAATGAAGGAAATTGCTCGTGGGTTTCGTAACCATCGAATTGCTTCAGAAGCTGAAGATCGATCGGCCACCAAACGTTATTGCCATTACCACTCGCTTGGACCAAGAGTTATTGTCGTGGTGCGAACGTTATCGCGCATCAGAAACCTTCGAAGCGTGAACGAGAAGCGCGGGTTGTGGCAAAACAACAAGGCTTGTATATTCGTTGAAATTTGGACCCAAATTTGTTCATCAAAAAAAACCGAGCGCATCAAACGAAAAGCGAAAAAGTCGAGAGTTGCCCACGGCGAGTGCGCGTCGTTGTTGGTTAACAGAAACGAACGAACGGAAAGTTATCGTGTCGAGAGTGAGGTCGAAAGGTCGAACGTAAGTCAAAGGTTTGTCAACAACGCTCGTTGACATCTCGGACACTTTGAACGACTCCTTTGATGGCCGACGTTGAAAGTCGACAGAAACGATTGCACATCGTCTATTGTGCCCGGTTGTGAGGCGACCACTTTTTTCGCGTAGAAAACGATCGTGAAGCCAAGTTTGAAGTCCCGAGTATTCGAATGAAACGAAACGTTCTCTTAATCAGATACAAAAATATAAGAGTAAATAGCCTTTGTTGACACAAGGCGGTCCTTCGAATCCTAATTAAAATTCACCGTAGCCACGAAATCTGAAGAGCATAGACCACGAATCGGTTTGTTTACGCCTCTTTGAACTAAATTAAAAAACCATATGGATGCCGTTCTTTTGTGCTCGAAATTGACCAAACTGCAAAAGCAGACAGCTAATCGGCACATTTTCGGAATACCCGCATCAATAGCTGTCAATTAACAGTCCCGTTAAACATAATGATTAACTCAATTGTGTGTGGTCTTAACAGAGAGTTCAGGAATCTATTACGGCGACTTGCATACAAAAAATTACGATCTGAAGATTCGTATGATACAAACGTTTGTGTTGTAACCTTAAAGCTTCTTTAATAGGAATTTAACTCGTCTTTTTAGTCAAATTTGGTGTTAAAATCACAGAGTTTTCTTTCATTTTGAACTCAAGGACCAAAGTCCAAGCGATTCACTCATTGACAATCCACCACGGCTATCTATTGTTGTGGTAATAGTTGTAGAAGATATCGGAACTCTTGAAGCATCAAGAATTTCAAAAAAATTATAAAGATGCCATTTTTGCTGATCGCTTTTTTAAATTCGTTCTCGAACACTTCACAAACTGCCAACACCCCAGGAAACCTCCATATTCTTGTCATTCAATCTTTGAGCTGACAATCAATAAACTCTTTTATTTCAACAACAAACAATCAAGAAAAAACAACCAATTACTTCCGAGCGTTACGTCCACCAGCACTCGATTTGCCTCCGAAGTTCTTTACCGCGCCGTTTTTGCCACGAGATTTCCGTCTCCTTCCTTTGACTTTCTTCGAAGTTTTCAACTTCTTCTTCCGGTCTCTATCCTTCTCACTGTCTGAAAAAAACAACTGTTAAGAAGCAAGAGCAAACAACTCACGTCGATGAGGATGCTCGGCAGCAGCGTGATTCTCGATTAAGAAATCTTCGGCTTCTTAGCGCTTATTTTCTACAAACCGCCAAATCTTTCGACTGTTTGTTCTTCGCCGTCATCCCGTTTGGCTCAAACTGAAACCGCAGTCAGAGCAATCGCTTCAATCTACGACCTACCTTTTCGTTTGATCCCCCACTATAAAGTATTCTCACCTTTCAATTTCTGTTAGAACTTTCCTTTTGATGATGTGACTTCTTTCGCGTAGTGAAATTGTAATTCTAACTACAAATGAGTATTCAAATGACAACCATCATCCTCTGCTTTCACATCACGATTTCTGAATGGAATCGAATTCGCGCTTTGTTGGCTTTGTAGTGTACAAAATCGCTACTGCCAAGATCGCCCATTCGACGTTCCACCGCAAGTTCTGAAGTTAATTCTTGTCAACTCGCTCCTTCTTGGAAGTAATCGACATTCGGATCCATTTGGCCGAAAATCTCAATCAACCTCCTTTTCTCCGTGATTCTAACCGTATCGTGGTTTCCAGCTATGAAGAAGCAAATCAACCGAATCGATTCAACCCATCACTCAACTTTGTCTCTTCTTCCAAAATTTTTTGTCGCAATTCAATTTAATTCCCTTAGAACGAACTTCTTCTATCGAGTCAACGGTTGTTGTTGAAGAATTTGCAAACACTCAAACTGACTACTTAAAACGCTGAAACTCACTGGTTCTCTCGTAGCAATTCGAAAGCCATAAAATACTGTACGATGAGACAGTATTGCGTGTTAAAGTGAGAAGAGTGTATGTCCGAAAAGACAAGTGAGAGTGTGCAGCAACTTAATGGCTATGAAGCTCGTAAGATTCGTTGAAGATGAGCATTTCCAACAAACAAACAATCGATGCTGAGCTAACAGCGCAAATTGTGTCGTCGTACACAACTGTTTTTCTAATGGTCCAATTCTCGGGTTCTATAAGAAGATCTTTTGTGTCGTTGTCACTCTTGAATATTCCAATAAGTCGACGGTAGATTCCTCTTAAGGAGCCTTACTGTCCAGTCTTTCTACGGCGCATCTCTTGGCGAACATTCCAGTAGGCAATGTATTGAGCTTTGGAACTTCGCCAAAAAACATTTGTTCCCAAAATGAAGATATTTTCTCATAGGGTGCATAGCAATTGTTGAACGAGAATATGCGCGCTCCTTTTAAGCTGTCAATGGACATGTACGCGTATCTTATACGCTCATCGACAGTACGAAAGAGTTCTGTGCATCGTCATCAAACAAACGTATTTCAATCGGAAAACATTTCTTACCTGCACGGGCAACTTTCTGGACTAAATTCCAAACGATAGAAAAACGTAAAATTTAGCGGCATAGTTTGATCCATAAGCAATCCCGTCAGGAAGATCGAGATGTCGTTTGCTGTTCGTCGTACAATTGATCGATCCCTTCCAATCTTTCCAAGAACTTTCATAGTGTGTGTTGAAATTTGCATCTCTGAATTTTACTACCGGTTAGAGTTTCAGCTGATAAAAAATTTTACTCATCGACTCACACCAGATCGGTAATTTCCTTCGACGTACATTTTGTCCATTTCATTAAACTGTGAGATTGCCAGTTTAGAAGATGGAGATCGCCAAAGTAGTCGATGCGATAGAAGTAAATGGCGTCGTGAACTTCCACAAGTTCAGTTTCCCATTTTTCGGAATCCCTGTTGATAGTGTTGCATAGGGTAAGGCCCTTGTGTCGGAATTTTGGCAATCTATGTACTCAAGTCCAATTCGCCTTTGCTTCTAAATCGACTTTAAAGCAAGTAGCTTTTAGCCAAAGATCTCCAAACAAACCTCATTTAACTGCAAACGAAAAACTTTATCTATATCCGTACAGTAGCCGATTCCATGTTGCACGTACGGAAACTCGAATGGCGTTGTTAAATGCTCAGCTAGCATCGTCTTATGCCTTAAAAAAGATTGAACGACGACTGATTGATGAGACAAATTCAAAGTTGCGTGTACTCAAAGACAAAAAACACGAGTGATAAAAATGTCAACTTCTCAGCTCATTGAAATATTTAGGTATGTTGATTAAAAAAACCATTTGAGTTGTCAAGGTCGACAGGAGCTTTTGGAACTACGTTAGGCAATTTGGACCGAGTCTGCACTACTATGATCCTCAAGCAGATATCACTGAAGTTTTAGGTGGTCACGCATTTTTTGTGAACGGATTTCGAATAATCCAAAAGTCTCGATTTGACACAAGACTATGAATACCGTTATTATCTGAAGGGTAGTTGGGATTATTCGTGGGAGCGAAATGGCTATGCCTGGATAAAATGAGATTATACGGAACTTTTGGAATCCAACTATCAAATTTGGGAGATGGAGAGAACAACCGGACCAGTTCTTACAACGTCCTCAACCGATCCTAGGCGTTAAAAAAATGTTCTGGTTTTTATCCACATTTTGTAGAAGTGATAGTTGACAGTGTCTTATGTTATCGGTGTTTTCTTCAACAAATGTAATAAAGAATCGATTGATAGAGACGCGGCCACCTGAGATCTTAGCAAAGATCATTCCTCTTACAAATGGGCACCGACTGCCAACAGACATTAGGGTTTTCCCCTCATTCATTTGATTGTGAATATATACTCGAATAAAGAGTCAACTGCGAGTTTGGAATTCCGCTAACAAGCAACCAACTTACTTGAATCCGTGAAGATAATAGGCTTATCAAGTAGATTCCTCTACAAAAAGAAAGTAAACATCCGGACATTTTTTGGTCGACATCAGTTTGTAAATGTCAACTATTCTGCTCTATTGATTCAACGAAATAAGCGAAAAACACAAATTAAAATTTGTCAATAACAAACATCGATAAATGGACGAAAAAACACTTTAGAAGTGAAAAATAGATGTTGATGCAAGGCAATTGAGAGCTTTGAAGTTTACGGCAGCCAAGAAGTTGCCATTGACTGGGCACTTCAAACAAGAAGCCACTTCCCCCAACAAAGTCCAAGTGATTTTAATTTCATTCGACAGAACAAAACTCTCAAATCAAAGGTCTACATGCTTTTGATGCTACGAATCAGAGATCCAAACGAGCATCAGAAGTTCGAGAACAAAAGCCTATCAGCTCTACACATTTACGGACATTGCTTGTTCCAATGATAGTTCCCTTGTCGAGTATTTGGGAGCTCGAACTGGGAACTTCAATTCGATTGTTCAATCAAACTTCGAGATTAACATTCAAAAGTTTTATTAAGAATATAAAACTCGATAAAAAAAGATCAAAAATTTATTAGTCAAATGCGAGTATTATGAAAAAGTCTTTGTGGAATAACCGGTTATTGATTAGTAGCTATCGTCGACACCTTCGACGGTTCTGTTCCGAATAGCAGCACGTACGATCAAAATCTTCAAGGCCAAACAAGCGTCATGAAACTCTTGAAATCTTTTCTGTTTTGGGCTTAACGTTTTTGAACCCACCGTTTAATTTGTTCCGTTGACGCTCATTAGAAAGTTCGAATTCGTTGATAAACGAGAATAACCCAAAGGTTGTTGCGATGGGATGCTCAACGTTACGGTCGGCGAGTAGTTAGTTCCGGGCAGTCGACACTCGTTGTCACGTTCTTGTCCACAAGAAACATCAATTTTTACTTAAAATCGGTTCCTGTTAGATCGGATTATCTTAAGCATTAGCACACGGTGCTATCGGACGTGCTCGAATAAGGAACTATAAAAGCGATCATTTGAGCGGTTCAATGTTTCTGAAAACTCTTATGCAAAGCTCTGAACGATGAGTTGCATGTTGGACGACATTTCCAACGATACTTGTTGAATGAGGTGCATTTTCACTTGCATGTGAAATCATCAAGAATTTGACGGCTTACACTGAAACTGTTGACCGTTAAAAAATGTCACAAGTAGCGAGAAAGTTTGTTTCCCGACGAAAAAGAGACGACTTTCTTGATCTTTGACTGCTATTGCCGGCATTTTTCAGGCGATCGGAGGTTGATTGTTGGGTCCGAAATTGAAGAGAGACGTAAACTTTTTGTTTTGATCCCGTTTGCTCGAACTTTTTTGCGATTTAAAGTCCAAGTAAAATTGAAACGAATTCATCTACTGAAATACGTTCAATTTTGAGCTCTGTAGTTTATATGCAGTGTTTTCGTGTTCAGTTTAAAGCTTCCCAAAAGAACCAAAATGCAGTCAAAATACTTGAAAGTGTTCGTTTATAAACCGAAATGCACATTCGATTTCGACGTGCGAAATTCAATTCATCCGTGTTCGCTATTCACGGCTTAGTTGTTGATTTTCGTCGCCGATTACTTTCCTGAAGCGTGATGGACGATCGTGTGTGTGTTGAATGGACCAGTGATTATGCAACGGCTGATTGCACGTTTTTCCGAACATGTGATTGAGTTTTCAGCGTGTAGTTGATCGCTTCCGTTAATCGAATGTCCTCAACAGACCGTGGAAGCATGTGAATTTCTACTTCCCGAACAAATAGCTCGCTAATAAGTCTTGGGGCAATGTCGTGAGAAAACGCGGTTTCGAATTTGTGGGTAAATACGCGAAGTTGGTTGAGTGGAAATAACCTTCCGCTATTGGAATCGTTCAGACGCATATCTTTTCTGGTAGCGAAAGCTGGTGGTGTCTTTTAAACTCGGACGTTATTTTAATTTGTAGGCTGAGAATTCGAGGCGGCGAGTGATGTCCGGCGCTCATCGCTCAATCGTCGTCGGGCCGCGGTGCCATCGTGAGTGTGCGGTCGTTGGTCGACGAACATTATGCAGGAGGCTATTTAATTGTAGGGATAAGTGAGCAGAAGCCGCCAAATGCTATCGAAAACGCGGACGCTCGGAATCGGTTTCTTCGACGCTAAAAACGAATTTTGCGCAATGTCCGACGTTTTTTTGGGTTTTCTCCGACGTCAACACCACCTGCTGCGCAACGCGTTTTTACCGCCGTCTGCGTGTGTATCTCTTTTTTGCGACGGATCCGATTGATGTCCGCAGCACGTGTCAATTCCCCTTCAAGTTGCTAATTCGGTTTTGTCGGAATTTACATGCGCAAGTTCGACAAGCACTGCAATCTGAGGGTTCACGGTCCGTTTCCGAAAACTGCGCACTCGAAATTTTTCATGGCAATCGCCAACGACCCTGAAAAATCTTATGCGCAGCGTCGGAAAGCGCGTCATTTCGTTTTTGTTTACGTCCATTTTCGTTCGCGGCGCGTTCGGCCCTCAGTTTTTGCCACACGACGACGCAGTGGAGAGGACGTTGTTGAAGGCGGCAAAATAGCCTGCACATTTTTTTTATTCATAAACACCAGCAACCATGACATTTTTGCGAAATTTCTTACGAATCGGAAATTTTATCTGCAAATTGATTTTATCGTTTCCCGGAACCAACTTTGAATGGTGGATATCTTTCGACGCTGTTCGCCGCAATGTGATCGTACAACTGGCTATTGGGAACCACGACGTGATTTTCGTCATTGCCCTCCGCTGCTCATCGATTTTGGGAAACATGCCGACGCGTTGCCGCAGCGATTAATCTCTTCGGAAGGGCCTTTGATTGGGAGACTACAAACTTGTTAGCGGGAAAGAGGTGGTGGAGGCGAAGAAGAAGAGGAGATTAAGCTGCGTAATCGTCCCGGTGGCCAATTTTTCCCGTAACATAAGATCGATTGAAGGGCATGGCTGCTGACCAATCAAATTTTCCATTCGTTCCCGTGCGCTCAATTTTTCTCATCTTTGTCGTCGAGTTTTTTCCAAAAAGACAATGATCGTTGCATATTACGAAGGCGGCTTTCCAATTCCGCTAAATCGTCTCAAAATGACCGGCGCTTTGGAAAAGGGCGCAGTTAATTTGTTTAATTCGGAAGCCATCCATTTAGTCGCTTTTTTGTTTCGAACGGGATCTTTGCAGCATCTAATTGACACTAAAACCACAACCTTCGCGAATTCCAGCTTCTTACGTCGAAGAAGTGAGATGGAAAGTGGATTGGATGAGAAGCTGTTTTCGACCAACTTTCTCCTAAACTCCGAAGCGATTTTCAATTATCTTCTTTTGTGCTCCCTTAACACTTATTTTTTTTGTATTCGAGGTTCTTGACGTGAGCAGTTGACGAGGTCAAATGAAGTCAAATCCCAAAGGAAGAATACAAAGAAAACCGCAGTTTCCGCTTGTTGTTTGCCTTTCAAAACGATTGACACATCAGTGACGTTCTTTTTTTAATGCGTTTACATCGGTATGAAATTTTCGAACCGAAGTTTTTTCGAGCTTAACATTACGGTTTCTAGACACACATCGTGGTTGCTTGGAATCGTGCAAATGAACAATAGGACGTAGGGGTCTAGAAGAGAAACGTGAAGTTTTTTTGGAGGACTTCGGCGATCACTTTTTATGGAAGTCATTTGGAGCCAATTGAGAAAACAAGTTTTTTGATGGCAACCTGAAGACATGAAAGAACGCTAATACCGGCGACGCAAGTGAGGACGCAAAAATCCGAAAAGCGATTTGGCCGTGTGCTCTTTTTTTGGCCCCGACGCGCCATTTTCCTTTCCGTTCGTGAAATAAATAAACGCGAGAAAGGTATGAAGTGCCCGCGCGAATTGTGGGGTGGAGTTAACGCAATAGGGGGGAATCAGGCAGAAGACACGAGTACCGGCAGGAAACGTACAGGAAAGCGGGGAGAGTTTTTGGTGCCCTAGTTGGCGGGGTGTTTTCAGTCCGTTGGGGGAGGAGGGGGAGAGGCGCCGTGTTGTTCCGGGCGTTAAAAGAGGTTGTAGAATGCGCGGTGGTTATTTGCATAGAAAAGAGCAAAATGAGGAGCGAACGGGGAGTTTTTTTGCGTTAATGCATTTTGCGTTGTTTGTATCAACGTTCTTGAAGCGGAATCTTGACGGTTTCATTTCCGTTGGCCACTTTGCACAATGTCGTGTTCTTTTTCTTTTGTTTCTTTCGGAAACACTCGTATCTGATTATACAAATGTACCATCCGCTTTTTTCCTTCTACGCTTTCGAGTCGTGTGTTCGAATTCGTTGTGATGTTCAATATTCGGCACTATCTACAGAATGATCATTGCCGTGGAGGAAAGGTAGTCATGTCTTTTCGAAAAAACACTCATCAGGAGCTGAACAGTCAAGTGAAAGGTACGCGAATCGTGTGTTTGTTTTCATCGTTTCGCTTTCAGATCTCAAGGCCCAATTTCAAGATCAAATCAAATGTTTCGAGCATCGGACGGACACGCAGATTACGATCTATCACGAAATCAACGAGTTTTGTAAACGACGAGCCGAAATCGAGCAGGAATATGCGAAGCAATTGGACAAGTTGGTTAAGACGTCCATGGTTCGATGTAAAAATGAAAAGAACAAGTCGGTTTTCAGCTCAAAATTTTTCACAATTCTCGATTTTCAGACGAGCAAATTGGAATATGTATTCGGCGTGCATTTTGTACATGCAGTTAGTTGATGATACGAAAGAGGAAGCCAAACACAAAACGACTGTGTCCGAAGTGTTGGGTAATATCAGTACAGCATCATTCAATGCCAAGTTTTCGAGTATGCAAAAAGTGTCCAAAAAGGTTAGTGTGCATCTATTTTTCTTCATTTTTAATGATTTTAGTGTCGTGAGATTGGAAATCTGGTGCAAGGCGAAGTCTTAAGGGTCATCGACGAGATGAATACATCAATGAAGACCTATCAAGTAATGACTGATTATTTCGAATGAGTGAGTAATGTTCTGTATTCAAGGCTAACTTCGAGAAAACTCATTCTGTAAAAGAAGAAATTGAACGAATTCAACAGAAAATCAATGCGGACGTCAAAAATCGACACCGACGATCTCGGGAGAAAAGTCTGGAGAAGGTGAGGTTTTCATGTTGATTTCTAAGTTAGCTTTGTGATTTTAGTTAACCTTAAAACACGAAAAAGCCAAGAAGCTATGCGACAGAGCTCGGAACGAATATATTTTGTGCATCGACGCTGCCAACGCTTCTTTGCACAAGTTCTTTGCCGACGATTTGACGGACATCATGGCGGTGAGATTGTTTTTATGGTCTTTTAATTGTTTTTGAATACAGTGTATGGACGTTGGCACTGACTATTGGCTTAGTTTACTGTTGGACAACATCATTGCAGCTCGTAAACTGGCCTGCCAGTCGGAAATGAATGCACTCGCTCAACTGAACGAATTTCGTGAAAACATGTTACCTCAGTGTGATAAGCAGCGATTTTTCGAATCTCACAACACCACGTTTATGTTACCCAAACGATTCGAATTTCGGTAATTCTACGGTATCAATTATCTTAATACTTTTGGATGTTAAGTGCCGATCCACACGAAAGTACGTCGACAATTCAAGTCGATGGTGCCGAAAACGATTTGCAACAGCGAAGATATCAAATGGGAATTCGCTTAAATGGATTGAGAAGTGAGACCGAGAAGACGCGTAACGATCTTATGGAAACTGAGACGCGAATTCACGCACTTCTGGCTGCTCAACATGCGATCCAAATAAGCCCGGTTGATGGGGTCATCGACAGTCGACCACCGTTAGATCAAATCGAATCAGAACTCGACACCGCTCTTCAAACTTATACCGACGGATTCAATTACTTCGTACTCAACGCCAATCTGATGGCTCGATTGGAAGCGAGGACAGACGGCATTTCAGCGGCATTGGGTTTGCACGATCACAAAGCTATACATCCGATTGGTAAGTTCGTTTGACGCTTTGATTTATATTATTCCTGATATTTAGCCATTGATGCAAACAACTCACACATGATGGAAGCATGGTCAAGCGAAGGTAGTCCGCGCATCATGTCGAGTAAATTTATGAATGCAAGTACTTCGTCGCCAATACCCGTTCATACCCAAAGTTCATTGAACGCGTCTACAGATCCCGGTTTAAACCTCTCACAGTATTCCGAACTGAACAATTCACCAGCAGTTATTCCACCGCCTTCAAACTCTGCGGTTGTTACAACCGCCGCTCTACGTCTAATGAATTCGGAAACCAATCGACCTCGTGGTCCGACGAAATCGAACGAAACGAACGTTTTGTCTGCAACAACCGCCGGCAACTCGGCAACGACAAGTGGATCGCCGTCGAGTTCGACACGCAGTTTGGCAACGAACAGTAACAACGGGGTGAATTCGCAAATTCAACATCATTTCTCCCAACCACACAAACGACCGCGACTATTTGGCGGTTCACTAGAAGAGTATTGTCAGGCAACCGGCGAAAAGATACCTTTGGTTGTGACAAGTTGCATAAAGTAAGTTTACTTTATTTCAAAGTCTTACACATTTTGGAAGGATTAAATGGCTGACAAATGATTGATGTAACTCGCATGTGAAAGAAGTGCGAGCATTAAATCTCTTGTTTTCAAGTTCTTACAACCCACTCTTTCAGTGCGCTTGCGAAATGTGCCATTCATCAACAAGGAGTCTTTCGGATTAGTGGCTCTCAAGTGGAGATCAACCGACTGAAAGAAGCGTTTGAAGAGGGTACGATTGAAGTTTAATGAGTATGAATGATTTCTTTTTAAGGAGAAGATCCGCTTCGTTCACGAACTGTTCTTAACGCGAACGATGCCAACTCGATCGCAGGTGTTCTCAAGCTCTATTTGCGCGAACTCAGAGATCCGCTCTTTCCGTTCTTTATGTTCGAACGTGTCATTGATTGTGCGAAAAGCACAAATACCGACGAGTTCACAAGTAAAATCGTCGAGTTGATCCGTAAGCTTCCACCGTCGTCATATCTGCTGCTTCGCTATTTGTTTGCATTTTTGAATTTTGTGTCCAACTACAGTGAACAGAATTGTATGGATACGTACAATCTGGCCGTTTGCTTTGGTCCAACTCTTCTACGTGTACCCGACTCAAATGATCAAGTTTATCATCAGAACTATGTGAATGAAGCCATAAAGAATCTGATTATTCATCACGCTCGTATTTTCTCCAACATGGTTCCCGGTCCACTGTTCAAACGTCCGGCATTGAGTGCCAGTGTTCCAACGACTCCAGCGTTGATTTCCGCAGCAAACGAACATCGCGATCTTCAGTTCGTCGATGAGGGATGTGCCAATTCGACTAATGGCGATTCGGCTACTCCTTCGACTTCTGGAACTGTGTCCACACTCAACGATACGTACATGAGACCGTGCATACTGGGCGACGAAAACGTCTTTAAACCATCGGAGAACTCAGCCGCGCCATCAACCGGAATTATGAACAATTCGTTGAGTAATTCGACGGTCACTTCGCGTCCTGCTGGAGCTTTGACTTCGACTCCACGAAGTCCAATCGAATCAACTGGAAAAGACGTTACTTCAACATCAAATTATTGCTATTCGTCTTCGGAAAACAACTCGATCAACAATCTGAATGGAAAACTTCAGCGATCAACCAAGAACGATGAGGTGAAGAACGAAGTCAACGACACTGCAAAACTGAACGACGAAAACGCTTTGTTGTCCTCTGCAATTCATCGTCGACAGTTCAGCGAAGGAAATGCGGGCGAAGTAAGTTTTCAATTGTCTACGTTGATTAGCCATCGATTACAGAATGCCTTTCGACAGTTACCAGTGAGCGAGAATTCGACGGCTTTGCATCCAATTTCAAACGGCACTAAATCGAATCTCAACGGCACCGGACCTACGAGACCTGAATTTCACAGCAAATCCGGATTCCTGCGTCACGAGTATCGACAGCAACAACACGCGGCGTCCGTCGATTTGCCTTCTTATCAGCAGTTGAACGCCTCGACCACACAGTCGGCCTTTTCGTTGAATAAATCGTTGGATTTAAATAACAGCGGAAGTTCGGGCGGAAGGTACGTTACCGCAATCGAAGTATAATCAGTCTATGCGTTTGTAGAACTTTGGAACGAATTCGAATTCCAATCGCACCGAAACCAAAAACGACGACCACATCGACGACTCCTCATTCTCCGCCTCAATCGAATGGCTCCGCTTATCTCTACTCCACGGTCAACAAACCGAAAGCTGCCCCCTTTTCGATGACCACATCGGCATCGTCGGTCGTGCAAACGGTCAACAAGTTGGATGAGTTGATGGCCGAAGACAAATTAAACACTCGGGTTGTTTCGGGAACAAAAAATTGAAATGTTTTTTTAACTTATTGATTCTAACACACATATGCATTGTTTCTAAAAACCAGTTGCTAGCAATAACTCTCGTTAGTCTTTTCAAATCAAATGGTCAACAAACGAATCTAAGCCAATATCCTACAGTGTACAGAACATTGTTAAACCCTCTATTCAACTTCCCGTATTCTAGTGATTATGCAAACAAATGCCAAATCTTTTTTGCGTGTTCTCCTGTTGTTTTCAAGTCCTCCATTTATATTTTATGGTTATGAATATTGCGATTTCAAATAAAAAATTTTTTTGTTAAGTTTCTATCACAGGGTTCTTCAGTCGTTTGAAAAGGCCATTTGATAGTAAATTTATTGTTTTTACGGTTTTGATGTAAAAGCAGAAATATGAAACATGTTAAAATATTGGTCAGATTGTTTGAAGAAGACTCATAACTCAACAATGCACTCGTGAAAACAACAACAAGAGGTCATAGTTTACATTCGAAGGTATGGAGTTTGAATGAGCTAAAAATGCGCAGAAGTTTTCTTCGTATTCAGGGCATATCGAACGAAGAGGAGCTGTCGTTACTGTTGCAAAGTGATGGACAACTACTGGGGAACGTTTTCTCGTTGGGACTTAAGGCAGCAAACGGTTGATTGGGAAGATCGGGAGCTGATCCACAGTAAGGAGAGGAAGCAATAGACGAGTTCATTACATCTTCGGGTTCGGGTGATGATGGAGGTGAGTCATGTTGTTTGGGAAGAGGTCCAAAGGTTTTGCGATCACGATCGTAATAGAAATCGGCACCGGAAAAGATGTTCAGATTTGGCAAAAACTGAAAAAATTTTGAGTTTATTGAAACATGTTCAAGCAAACTACCTTTGCATACATGTGACCATTGAATACGGATGGAATGTGTACGTAGTTGTTCTCCCACAACGAACTCATATCATTCTGATGACCGCTATCTTCGATTGTTGCGTTCACTTCCGTGGACGTGGTTGCCGTGTCTTCAGTTGTTTTAGATTCGAATGACAACCTTAATCGTTTGGCCGGAATATTGGAATTCAATTGTTCAACGGCTGAAGAAGCTTCAGTTTCCTCGTCGTCGATCTTTTTCGTTTCCTCGTCATTCGTCTCTTTACCGGCCACCAACTCCAACACTTCACTTTGACTGATGCATTTTGGAAACAGTTCAGTCGACGTTTCTTTCAACAGCAATTTCAATCCGGCCAACTTGTTGTCCAAAGCAGGTCGTGATCGAATCTCTAAAATTACACGATGGATTTTGTACAATCTTTCATTTACCGTTCAGCATCAACTCCTGCATTCGACCACCCAAAGCACAACATAAGGCGGTCA
The DNA here is from genome assembly GCA_024699855.1 of Aphelenchoides besseyi. Taxonomy (NCBI): domain Eukaryota; kingdom Metazoa; phylum Nematoda; class Chromadorea; order Rhabditida; family Aphelenchoididae; genus Aphelenchoides; species Aphelenchoides besseyi. The sequence goes on from JAMPIQ010000002.1 coordinate 14,944,975, forward strand.
GAATTTGATCGCAGTCGCCAAGCAACTTCACATCTGCATCATACGACGGAATGTTTTCTTTGTTGATCAGAATCTGTGGGACCGTTTCGTCGACATTGTACGGAATCAACGAAACCGGCTGCACTTGAAGCGATGAACCGATTACGACTAGCAAATCGACTTGATCACGATCCTCGGCCATCTGATTGTGAAAGGAATCGGGCAGATCTTCGCCGAAGAAGACAATATCCGGCTTACAAATTCCGTCACCACAGCTCTTGCAGCGAACAACTCGCTACAAAATGAGTCCATCAAATAAAGACCTTTGTAACGAGAAAACCTGCGCATAGATGTCCTCTCGCATTTCATCGCATGTATACTTCTGACCGCATTGTAAACAAGTTCCCGTACCAAACGAGCCGTGACATTCGACGCGACGTTCAATACCGGCCACTCGTTCGAGAGTGTCGATGTTTTGTGTGTAATTTCGCAGCAATTTTTCTTCCATTTCCAGAAATCGAATAAACAAATGACTAATCGATGGTTTGTAGACCCCCGGAAAGATCTCCTTAAACAATCAATTGATTATAATTTGCGTCCAATTGGGTTCAACTTTTGCAAATGAGAAGAACACTTCTGGTCTTCGTTTAAAATACTCGATTTCGAACATAGAAGACGGATGTGGTAGATCGGGGTATGTTTGACGAAGTGACGCGTAAACGCCATTCGAGCTTCTGAAGTCGGGAATCCCACAGGAAACCGAAACACCGGCACCGGTTATGATCAGAATGCGTTTTGCTTCTCTGAAATCGAATACAATCACATATGCGAGATCGAAAATTCTTACTTGAATAGTTGAACGGCGTGAGCGAAATCGTGGAACTGCGGTAACCGATCTCGATGTCGTCGTTCCGTTGCGATTTGAATGAAATAGCGAAGAGCGGCATGTTCGGGCATGTTATCCGGGATCGGACATTCGGGACCCACTATTGTTTGCAACATTTGTCTTGGAGTCAAACCTTTTCCCAACATCTGTTGAACAATTGCAACACTGGAGACCTGTGGTTTCTTCCATTTTTGTGACAAACGTTCCTCTCGATCATCGAACTCGTCGATGTCTCGCAGCAACTCCAGTTCGCTGTCCTCGTTCAATTCGTCGCTGTCATTCGAGTTTTGGACTTCCGAATCGGAAACGATTACGTCGTCTGAAATGACGTTTATGTCGAGATGTAATGTACAATCGGTCATTTGATACAAAGATTTGAAAACGTTCTAAGAAACTCGTTAAACCTAAAAGCAAAATAGTTTCTGGAGAAATTGTAATCTTCCATGTTCACAGACTTGTTTTCGCAAATGTTCGAACAACAAAAACAACTCACTTTTTGCGGATTTAATCTGTAGAACCTCGTCTTCTTTTATCGCCACACTGGACAGTTCGGCCTCCATGATTTTTGCTGGGAATCAAGATCGAGAGTTGGGCATGAGAGTCGAAGCGAAAATGTCACGGAATTCGAGTACCGAGCTTACAAAAACAGCGCCATTCGTGATTTGGCAATCTTCCAAATGCTGCCGTAGCTGCGGGTATTGATTCAACGGAACGCCAGACGAACGATCACTGCGAGACAAAAGTCGAACGACAATTATCGTCAAACCATCTAGTTGTTGTTATGAATCATGCAGTCGTGTATCAAATGAATATCTCGGTTTGCTCGAGATTGGAAATCGCTTATCAGATCGTGCAAAAGCCTCTCGACCAGTTTCTTTTCGTTAGAGCAGCGAAAGTTCGACGACAAGGTGCTTTAAACGAACTCTCGTTCGCTCGATTTATTTACCTGTTCCGTCGGCTCAAAGGACAGTCGCTTGAGTGTGCGCTTCTAATTGAACATAAGTTCGAAAGAACGTTCGCATTAACTTCCCGAATCAATGTAGTCGGTGCTTTTGAAGTGTTTGACAATTTTATATCCCAAACTTCTGAATGTTGGGTTATAAATACTTTTTCCAACCATGACCTCAATTTACGGGTTTGAACTTTTGGAGGTTGTCTCTTGGCCTTTAAACCAATTCGAATAAAACGCCGTCCGATACATTTCACTTCTTTTTCGAACTCTTTGCGACTTCAACTGCCGAGTCTCTTGACTTTTAGTTGGTTTTTTTTGAGTAAACGCAAACTTTTCGGTCGATTCATGAGCTCAAATGATCCTAGAACTAGTTCGCTGTTTATTGTGAAGGTCTCTCGTGAATTTCTCTTTCAATAGATTCCGCTTATCTCCATAGCAACGAGTGTCAGCTTCGGATAAACTCATCTGCAAATTCAAATCGTAACTTCAGCTCAATTTAAAGTTCAAAAAAATGTCCGGCGCTTTTCGCAATCCTACGTTGATTACCGGCGTTGTGTCGGGACTTGTCGGCTATGGAGCCGGATATTACTATGGGAAAAGCGTAGGTTACAATTCCAACACTTGTTTGATATGAAGAACACTTTTCAGAAGGTTTGTCAGCAGTGCGCATTGAATTGCAAATGCGGAAAAGTCGACCCATCGATCGTAAAGAAAATTGAAGATGCGTACAAGTGAGTGAAATCATTTGTAATAGTCGTTAATCAACTGAATCATAGGACACTACAAGCTCATCCCGAATGCAAATCACTGTTGAAGAAACATCTAACTAAGAGCGTGGTTGAGGAGCTGAAAAACAAGCAAACCAAGAATGGCGCCACTCTCTACGATGTCATTCGCTCAGGTGGATTCAAATTGACATTTCAATCATCGATTTTTCAGGTGTCTTCAATCTTTCGGCCGGAATCGGCGTTTATGCCGCAGACTATGAATCGTACAAAGTGTTCGCAAAGTTGTTTGATCCGATAATTGAGGTTTGTAGACGTTCAAATTTGGAGTATTGACGATGATTGAAGGAGTATCACGGCTTCGGCCCAAATCAAAAGCAACCTCCAGTCGATTTGGGCGAAAAGCATCTGAGCGAGTTTCCGCCAATTGATCCGAAAGGAGAATTCATCATTTCGACTCGGTTTGTTTACGACTCAACAGATAATGGCAGTGGAGGTTTCAGAATTCGATGTGGTCGTACTTTGGATTCATATCCGTTCAATCCGCTGTTGACCGAAGCCAACTACTTGGTCTGATTTTGAACTGTCAACTTGGAGTAAAATTCAAAGTTTAGGAAATGGAACAGAAAGTCAAAAACGCTCTGGAAAGTGTGCAAGAGAAGGATTTGAAAGGAAAATACTATCCGCTTCTCGGAATGAGCAAAAGTGATCAAAATCAGCTCATTGCGGATCATTTTCTGTTCAAAGAAGGTCGACTCAATTGACATCATGATTTCGAGTGACAGTTTTAGGTGATTCCCATTTGCAAGAAGCCAACGCTTGTAACTTTTGGCCGAAAGGACGTGGAATTTATCATAACAACGAGAAGTCGTTCTTAGTTTGGGTATTCTTGATTTCAACACGTCAGTGAAATTGGGATGTTTAGGTCAATGAAGAAGATCATTTACGATTAATTTCAATGGAGAAAGGAAGTGATGTCGGCCGAGTACTGGATCGTTTGATTCGTGGCATCAAAGTTGAAAAAAACCAGAGAAAACAGTTTCAACTGATTTTTTAGGCCGTCGAATCGAAAGTACCATTCGCCCGTGACGAGCGTCTCGGATGGTGAGACGAAACTTTGTTGATTGAAACAACAATTGTTTCAGGTTGACATTCTGTCCATCGAATCTTGGTTTGTTTTAAGCTCTTGATATCAATTCCTTCTCGTAGGATCAACTGTTCGCGCGTCTGTTCATATCAAATTGCCAAAGTTGTCGGCTCGCAAAGACTTTAAGGTTTGATTCTAGTGATCCAGATTTACATGATTGGTTTTCAGCAAATTTGCGAAGATTTGCATCTGCAACCTCGGTTCGTTTGCACGACCAGTCCAATTGAACTCACGTATTTAGCGGTATTCACGGAGAACATAGCGAGTCCGAAAACGGCGTCTACGATATCTCGAACAAGGCACGTTTGGGCAAATCGGAGTACGAATGTGTGAAAGATATGTACAATGGAGTCAAGAAGTTGATTGAAATGGAAAAAGCGCAATAAGCTCAATGGTGCGATCATTCGGATCGCATTTAGGAGACTCGATAATTGGACGTCAACGCTGATTTCTAGTAATGTTCTTCTGATCATAGCAATTAGAATAAAGTCTTGTGATTTTATTCAAGTCAACAACAAATCAGAGATAAGCACTTTCGGCACACAATTTACGTAACGAAGTTTTGAAATGTAAAGGCATGAACGAATGGCCGGCACCTTCGTAGAATTTGCTTTGAAACTCGACCCTAAAGTTTCAAGTAAAACCAACTCGTTATCTACCAACCAATGCAATCGAAGCGCGTGTAGAAACGCTGATAGTCCTTCCATAACAACTAGAACGGAAACCGTAAGCGTTGAAAACATGGCAAAACAGATGAACAACATTGGCGCTGCCCATATCGGATCTTGGCTCTTGAAAGCCGGTACCAAGACCATGTGAAAAAGAACTTCGGATAATTCTGAAAATGTCGATAAACAAAGTTTTTAAGCTCAACATACGTGCATGAGCCAACGACAAAGCCCAAAGTCGAAGATACGATGCGGTATGTGAAATGCAACCCAACACAAACTCGATCGTGTGAATGCACTGATGGACCATTAAATCGCCGAATTCAGTTGGATCGTGGTCGGGACGTGGATGAGATTCGGATTTTCGCGCTTCTTTCCAATTCAACGGTCGAGATTCGCCATTTTCTTCTGTGATCAGTTCCGCTTCTTCTATTGAGCCCATTCGAACACGCACACTCTACGATAGAGAATATCTTAGCAAGCATAGAGAAAACGTACGATGTTTCTCGGTCGACGGTTCTCGATGATTGTACGTTGTTTCTTTTTAGCAAACAACCGACAAATCGGTTTCCCAAAAAGCATAATCGGGACACACAGAAGAGCAATACAAACCAAAAACTTCTCAACCATATCCTAAATCAGAAGATTAGACTGCTGTAAAGAGACCTGATATAACTTGATGGGGATACCAATACGACAGATGGCAGTTCTTTTTTTCAACCAAATTTTCGTTCACAAATCCAACTTCGCGTTCTTTAAACATGCTAAAATTTTATTAACAGTCGGTTTATACAGAGTTTAAAAATATTCTTTTAACAAACTAACCACATGTTGATAAGTCCAATAAGCAACGACGGTGCACAGTGAGATCCTGTAGGTTCTGATAGTTGCGAAAATGCTATTAAACTAACCGGGATAGTAATATCCAAACACATGATCTGCTTTCACCCAATAGACGAGCCATTTGGCGAAGATTTGAACGCAAAGATAAGCGAAAATGGAGCATAAGAAAATGAGCTGCGGAATTGATTGAGTGAAGATGTCGACAATTGAGCCAAAGAATCTGCACTTAAAAGCCAATATTAACATATTTTCGTCTCACGCATTTAAAACCGGCGAATTTTCGATCTCGTGTTCAAAGGGAGGCCAACTAACAAACTCACTTACCCAGCATTAATAAAACTCAACATCACACCCAAAATCATTTGTGCAATTCCAATGATTACAGAGGCTTTCATTTTCATTGAATTCAAAAAGTTCAATCGATTATTCGCAATATTCCATATTGGATCCACACCAATCAAATAAGGTCCGGACTGTAAGGCACTTAGTTAAACTACAAAAGCAATAACTAACCGGATCAACAAATGAATTTGCCGGATCAAGCTCTCGGTATCCACCGTGAAGTGACGATTGAAGCAACTCGCTTTCATTGTACGGAATAGTCCATCGAGAGCCAAATACGTTGACTGATTTGGCGAAAATATCGTTGTAAATGAGTCCGGCGTACATCGAAAAAAGACCCATCAGTACGATAATAAAACGTCCACCAAAAAAAGTATTAAATATCTGAAACAATTATTTCGAAATACAACTGTTGTCCGATACCTCGTCCTTTATCTTCAGTGTATTAATACGTCTTTCGTAGTAAATGAACGCCAAACCAGCCAAAGTCATAATTAGACCGTGACCAAGATCACCGAACATAACACCAAACAGAAATGGAAACGTGATGATTGTGAATGGTGCTAATTACTATGTAAACGTTAAAGCATTCAGTCGTCTTACCGGGATTAATTTCTTGATAAGTGGCAATTCCATACGAATCGACAATGTCTTGGAAAACCCGAGTAAAATTGTTGGTGCGATTGAATGTTGGCGGTGTTTGAGAAGTCTCCATGATGTTGATGATTGGTGAAATAGTCGATCCGGACTTTTCCTAACAACTAATTAGTTAAACTTTATCAAAAAACTCATAAACAAACAATTCCTCTTTGCAAGGCTTGAAAAACACAATCCAATTCTCGTTCCGCAATCCAACACTCAGCTACGAAAAAGTTGCCGCTGGTATCGAACTTGAATAGGTTTAGCGTATGATAAACGCATTTCTGCAGATGCACAGTTCGAACCCATTCGGGCAACTCGAAAGCAGCACCACGAAGAAACTAAATCATCATCTCAGGAAACAGATCTTCTGTTTGCTTACTTCGAGTTTATGACGCTCGGTAGTGTCGATAACCACAGACAAATCGTGCAAACGAATCATCACATCAGCAACGATTAGCTTTCGATCTTTTGATGATTTCGGACATGTGTAAAGTTTTGCATTGAATCTGAAAATCTCTAATTAAAGAGCTAACAACTTTAGAAGTCACCCATCACAAACACGATTCACAATATCTTGAAGTTTACGTCCATTAAAGAAAATAATGAAAACCGCTTTAAGAACTAATTTTCCCTGAAAACCGAAAGTTATCTTTAAAGTCGAAAACACTTTAACCGTATCAGGATCTTCGAATTGATCATTAATCTCTGCGGTACGCACAAATGCCGTTCGACGACAAGCTCGCCACAGTACTCGCTCAAATGAGTGTCGTTTGTGAGCATCGACTACACCGGCAATGAACCTAAAACTTCTAATTGATGAGTTTTGAAGAAAATTATAAACCATGGAGTTTCGTGTACTTCGAGCAATGGTGTTAGCGGTGTACCCTACGGAAACTGATCATTTGATTCTATTAACAAAACTTACCACATCGTTGACGCCGTCCTTGACGTCTGTTTCCAACTCTGTTTTTGCTTGATGCTCTAAATGTACGTCAAAGAAGGCCTCAACCTTCTCCAAGACACATTGAAATTCGCGAAGATCGTTGTAATTGCGTTTCAGTTGAGCTTCGCTAGTCAAAAGCTGTCGAATGTCGCGCTCAAGATCGTGAATTTTGGCTTCCAAGTCGTAGATGTTTCGTTGTTGTGGAACATCGGTGTTGGAAATATCAAGCGGAGGAATGTGTTTTGTGGCGTGGGCATCAACAATCTCCGATTCAATGTACCCTAATAAAATTTTATTCGAACACAATTGCATTAAAAATCAACTCACGAATTGAACGTTCCAGTTCGGTGCATCGACGAACTTCTCGTACGAAGGTCCGCTGGAAGACGCTCATGTTTGTGTTCAGCTAAATTGTCCATGTTAATCAGAATTCGTATGTCAATTCTCTACATCAATGAACTGAGCTACACCTTGTTGACCCAATTCGACAACACAATGAAATGCCGCATCTTTCTCGACCACCATTTGGCAGAGTTTTAAGGGTTCGCTGCGGAAAGACATTGCAGCCGATTGCTAACCAACGACTTTCACATACAACTTTAAGGACCTGGAATTCGAATTTCTGTTATTTGCGTTCTTGGAAACCTTATAACACTCAAGAGACGTAAGGTCCATAGAAAGCTTGAAACAACTGAAATTTCCGAATAGCTTCTCTATGGAATATTAACACTTGTACGTTTCAATTGAAAATGTTAAGTGCGATATAAACAAACGACCGTTGAACATGTGTGAATGTCAAATCGCGGTCTCATGGGCGACAGCAATAAAAGAGCAATGCAAATATTAAAAGAGAAAGTTTATGTAATGCAAGCGAATGGTTCTGATTTCAAGGCAACTTCAGTCATGATCTCAAGTCTTTTTGACCTAAATAGTCGTACACTAATAGGGCTGAGTGATGAGGCGCAGAACAATTAGCCGGAAACAGCTCAACGAAAGAGCACGAGATTAAGCTGGTTAGCAATCACAAAACCCTTTGAACTAAGAAACTTAGCGGTAAAGAAAGCGAAATAGTAAATGAAAAGTTTTAATTACACGCAGTCAAAAACCGGACCCACGATAGCGGCCGTCCGGTCGCATTTACCGCCGTGGTTTGATTGTCAACTCAATTTCGCCGACGTTGAAACATCAAGCTCGAAAGCACATGGAAAATTAACCGAATCTTTAGAACAAAATCTCAGCCATCAATTATATCTTTTGAATGTAACTGTTGGGTTAACCACTCGAGATGTCGTCGACGATCATATGAGTGTCTAGATTACTTCGTATTTAGATTATTCCTCTTGTTTTGTGGTCTTATTGCAGAAGCTTTTGCAAACATTCATCTGATTAATCGCGAGTTGAAAGAGCACATGTCATCGTTTGTCAAACCGTCGCTGTAACCCCACCATCGTCGTCGGTTTACGGCGGCGGTTGGAGGAAAAGAGCACAAGACAAAAATTGTTTTCATTCGGCTCATGAAGAAAGAAATAATTTGGTGAGCAAACCTCAGAAGATGTTCAAAAAACAGCCCAGAGTTTCGTCATTATTGAGCTTACTCGATGGCTTCTAGAATAATACTTGCTCGTATCGATAAATTTCGGCCTTTGGAAAGAGCGTTGGGTTTCAACTAAAAACAAACATCGTACAGTAGGTTTCGTCGAAGGGTTTCAAATCCGATGATTGATCACCGACAGCCGAGATTGTTTTGATTTTAACGTTTCATCGACAGTTTCGTAATTCGCTCAGTTCAAAGATCGTCGTCGAGAAGATTTAAGCCTCCGGAGTGACCGTTTTGTGAACAACCTTCCGCAGACGCGTATTTGCATTTTCACGTTTCCCCTCCAATTCTAACATCCCTAAAACATTTCAATGGTAACTGCAGTCCACTAAGTACTCCAACTGACAAAACCGACAGCCCTCGAGCGTTCCATTGAGTTTTTTACGATGGAAATCTCTTTTAACTCTCAATCCATTGCTTGTTTGACATCTGTTTTCCATTCAATTTTGGCATTCTCGGCTCCTTTTTGCAAGTTGTTCTTTGACCATTTGCGCACTGAAATGGCGAATGTGCGTACGATGGCGACTTTCCCGTCGTCCAGAGATCTCTTTTGCGTTTGAATGTTTCTTGTTTTTAGTCAATTCCATTCGATTACTCCAATGTTATGGCGACGTTATCTATCAGACAGAGGTTGGGAAGTTTTATCGTAACACTCAGCGCTTTTGTTTTATCGTTCTTTCACGTGGACTTTGATAAACGCTCTTTTGAGCGGGAGAAACAATGATTTTTGAAAGTCGATGTTGAACTTGCGACCAATTATTCCAATGGTCATATGTGCTCACAATCGACCTTCATTCTCGTTGATACGCGAGTTACCAAAAATAGCTGTTTAAGCTCGGGTGACTTTGGAATTTATATTGTAACAGCAAACAAACCTAATGATCGAGAACAAAAGAGGAGGTGCAACGTCTGCAGCGATGGACAACCCTCGAAGAAGACAACTCGTTAGAAAGTATATCTTGTGAGTCGAACATATTTTTGAGTAATGATAAGCTACGACCTTGTTTTTCAAACGAACCGATTCGAAGCTCAATTTTCATTCCAATAAGCTCGACTTCTATTCCCTCAATTTGTTCGTTGGTGCACGTGAAATCGGCGCGAACGGTTATTGTTGTGGTTGTTTTTTCACCGTTGCTATTTCACCGTTGCTATTTCACCAATCTCTTCTTGTCATACACACACATCGATTTGCCGTTGACTTGTTTGTCGACACTATCGTGTGAAAAATTTAACGGCCGAGCAGACTGCCGAATGCAAAGATCTCTTTCCCTCATTGTTCGCATGTTTTTGTTTGCAACTTTTAATGTATTTTCGTGACCGAAGTTGCATTCTTTTGAGGTCAATTGATCGATGTGAACGATAAGGTCGTCGGTTCAAAGTGTCGATTAGACCGCAAAACCCATTGGGAGTATCAAAAATCTTGTCGAGTTTTAATGGAATGGTGCTTATCAGTCGAGCGCAATTAAAACAGTTGCAAAACCTCCGTCTATTTTGCAATCCCCGACAATAACAACCGTTCACGAATCATCGTCACGCCCTCTCGACTATGTTGCCCGTAGATTTTCATTCAAACGAGCTGAGAGCTTCAATGAATACGGTACATGGAATTAACGGAACAGTCAAGAATAAGACCTTAAAATGACACTCAAACATCATTTTTGTTTATGATTTGAGTTTTGAAATTGTATTCGTTTTAAGCCGCAGATTACGAAAAGCTGCAAACCAGTGGGCTGCGCGAAAACACCGATGCTATTTTACGTTAAAACCAAAAATATCGAATCACAAGCTTCAATCGGAACAAATAGATGTTCAGACAACTCGAAACGACAGTTTATGTTTCCTTAGAGAACATCTTTGAACGTCGAAAAGCTTCTCAAGGGTCTACGGTAGCAGTTTCAACGGTGTTTGGATTGTTATTGTGGTGTGCAACAAATTTGGCGATCGGCGGGTGAATTTCGATTGAGAGCAAATATACGTCATGAACTGATGGTCGCGCGGTCGATGTGAGCGACGAAAGGGCGTGAGAATTACCGTGTGGAAAATGGATTGCAAATGAGGTTGATTGTGTCAGAAGCGGGCAATGTGATTGCTATGTTTGTTTTGAAGTTTGTTTTTTCAAGATCGTCACGAACCGTCTCGACCATTCAATTTGGTATCAACACGCGAGTGGTTTTGCGTAATTTGGATTTGGGATTAGAAGTTGATTGTCGTTTATATTGTCGTTCAACAAAACCGTAAGGTTTCAGTGGGCGCTTAGCGCGCGAACAGAACGAAAGGTCGTAACTCATAGTACAATCGATAGCTTGGAGTTTGTTTACGAAGGTTGCAATTGACTAGGCGATACTAGCTCTTGCGTTCTAAGGTTTTGATCAATTCTTTGTTTTAAAGCTACGTGCTTCGTATGATTCCACGCTTGTGCTATAAATGCCGTTCAATCATTTTCTTCGAATTGAAGTTCATTTCCGCGTTGGAGTGCAAAACGTTTGCAATCTGTAGGGTTTTGCCAACTTGTTGGGCGGTACTTTGGACTGTTTCAGTAGACGAACACCGAATACCGAGAACATCACATGTTGGAGATCGGGATTTGAAACGAGACCCCAAATGTTATTCAAAGCTCATTTTTGAGCGACACATTAAGACCCTCGAAGCGCGAGGTTGTTATTGAAAATCATAGCGGTGGGACGAACCCTTTTCGCGAAGTCAAAATGGAGGCGATTAGTCTGCGGAATATGTTCAAAACACGTCAACAACATAAACGCATGAAGCTCGTATTTATGTTCACTTCGATTTGCGGCAGATTAACAGCTCAGTTTACGGTAATTAAACGCGACATTTTTTGCAAAGAAGTTAACCTACGTTGTACCGAGAAACGTTTCATTGTCCTCAATTAACCGTGTGAAACTTCTTTTGATACCTTCGGTAAGAGTTCCAAAGAATCATTGCTTGATAAACTTGTCAAATGTATCCCGTGATACTTGAAGTCGTGATACATCATTCGATTAGCGATGTTCATTGATGTCATTTCAGCCCATCAAAACACATTCATCATAAGATGAGCGCTCAAAGCGAAGTTGCTGAGCGGAATCAAGTCAAATTGAAGGATCGGGTCAATCATCGCTCTATATCGGACAAATCGGATAGTCACGAGATTGACATTGAAGATGACGCGCATTTTGAATCGATCTCAATCACCAATCCAGTCGAATCATCCGAGAGTGGATCGGTGGATGTTCCCAACACAGCGGCGTTGGAGTATCGTGCAACCGATTGTCCACGTTGGAATGCTGCGTTGCTATTGGGTTTTCAAGTTCGTTAGCATTATATCAACCACAATTCTAATCTCAGTTTAATTGCAGCAGACAATGGTATGCATAAGTGGGATTCTCGTTATTCCCCATTTGGTTGCTGAGGTTGCATGCGCTGGAGCCGCCACGATCGCACTTCGAGTTCAACTCATTTCAACGACCTTGGTTGTGACTGGAATAACAACATTGATTCAAACGACTTTCGGTTTACGATTGGCAATTCTGCAGGGTCCGAGTTTTGCGTTCGTGCCCCCACTCTACGCGTTCAACGACCTTCCCGAAATGAAATGCAAAGCGACAATGCACGATGAAGTGCCTGAAGAGTATTACTACAATCGTATTCAAACCGTAAATTACCACTTAGTTCACAAACAGTGACATTCGAGTTTTCAGATACAAGGCTCGTTGACAGCTGCTGCAGTTTTGTTGACGTTGTTCGGTGCTACTGGTTTGATTGGAATCATTTCACGACGAATCGGACCGCTTACCATTTGTCCGTTGATGATTTTGCTTTGCGTTGGGAATGGACCGTTGGTTATTGAGAAAAGTGAACTGCATTGGATTTCGATAATGTGAGTTAACCTCCAAAATCGTCTTACTCTTGTTTTAGTCAATTTGGAGTCTTGTTGTTGTTTGCGTTGTTCTTAACTGACACTGAGATTCCACTTCCCTACGTTAATCGCACTGGAATCCACTTCATTCGTTATCGTTTATTCGGCCAATTTCCGGTAGCTTTAAGTTTATTATTCATAAATACGCGGCATTTAGTATTTGATTTCAATCATTCTCACTTGGTTGTTGGCATTGTTTTTGACACAAACGAATTTGGAGCCAAAAGGTGGTTACGCACGAGTTGACAACAATCAGTCCATTGCCGTGTTAAAAGGCTCTCCATGGCTTCAAGCACCTTATCCAGGTAAATATCAATATGAGTAATCGTTTACACAGATGTCTAGGACAATTTGGTATTCCGCAATTTAGTCTCGGCCTATTTCTTGGCATGTGTGCGAGTTGTGTTGCTTGTAGTGTTGAGTCATTGGGTGCCTATGGAACTTTGGCGAGAGTCAGTCAAGAGAAACCTCCGCCTTCTTCCACGTTGAATCGTGCAATTGTTGTTGAAGGCGCTGGTTGTTTTCTTGCCGGACTTATGGGCTGCGGAGTTGGCATCACGACCTATTCGGAAAACGTGGCTGTTGTCAGTATCACGAAAGTTGCATCCCGCTATACAATGCAGATTGCCGGAATTATGCTCGTTTTTCTTGGAGTCTTTACGAAATTTGGTGCTATCTTGGCAACCATTCCCGATCCGATTGTTGGCGGAACACTTGGAATGGGCGTTTGCATGATCGCCGGCGTCAGCTTGTCGAATCTTCAGGTCCGTTTTAGTGAACTTGTTTTCGAATAACTGAACGTGCATTTCAGTCAGTGGACTTGAAAAAGTCTCGCAATTTGACGATCATGGGAATTGCAATTATATTGGGTATTATTGTTCCCGATTACTTCCATCGAAATCCAGTAACAACGGGCATTCGAGAAATCGATCAGATGCTCAACATTCTGTTGCAAATCAAAATGTTTGTTGGCGGAATCATTGCGTTTGTTCTTGACAACATTGCTGGAGGTAAAGCGACAACTCTCGACTCGAATCTCATCATTTCACAGGTGCAACTGCCGAACAACGCGGTCTAAACGAGCACTCTGTTGACAATAACGGCGACTGTTCGAACAGGTACGAAGACTGCGGAACACCAATCGATGGCTACGCGTTCTCGAGTCGAGTCAATGGGTAAGCAGCCGATGGATAGTGATCATTCAATGTCAAATTTTAGTTTTCTTTTGCGTACAAGTTTCATGAATCGACTTCCGTTTATGCCGTCGAAACCGCGTCTACAGGCCTCGTGTGCTTCGTTGGACAAGAACGACGAAGCACCGTTGCCGGACAAGAAACCAGTGGTCTGATTTGTATAATCTCATCTATTTGATTATAATCTCCAATATTTTTATTCGGTCTGAACTTCTAATTAGAATCTGTTGACATCTTTTGTTGGAAGACGTCAATGTGCTTAGCACCAACTAACTTTGGTGTGAATGTTTCTCTTCAAACTTTAAACATTCCAAATGTGCCACTTCCAACAAATATTTTCTATGAATGTATTATTCTCTATTTTGTTTTGCAATCTTATTCATGTGTATAAAGTATGGTTAGCATAATAAATAGGCCAACTCTTTCTACTCGAGCATCAAGAACACTATCGTCGGTCAACGTGCAAAACTTTATTGTTTACTTACAAAACTAAAAAGCAATCGATGACAATAACTGATGTTGGATTGTTCGTTAGACGCCCTGAAACATTGAACCTTCGATTTCGTCTTGTTCATCGTTTATTACCGTAATGAAGTTTAAGACACGGTCCAAACGTTTCCGGTCTTGTCCCTGATCCAAAATGAGCACAATCAACGAAGCGAAAACAGTTAAGGCGGGAATGATGAGACAGAAGAATAGAATTACGACAACGAACACCATCAATATCAATGGAGAGTTTAACTGAACAATGTCGACCTTTTTATTTCACAGACTCCATGGCAACTAACTTTTTGGGATTTTTATTGAATAATCAACTTGTTCTTTAAACCTCATATTTCATTCTGACTCGATTTCTTAGAATTAGATATGAAGTCAAACGTTAATGAAAGTAGTGAGATTTACAGGTTAAAAACCGTAACTTTAACCATGAACTAAAAACGTTGAATGCGACTAACGGGAACAAAGTCGTTTTCGGTAAGTGCCGGACGTCTTCGGTTAAGAACCTCGATACTTGGTGGTGTTGTTGGCCAAAGATCATAAATTTTACGTCGAAAATCATTGTTGTTGATCAGTTGAATGGTCCTGAAAGCATTAGAAAACTGGTACTTAAATGTGAAATTAGACGTACACATTTCCAATGAGTATAAGAACAAGTATAAAGACACTAGTAACGTTTAAACCTTGAGGCCAACCATCACATTTTTTAAGTGTTATTAAGTGGAAAGCGACGGTTTGTATAACGACAATCAACATCGCAGATACTCCTTGACTGAATAGCTTTTGCGTTACCGTAAAACTTGTAATCGAGTGGTTCTGGTCATTTCGAATATTGATGGTGGCTATTTGAACTTCGGTTTGCTAAAAACAACCCTGTTGCTTATCTTCAAACTCTTGACAAACATGTCTTCGTTGTCGAAGAACAATATAAGATACTGAGTCGAATGTTATGGCGACGATTAACGGAGCAAATGTTAAGATCAGGCCAAGAACTTTGATAGACATTTCTTCGGAATTCATTTCATCAATACAAAAAATGCTTAGTTTTAACGAGCCAAGTGAGCAAATAGCAATCATGACTGAACACGTTAAATGTCTTCGTATTTGAACTTACGAACTTCCAGCAGGGTCACAAGCCAAATAACAGTCAAATACCGGTGGATCGAGTTGTTGGCAAAATATCGATCATAAGTAAATGGTGTGCAAATTGCAATGCATCGACCGACTGACATAAAGCACTCAACGTTAACAATCGAATAGCAACCTATGAACATTAGAACAATGAAGATGTCGATTGTAAAGTTTAACGATCCGGATTCTAATGCAAAATATCCAAAGCAAATGTTCCTAGTTATAAGCATTACCGAACAACACAACAATCCAATCATAACGAAAATATTGGACAAAGTGCGCGAGAGAATAAAAGCTCCATGAACATTTTGCATACTCTGTGACTTGAAAGCCAAATTAATTGCATAACCATAGAGTGCGATTCCAACAATAACTAATGTCTAAATGTTACAGTCATTAGAATATAAGATTGTCTTTGACAAACCGTTAGAAGGCCATTAATCCAAAAGCAATAAACGTCTAAAAATAGCCAAATAAACCACAGATTCATTCAATTACCGATCATTAAAAGCAGTCAACTAGCAATCGCAAAGACATTTCCTACACTTGAATTTTGTTACGATCTTCAGTTGGTGTTCAGAACTTTTGTCTAGTCACTTTGAATCAGCAGCAGAAGTTCGAGCATCGTTGATTTATGTTGAATCCAAGGAATGAGTCAGTAGTTAGTGGCCTCGAGTTTCAGTCTTATAACGTCAAATTGAGAAATTTTCTGATCAATTAAACCGATAAAGCTTGTTATTCCTAAGTTATTAGTTGGTTTATTGGAACAATGCCAACAAAAAATGACTAGATACCATACAAAAAACACAATGGCTCGTTGCTTTCATGCTAATCTTTCATTATAGAAAATAAGAGCAAGAATAATGTTGGCCTTGATACTCCACGTTGTTAACGGAACTTCCAAAGGAAGCCGACAGTTTATTTAAAATCCGATATGATTTCGTTGAGAGAAGTTTTAATGATCTCAAACATCCGACCAAGCGAATTAAGTCCACTGAACTTTCAAAGACTACCAGCAACTTATTCGAACAGACACCAGAATATCCGAAGTGAAATCTCCAACGATTCCGAACCAGCGGGTTGAGCCCACTGAATATCAGTGCAAAATCTAAAAATAAATGTTTAGTTTTCTAAAGAAAGTCGCTTACCTGATATTCAACATGAGATACCAAAAATGGAATCATTGACCATACCTAACATTGAAGTGCAAGCATTCTATCCACTGAACTTCCTAAGGAAGCCAACAGTTTATTCGCACATCCATTATAATATCCAAACTGTAATCACAAAAAGATTCTAAGCAACAGTTTATAAATCCCTTACTTTTAGTTAAAAAAAAAAGTAGCAACAAAATCTGACATTTTGGATACATGATTGTCAGTCTGTCACAATCTCTGAGCAAATTTGCTAATCTTATGACTTGATTCTAAGGCTTCTTAACGATTGTAGCTCGCGGACCATTAACTGTAGAAGCTTGTGATTAACAGAACAACAAGAACTACTCATGAACTCTAAACCCTGTGAACATCAGTGGAATACGATCAGCCACAGAGCTAAAATACACGACACCCTCTATTCCCTTGTATAGCACGTCCATCACGTCAATTGATGTGTCTCTGAGATTTTGGCAACAACTAGTAGTCATATTATATTGATAGAAAGTCCAAAAGTCTGGCTATTCAGCGTGTCCAAACTTGTAGTCACCGCATAAATGAGAGAGAAATGAGAGCCCTTCGAAGCCGAACAGTCTGCCAAAAATCGTCCAAAATTGCAAAAGTTTGTGGAGCTTTTCTCGCTGATGATGGAGAGCTCCAAATTGGCACACTAGTTAACGAGCTTAAAAGATTATAATTCTATAAATTTGGACAGCTGAGGTTGACCGAGAGCAGAATTGGAATCGAAAACATACTCAAAACTGAGTCTTGTCAATTCGACCATAACAACGTTACTAATTGTTCTCAATCGCTATAATTTGCAGGAACAACTACTTAATATCACTGCAATTATTACTGTTAATTGTGCATCAATCGGTCCACTTGTGGTGGAAACCGAATTTGAATACAAGTCATGAACGTCGTTAAAAGTTTGTTATTGTACTCTCAATCACTCTACTGAAGTCTAGAATCAATTGCAGTCCACTGAGAAGCGAATGTCGAAATCTCCGGATCATGAGCGGCTTTCTGTCCTGCAGTCACCAGCAGCTCATAGCCTAATGGTTGTGCGGAGGTACTGACTTCGACTTCTTCGGAAGTTCGGGTCTCTTACCGAAGATTCACCAAGGCTATGAGTGTTGAATCGAGAGTTAGCATAACCCACCTCCGGGTGGGACCGTGTTCGGGTTCACGGTTGAAAGCGTCCCCAGGGGTTTTCCCCAGGCTCTCCCTTCGACTGCTTGGTGGTTATCACTTGTGGTAGCTTTCCTGACGCGGTTGTCAAAACAATTTTTGTTGTTTGTTTTGCATGAGCGTTCTTTTTGTAGCCATCTTATTGCTCTAAGCTGTTCGCAAATGGTAGTGCAGACAACAGGTCCATGATTCAAATGTAGAATCAAAAGTTCGAAGTCACAGATGAAAGCAGATAGTTAATAGTTGAATTTGTTTTCTAGGTCCTCAAGAATCTCCAATCAGTCATTTGGAACCAGTAATTCTATCGACTTTGACACAAATTCCTCACCAACTCCCTGCACATTAATAGTTGAAGAAGACAAACCGAAATCCTAACTACCCAAAGGGCCCAATAGTCGATTAAAATAAAAGCTCATGGACAGTCGGATAAAGCGTGTTTTCGAAACCAACAATAAGAAACAACTTTTTACAAATACCGATTATTTGAAACCCTTACAGCAATCTCGACGACTCTACTCGACCGGCAACATGACCGCTTTCGGGTTGTCATCGTCATCGACAATCTAAAATGAAACTCATGAGTTCAGGTCTCCATTTTATGCCGAAAACAGTTCTAGACATCAAAAGACAAATTTCCGTTCTTAGAACTCAAAGTTTGGTCGTCGAAAACCAACTCCTGGAGCAACGGATGGCCCCCAACTTATCGCTTTCACTCACCTTTCTATGACCAAAGATCTCATTCGTCCATCGACAATCTCGTGCATCTCTGCACGACTATCGTCTTCGTCCTCGAGTTGAGTGGAACAGGGTCGTGTTCGTTCCTGTTTGTCTTGTCGACTCCACCCTTTTTAGTGGGCTTCCAAGTCTTCTTGTCCTTCTTGCAACAAACGAACACGACCACTGAGCCAGCAACCAACACGATCAAACCCATAACGCCGCTGAAAGAGAATGTTGGAGTGTAGAGCAGAGACGAACACACATGATGATGAAGCCCCAATAGGAAAGCCAATCATGAGCACTGCGTAGTCGAAGGACGCATCCTGAAAATGAAGTGGTCAACAAGAAGAAGTGCAAATTGAATGTGCCTTCAAACGAATCGTAAGATCCGAGTACGAGCTTGAATCGGCAAACACCATGGCCTTATGGCCGCCCATAAACCACGAGAATGCGCGATCGCACAAAAAAGTTGCATATCCGCCATCCACGAGATCAAATTTGACGCCATTTTCGTCGACAACGGCCGATGAAGTTCGATCGTACTGGCAAATAAATGGGATCGGAGAGCTTGTAACGCGTAAATTTGGAATGCTAGAACCGCCGCGTGAAAGAGCGGTTCTAGAATGTAACGAACTTCTGGAATGAGTTTGCAGCAAGATGGGTTTCCACTCAATTAGAAGTGAATCACTTCATTACTGTATGTTCAGTTTAGATGAACTTACAAATATCTAGTCAAGAAGTTTGAGATCAGAATCCGAGATCGAAACCGTGGACAAAAATGATTGCTCTCGAGATTCATGTCCTTATTTCACTACCGTTGGTTTGAGATTGTTGCACAAATGATTTGAATCACCGAAGTTGCCAGCACTCATCAGGAAGCTCAAAACAGCAAACATACTCAGCAATACCTTAGAGTCGAGTTCACGCTTCGAAATACAAAACTACTGAAACTCATCCTGCAACAGTAAGTAACATGAAATTGTATCCATAAGATAATCAGTAGAAGCAGTTGACCTATAAATGTAACAGAGGAGAATGTCAAATATGGGACAACCGAGAGACCAACTTCCATTGACTACAACTGGGTGACCAGTAACTGTAGAAGCTTGTGATTAATAGAACAACAACAACCATTCATGAACTCAAAACCCTGTAAATACCAGCGGAATCTATTCAACCAAAGAGCTAAAATACACAACACGCCCCATTCCCTTGTATAGCACGTCCATCACGCCAATTGATGTACCGCGGAGATTCTGGCAACAACTAGTAGTCATATTATATTGATAGAAAGTCCAAAAGTCTGGCTATTCAACGTGCCTAAACTTGTAGCCATCGGATAACTGAGAGAGAAATGAGAACTCTCCAAAGCCGAGCAATCTGTCAAAAATCGTCCAAAATTGCAAAAGTTTGTGCAGCTCTTCCCATTGATGATGGTCATGTGCAATTTGGCACGATTGTTAATAAGAAGATGAAAATAAGAATCCAAAAGTTTTGAGAGCTAAGGTTGACCGAGAGCAGAATTGGAATCAGGAACGTACCCAAAAATCGCTGAAATCTAATCCCAAGAAATGACCTCTGAAAACGACAGAAACTGATGTTTGTGGCCGTTTTTGTTCACTTCAAGCACATAATCTTAAGTTTCTAATGTTCCAAAGAAGTTTGTTTGACATCTTCGAAACATGCTGAGAAGCAATCGAACAAACAGTTTATTTGTATACTTTGTCGTCTTTTGCACTCAAGTTTTTGGTTATGTCCTCCATTAATGCAGGAAAGAGCTTGTCGCTCCGTATAAACAAGGTTTTAGTGGATTCCAATTGTGCGGCAGACTTCACGTTTACTTTCATCATCCGTAGCATGTGCAACGATCATCAGTGCACGCCAATTACAGCATCTCTAGCGTTTAGTTATCTCTATTCAATCCTGAAGCACTTTCCACCACTCTTCTCTTGATGGCCCAAGGAGTATGAACGGCGGGAAGAATACTTCGGACAAATCGACTTGTTCCACCGTTTCAATCATGTATTCAAGATTCTCCGAGGCTAGAAGTCCAGTAAGCTCTGGAACCGTATTGCTGTTTCGTGTCTTAACTTGCAAATAAGAGACAATGGAAATTTATTGCATTAACAGAATGAACATTAGCTAAACGTTAGGTCGTGGAAAAGGACATTTTGCTTGAGATTTGCGGGTAGTTGGCCGAGAATGGAACTGCAGGCCTCAGGTCGAGCGTCGAAGATGCGTTTTAAGCAAAGCCACACCAAGTCCGAGAGGTCGTCTGGCTGACTAAAATGTTGATCGATTAAAGCATCAACTCAGCTATAAACTCACTTCAAGACAAATCGATTAAAACGTCTTTCGAATGAATCACAGAAGGCAGGAGTAATTAGTAATGTTCGGTTCGCATCACTACTAATTCGTCCTCCCGGATGAATTCAAAGTGTTTCCTTCCACTCCAATGTCTTCAAATCCAAAGATATGAGCGTATCGTGTTTTCTTGTAAAATAATTGAAGAACAGTGTTGTTCCAAGCAATGCGCATAACATGATCTTTCGTTCAAATGTGCCCAAATCGTTAGAACTTGATTGTTGTGTTGCAAATAGAAGTTACCTGTTCTGAAACGTGCACTGTCTCGCAGTTGAGTGTTTGCTTCTGAACGTGCTCGCCGTTTAAAAGCGACACTTTGATCAAATCGATGGTCGGTGGTTGACCGGAGCCATTGTTGTTTGCTTGTTTACAAGTCAAGCCATACAGAAAGCGGTCGACACATCCAAAAGATTCCATTGCTCCGGGAGTGTCCAATTTGGAGACTTGCAAATGGTCGGCAGTTCTCATTTGAACACATAATGAAATGCTGTGCCGTAGGGATCAGCTATTTTCAAGACCAGTTCTGCCCACCAGTTTGGCGAGGACTGGGCAAACCAGCTAAACGAATAGCATCCTCGGTCGACCGCCACGGGAGCTGTTGGTTGACGATTGCCAATGACTGTTGAAGGTCGATGTTCCCGATTCCCGAATGCGAAAGTTCAGAGTCGAGGAATTTGACTACAACCAGGGCTGTATACAAATCCAGCAGATGAACACTGAACATCCATAGTTTTTTCTTTGTTTCGCATGGGTGGATGTGGGAATTGCGGGTGGTGATGAAACATCAAGCGAAATCTTTCTAAATGAAACCTCCATAAAGTAAGATATCAGGTCGTCAAATAGGTTCTTTCCGTCAAGACAGAAATGCTCGTGAAAAGCTTCCGTGCATTCGTTCGACGCTTAATATAGAGAGCATTTCCACAGCTATCAATTAGTTTATAAAGACCGAAAATCGTCCATGAAATGGCTGAGCAAATTGTGTTGAATCAATTGCCAAGCGTGACTTCGGGCCATTGCGAAATAACACGGAGCGCTACCGTCCATTAGCTCAATCGACCGAAAAACGCTAACACCACAAGATTCCTTGAGGAGCTATTAGGACCCGAATTCAAACATGCAAATCAACCGCGTCAATCAGAACGCAATCACAACTCGGAACACAACAACGAGAATCGAGTTGTTGGTTTCAACCGAATGCTTGTACAGAGTTGAGGTAGATTGTTGATCGGAGTTTTGTTGAGCAAACTTTGTGCCAAGATTCATTGAAAAAAAGTGCGATTAAGAGAACAATAAGAGACACTTACAAGGTCAAAACCATGTGAATATGAGATAAATTTGATTAGGCAGAACCGCACTTTGAAACTTGTGGCTGAGCTTCAGTAAACTTTCCAGCTATCAGTTGCTATTTGGCTTCCACTCCCGTTCACTCCCATGTGTTCGTCCACATCTCGTTGAATGCACGCCATCCCGTCCGATCTGGCAAGTTAAGCAACGATGAGCTTGATTAGTACATGGATCGGAGACGTCCTTGGAATCTCAAGTGACGAACGCTTTTTGCTCTCAATCGTAATGCCCTAGGAGTTTGATTTCTTGTTTACTTTACATGCAATTTTATCTGTCGATTCCATTGTGTTGCTAGATAGATTCTGCAGTTTCAATGCAATAAAGTTCAGGCTCTTATGTTTATTCAGATAGCAACACTTAGTCTATGATACATCGCCAAATTTATCCACCAAAGCCGATTAGACGAACCGAAGTCTTCTCATCGGCAGGTGTTTTGGTTGGCGATATCAGCAAAAGAAACCCGAGGCTGGTGTGTCATTTACCGATGCCATTTCATTTTTGATTCACTTGTTAACATTCAAAAATTTTCGTTGCCAACAGCAATTCGCAATCTTCTGCTCGTCGATTCATCAGCTACGATGATTCAAAACAGAACACTCGCCAACCTTTGAGGTTGTGTGTTTGTATGTCGAAAGTTTTCGTTTTCACTCCAACGACCCGAAATCCTTCAAATTCCACTTTATCCAATAATCACCGTCAAACATCGCGCTCAACGAATTCGCGGACAATCAAAAGCTTCGTTTGATCACTTGCTATTCCACGCAACCACTTAACGATTTCCGCATGACTTTCACGTTAATTACCTGCCGCTTTGTCGAGTAGACACGCGGTTGTTCGCCTTGTTCTCCACATTAACAGATGAATACCTCCGACGTGACTTCAAACGTTTCCTTAAACATTCACGTACAACACTCCATTTCCCAATCTTTTTGTTTGTTCAGCTGATTTCGAATCTGAAGGCAAGTTCGGCAGTGGGAATCGGTTTCAGTCAGAAACGCTTCCAATCGTGTTAGAAAGTCAAAGAGCGACGGCGGCTTGAGTGCAAACTCTCGTCAGTTTTTGTCTTCCGCACAGTCCCCAATTTTCCCGCTGCTGATCAGTGGGTTGGCGAGAGCGTACAGTCAAACGATATAGACGTTAAGCGACTTTTTTCCGTTTGCTCGCCGATGTTCTCGTCGCCTAATTGTTGCAGCTTCCCCCTCAAATGCTTTCGAATTGTTTCCATTTTGAGACGTTTCGAATGGGAGGACCGTGGAATCGAAATGCTTATCAGTCGAAGACGTTGATTGTTGGGTTTGATCGGTTTTTTTGGAGACCAAATCATCTTCTCGTCATTTCGACTCCACACGTGTCCATCGAACGATCATTTTTTTTGTTCGTAACGTCAATCATTCGAATATTCGAATGTCACTCAGAATCCGAAAGGTTTATAAATCGAATTCTTGCATGTTTCGATTTCAATGATCAGTTCGACGCGTTTACATTTCGCGATCGTTTCACAGTTGGAATTCAAATCACGAATCCTTTAGCAGTTAACATGTCGAGCGCCGCCGGTTCAGCGCTTCGAAGGGGTTGGGCACGTTTGAGTCGACGAAAACCAACGCGAACAACCACAGCAATGACCATCACCTACGATTCGACGGCCGACGATCAACGAGACATCGAAGAAGCGACGTCGTCGACGTTCGCAAACGATCGAACGGCTTTCGACTCAAACGCGCTTCCGAACAGAAAGTAAGTAGCTTTGATGTAATCGATTCAGTTGAAGATCATTGAACAAATTAGTCGGTTGGTTAAGTCGAGAGGGCAATCCAAAGGTTTTTTCTCCGAACCCAATCGGCGGGAACTTTAGCTTGAGATTCAAAGGCAGACGCGTCGCCAGCGCTGTTCGTCACCCTTCCGCGTTTGCACATCCGCTCACTGCGTATGTACACACTCCATAGCCATCGACGTGAAGGAAAATTTGTCCGCTCACTTGCCGCTCGCGGTTTTTACTCCAAAAAATGAGAGTGCAAAGTTGGCAGCTTTTTGGTGTTTTTGAGCTTTTCAGTTTGATGCATCAGCTTGCGTTTTGAGTTGAAGGTCCACTAGACGACAGCGGTTGAAAAAGCGGATTTCAGTGGGTTAATCTTTTCTGGATTTGGAGGGGAGATCGAAAATAATTTTGTCGTGGATTTGATCGGTATTTTGCGTTTAACTGTTGAAGTTTTTCAGGAATTTTGTGAATCGCGGAATGGACAAACTGCGACGTTCGTTTCGCAAGTCCTTTCATCGCGGCAAAACAAATCGACTTACAGCCAACACCTCAGATGGCGGGCCGAGCGTCGAATCACCGACGATGCCGAGCAGTTCGAGTTCGAAGCACAGTTTTCAGTTGGACGAAGCGGCTGTACGCGCTGGAACTTGTCATTTTCCCGTGAAGGTAACCGGCTTCCGATGTCTCCACTCACTTGTTCGTTTGATTTCAGTATTTAGGTTCATGCGAAGTTTTCGAATCTCGTGGCATGAACATTTGTGAGGCCGCTTTGAAGGCACTAAGAGTGAGTTTGTTGCATTGAACATTCGTTGGAATCTATGATTTAGGACAAAAAAAGAACGATCAAAGCGATTTTGTACGTTTCTGGCGATTCTCTGCGTGTGGTTGATCAGGAGCAGAGTCGAGGTTTAATTCTCGATCAGACCGTCGAAAAGGTTTCCTTCTGTGCACCCGATCGTCGCAACGACAAGGGATTTGCGTACATTTGTCGCGATGGAGCGACACGTCGTTGGATGTGTCACGGATTTCAAGCCATCAAAGACACTGTAAGTCGTCTTCACTTCATATGATGGCTTCCTTTCGCTGTTTAGGGTGAACGTTTGTCTCACGCTGTGGGCTGTTCGTTTGCGGTTTGTTTGGAAAAGAAGAAAAAACGTGAAGCAGAAATCGAAGTTTTCACCGCTGCAAAAACCCTCGCTGACGACATTCAAGCGGATAGAAATGGGTTTGTTAATGTTGTTTTTGTTTTCCACAAACCTTTGTTCATTTGCAGTATCTCTCGTAACAACCAATCATACAATTCATTTCGCCGTCAACTTTCGATTTCCGAACGACGTCAAGATCCACAGAAAGCGATTATGGTCGAGCCGCCGCCAATTCAACGTCCTCAACCCGCAAGTTTGCTCATCGACATGTCGTCACCTGATGCCGAAATGTCGCAGTCGAGTTTCGATAATACGCCAATCAGACAAAACGACTCCGCGCCTGTGAATCAATCGTTCTTCGAAAGACAGGTAAGTCCCTTCATTCATTTGTTAACTTATCTGATTCTATTTAGCAAAATTCTTTTCATTCAACAAACATCGATCAATCGGCGCTACGACGCTTCCATTCGTTGCGTACGGACATTAAGAACCCGAATGTAAGTCGGTTACTGTTGATCAGCTGAGCATTGAAGTTTTAGTCGCGTTTGAAAACCCTATACAATGAACCGATTTACGAAGGCGAAGAAGCGTGGCCCGGAGCAGTCAACAACCAAGTCCCAAGTGCTCAATTCGACAACGCCTCTTTTTCCAATCAAACTCCACGTCACGATTCGACGTTCAATCCAATTTCGCGTGTTAACGATAACAACAAAGAAAACGGAGTAGTGCAAACGAACGGCATCAACGTGCTGTCGAATTTCACTCAACCGGACGATTGGTTGGAAAAAGCGATGCGTTCAACACTGTCAATCAACACCAACGGTCAACAATCCAACGGCTCCAAGCATTCCGCTTCATTAACACCACGCTCAAATGGAATCACAGCAACCGGTTAGTTAAAGTCCCGAGTAGCCTTAACGGATCAATTTCAGTTTATCCAACTCAGTCCTCGACAATGAATTTGAGCAGCCCCCAAGTCGCAAATGTCCATTCAACGAGTACGAGTCCCGCTGATCCTTCACTTCAACAGCAGCCACCAAATAAACAGTCCATTCGATACGAACTGCTCGAAGAAACCGACGTTCCACCGCACAGTCCACCGCGTATTTCAAGTCCATGGAATGAGCAAAAGAACGGACTTGTAACCTACGACATTTTCGGCCAACCGATCTTCAATCCGAACATTTCGCCGCAATCCAACGGCTCCACCAAAGTCCCGACGTTGCAGTTCAGTGATCTCGCAGCCGCAAATCACCCCAAAAAACTGATAAATACGATCGAAACCGAGGAAATCGATCCGTTCGACGTTCGTTGGTCTGCTCAGTTTCTTCAACAAAGCGCCCGTTCAACCCCACGCTCAACCTCAACTTCCAACTCTACATTGAATACACAGCATAATCCATTCAGTAATGAGTCCGCACCGGTGAATGTTTAAATCACCTGTTAATTCAACTTTAAATTTCAAGTTCTTTCTGAACCCTCTTTTTGCTTTAACCCTTCGATTCCCATCTACGTTGAGGAGCACAAGTTTGTTAGCCACAAAAACCTTACAATTAATTGCGAGTTCTTTTTCGACCCACGTATTCAAATGCTCAATTTGTTTGTTTGTTGCCGAGTTCTACATTAAGCATTCGTTTGGCTCGTTATTCCAATTCTTCGCAAGAACCTTAACGTTTCTACGTAAAAATAAATACGGTTTGCATTCATGGATCTTAATTACTCGATGAAATGATCTCACCCGAGTATTTCTTAGCAACTGTCAACATCCAAGTTTGAATAATCGAAAGTTAAAACGGAATCCCATATCGTTCGGTAAAACAACCACATGTCCACACGCACGCTCGTTGGCTTTTCTCCTCGTTCTCAGAATTTCGAATAGACTGCTGGAAGAACACATACCACCGGAGTACCAACACTGCGCTGCGAATCGATTAAAGAACGAGAGACCGAAAGTGAATGTAGAGTTTGGAAGGCAGGAAAGAAGAGACTATCGACAACACAACCGACGAACTCTATGGCTTCAGGGACCGCAAGCGAGTTTTTGTGCCTCTGGCATTCCACGTTCTTCGAGCATAGTGCCGTTGACGAAAAAACTCCACGGCCTAAGGCTTCGTGTGTGTACGTACGACCGAATTGTGCCAAACAAGACACGCGCTCGTTGTTGCCGTCTCGTCAGTTTCATTCCTCAACGTACGGAATCATGGCCGCTACGTGTTTTGCGGCTCGATTTGTTTTTTGTGTGGTCGTTTGTGCGATCGGTGTGATGGCTGGTGAATTTGGCGGAAACGTAAGTTGAACATCAGCGACCTTTAGCTGCTGAATCACTAGTTAACTTCGCTTTTTTGGATTATTGATTGAATATGACGTATAATACGCACGCATTTAGTTCTACCCGGACTCTGATTTCATCGATTTGATTTCGCGAGACATCGAGTCTCTTCCTGGACCAATGGCTTTTGGACATAAGTACATTACCGGTAAGAACTTGCGAAATAATGAACACCATAACCGTAAAACTCTGTAGGGGGTGCAGGCGAAGGTGATCAGCAGTTGCATCCGGATGGTGAATTTGAGAGCCGTCAAGATGTAAGTGAATTTAAGTTTGAATTGTAAAAGCAAATGAAAGTATTTTAAGTGATATTTGTAATTGATTAACTTGCACTATTTTAGGTCAAATCGGATAACGTTTTGCCCGCTTACTGCGAACCTCCGAATCCATGTCCCGTTGGTTACAGCGCTCAAGATGGCTGCTTGGAGAATTTCGAGAATACCGCCGACTTCTCCCGCAACTATCAAGCCCAACAGGAATGTCTGTGTGATCACGAACACATGTTCAAGTTCGTAATAGCACTGATTATGTTTCTATTGTAATTTTAGCTGTCCGACCAAGGACAAAGACGGTTACGAAAACGAAATGAACGAAATGCTCGATCGCAACGGATTGCACAAGAATATGATCGCAAAGAAGTTCCACGAAAAGCGTTCAGATGTAAGTTTACGAGTCGTAAATGAGTGCCAGCTAAACGAAAATCTTCAGAACGAAGAACCGCGTCGTAAGAAGCGTTCAGCCGGGTTTCAAAAGCCCCAATTCCGCTCCAATCCCTATTTGAACGGCGAACCGTTGCACACGGTGTCCAAGAAGAACGGCCGTCATCTGTACTAAATGCGCAATAAGCATTGGTTTATGTCATATTCACCGAATTCAACATCATTTCTTTATAACTAGTGGCATCTCACTGTGCGATCTCTCTCTCTTCTCTCCGGTTCTTTTGGTTGTTGCTGCGTAAAGGCGAATCATTCAACGAGTCCTCTCAATTTTGTCATCGTATGTGCATAAATATTCGAACGTAACGATTTGTTCTGAAACGTGTTGATGTTTGCGGTGTTGATTGGCGACTAATTGTTCAATCGACGATTATGTGCGAGACTCTTGATGTTATAAAACTGTTAACTTGTAGTTTCTGTACTTTAAACAATAGGCATTTTGATTAGTGTGCTTATTCAATCGAACTAGAGAACCGTCTCTCCATTAAACCAATGGATATGTTTGACCAATAAGAACTACTACATTCACTGATAGACTAACAGTAAGAACAATGCTCGATAGAAATTGAAAGAATTGCTTTTTGATGAGAAAGTGAAGTTCCCGAAACTTTCAGTTAATGGAAGCAATCGCCCTTTTTGTTACAGTAATGCATCATGAGATTTCTCCACAGCTCTTATTCAAAGATCCACAACTCCGATGTGCATTTGGTTTTGAATGTGTAAGTTAATTTATTTGTGTACAAAATTGTATTGCAGTTAAAATGCGAGAAATGTGAAATCAATCTTTTTGCTGAGTCGATAGTTTGAACTCGTGTGTTTTATGCACATTGCAATCGTGAACCCGACATCCCAATGGAGATTTGCTTTTGACCATTCCTTTATCAATCATTGAATCTGAAACAGGACTGCTAATCGATTAATCGTTTTTCCGAACATACACATCATTTCAATCACTGATTTTCGTGGATCAATGTATGTCATTTGTAGGAGATCCTTCGACTTCTTGTTGCTAAACTTCAGTTCAGGACCAATTCGATGAATGATCGCAGCGCTTTGTTTGTCCAAATTTGTTTTTGCGTACAGTTTAACCATCCAATTGGGAGCAGTAATCGGCGAAATCAAGTATCCTAAAGTCATTCAAGTTAAAACATTGCAATCAATGCTGGAAATAACCGTGATTTTTGAATTCCTTCATCAACCAATTACGAACATCAGCAAACCAAACGGGCTGCTCGTGTGTAATCAGTATTCGTTCACCATCGGTCTTCGCATTGATCATTGCCAACACGTGAGCTTTTGCCACATCTCTCACATCAACAAAGCCTAGACAGACTTTTGGGGCTGCAAGAAAGGTAGTGAAGTTCATCATTCTGCCGATAATCGTCGCGGAGCCGTGCTCAACGCTCGACAGGCATGGACCGGTAACAAACGTTGGATTCAAACAAGTGAGTTGAAATCTGGAGTCTGACGGTAGTTTTTGCCAGAAGTCCCAAGCCTCACGCTCGGCCATTGTTTTCGATCGAGCGTAATATTCAACACGTGGTGAATTCAGGTCCGTCCAACAATTCTCGTTGAACACTCTCTCGTTATTCTTATGCCCGTCTGAAATCAAAAACAAAACTTACAAAATTGGTTGTTAGCGTTACCGTTGATTGCAGCACAACTGCTGGTCAACACGATTTTACGAACTGATAGACAATTTGCTGCCGTTTTCAAGACGTTCATTGTCCCCGTAATCGCGGTCTTGACTGTCGATTCATCGGCTACAATTGGCCAAGGACTAGCAACATGTAAAATAAATGTGCAACCATCGATCACTCTGAAACGAACAGTTTCAACTCAAGTTCGCACCAAAGATCTACTTTGGCCAATCCTCAGCGTTCATCAAGTCCGCTTCAACCAAATCCAGTAATCGATCTGCATTCTTCATGGCACGTAGCGGACCGCATTTGCTCGAATTCTTGAGGGACCGAACGGTTCCTCTGACTCGGTATCCTTGTTGCAGAAGCTGTTGAACACAATGTAGAGCCACGTAGCCACTGGCACCGGTGACCAGAACAACTGAAATCGTCGAGATCGATGACTAAAAGGTTCGAGATAAACTTACTCGGATCATCGTTTTCGAAGTTCTTTAACTGAGACATTTCTGAAAACAAACTTAACATTCAGAATCATTGCTTGTGATATCAGAACACGCGAATGACCTCAGTCGAATTGAAAGTACCGGGTAACTCGTAAGAAAAGCTTGTCGCAACAACAAACGTCCACATTCGTAGATGTGTGTGTTCAAGCGCCGAATTTTATACAAACATCGTGGGTGACGCTCATTTCGATCAATCGGGAAAGTTGTTTGTAAACATCGATTCATTCCGTAAAACATGCGTTCAAAAATCAAGGAATTTCCCAATTGATCACACGGAAGTAGTGGGTTTTGGTCGTTGGAGAGTGAGAGAGATGTTTGGTGATCAGTCAACCACCGCGTATAAATACGTTTGTTTTTGTCTCGTAAAACTTCTTGCATAAACAGGAGACCTGCGGCGAAATTGAATGACCGAAACTTCGCCTTCAAAACCGGAAACATCGAAACGGTCACAGTTCGAAAAAGTGAGAAAATCGTCGAACAAAAACTCACTGCCGAGCAAGTCGGCTTTGTCGATCCTAATAATCTTCAGTTCAAATCGCCCACTCGCTGTCGAACTGTCAACTTTCGTTCGCTAGAGGTCACCGACCCACTGCCGGCAATAGACTTGTAAACTCGAGGTTTAAATTGCACACTTCTCAGACTCTGTATGTATACGATGCAATGTTGTAGTCATGAACAGCATCACTTTCATTCACACTACAAAACACTTCGCATTTGGGTGTGGACCCTCGATTTTGGAATGTTTTAGCTCGTCGTTGAAAACTGACTCAGTGTGTTGGTCATTTGATTGATCGGGTCAGCGTCGATGTTGCCGGACGTTGACGTCAATGCGAAATGTTCCGATTTCGCCAATCGAAAAAATCAACAGTTGACCTTTGCAACTACAAAACGATTGAATTACAAACTACCGCCGCTGCGTCCATTATCAATTCGTGAGCGACGGACGATTAGAAGTCAATCAGTTTTGCGAACAGTCGTTTCAGTCTGCAAATGAACGTCTTTCGATGCACGAAAATAAACCACAGAAGAACGTTCGTCGAATTCCAAACACGACGGAAAATTGAAATTCACGAGCGTTTACTCGGTCATTGACATTATGTTATCCTATTGATTACTACGAAGTTTATCGAACAACTCAAAGAACCGTAACCGAACAGGCGGCACGAATAAAGCTAATGACAACTGTAAACACGATCCTAGAATTTCAAATTACAACCCAACGTTTGCCAGTTAATGGTAACAATCTACAATATCTGGTTTCTAAGGTACAGGATTGAATAGAAGGTAAACCGGAAAGCATAGACGGCGGATTCAATCGGCAGATGGCAAGTCATGAAGGATCAATGGGAAGACATTTCAAGGTCGCCATTAAAAACAACCGGTTTAATCGAAGACGGTCAGAAAGTTTCATTGATCTTCATACCTGTCATCTCGGACAACTACAATCTCATCTACAGAAATTGACAATAAAAATGACAAAAACAAATCTACTTTTGTATTTTTCTTTATGATGCTCATTTAAATTCTCTTGCTTCTCGAAACCAATGACTTTGGTGGTTAGACGAATCCTTAGAGAGAAATTATAGTATACAACAAGCATGACATCAAATTTAAAAATACACTCAAAAGTTTCAATTGGATGCTTAAAGGTCTATAAGTTCAGTAAACCACTTGGTGTAATAGAAACTCTGTCCATTGAAACGTTTGTCTATTGACATGTTTCACATGCGTTTTCGATGAAAACGGTCATCAGATAAAATTTTGCATTTCAAACGTTTGTTTCTTTTATGCAAGAAATGGACTGGTCAGAGATCCACATGCCGTCAAGTTGACTATGAAGTATTTAAGCGTTTTGTAAACTTACAATCAACTGTTGCATTTGTTCTACATCCATTTAGACAACGAATGTTGTTTGCTTAACCATTTTTTCACGCCATTCAACTCAAACTGTTTCCCAACTGTCGTTCAAACAATTCGATAGCCAGAGGCGTTTTTTCTGAAATCCGCTTAAAAACTCAAATTTGCCGCACTTCCATTGACTATGTCGTTTTTCGTGTTTCAAGTCAACCAGTTGGTAAAGTTTGTATTGACGTTTTCATTTGGTAGAAATCAATGAGTACATTGATCTTGAAGGCTGATCGTTTTTCTATGTCTCGTCAAAATCGCAAAGTTCAAAAGTGTATCAGTCGGAATCATCCGATATCCATTGGTTTGTGTTTTTTCAAATCCGCAGATCTAAAAGCTACGAGGTGATGAGTGAAATGTAACACCGAGATCCAATGGCCTTGTACTCAACTGATGCCACAAAATGACTTGTCGTTTGATTGAAGAAATCTCTTGTCTTGACCACTCAGTCTCTCAACTTTTCATCTTGTTTGTGGCGAAGTGGAGTCAAAATGATTTGTGAGTGTCCGAATTCTTTTTTCAATCGCTTTTTAGATCCATGCCGTTGTTCGTTATGTTTTCCAACGTCACTGCTCAACTCATGGCTCTTATTGGTCGCTGCTTGTCATTAATCATCGGAGAAGAGAACTTGTTATTTTAGTAGTCCCGGATTGTCTTCGGCTCGTGATTTTAATTGTGAATTTGGACATTTTGAGTTTGTTCACACGGCTCCTGACAACCATGTCTTCTCGTTCACATTATGATTGGCATAATCTCGGCCAAACTGTCGCGTTGAATAACTCATGATCTTCGAGCTTTTTTCTTGTTATCCTCCTGAAAAACGTTTGCCAATCAACTTCTTCGTTGTTCCTGAATTCGACTACCATTACGTCAATTGATGTTTTCAGATCATAAAGCTGAGATTCCAGACGTTAATTAATGGCTTTTAAAGTGCCAAATGATGTCGTTAGAGGAATGTTTGTTTTAGATTTCCTATCAAATTTTGAGATTGATTAATGAGCGTTTGGATCTTTTACTTTGTTTTCTACTTTCCGAAATTGTTGATTCAAATGCCAATCGATATTGTTAGCCGGCTATCCGCAGTCTTTTGGTTTCGTTAATCCCCGCAGTCTGTTAAAGTAATTTAACGAAAAAGTTTGCACTTTTCAGACCGTTGGAACGGTTCGTTTGTTTACATTGGAGTCGTTGAAAATCATTGCCATTGTCTTTTTGGTTTGTCTGCACTTCTTTCTAACCGATTCACACCACTTATTCGTTTTTTTGGTTTAACAAGAAACAACAGGATTTCATTACTCGAAACTGTTTTCGACTCTGTTGCTCCAAAACAGAAACAAACCTTCACGTCATGACTGTTTCCGTGGCAATGGATCGTAAACTTTTCGATCCGTGAACGAATTCTAATCGCGATTTTCTCCACCACTCATCACTTGATATGAGTGTCTTTACTCACAGTGAGCGTTGTATACTGGTTTTTTCATATTACTTCCATATGCTTATACGAAACTGAAAACATACTTCGAACCGTTTAATTTTAACGCTTGACTGCCGTTCAGACACCTTCGAACACATGAAACGGAAACCTAAGGTTGTTTTTTGAGAATTGAAGAGTTCGAATTGAAAAAATAACTTTGCAATTTCCGGCTACATCGGCTGTAAAAGTGAACTTCCTACTTTGACATCTCCATTCTTTAAGATACGTGGACTCAAAAAATGATTGTTGCATCGAAATGGAAACATTCTCGGAGCAGAGATTAGGAATTTAAGAGCAGTGAATTATGCATCAAGCTTTTTGTCCTCTGCCTTTTCAGGTTCCAGCACATGCTCTAATTTTGTACGGACATTGAGAAGAACGGCTGTTGTTAAACTCCGCCTATATCCTTCGAGTTGGAGCTTTTGAATTTAACGCGTGACTCTTCAGCGTGTTGTTTTCTCGTTCGACTGTTTCGACCGGAAGCCCAAAATGCGAGATTTCTATCCTCCAAATTCTTGAGACACCAATCATAGTCACCTATTCATACGAACATTGCTTCTTGATCGTACACTTTTTCAATTCTTGATCTCAATCGTGTATATTTGTGCTGCCACTAAACAAACAAACTTTATGTTCCAGAACTTCCGTGGAAGCGAATCTCCAATACCGATTCATCGTCTATTGAACTTTAAACCGAGAATATACTATGCAAGCGCAATTACATACTTGGCTCAAGCGACCTTCGCGTGATTGTTGAGCCTCGAATTTCGACGAGTTTGAACTGAAAATGCGACGCGAAGATTGGGCGCAGTTTCTGTTGGTGTTAAATGTCGTTTTGTTCTTCGGATTCCTTTCGTCGGTATGTGCCGATGAAACGATCGAGATTCCACGAGTATCACGAGCTGCACGTAAGTTCCAATACATTCAATCGGTTCTCGTGAATAGAATTGTTAATTCGCGCATTTAATACCATCATTTTTGCTGGCATCACTAAAACGAGCCTAATAGAGACTTTGCGATATCACGTGATGACATTAGTAAGGACCTCCAATTGTCACGTCCACTTGACACATCAGCTAAAAACTTTGCGGCCTGTCAATCGTTCTCTTCCTATACCGCAACTAATGGGACAAATTCCAAAGAACGTGCATAGAAAGAAGCAATTCCAAATAGTTAGCCAAATCGAATATTTGTATCCGTTGGTTAACTACATTTTTGATTTTCAAGTAATTGAACAAAAACAGCAATTTTGAAAAACTTGTAGAAAACCGAAGAACATATACAAACTTTCACTCTTAAAAGTTCCTATGAGTTGCGTTCTGATATTATTTCAACATTATGTTTCAGAGTGTACGGACTGTGATTTGCGTTCTTCTTATTGTAAAAGCTGGGAGAATGGAACACATAGCTGCGAGTGCAGAGTCGGGTTCAATCGGAGTACATCGACGGGTAAATGCGTGATGGAAGGACGAGTAGTTGGCCCACGACCGGTCGACAATCCGATGCTTTACAGCGAAGACGGAGACAAATGTGTTTACGGTCAGGCTGAGCAAGATGCTACAAGGATTCTAACTGGCATATTGCAACGCTACGATCGAAACATCGTTCCCTCAATTAAGGGTGTCGACGTTGACATTGAACTGCTAATACAAAAAGTAACAGAAATCAACGAGATTCAATCTTCGTCAAAAATGGACATTCTTTTCACGCAGATATGGCACGAGTACGTTTATTAACTCTTGGAGTTTGATTGCAATTTCAACATTTTCAGTCCCGGTTTGAATTTTGAACAGGAAGAAGGAGCCCAATGTTTGGCCAACTTGTCGCTTTCTTATCGAATGGTCGATTCCATTTGGATTCCAAACGTTTGTCTTGTGAATTCGAAAGCCTCTTCAATACACGCAAGTCCTACACCGAACATTTTTCTCGTCATTCTTCCCAATGGAACATTGATTTTGAACTATCGAGTGATGGTCGAGTCGCCTTGCAATTTCGAGTTCACAACTTTTCCTATGGATCACGTCGAATGTACGACGATATTCGAATCCTATTCGTTTAATGTTGGAAAAGTTCGTTTGCATTGGAAAAGGTAGTCGAAAAACTGTACAGGTTGTGATCGTCGTTTTAGACATGGAATCCCTGTGGAACTAATTGGAGAGATCAATTTGCCCGATTTTCTACTCAAAGAATATCAGCACGACAAAGTCACATTCAATTACCCAGCCGGTAATGTGCTGAGAACTTTTCATAAAACGGTTTTTTTATTCTGCAGGTGTTTGGGATCAACTTAGCATTAAAATGTTCTATAGGAGGTCTTTTGGATTCTACATTCTGCAAATTTTTATTCCATCTTATTGTATGGTTCTCATTTCGTTCATCAGTTTTTGGTTGGATCGACGTTCACTCCCGGCACGTGTCACTTTAGGTCTGTTAGACTAGCAGTCCAACGAATCCTTGTTGTTTAAGGAGTTTCTTCATTGATGGCCTTAACATTGCAATACTCAAATGTTGCGAGAACGTTGCCTAAGGTCAGTTAAAGTCGTGTTTGTATTCGTTCAAGTGCCGGATTCCAGGTTTCGTACGTAAAAGCCGTGGATGTCTTTTCGCTGGGATGTCTTACCTTCATTTTTCTTACAATCGTTGAAGTGAACAAACAAAAATTGTCAATCATTGAGTTGTTCTTTTTAGTTAGCAATAGTTGGAACCTTGGAGAAACGATCATATCGACGAACCAACAATCCACAGCCAGCAGAGTACTTCGAATCGGGAACCACGACAACTGCAGCCAATTTGGCACGTTTAGCATTCCAAAAAACTTTTGCGGATCGATCGGCGGTAATATATTCGAGTGTTCATGGAAACTCGTTGTTTTAGCGTTATCGGGTAAAACGGATCGATTCGAACAATGCGGGTAACAACGATGGCGCTGGAGCAGGGAATACGGATTGGAAAAAATCGACGTGGGCAAAATTGGAAGACGACTCGACGTTCGTCGAATGTTCTCAGCCCGATCCACCGTCTGTATCCATAAGCAATCCGGAAACCGATCCCTCGGACCCATCGAAAGCTCATGGAGCAATGCCTCCCGACTCGCCAACTGCTGCAGCTCGAGCATTCTGGCGACAAACTTCGATTAAGAAACGTGGAATGGTCAAAGTCATTACACCGAAACTGTTTTCGAAATGGACGGGCGATGATTTGGATCAGTGAGTTGACGATTGCTATGAAGTGAACAAATCAGTTTGTTTAGATTTTCACAGAAATTCTTTCCATTACTATTTGCTCTTTGCAATTTGATTTTCTGGATGTACTTATCAGCAAAATCTCAGGAGTCTCACGTGCAACGACGGTTCAACACTTGAAAGCATTCTGAGCGGCTTGTTCGTTTGATTAAACGTCTTAAACTAAAAACTTTATTCTGATGGGTTAGCAAAAAGAAATTCGATACAAACATAACGACTAAATGAGTTGCGCAAGAATTGCATTGTACAAAAAGTAACGAATTGTCAATCAGTTGAAATAAGTAGAAGTCGACGTGAAATCCCATTATACAATAACAGAAATCAGTTACATAATTACAATTATATTGAGAATGAAGCGCAAAGTACCGAGTTATATGACTGCTGACGCGTAACGAAATCACTGGAATGAACAGCAAATGATAGGTTCTGGCGCTAACTCGATGGGAGGATTAGTCGACGTGTTTGTGTGTATGAGGTTGAGAATCTGAATATCGGTATATGACAAGTTTTCCTCGTTAAAGAACTTACAATTTCTAGAACTGGCGAAATCCCCATTCATCTAATTGCTCATTTGCGTGTTGAGGCAACTAAAAATACAAACGTTTTCTTTGTTTTCTTGTATTCCATACCTCTTGTGGATTATAACTGTTGATCTTGGATGGAACACAATGGTTTACTGACTCAACGGTCTTCGTTTGAATTGCAGGTGGAGATGCGTCGAAGAACTCGGAGACGTCTAATTCCGGAAACATATTCTGAAATGTGACTATGAATCTGTTCTCAATTACTTAACATACTTGTAAATCCAAATCCTGAATCTCAAGCACAGCGTCGGCATCATTCGAAACATACGGAGCCAAACGCGTCAAATCGTTGCAATAGAATCCGTTGTCTTTTTGCCCTTCATCTGAATTCACGACTCGTTGAATTGTTCGCAGATTTCCGAACTTACATTCGCTTATCAACGCTTGTGAAATCTCGTTGCCGTAAGCCATCCGTTTGGTTGGAACTTCGCAATTGTCTTCAAACCGATTGCCATTGTAGGAGTCGAATGTGTTGTACGGAAGTGCAGATCGTTTGTGTGGGGAGACGGTGGAACGATTAGAAGTTTGTTGGTTTGGAGTGGAGGGTTTACGTGCAGCATAATAAAAGTTGGAATTTTGATTATAACTTTGCGGACTACTTTCCATCGTACGCAACTTGACAGAATTAAGATGATTGACATTCAAAGCTCGCTAGAAAATTCGGATCTCTTAATTCCGATTGTTCGCTCTCGACCAACCTGCTCTCGAGGCTCTGTAGAACGCCGGCGATCAATCGAGAATCGCAAAGATTGTGGAGACGGCGACGCTTTAGCATAGCGTCGAGCAGCTGAATTTCCATAGCCATTGCTTCCTGTGCTAGTCGCTGATCCGCTACGACTGCGGTTGTGAACTCCATTAATCGGTTGTCCGTTGGAGTTGAACTCGCCAATGTATTGAATGCTGCTATCAGTGGATCGTTGGCTGTTTCGGCTGGAATCACGTGAACGTGTTGTTTTGTTCGCGAAACGGGCAGAAGACATAGCGGAGTACACAACGGGGTTTGTACCTGGTCGGGATTTGCCAGTGTTTTCAACGTTAAAAGTGGACATAAGGTATCCAGCTGTAAGCTTAAGTAGTGAGTTTGTTTCAAGAGTAAATCAAACCGTTTGATGGAATGGTGGATACATTTCTGGCACCTGTTGACCGCGGACGATTAAGAGCGGTTCCACGGTCGTTTCCTTGATCGTTTGGGTTTTGTTGTTGGAAGTTTGTTTGTTGTTGATGCACATCGTAACGACTGTATCGTTGTCCATTGTCTCCGGTTGGCATGAACTCTGTTTTCTCTGTCTCGATGGGCTTTCCGGCGTGCAAGAGTGATCCGCCAACTTCGCCGTTTCTGCATCGTTCAACATCGCTTGTGTTTGTTGGAAGTCGATGGTCATAGTGAGCGGTTGCAGCGGTTCCACGATGAGGGTTGTTTCGTCCAGCCATGGAAGCGGCTGGAGTCGAATTAAAGTTTGGGAGGGTTTTGGCTCTATTCCACGACTGCTCTTGAACGTTAGTGAGAAGCGATTGAGGTTCGGAGTTGAAGTCGAGCGTTGAAGTTTGGTTCGCAAATTGGGGCTGATTGTAGTTGT
The DNA here is from genome assembly GCA_024699855.1 of Aphelenchoides besseyi. NCBI lineage: Eukaryota > Metazoa > Nematoda > Chromadorea > Rhabditida > Aphelenchoididae > Aphelenchoides > Aphelenchoides besseyi. Next base: position 14,984,075 of record JAMPIQ010000002.1, read on the forward strand.
AGGATCCGTTGGGCTGTGGTGGCGTAAAGTTGTTTTCGAAGGTGTTGAAGCGACGAAAGGAATACTGGCCGCCAGTGGCGGCATTTGTTTCGTTTGTTTGAATTGTATTGAAGAAGCCTGAAAGTATCATCGTAATCAATCTCAACTTTCCAAAAAAGAGTTACCGTTTCTGTTAGTTGATTGTCCGTAACAGAATTCTTGATTGAATGGTGGTGGTGGACTGTCGGCCTCGTCGCGTACGAGCCAGTCAAGAACTTGATCGAAGCTCTTCTTTCGTCTTTCTGAAACAGAATTGAGTTGTTAAGTCGATTGGTGTCGAGGTGAAATGCAAAAACTACTCGAACTTACGACAACAGCGGTTGAGAGGTCAGGCGATGAGCAAAGACAAGAAACATAAACTAATCTTCTCAGTGAAGCATTTAGAACGACTACGTTGGTTTTACACGATTATACATGGACAAATAAGCAATGGATAGGTGTACGAAAATAAGCACAAAGTTTAAAGTTTGTTTATAACTCGGACAACAAAGCACCTTTTTGAGTAGACGGCGATAGAAGGAAGCCGAGACCGTTGGCCGTGCATGCAAATTGGATAATGGAATCCATTCAACTTCTGCTTTCCGTTCACATTGCTCTTTATTCTTGTCGTCCAATGCGGAACAAACTGATTTGAAAGCACAACTCAAAGTCCGAGACATATTGTCGCATTTGTTTTGAGGTGTATCAACTAATGAGGAGTCAATTCGCTTTCTCTTCGCTAGCGGTCTATCAACACGAATGTTACATGTGTTCTCATTATTACGACAACGTTGCCGGCACTTGTGCCCCACCTCCAATCTTTTGACCGCACCACAATGACAAGAAGCCGGGACTGCAGAGACGTCTGATAAGCTGCCCAAATTCATTTGATCCAACGCTTCGAGACAACGAGCAAAATCCTTTCGTTGACGTTTCCTTAGCTTTCGCATAACAAAATTTCGTGACGTTTGTTTTGAACGTTTAGATTCAAATTTTGGAATGTAAATCAACAAATCGGTGTCTCCACTAGACGACGAGTCACTTGACAGGTGATACTCATTTCTCGAAATTGTTTTAGAAACCACTTCGTTCTAATAAACGTTAAGGTTTTCACGTTTTTGTATCCGCTCTTACCAGCTCATCACAATCACTGACCGATGAAGTGCTGTACGTTCGATGTCTTTGCTTTTCCAGGTTGTTCTCACCGCTGTTGTCGATTTTATTCGTCAGTGAAGATTGAACCCGATCTTCGGGATCTTCGCCGTCGCTTTGTATTGAAAAAGAAAAACGCTTACGTTTTGATTGTGGGACTTGTTGATCATTACGAGCCTTTGTCGATGAACGTTGATTAATGGAACTGTTGGTTGAGTTGAATTCCGCAAAGTTTACGTCAGCAATTGGGTCAATAAGTGGAGTAAAATCCACACATTCAATAAACTCCGGCTGACGGCCCATGTATTCTGAAGTTGGAAATAAGAGATGAAAATACGAACGAAAGCTTACCGGCCATATCAGGGATTTCGCGTTTAATTTGCGATGTACAATAAGCGGGATTGGCTGCCAACTGTTCATCGATCACTGGATCAGCCCACGATTCGGCTTCACTTTGCATTCTGAAGAATATAACTGATAATTATAGGCTAGCTTCAATGATACCCGAGAATCGAGTGGACACAAAGCACGTATTGCCCTTTCTGACCACGAGCTGTATGATTCACGGTTGTGGCTTCGGTTTGAACCCATGCTACAGAAGAGTTCGCGCCGAGTAGACGATAGAATGCAGTACGACAATGTCCTTTCTTGAACAGTTCACGCATCGATTGTGCAACTGTGTGCACATCCGATGGATGAACAATATCGTAGAACGAAGAGCCCATCAAAGAACGAGCTTCATGACGCAGAAGGTAGTTTAACGAATCGCTAACATATGAAAATCGCATATCGCACGTATGTCGTGTCATGTAGACGCCGTTCGTTGTTTCGGATCCTTTCACCGACGCATTCGCCAACATAACCGAATTGCCTTGACCAGCAGGTGTACTGGAACCGTAGAACAAGGACAAGCGACCATATTCGGTGGTCACAGCGCGAAAACGACACAAAATCGCCTAAACAAAAAGTTCGTTAGAGTGTCGAGTTTATCTCACTTTGTAAAGCGCCGATTTCAAGTTCAGATTCCGTCCACGCGGACTGATCACTGTCTTCATTCGTATCACCAGATAGCGTCCGAAATCGTCCAACGTCGACGCTTCATCGCCGTCGCAGTCGGTGGTCGACAGACGAATCAACTCGTCGTAATCTTGAGCGTGAACGAACTCATTCAGAAAACGGCCAACCAAATCGGTCTGCAAACACAATCCACAATTACTGAAGAAGCATTGGAACGGGAAAGTGCGTGCAGAACGAAAGAAATTCGGGTGTTTGTGCGTTGCGGCAAACGCGACGGATTTTGTTGGAAAAGCGCACGCATTCGTTCGAACATTCACGTTACATGCGAAAACATTCCCAACTATCCCTCGCGTATAAAACAACACACGAAGTAGAAATGAGACCAATCATTACTGACACTTCGGAATCGTTGCCTACTCACTTGTGTTAGTCCCAGAAACACCGAAACACTCTCGGAGACGTACAAGATGGTTCCATCCGAGTCGGCCAACAACACGAAACCGTCCATGCATTCGGTCAGAGTTTGTTCGGTGAAGACGTTCACTTCTGGATCCTCCGGTGGTAATTCGGTTTCCAAAACTGAAAAATGCCGGTGAGTCAGTTTCTATTGTCTATTAAATATGTTCAACCCTTAGTACCGTATTCTTACATTCAGTCACACTTCTTCGTATCTTTTTCTCTCTCGCACATTGTACTCACACCCTATTGCAGAGCATAAAGACGAACATCAAAGTACTTTCGCGAAACAAAGTGTGCATTCACTTCCGCGTTACATCGTATCGTAAATGTGCACTTGAAATCTTGGCAATTGTTTTACGTTAATTTCCTTTGCGAGGCCCTTATAAAACTCAATTTAACTCAAAGCCCTTTTCTCGACTATACGAATTTAATTGCAAGTCAAATATCGTCATCGCTTTTTGCCAAAATTGATGTTTGACATTTTAGCCGCTAAACCGATATAATTCTTTCGGTTCTACAAAGCCAAATGTACAATTTTGAGTTGGTATTTCTTTTGGCATACAAATTCCAAACGGCTTTTGGAAGTGAAATTAATCTTCTAACACCCAATTTCAATGCTAAACGAAGTATCAACGCACAGAAACAATGACTTCATAAATCAGCTTTTGTTCAAACTCACATCGGGCTGCATTGCGTCGCATACGACACATCGTTGAAGCGACACGTAGCAGTGCGATTCGATCGACATGAGTGACTGTTGTCTCTTCGACTACCGGTACAACGTCTTTCAGATCAACGAAGATGTCTGCTTCTTTGCCTCGACGATCCCGAGCGGCATAGCGACTCGTTTCGCGTCGACGGTCGAGATTCCTGAAAGCCAATTGGTGAGAAGAAACAATGGAATTGGCTCTTACTTTCTACGAGGCTCTTCAATGCTATTCTCCGGCTCACTAGGCCCCAACGAACTGTCACGAGACGATCCCTCGTCTCGACTCGAATTTCGATAATCCATCAGCGCACAATTCGCACACGACGAACAACAGAAAACTTTTTGTTTGTTCGTTTAATTTCTAAAAAAACTTGTATGATCATTCAGAATCCCCGGACGAATTGTCTCGCTTATACACGACAGTCAATACCACAGAAGTGAACGTTCAAATTCAAACCGAACGTTTGGAGTGTCCGTTCAAACTTAATCAATCAATAATCACCGTAGATGCACACGCGTAGAGAAGTGTGCGAGAGAGGCAAATGCGATAAAAACGGACTGCGTTGTGGTTATAAAACAGCCTTCACGAATACAAAGCGAATACACAAAATCGGTTAGTGAACCAAAAAAAGGTCCTGGAGAATCATCGATTTGCATCCGCAATCTCAGATGTCGTTTGTGACGAACAGTTTTCTTGCGTCAATAATCCACGCACACTAATCAACGTCTCACAATCACCCTCCACCAAAAACAGGACAACAAAATCGGACCATATTATCAAGGAAAACACGCTTCGCATCGAACCAATTGATTGCGTCGTGCGCTGTAAACTCTGCCACGAGCTTCGTCTTTTTCTTCATTACACACGGACGTCGCATCTCTTTTCTCCGCCGAAATCAATCGATTTGACAGCAAAACGAATGGCAATTTTTCCTCGACCGACCAAACTTCACCATTCGCTTTTTGTAATCGAATGACATTCGATGTCCAAATGATTTCGACGCTTTAAAAAAGACCATAGTATGATTGCTCAATCATGTGTCAAGAGATCAGCGCTCTTAAACAGCATCTCGAGCTTCGAATAACACGAGCCTATACAAAATACGTCGTGGAACCCAAATTGAAGCTGCAAGAATTCTTTCGCATCCGTGAAGTTGTAGTCAACAAGCTCTTGACGACAAGTGCTGTCCAGATGAAGAGAAGTGAAGGGAATAATGCAAATCAAAGGGAACTTAAGAGCATCAAAACGAAACTTCAGAAACGGAAGATCGCGAGTGTGCCGAAACGTCACACGTTCACGACCATCGGAACGTCCAATCCGACGACAAGAAAAAGCGGGAACTCACGGGACGCAAAAGCCTGCGGGAGAAACAAAAGGCGGCAGAGAACACGAGACGCAAAAAAACTGCACCACGACGCTCCGCAATTCGACGTCCACACGTAAAAACATAAACGCACAACCTTTTTTGCCTGCCGACACACGACAAACGCGATTTTCGGGTTGAAACTTCGACCGTTTTCGACAACAAAAAAACCGATCGGATGCGCATTAGCACACGAAAAAGAAAAGTTGTGGACTAGGGATTTTGGATACACGCATTTTTCGCCCAACAACCTCCATACCGCATATAAACATTTAGACAAAACGCTGCAGAAGAAGCTTTCAAGTCGCGTTAATTGGCGCCGCTTCTTTTTTGATAAGAAGTTTCTGACCGTTGGTCTCGAGCTTAAATTCCATTGGCTGAACGTTGATTTCAACTTCCCTTTGTTTCCATCTTCAAGCCCCTAATTGCTTCTTTTGCTTAACCGATCAATCACTTGCGCGTAGCAAAATGAAGAACCGCTAATAAGTTGGTATCTTCTTTTAAGCAACAAACAAAGACGGTGACTCAACTATTTTGTGTCTTCACAGATTATGAACGCTATTTCGACAGAATTCCATTCATCTTTGAACTGCTAATGAAATGCATAAAAAGAGTTTTGGAGTCTGATGACCGTGTAGTTCGATTATTCTCACAATTCGAGATTTTTCTAAACAATTTTACTCATGAGATCGAGTACATAGGGTCCAACTATTCAAGTGGAGATTGATGTCTCTCTTTTCGAATTAACTGAAACGCTAAACACTCCGTCCCACTGACAACCACTGGGTTCGGGCGTTCCACATTGCCGTCCAGTTGTTTGTGTGCATAAAGAACTTTAGTGCCCGTGAGTGCTCGATGGTTGACAGGAGGCCAGGGAACTTATATTTAACAATGTTTTCGGCTTCTAAATTCCTTTTTGATGAACTGCAGATGTTTACGAAACAAAAACACTAACTGCAAAAGGATACCGAATATTCCGATTAATAGATGGACCAAGCAAAAGATTGAAAAAACGAAAAGTTTACACTCGAAATGCCGTCAACAAGACGTTTGCTGGTTGTTGATGTTTCGGTAGAAACGTAAACACTTTTACGTTTTCCTTTAAACTCATTTAGACAGATACTCTATTTAGGGGCATTAGTTTTCTTTCTAGTTGTTATTTTTGCGAGCTAAAAGCACAAATGATTTTACTGATTGCATTCGGATGGCGATCTTTTTGAATTCAACTTACATAATAGAGAGCGTATGATTGGATTTACACCTGCAAGAACAGTAGTTAGCTACTTATCGCTCATTCCAATAACAAGTCCACGGTTAGTTAGAAAGGCGTCCAAGAAAATGTTGGAGAGAGTGAAGACGCCAAAGCTGCTACAACGAATTGGATGTCTTTAAAGGGATTTAGATCGCCGTGGAGTCCCAAATGCGCAAAAGTTGGCATCCGCCATTAAGCCCCAAATGATAGGAGAGTGTAAGGCTCAAGGTTTTAATTTCCGGTTTTATGTTTCCGAAAATGTCAAAAGTTTAACAGACAGCGACATCACAGACCGATACGATCGTGGATTAATCGTTCGATGTTAAACACTTGGATTCAAACATCCCATCAAAGACTCGTTATGACGTCTTCGATGAGAGGGAATTGACAAACAGGTGGATTAACAATCGTACACAAAGTTTTGCTGTTTTTGGGTTTTCCGTTTCAATCATCTCAACATACTTTGCAAATCCGTTTGGTGGCACGTTCGAAAGTGTACATCAGCAGCGGAAGTATTTGTCTTTCAATTCATCGGTGAAAAGGAAATGACGTTTCGATTCGAATTGCGAGGGCCAATTGAAATTGGCGATCGATTTGGAATCAAATTCGACGATAAGATTTCCGTTCAAAAACAATTGAATCTCCTCTTCCTTTTTAATTCGCAATGTTTGTGTTTGGAATTTGGCGGTCTATCAATGGGTTTTTGCTTTTTAAGCGGATTCCATCTTCCGAAGCAAATTGATGCTTGCAACCGCGTTTCCTTTTATTGACACATAACCTAACTAGTTTTGTAGGTAGTTAATATGACCGTCGAGATCGCAGTCGACTCGCGAACTGCCGATCAACACGAACTGTGGACGAAGTTTTGGTCGAATGAGCGAGTTTGCAAACCCTATGACAATCCGTTGAAGTGAGTTCGATACTCGTCGTGTTTTTGTATAGCCGCGATTCTAGTCTGAACGAACCGATTCGCTCGGATTTTGTTCGTATCGTTTGCATTTCCGATACACACGAGCAGTTGGCCAAGGTTTTGAATCGTATTCCAAATGGCGACATTCTTGTCCACACCGGCGACTTCACGAACAACGGCGAGAAAGCGGAGATTCTGAAGTTCGACGAAGAAATAGGTAACTTTAGTTGTTCAGAAGCTCAATGTTCTCAGGTCAACTGCCGCATCTCGTCAAATTGGTTGTTTGTGGAAATCACGAGTTGGGTTTCGACGACATCGAAGACATTTCCAAACGTCCGGAAAAGACACAAAAATTGGGAACGCCCAAAGGGTACAAACTCCTCAAAAACTGCACTGTTCTTCACGACAAATTAGTTGAGATGAGTTTCCATTGTTTTTCAATTCGATTTCTCGACTATTTTAGGTGTTTGGTTTAAGGGTATACGGTTCGAGTTGGCATCCATTACCAGGCGAGTTTACAGTCAACCATGGTGTTAGTTCCGACGATTTGCAGGGTTTTCTTTTTCATGTACTCGTGGAGAACAGTTGCTTGAAAAATGGAAGAAGATTCCGAACGATGTCGACATATTGCTTACACACACTCCTCCATTGGGTCATTCGGATGTGTTTCGCGACGGTGTTCGTTGGGGAGATGCCGACCTATTGAACGTAATTGAAAAGAGAGTTCAACCCAAACTGCACGTTTTCGGTCACGTTCACGAGCAAAATGGTAATTTGAATGGAGCGATCTTTAAAAATCTTCGCTTCAGGTATGACGACAAATGGTGATACGGTTTTTGTAAACGCTTCAATCTGTGATCATCAACTGAATCCGCGTTTCAATCCGATTGTATTCGACATTCCATTACCAGCTGGTCACACAAAAGACCGACCACTATAATGGATAGGAATCATTGCTAAAATTCGATTATAACCATTTTTGTCTAATGAAGCTCATTAGTTAGCACCTGTTCTGAATACCATAAATGCGTTTATTAGAAGTTTCTGTAGATTTCAGAACAACATCTTAGAAACGAATGTTGAGCATTTGGAATCAGAATCCAAAGGTTCGCATCTTCTCAAAACAACCCGATTAATCGCCACAACAAGAACAGCATTGCAATACTCAAAATCCCGTGATTTCGAAGCAAAACCATAGGAGAGTCGGCGGAATTACAGAAATTACTCGTACAACAACAAATCTTTCCGAGGAGTCCAGCGTCGAAACAACGTAATCCGTCTTCGACTACCGGCGTGTAACGTCGCGAAGTGGCATCTCGACTTCGATAAGTCGGTTGCGTACGCGACGATGGTGGATAATAGCGATTGGAAGATGACGACGAGTCGTACGGTGTTCTAACTATCGGATCGCTTCCAACACTTAAACGCGAAGCCGATTTTTGTAATGTAAGAGACGGATAGTTGGCGTTTGCTTCTTCATCCACATCCTGTTGAAGACCCAATGTTGAGCATAGGGAGACCTGCAGTCGAAATTGTGTTAAAATGAACTGAACACTTACTTGTTGATACGAATTTCCATCGCAAGAATGTTGAACACGTCCATTTCTGCAAGTTCTTATTGAGGGCATTAAGAAGATAGAATTACCGTGAAATGATCATTAGGCAGTGTGATAGCGAAGTACACTCATTTTTGAAGGCCGGATCGCCGGAAAAACATTTCAACGCCCATGTCCTCACTAATTGAACGCATAGAAGAAGTAGCAGTTGACGAGCGATATTCAACGACAATCTGGAGAAGTGGTCCGTAGACCCGCTTATAGCGAACATAAACATCAATTGTCGTGGATTTGTTCTGACACTTTCGATAACATTGAAGACACAATTCGAGAAGACCTTTCTGTGTGTTTTACTATCAAACTACGGGACCTGCAATATTGTTTTTGAATCAGAAAACACCCGACAATAACGCTATTAAGTTAATTGATTTAGGAACCTGAAGATTAAGCGTTGAGAAGAAACAAATGAAACGAATCTTGAAGTTAAACACAACCGTACAAGTGAGGAGACCTTTGATTCAGAAGAAGGAATGAGCTTTAGTTTTGTCGTTGAATGAAAAAGAAATGAATCAAAGACGATGAAAAGGAGGATAAATGACCAGCCAGTGGTTGTCATTTGAATTATAATCCCAAATGAAGAGACGCAAAAAACATCGGAAACCTTGCAAGTTCGTTCGTCGAAAGTAACAGAAATCATATCGGAGTACAAAACAAATCAAAAGATCATCAGGTTCCGATGCATCGACGATTCTATTCCTTCCGTAACTCTCACAATACGCGAAACGATAGAAAGACGAAAAGAATAGAATTGAAAAAGCGGGAGTTTGGTCGTCAATTTTAATCCCAAGATGAGTGAGCGATTGGCGAGCGAAGAGAACAGTCATCAGGAAAACGTACTCCAATGTACAAATTTGCGTACAACAGTCGAAGCGCTGTAATACGGGAAACCAGAGACCCGTATCATTGTGTTCACGAGTATACGTCTTCAGTAAATAATCGCAAAAGAAAAATACACGTTTTCGAATCGTGTTTGAAACCCGGTGGTTGTTTGCTTTCTGAATATTTAGCATCAGCACAAACACCGAGCATTTGCTGAGAAATTTGAATGCTAATGCCATTGAACTACAGTCGAAAAGACGACGGCAAAAACAAATTCAGTACACGCCCTATTGCGTTCGAAGACGTACACCTTCGACGTTAAAATCCATTCGTTACGTTTACAACAACTTTGCCGGGTCCCATCCGCAACGTACACTCCTGTCCAATTCTTTCTTCGTATTTTGGCGCCTTAAAGCAGGAGAATCCGTGAATTCGCGTGCAAAGGTCTGGAACAAAAACATCGAACTGTAATTCCTCGTTAATAAGCGTAATTGCTCGGTGGTCCCAACTCAAACAACCGAAATGGCTAAACAACATACGGAGATTAAGCCAACTATAAAGCATCGCTGATTGAGCTAATAATAAGCGAACTCTGCACTATAGTCCATGAAGTCGTTCTTTCAAAAAAGAACTCAATCTTTCATTAATCTCGATGTCTCAAAGGGAACCTTTGCACAAACTTGCAACGAAAACGATATTTGCGTGCGTGAATGACGTCGACATTCAATTGCCTGTAAAATCAGAGTTTTGTAGCAATCGAAGTGGCAACATGATAATAAGAGACCTCAAGAAAAATAGTCAAGAGGAAAGAGCGAAAGTCACTAACTTGTTATCGGATTTGATGGGTTCACAAGTCGCGTAACAAGACGATAAACTCACAAAATGATTTGGTTGTAAAGCCAAAAGTGTAAATATGCAAATCGAGACCACCACCGACTTGAATACATTAGAGATGCCGAGGTGACGAAGAGGAAGAAGAAACGACAACTCGGCCGTCTGAATTCAAAAGAGCGTAAATGCGACAAACGATTGTTATTTATTGGTATGAAACGCAAACATCAAGGAATGAACGATCATATCAGAAAACTTGGAATTTTCTGAGGATTCTCAACGTATTCGTGATGTTTAGAGCCCATCCTGCTACAAGAAGCCTTGCAGTGGCAATAGCCCAGTGAGAACTATTCTTATCTTTCAGCAATGCATTCTGACCGCTGAGCATGTTTTCCAAAGATCCATCTGTTGCGAATGCCCGTGAAGGCGACGATTTAATTGAAAAAATTGGTCCAATTAACTCAAGAAGGAAGTGCGCGTCGACTGAGAATTCAAAATGTAGGAATTGAAGTGACAACCGTTTTCTTTGGCCACAACTTTCGATTGCAGTAACTCGGCTTGTGCACTGAAATCGACTAATCGAACCGATTAATAGCCTACAATGACTCAATGGAGATTAATGAATAGTTTAAAAGCAACCAAAAAGAAACGATCTTTAACTCGACAACATTCAGAAGTGACGTTTTGTCTTAACTCACTTACTTGGCTTCTCATTTGGCCATTGCTCGAATCTCCTTATTTTCATGTGTCGCCCTCATGTGTCCGCCTTTAATGTCGACGCTCGGAAATGAGCCCAAGTGCGAGGTTGGTTGAGTTTTTTTAGTTCATTCTTGCCGACATTTATCGAACAAAACCGGAAAATGACTCCGCAGCGCATTATCTTCGTCGTTTGACTATCGAACTTGGCCACCAATTGAAATGGTCGCAGCTCATTAGGTCCCGAGCGCTTTCTTGGTACAAACGTGTGCGACACAACACTCCACGGCTTTAGTGGCCTATTAACGATTGTGACAAACTTCAATATACGAGTTAATGGAAAGAAAAGAACCGAAACGTCGAACCAAAGGTTTTTTGTATGAAACATTGTCTCGGCTAAGTGATCAACAAGATCAAATACAAGCTAATCGGAAAGTTTTATGCCAACTTCCAATAAGCTTCTTCGATTGAGTCTTTGGATTGTGCTCTTGAATGATCAAACACCTTCGAGCGTCGGAATAAAAATAGGAATTGTTGCTTACTCCTTGATAGATTAGTGCGTAAGATTCGTGGCTATACGCGAATAGTCATTTACCAAATTGGAATTCGTGTACGTGCGCACTTGTTCGGTTTATCAACGAAACAATCTCACAAATGGATACTTGGCCAAAGTGATTAGCGAAAACTCAGATGAAGACACACACTGTGTAGAATTAGACAATGGTATCGAAACAGTTTTTTTCGAAATTTTACACAAACAATTGCCATCTGCTCGAACAAGGTCACCGTAATTGTGAGGGCTACATGATTCGCCGAGACCCCTCAATTTTCGGACCATGACGAGCGCATGTGTTTTGTTCTTTTGCTGCCCATTCGACCAGAACCGGAGGTAAAAATGACCGAAACAGATCGACGGTAATTCCCAGCTATGCGACCGTCATGGACCACTAATCTGTTTTATGTTAATTTCGTTACGCAAACATTCGGGCAAACACCTTCTATCGAAATGGGAAACCGTCAGAAATGTTTAACTTACAATGATCTTGACTATAAAGGTTTATTTCCTTTAACAATTAAAATATGAAGCAAACAACAAAACTCAACAACGATTACGTGGATTCAGATGTTTACGGTACGAAACGCGTGGAAACCGTTGAGTGCAGTTGCCAACGCAAGACCGGTGATCTTCGGATGCCAATGAACTTCTTTGATCTCTTCCAGTCCCATGTGAACAAATAACAACTGCGGCGGAACACCCTCCAAGTCCTCACTTACACCGCTCTCCGTCTCCATCGACAGATCCCAGAAAGTGATTTGGTTATCTTCGCCAGATGCCATGAAAGTGGTCGAATCGTGCGGAGCCCATTCAATGGAAGTGATCGGACTCTTGTGATGCTTGAAACGTGCAACCGATTGTCCGTACTTAACAAGATGGTTTAATATAAAAGCGAGTAGTTCCCTTGTACCTGGATATTCTTCAACGACCAAACTTTGATCACAGCATCATCCGATCCACTCACAATCAGTGGCTCTTGTTTGTTCCACGAAACAACATTCACGTCCGATTCGTGAGCATTTTCCACGGTACAAACACACGCCTGTGGTTGTGGAGCTCTTGTGTCCCAAAGTCGAATTGATTTGTCCGTTGAAGCGGAAATCAAAAGCGGTTCCTCAGTCGACGACCATTGAATATCTTCAACCGATCCGTTATGTCCACTTAAGGGACGTTGATTGACATGCCATTTGCCGCCCTCACTCATTTGCCAAACAAAAATCTAAAGAGAATTAGTGAATACAAATCCACGTATTTGAACAAACTTTTTTGTGTTGATCTCCGGATGCCAACGTTCCGGCTTTCAATGGAGACCAACCCAACGCAAAGCCTTCAGCATTATGTCCGTCAAACGAATACAACGGTTTTTCGTTGTCCAATTTGATATTCCGCGTCTTCTCATCCAATTCATTCAGTTTCTCCAAGGCCGAGCTTAGATTCCAAATCTGTACTTTGCCCAACGAATTCCACACCGCACAAACTTCCGATGGTCCAATGGTTTGGGACTCAAATAAAAGTAAAGATTCGATAAGCTCGATTGATTGGACTCACTTTTACTCTGTTGATTTCGCCGTTATGTCGAATCAATGCACCGTGCAGAATCGGTTCCTTTTCTTTTTGCTTCTTCTCCGCTTCTTCTTCGTCGTCTCCTTCGTCTTCGTCCGAACTCGGCTCCTGTTCATCGGCAATTGAGTGCATGTTTGAGAGTCGCATGACTATCAGTTGATTCTGATTCTTCTTCTCCACCTGCGTTCCACCAACCAAATAGCAAGTTAAGGGTGTTGTTTCACGGTTGTTACCCAAATTGTCGTTGAGAACATCGAAACTCAAACATGGATTATCTAAATGACAATACTTGTGTTTACTCCACTTGGATTCCAACCTGTTTCGAAGGTGTGAAACATGCGATATGCTTCGGGATCGTAGTCTAACTCTTCACCCTCTCGTAACGGACGACTAACACCCGGGATGTAGACCTAAACATAAACTAAATTTTCGTCTTCCCCAACAAAATAACCTTTTTCCTTTCTTCGTTTGTCTCCACGTCCTCTTCCTGCATATCCTGATCCATTTCATCGTCGCTCGTTTCTCGTTCCATTTCCTCATCTTCGCCGTGAACAACCATGATGTCGATAACAATAACAGCGGTTTTGTTAAACAAGACAGCAGCTCCCACAAATTTGATCCCAACGAAAAGAATTGAATGCGAACTGCGTCTTCCGGGAGCAGTTCACGCGAAATGGACGAGATGGCCGTTAAAATCGTCTTGTTCTTCCTGTTAACTGATTGAAATGAGTGGTCGACGAGCCACAAGTTTAGCGACGAACTCGATTTTCAAACGTCTAAAGAGCGATGCTGTGACGGCAAATGAACGACAGAACAACTCGGAATCCAATGTGACGGTGAGGTGAAATCTTCGACCAATTTTTTAAACTCGAACTTTACAGACATCAAAAGAAGAACCGTTTCGACCGCTGTTCATTCAACCGAAACGAAAACTAGCTGCTCAGCTAGCAATCGAACGGTTGACCGGAAGAGCCGCGCCGTTCGAACGCCGAAAACTCGATGTTTTGGATCGAATGGCCGTAGGTTTTGAAGTTTATCGACCTTTAAACTCCGCGTTCAGCTACGTCGTCCACGCCAAGAAGAAATGCCGGAGGATCAGGACTGGCCGAGTGTTTGGCCTGCCGCGCAAAGTTATCGTTCTTCCGTCGTTCCATTGCCGCTTCGAATGGGTTGGCGACGCAAACCGGACAAACGACCGCCGTTCAAACGAGTCGGAAATTTGGAGCTGTTGAAGATTCCGAATTTCTTGCACTTGACACCCGAACACATTCGACGACATTGCGAAGCCATAAAAAGTAAGTAAATTAACTTCGACATTTTGCATTTGAGATTTCAGAGTTTTGTACACCGTTTCCTCCGGAGCTGAAGGAAAATCCGAAGCTTTTGAACGAGTACTTTCCGGTTCGTTATTCATATTCGGATTATGTTCATCAAGGAACTTCGATTCGCGACATTCGCTCTCGAATTGTCTCGATGAACATTCGAGTTCCGAATTTGGGCCTAAACCCACACGGCGAAGATAAACTGAAGAAATTGGTTGGAAATCGTTACGAAGAAACATCAGATTCGCTGAACATTGTGAGTGATCGGTATGTCACCAAATGGCCAACACAAATGTCAACTGATCAGTTTCAGATGCTATACAAGAAAACAGAATCGGGATTACAGTGAGTACCTGCTCGTCGTTCTCTATCACGAGTCGAACAAAGTCGAAGACTGGGAGAAAGAAGCTCAAATCTACGAACCAAAAACCGCCGAGACAGTTGATTCGGCACGAGGGTACGCCGAGAAAGTTCGAAAACAGTTAGGAATTCCACGAGTCACCGAAGATGTTCCGAATCAAGTCGAAATTGTGTAGTTTATTTGTTTTGTTGTTAGGTTGAATAAAAAGAATACAAAACAAAGAGGTCGTTATATGGTAGCGAGAAAGCTGTGAGTCACGAACGAAAGTGTTTCTGCAACTGCGGATTCCCATCCTTCGTACAAAATCGCATTGTTCTCGTTGCAAAAGAAACGGCAATCAATGGTCGTGAAGATGAGTGGAATTTGAGGAAATCGTATACAACAAATGCAAATACTGCACCATTGTACTGCTCAACAGTCCACGATTAACATTCATTGCAACCAAATATCCATGTTTTCGTATATAAACGAGCGACAGGAAGATCACAACATCAGGCTTTTTCCACTTCGATTCTCAACAGTCAAATGCATTCGGTTGTTGTTTCTTCGCTTCTTCTTCTGTTGCTTGCTGATTCTGTGAGTGGCGGTTATGTCAACGCCAATTGCTGCAACAATCTTTGTTGTTGTTCTGCGTGCCAAAATGACTGCTACCGACAAACACCGATAGAATACGTTGGGTAAGTTCGCAAGTGTACTTCGTTATCAATTCTCGACGTTTAGCTCATGCAATTGCCATCTATGTACCGGAGGTTATTACGGGCAAATATACGACAGTTACGGAGTTGCAGTTAATTCCCCAGTTTCGTCCAAACCGTTTCATACGTCTTCGATGAATTGGCAGGTTTACCCGCGTTATTCGAACTTGCCCTATCAGTCGAAGCCCAATGATTACTACACATATAATCCAAATTATGCAACCACACCGTTCGGCTATCGTTCGTTACCGGGTGCTATTTTACCAACTCCTATTAGTCATTCCGGTTATTCTACTCAATACGCTTCGAACTCTTATGCAAATCCGTTTGCTTATCGTTCTTCTCCTTACAATGCATACAATTTACCTTCTCATTCCTATCGTACGTCTCCGTATTATCCAATCGGAGGACAACCGGGTGCAATTCCACCAGCACCACCTTCAATAACAAGTGAGTTTGATGTTATCGACGTAAACTTCTGTTTAGTTCCAATGGCTGTTCCATATCCGATTTCCGATTTTGGATCCAACTATCCAATGGGACCAGGCGCTTATGCTCACCCGCCAACGGGTTCGACAAGCACTGCGAAGCCGATCTCAACAACAACCGTCTCAGCACCTCCAGTCCCAGCGACAGTGCCGTTTTCTGAATCGTTTAAATGGAACTTTCCGACTCCAATCGTTTCGCATTCATTTCCCGTGCCACATCGAATGCCAATAAATCAATTCGCTTCAGCGGTTTCATTCCCAACAAGTACAACTGCCAATCGTTTTCCAACTCAATTGGCCGTCAATTTCAATGCTGATCCATCGACTAATGGACGTTTCGCTTCCTTGAATCAATCGCCCTCGGCTTTTGCCTTTCGACAACCGACTGGAGTTTGGCAACGTTCCACTAACTGAATATTCTCTCAAGTAAATGTGTCTTGCGATCAAATAAATAATGTCCAATAAGAGAAACGATGTTCGGTTTATTTCTCTGATTGATAGCCAACAAATAAAATTGCAAATTGCAATTCAAATCAACGAATTTGAAATATTCTTTCGAACCGAAAACACCAAAAAACATCTAAGCAACAGGAAAAGCATTCGATCATCGATGACCGATTGAAGGCATGAAGCATCGAGCTTAAGCACGACGTTGACGGTATCCTTCACCGTTTCCACCGGAGCCACCCGAACCACCGCCGTTGGATCCGTTTCCACCGCCGCGGATTGGGCATGGGCAGTAGTTAGCGTCTTTTCCGGGACGTCCAATAGCGCCATCAGGTCCTAAAAAAGACAACTAGTCTTCACCGAACTCTAGTGCATCACTTGCCACTTTCACCTGGTACACCAACCGGTCCTGCGGGACCTTGAGATCCCTTAGGTCCTTGAGGTCCTTGTGGTCCACTAAAATAATGTTTTTAAATAACGGAAATGCAGGTAATAACTTACGCTGGACCTTCTTTTCCTGGGTTTCCGACTGGTCCGGCTTCTCCGCGGACACCACGTTGACCCTATCAAGATTGATATCAACTATTCAAAGTAGATCTCCACTTACTTTTGGTCCTGGGCGTCCAATTGGTGCTCGACCATCTTGTCCTTTCTCTCCAGTATTACCTTTTGGTCCAACTTGTCCCTGCAAATATGAAGCGAATGACGAATTGTAAAGTTGATTTAAACTTACGGGTGGTCCTGGAAGACCAGATTCTCCAGCATGACCCTAATATTGGCGATAATTGTGCTTCAGCAATATTTAAACTCACTGGTTGTCCATCACGGCCTAAAATTGAATTGTTAGAGTGGAATTAAAATCTTAAATTACCTGCTTGACCTGGCTGGCCTGCTTGTCCGACCAATCCACGAGGTCCTTAACAAACAGATTATTGATAAAACCTTTAAAGAACTACTTACCTGGTCGACCGACTGGTCCTGGCGCACCAATGGCACCTGGAAATAGCCAGGTTTAAAGTTGTTGTTCAATCAAACAGTCACTTACCAGCTGGGCAGTTGAAGCATGCACCAGTATCTTGGCTTTCGGGAGTAATATCTTCACTGTCTGAAAAACACAAACGCAAATTAAAACAAAGGTCCAAAGAACCCACCTTTGCCGGGAATGCCATCAATTCCGTCCAAACCGTCCAAGCCTGGTTTTCCTGGGGCACCTTAACAAATAATGAATAATACTTTTGCTTAGGTGTCTTTTAACAAACCCTTCGGTCCTGGAGGTCCAGCTGGGCAGGTGTTATCTTTGCCAGTTTTGCATCCGCATTGATCCGATGGTCCCGAACCGCCTGGTGGTGAAGCACCGCCTGGAGTTGCTGGTGGTTGAGCTCCAATCGGTTTGTTGGGAGACGATCCACTGCTTGGACCGCTACCGTTGGGGCCGCTTGGACCACTTGGTCCGCTGCCGCTTGGTCCTGATGGGCTGCTTCCAGTATCGTAACCAGCATCACGACGACGACGGTATTGTGGTTTCGTTCCCAAGTTCAACATATCACGCCACAAATCATCGGTAAGTGACTGAAATTAAAAAGCATGTAAAACGCAATCATCCACCTTTTCAACTCACTTTGAATTGATTCATTTCACCTTCCAATTCATCGTAGATGCTCGAGACGTTGGAGTGAATTTGATACATCGCAACAATGCATCCCAACAACACCAATCCACTCAACGACGAGGCCAAATAGGTAGCGGCGTAAGCTTTCATTTTGATCCACCTACGGACGAAACAAAAGCGACTGATCGAATCGGAGATTCGTCTTCGCTTTTATACGACTTCATGACTTTCGACTAACTCAAGCGACAACCAACGTGCACGGACTTCCCATTCTCCATTGGCGAAATCGACGCCCTCAGGCATTCTTCCGTGACGCCGAATCCGCTCATTTCGTTATCAGCAAGGATTTCGCGTAAAAAAGATCGCAGCACGAAAACTAGCAGCTTGTCAGTCGTACGTGCACACACACACGACTGGCTTTCACGAACAAGTTCTGCACACACGTTTGATATTCAATTGATCGGATTCTGATGTTTTTCCATCGACAATCAAACTTCAAAGCATAAGAACAATGAACTGAATGAATTGTAAATGGGATTTCAGTTCAGTTGTTTTCATTATCCATCGAAGGTAATTGGTATAAATTTATTGACAATATGAAGCTTTTCAAATGAGCAAAAGTGTTAGGAAAACATCGGAATTGTAGGTGCAGATTTTAAGTGTAAATTCCCGCCAAAATATCTGAAGATGCGTGATCGGTATGGCGATTAAGCGAAAGAACGAAAACTACACAAATTTCTATACTATCGACAAGATTTGCGACCAATCTGAGAAGCAACTTCGAAGAAAAACGCTAAGTACCATTAGAAGTGAATTGGATTAGGAACGTCACGGGGATCATACTTTTGCGGCACTGAAATCTCGAAGTTGAATCGCTGGTTTTTGCTGAGCGGCTTGAATAGCGGCTTGACGAGCTGCTAACGCCTTCTGTTGGGTGAGAATCGCGTTCTGTTCTTCCTGTTGTTGTTGCTTCGCAATCACTCGAGCAGCATCCTGAATACGTTGACGGACCGGTGCACAATCGTTGAATAGACGAGTAAACGGCTGAAATACTTCGATATTGAAGTCGAATGTTTTTGGGTCATACCTCCGGATGTGATAGTCGAATGGAGTTGAGACGAGACAACGCGAAGTCGTGAAGACGTCGCACATTCTCCGGTGCGTTTGCCAATTGAGTTTCCGGATTCGGACACAAAAACCGAACCAAACATCGAACGAGCAAATTCACGAAAACTACCTCTTTGTCACCACGCGAAATTGAAAGCACCGATTCGACCGCACGAATCGTTTCTTGTATCACCAAAAACTGCTGGTCCGAAAGTAAAGTCAACATCGGCAAATCGGTTTCTGTTATTTGCGGAGAATCGTGGGGCGGTGTTATGTAGGGACGTAGTTTGGCGAAAACACTCGATCCCAATTCACGAACAAAAGCTGAAGAGTTGGGTGTTCGTGGAGCGAAAAGTGAGTTCACTGATTGTAGAGCTTTGAATTCAACATCGTAGTTATTCGACTTCAAACATTTGCGCATCAAGTCGCAAGTCTTGTGGAACAACATGAATCCAATGGCTACTTTGCGCGGTATGTTCGTTAGCAGCACGCAAACGGTCACCATTACAACCGCTTCGTCTATTTGAGAGTCTTCGTCTAAAAAAGGACAATCAACAAAACTTCTGATCAACGTACCTTCTGTCATTTTCAGTAGCGAAAGAAGAGCACTTCGGATGATCGAAGCTCTGCTTTCAAACGTTTCGTCTTCGGGAAGTGGTGTGGCGATTATGGAACGAATCGCTTTGATTGCCGCTTGTGCTGGTTCAGTGATATGCCCACGATGTGAATGATCGGTTTGAGCTGATAGTATTTTCTCTTCAGACGAATTTCCAACAACCGCTTCCGATTCTTTCAAACGCGACGATTCACGAAGAACACTCAAAATAAGGAAGAGCGCAGATGGAAGTATGAGAGTTGAACCACGCGACGTACACAAATCAGTGACACGACTGAGAATCGTGATGCCACGACGAATAAGATCGTTGCTCAGCTGAGACAAACGACCGCAATGTCGACGACGTGGAGCACCGGAGGGCGCTGGAGCGGGATTGACTTGTGGAATCTGTCGAACCAGAACACACAAACAAACTTCCAAGGTCGCAAACGCTAACGAATTCGGCAAATGAATTTTTCCGTTTTCCGGATCAAAACCGTCGAATCCGCCCGTTCGAGTTGTTTCTTTCAAACCCGACGGTATGTTCCCATTCTCGACGTCTTCATCAGCAACCGTTTTCAAAGCAACACAAGCAGCGTCAAGAATCGACTGAACAACATCAGTTGAATGATATTGAACTTGAAGACTATTGCTCGTTAAAATCAATCTAAACAAACATTCAAGGATAAACTCAATTGATGAATACCTATATAGCACGTTCATTATTTCGATTGGTAGACGAATATCGCTCATCAGTTGCATTTGAGCCCACGGACAATGCAGGAGATTTGTCAATGTTTCCAAACACAAATGAATCGTTCGATCGGCCGAATCGTGTGATTGGCGATTGGCTCCCGTTGCATTTAACCACAACGATTCGACACACATTCCCAACATTAAATGCAACTGTGCAATTCTTTCTTCTTCGTTCCATTGCAACATGAACGGCTGCTCGTCGTTTGGTTCCGTCGCTTCGTTCTCGTCGTGCATCACTCCACTAGCGATTCCAAACTCGTGATTCTTCAACCAAATCGACGACGCGAGTAAAATGGGCGGCCACGAGTTTCGATAATATTCTTTACAGGACTATAACATAAGATAACATAAGGAAGCAGTTTTTGGAACTTACTTCTGCACTATCCAAAGTGTAGAAAGCGCCGCCATTTGGTGGCAATTGGTCCGCATATTTGGGCGGCAACGAAAGAAGTGCAGAGTCTCTAAGAGCCGACATCCAATGTCCAACCAAAGAGCCCAATTCCGGATTGACCAAGTTGAGTAAACTCGTTGAAGACGTGCTAATCGATCCGCTTAGCGATGCAGAAGTGAACGTATTCGGCAGATTGAAATTGTAAGCCGTGGAATCAGCACGAGAAAGAAGTCGAGCAGGCGTAGTTGGTGCCGTATTTCCGGATCGACTTGTCAATTCTTAAAACAGTTTTTATTTTGTTTGCTATTGCTAATGAGTTTACCGTCGTTTGTTGGATTGTTGGCAAGTTCTTGTTGTCTTACCGCTTCAGCATAAACTTCAGCCCAAGCCTTCAAAATGGAAAGCTTCTCCAACGTCGCCGCAGATTCGTTGTACAGTTGAGCGTTCAGAGAACCGAGTTTTAATTTCTCTAACGATGAAACGAGTAGTTGATGAACACGACGCAAATCGTTCAAATTTCGTGCCACACCCGAACAAATCCACGCGCTACAAACTTGACAAGCAGCTGCGGTAACGTGACTCGGCGTTTCCGGTTCGAATGCGGGACCCAATGCTGCGCTGACTTGAGCTTGAAACTGCTCCAAGACAACATGTTCGGGTATCTCCGGTTCAGGAACAGCGGCAAAACGATCGATAACGTCCTTCAAATTGATCGTATTCTGATTACATGAAAGCAATTGCAAACCTGCAAACAAGACAACCCGGCAAGTCGAAGACTCGAATTATCGCTAGTTGCCCCCATGAATGACATACGAACTAAATCAGCCAAGTGCAAAACCAAATAGTCAGTACGACCATTACTCGACATCTGAAAGATTCGTACATGTGAATAAGATCGAGCGTTTTTTACTTGTAATTCCTTCGCTAATGCCAAGTCGAGATGAGCACGTTCGGTTTCACAAACGGTCATCAGTTTCCTTACGATTGCAAACGCAAACACTCGGGTTGGCCAACGAGGAGCTACTTTGTCTCGTGACTTCGATTCTCCCAATTGAATAGATTGAAGAGCATCTTCATCGTCTTCATCCTCCTTCATTGTCGACGTTATCGAATTACCAACAGTCACATTCTGATCACTCGTTTTCTGACTGCTTGATCCCGAATCTGAGATTACGAGTGTTGAGCGCACGTTGACGTTTGTCGATGATGCTAAGATGTCTTTGCACATGCTCAACCAAACGTTTAGCATCTCATCACTTGTCGCTTGAACCAAAAACAAAAGGCATTCGTTGATGTTTTGTCGCAATTCAACGTCGGTTTCTAAATCCAAAAGCTCGAAAAGAGCGCCTACAAGTTTCTGACTAGTTACTGGAAACAATCATTTCGAATCTACCTTCCAATCCGGTTTCTGGCAACGGACGTTCGCGCAACATCGAACGATCGAAAATTCCAACAGGCGCCAATTTCTGTGCATGTTCTCGAACTTCTTTAGCTTCTCGTTGCAAAAGTTGTTTCAAGCAATTAACTGCCGCTTTGCGAAGAACGAAATGCGAACTATAGAGCTGATGACAGATGTCCGCAACCAAAAGATCCAATTGAACGAAACGTGGTGCAAACAAATGTAACTGTTGTTGACAAGCAATTGACTCGGCTTTCACCTTAAAATAATCTGTTTTCAAAGAAACAGTCTTATTTCTGACCTGTGGATCTGGATGATTGAACATCATTGCACAAGCAACTGTGAATGATTGACGAGTGGTTTCGGCGTCCATTGTCGTCGTTGAGCTGACCGGTGTGGAAACTGCTAACTCGGGACCAACCGCAGTAATCAATGCCGAAACCAACTTCCCAATGCACCACACAACCTCAGAGTTCGCTGATGGAGTATTAAGCAATTGCCTTAAACACAGGTTAAGACTCGGCTCCACATATCCGTGAAACATTCCACCTCCCGTAGATGCAATCAATGATAACGACAAAATAGCCCATGCCTAATTTTCAAAACAATATCATCTCTTCAACATAAACTCTCTCTTACTTGAACGGTTGCAGACGAGTTGTCTTGAGCCAAAGTCAAAACATTTCCAATCGCATTGTGCAAATGCTTATCGGACCCCAAGGAACCGGCGTAGCGATGTAGCGTACCTAATGCAAGACCCAAACCCGAACGAGATTTCTCGTCGCGTTGTTGCAAACGCGCTGACTTGTCGTCGCGAACGGGTTGCAGTTCATCGAAAATCAACTGCGCATTGGCAGCCACAAACTGAGGATCAGCAACCGCTTGTGCCAATCTGCCCAACGCTTCAACGGCCAGACATTTTAGGAGCGGACGTTCGGCGGTGAGAAACGGACGAATTAATCGAACGGTCAAATTCTGGAGATCCGAATTGTCGATACGCGGTTTCTGGTCCCGATTCAACTGTACGACCGTAGCTTGTGATTTCATTGCACTGAGCATTGCACCGAGAATGTTCAATTGAACCTAAACAACCAATGTGCTTTTCACCAGAACCTAAAGGATTACCACTTGAAGCCGAGCAGGTGAGCGAATGTCGGCCAAACTCTTGAAGAAATGTTCGGTTAATTGAATTTTATGGCGAGTTGGAACAAGTGGATAAATTCGACCGAACATCTGTATCGCTGCGTTCACCGAAGCCGTTTGAACGGGAAACGGTTCCGGCCATCGTGGATCGTTGGAATCGTGTGCTGCTTGTGCTACCGCCCATGAAGTTCCACCAATAACCACACACAACGGATCGTACTCGATGGCACCACACTCTGAATACTGAGATGGATGCATCTGGAATTGTTATTACTATAAGGTTTGTCCACTTAAATCGAACATACTTGTAACTCCAATTCCGATTGATTGACCAACCATCCGCCAAGTAAACAATCGCCAACCGCCGAACACTGAGAAGCCAACTGAGACGATGTGGTGGTAGAATGTTTGTCGTCGGCCAAAGTAATGTCGGCTACCAACTCTCGAATCAATGCGTTGAAGAAATGAGCATACAAATCCGTGGGTAGACGCGACAAAAGAGCGTACAATCGAATGCGTAAGATTTGATGATTGAACGAACTATTTTTGGTTTTGTGAATGACTGCCAACGTTTGCAACGTCGTTTCGGCGGGCAGAACAATTGAACGTTGGAACAAATCACGAGTTAGAAGCTCCGGACAATGTAAGACCAATGCTTCCATTGATGCAAAGGCACCAGCACGCGTTTCGATTACACATCTCCACGTAAATGCGTCGCCACGTTCATTTTCTCTTGTCGCTTCATCAACCGATCGTGGAAATGAAACTCGCCAAAGCATCTGTAGACGTGACATGTTTTGTCGAATGTACGGAGCTCCCATCGAGATCACCGATGTAATCAGCATCCAGCCGGCTTGTATTTTACTTAACGTCAATCGGCTGCTTTGTGTTGCTGTTCGAATCAATTCATCGGCAATGTTAAAAACCTAAAACACACAATTAGAGATGTAATTAAAAGGGTGATTACTTGTTTAGTCTTTTGAAACGGGATTCCCAACTCGGTTTGCAACGAGCCGGTGGTTAGCGCAGCCAGAGCGGTGGAAATGCCGGAGATCATTACTGGAGATTTTCGTAGATGTCCGAGACGATTCAAACAACGATCGATTAGTGGTGCAGCTTGTGTTGGAACTGCACGAATAACACAACGCAAGCACCACGCAGCAGCCAAACGACAAGCCGGAAACGGATGAACAACACACGCGAACACCGGCTCCATGATTCCACACGCTTCGACGAACAGCGGCGTAATCGACGAATCCACTTGTCGCACAAGAGCGGCAATCTCCAACAAACTCACCGTACAAGCGATTGCTATTGGACCGCCGGCGGCAGTTTGAGTTCGATCGACTTCCTCGTTTTGAGCGACTTCTACAAATCAACTCCATTCCACATACAGACCACGCATGGAACTTACCCAAATCAACGGAATACTCGGAAACCAGTTGACCAAAGTTTCTGCACGCATTAATTTGCGAGTTCTCCGAAAGCATAAGACCGAGAGTTTGACGGAAAATGTACGAAATGCAACGACGCATGTGAACGGCTTCGGCTGTTTGAGCAAAGTGTCTATAACGAGATTATCATGTTGTTAGCAATGCATTCGATTACTCTGCTGAAGCTAACGGTCCTAAACGTTTCGCAACATCGAGAAGATGTTTTTGCCAATGAAGCAAATTTCTTTCCAACCATTTGGTTCCCAACTCTCGAGCGACTTCAACGTACGCCTTAAGATGTGAATAGAGAAGGTTGTTGAATTCAAATACTTACCAATGCCAAACCAACACGTATCTCACGATGACCACCAGCTACGGCGTTCGGACTGTTGCTACTGGAGAAAATACTTCCGATTCCACCGCGTAAGAAACCATCGCTCATGAAACCTAGAACCGTTTCCAACGTTGTTGTCTTGGTCGGTTGATTCTGTTCGGAGGATTGTACCAACGATTTCGCGGGCTTGTGATTCACGGCGTAAGATGCAAATTTTGCAAACACTTTAGCAACTTCAAATCGAACTTCGTTGTTCGAACCGTCAATTGATTTCAACGCAAAAGTGAACACCGACTCAACATCGCCCAAATAAATCGGACTGTTAAAGTCGCTGATAAGACTATGAAAAGCCTAAACTTATGCTTTAACAAATGAACAATATCAATAGACGAACCTTAACGGCGGCAACTCGAACGGCCATCACTCTCTCCGTCAAATAGAATCTGATCGTCTTGTAAAGATCTTTATGATGAACCAAAAATGACGGAGAATTAAGACCACGAATCATTTTTGAGAGTGTAAGTAAAATCTCCGCTCTGCTGCTGGACTAAATTCAACGAATCAAAAAAGACATCGTGACTACGCTTACCTCAGCCGATTTCAACCATTTTGTCATCAGTTTGTATGAATCGTTGAACCAATTCTCGGCTCTTCGCCCCAAAGTCTCGTACATTTCGCCGAGAACGGCCAGAGCCGTGAGTTTGATTTGCATCTGAGCGTTGGAGTCGTCTTTTTCCTTCAGAACTTCGTGACATTGTCTGATCGTTTCGAACAAATCGAACGAGTCGGAAATGAGATAAACTTGTGCAATGCATTTGGCAAGAAGCAGTCGAGTTGGTGGTCCCGGTCCAGTTGCGATCCGCTGACTCAACTGTTCAATCAACTGCTGTTGACTGTTTTTCAAATCCGCCTAAATCAGACCATAAAAAGAACCTTAACATTAAAAAATTGTCACCTTGTTTGTCACCGGGAGAATTCGATCCAAATAGCGAAGCCACTCGAAAATGAAAATCGGCTTCGCCGGATCGGGACATTGCTTCAACGCCGTCTCATTCAACAGCAAACTGTTCGACTGCTCCATGGTCATCTCGACGGGGTTTCAATGCGAACCGAGAGTTTAGAAGGTCGAACTAATCGCGTCAAAACTGTCCATTAAGTGCTCAAGAAGTAAAATAACTGATCCATTCCACAACTGTTGACTGAAAACACCCGACTGAATGGAATCGAAGCGAGGAGCACAGAGACAAGAGAAACTCGACTTTCCAAGTCGAAGAGATTTTCTTCGAAAACAAATTTAATAAAAAATTGTGAGATAACCGTTGGCCAAAAGAGAAAGTGCGCGAAAATGTCCGACCAAGAAGTCGTGATGTCGAGTGAGTTTGGCGTTCTAATCGACTCGAAGAGCAACCAGATCGTTTCGACCACTAAACAGCGTTTTTGTTGGAATGTTTTTATGGTGGAAACCGTTGAGTGAAAGTTTGTCGATGAGCGAAAGAATCTCCGCAATTGACATTGAGCGACTCGGACGTTAACACGAAAAATGTTTCGCGCACTTTTTCGTATCATCGACCCCAAAACTTATCCTCGTTGTAATCGCCGGGCTTCGGATTTCGGTTTTAGAAGTTGCAAGCTCTCGAATTCTTCGGAAACATTCCACTGCTGAGCTCGTAGGTCCGAAGTTTCTGAAGTGGAAATGAACAGCGGCCAAGTGAATGGTCGTGGTGTTGTTGTCAGGCCGTGGAGAGCAATTGCTTGCGCTCGTCCGACGTTTCCGACAACTCAAATGAAAACAAAGTCGACGGCGAACTTTGAAACAAATTGGTTCACCGACGACGTTTAATCCTATGGACTCATTAATTTCTTGGGCTAAACTTCAAATCCATGACGTTGTTTGCGAGACTGTCAGATTACTCAACAAACCCGATGGTTGGCTAACGACGAAGGAAACCGCAAATGGCGAACTGGGTGTTAAATTTCACGATTAAACGAATGATACGAAATATAAGGAAAGTTGTGCAACGGCTACTTTTCGAGTTTTAAGCGCAAAAACGAGAATACAACACAAGGTATTAAGGTGAATGGTTGCGGTCGATTGGCTGCGAGAACTCGGAAACAACGTTGAATGTGGCAGATTCAAAGTCTAAACATCGCCATTGAGTTTACAGAACCTACTATCGCTATTCAAAGTGGAAAACTTGGACCTCAAAGCCAATCTTTGGGATTCAAGAGTGAACTTGATATCTATATTCCAGCATATAAACATACGTTTTTATATACAACTGAACAAAAAAATACAAGTTTTTATCGAATTTAACTTCTTGACTGACGGCAGTGAGTCGAATGTGCGCCGTAAATGATTCCACCACGATGATCGTCTTTGCGCTGTACACTGTAAATTAAACTCGTGATCTTTAACTTACATCAGTCGGATAGTTCGCATAATAAACAAGTTTCTTTTCGATAGGCTTCTTTTGTTCGTAGATCTTCGATTCGACGGATTTGATGGTCAAACGATCTTCAAACTTATCGACCATTTCAACGACCAGATCAATGAATTTGAAAGCACACATGAGCACGTTATCTTCACCAAATTTGACCACATGATTTTCTATATTGTTCGCTAGCATTTCGATTTGTTCTTCGCCGTTGAGTTCATCCGGCACTTCACTAGGTGATCCCGCGGAGGTGCAACTTTTCGAGATGCCAGTCAAACGAACACCATTGGAAATAGGATCCAACTTGAGTTGCAAGTAGGCCATCGATTTGACTGGGCTCATAACACGCAACGAATTGTTGGTCTTTAGTTTGCAGCCACTAGTCGAAGAATCGAACTTTTTGACTTTAACTTCTTTTTCGATTCCCGACGTTCTTGGGTCGACCGACAATTGAGCAGAGAAAAAAATGAAGAATGTTAGCCTCAGAGATTTTTGCCATCGAACAGGATCAATGAACAGATTTAAGTAACTTTGCACTTTTGTTGATCGGTTTACTACTCAACGTTTTGCATAACATAAAATTTGCATGTAACGTAAAGTTATTCAAACTGAATATGCAAATTTTTTGGATCAACTCTTCTACACCAAACGAAAATCAGTTAGTTTTCACTCTTGGCAGCAGAAGAGACGGTTGCTGAATTTGTCTGATTTGAAGGTGAGTTTCGGTGGTTCAAGCTGCTTCTGAACTCTTCGAACAGCTCACTGATTTCAGAGAACGGTGGAAACCTCTGCTGAGAAGTTTGTCAGCTCAGATTTGATCCACCCTTCGATCGGCTGTGATTTCTGCTTTCGACTTTTGGATGTCGAAACCGGTGGCCACTGACGACAACAGTGACAGCAAAAAGAACGACAACAATGACGGAAAGAACATGAGACCCGTGTGTTTGCTTCAATTTGATTCAACTTCTTTGTAGGGAATGATCGTAACAAGTCCGAAACATGCGTGTGTCATCATCAAGCTGTTGACCGAAGAAGACTTTGGAGTCGTGAGTTTCACACTCTCTTGTAATACTTTCAATGCGTTTCAGGCTAACGATCAAACGGACGAGAACAAAGAATACATATTAAAGATGTCGGAACGAAACCACTCAAAATTGAGAATGGAAGTTACAATTCTCAAGCTGGTCGTCGAAATCCAACATCTCACCGACGTGTATCGATCGAGGAAAAAAGGAGAAATAGTTTTTCTTGGTCATGAATTTGGTCAGACAGTCGCTAAACGATCAAATCACATTGTCTCAATGGTCATCGGAATCGGAACTACAATCTAATATCTGGAAGCAGTCGAAGATCTTCACAAACTGATTCATCCATCAAGTCCGTCAATTATGGAGTGTAAAATACATTGAAATAAACTAATCCGTTAATTACAAGTTTTTTTCGTTGTAAAATTTTATGGTTACGGGAGTTATCGAACAAATGTGGGCGTTAACGTAAGATGTTGGTTTCGATCATCATGAGAGCATTTTTGATTTTAATCAATTTGCGCTCCATCTTCACGTTGACATCATCTTCGAGGGCTGAAAAGATTTTTTACGCAAAAAGCTTTTGGTTCGATTACCTCTCTCCGCAGCAGCAATTGCTTGACGACTAAAGAAAAGTTTTTGGAGTTCTCAACTGTAATTGAAATACCTCAATTGGACCGTTGACTTGTCTGCATAGCAACTTTCCAGCATGATAGTTGAGAGCTTGTGCAATATGGTCAACAAACTCTTATCATTGGCCGGCAAGCATTGACGAGCTTGTTCGAGAAGTGAGGTGTAAATCAGAACACTTGCACGATACCAATTCGTTTGCATTGTTCGATCTAAATCTCATGTGACGATCGTAATATCTTCACCGACCTGAACACACCCGAGCACCATACCAAAACGACTCGGCCTTCATGATCAAGAACGCCAGTTGTGTGTAGAGATCTTCGATTACAACACAACGTTCAAGAAGCTCCTAAAACAATTGCGAAGTTGAATTCACGAAATCTGAGTATCTACTTGATATTTCTTGTAACAAGTCGTGAGTTCGGTTTTCAGCTCTTTTTTCCGTCTTCCTTCATGCGCTTCTTGAGTTAAACGATACAAATGGCGTTCCTTGGGCAAAACATATCGACAGTGCGAATTCTTTAACAGGAACAGCTCGGGCCATTCTAAACACGTGTGTTAGTCAGATGTAATTTCGTAAATATTTCTTGTCGATTCGAAAATCACGCTGTTCGATCATTGAGCAAACAAAACGTTCGAAGCCCATGGTTACATAGAAACTTCTGGACCGTTGGACTTTGTTTTGCGTATACGTGTGTCATTGTAGTTTGTTGCTACGAACCGCCCACTTGCATTTTAGATAACAGAAATGGATTTCGAAGTTTCTAGTACGTGGTTTGATGTTCGTGATCGCAATGGACAATCGAGAGTATAAAAGGTCGCGTGCATTGCTTCAATTTCAACTTTCGATTTGTCAATTCAATTGGTTTTCACTCTAATTCGAGATGCAGTTCACTTGTCCAACTTGCGGTAATGGAAGTTGCAAATGTGGTAGCAATTGCGGCAAAGGAAATTGCTGTTCGACCAATGGCTGCTGTCAAAACGGTAAGTAGTGTGTTTCGCCAAACTCATTCACGTTTATGTTTTAGGAGGCTGCAACTGCAACTGAAAAGCTATGGAGAAGTTCGAAACTCTCGCTACGAAAAACAATCTTCTAACCCATGTTGCTTATATAATCCTGTTAATAAATTCATTGTAAACATGTTGGATCACTAATTGAAAGTTAACTGACCTAACGGAATCTTTTTGGCGACTTTTCGTTGAACAATTTGAAGCAAATCAGCTTCTGATCGAATGGAATCTCGAGTATCGTCGTTTGATTTTACCGTCGAATGAGCGGCAGGTTTCGTTTTTACTGGACTTGATCCCAAATTAGTCAGCCAAGGAGGGTAATTGTGTTGATGATCGGAGAGCGCAAGTTCGTTCATTGAGCTACTCGACGACTTCGAATCAATGGACAGACGACCCTTCATTTGTGGAGTGCGATGTGAAGACGAAGTGTCGACGGCTTGTGGAAACGGCAGATCGTGAGTTGGAATAAATCCCGACTGCTTCGATTGTCCCGCCGATTGAGTCAATTGACGGCGCGCTGAACGAGTCGACAATCCGAATTGTGTTGCCGTTGGAGATGAATCGTTCATCTCTTTTTTCTCAATGGTCAACAGATTTTCGATTTTAATCGTTGCGTTCTGAAAGAAACTCGGAGATGAAAACCAAATCGACTTTGCGATGGGATCTTAAATTTGAGAAGCAGCTTAAGAGTTTCAAGCGAATCGTCTTTCAACTGTGAACCTACCTTTTGACCATCAGTCACTTCGAACATTCGCTCCCAATAGTGTTGCAATGGTATCTCGCTTTCTTGCACGTCTTTAAAGTCGAAAGTCTTCTCGTGGTCGATTTTGAAGTTGGATTGAAGAAAAAGTTCGATCACCGGCAAGACTTGCGAATCGCTCTGAAGGCACGGAATTCAAAGTAGCACAATGTTTGACTAACCTGCAAAATTCGTTTGAGCTCCATGATTGGATCATGACTTTTAGGTAGCGATTGATTGGACGGCGGATCGGCGGGAATCGGTTGATGATGAGGCGAAATCTGTGGGCTCTTCGGTTTCGACCTCATTGTAGGACTGATTGGCGTTGGTAACGGTACTGAAATTTGCTGGACATGAAATTTCAACACTAAGAACTTTAAAGTAGTTGACAGAAAAGAACGCAATGCTTTCCAATAGTGAACAGTTCGAATGTGTGGGATGCTTACATCGATGGTAACGCTTGACCAGCGATGTCCATGCGCTTGCACGCTATGGATTCTGACTGTTGCGTTTTTTGCTCCAAATGAAAGCGAACACACACACCTGCACGAGATCCATCGGAGGTTTTTATTCTCAACTGTCGATTGAGCGGACAGTTGGATCGGTTTTCAATTTCACTGCGACTGACCATTCGATACCCACGTTTGTGTTATTTTGGGAAGAATTTTAATCGAAAACCCGCAATGAAACTTTGTGCTATTGGTTTTCAAGGTTCACTTCCAACGGAAGTATTTATCAGATTGTTTGTGTGAAAAGAACAGTCTCAAGGTCATTGAAAAGTAATCAAATTACTTAGAAAGTTGTTGTCAAGCAACGAGAATGAATGGTTAGCATATTGGTCGATTCTAAACTCTCCACTTCGATAATTGCAAATAATCAAGAATGCAATGGCAGGTGTCCTTTACATCACATAATCCAATTGTAATAAGTTGGTAAATGCCAAAACGGACGAACAACGTGAATTCCTAATGCGCAAAAGAGCTGGAAATCGGCCCACAAAAAATTGTCGTGTTTAGTTTCTTCATCGACTCTACACACTTCTTACCGTTTCCTCGTTGGTCTTTGTGGCAGTCGGTGCGTTCGCTCGTATGTCTTTGAAGAAGTTTGTCAGCATTAGTGATACAAAACCCAACTTGACCGGTGTATCAGTTCATATGGAACCGCCATTGATTTACTACAAAATAATCGAACTGCCCGTACTACTATTGGGATTCGCATGTTCGTTTGTTTTTGTATTGGTCATGTATAGAGCGAGATGTTTCCATCAAGTGAGTTACAGTTGAATACGAAGAGTTATAATCGATTAAGAATCTACGCATTATACTTATTTCTTATGCACTATCACTATTGGGTTTATGCACATCACGACTGATGATCATAAGTCCGCTACTTTTGGACTACGGTTTTGGTTTGTTTGTTGACAACGAACCGTTGTGTCGTTCTGGAAAGACGCTCCACGACTTCACAGCTTTCATGCTCGGCACTTTCCTTCTGCCGTTGCTTATCGAACGAACGATTGCAACAGTGAATGCTCGAATCTACGAGCTCTGCACAAAATCGTCGATTGGAATGTTGCTCTTGGGAATTCAAGTTCGTGTTTCATCTCATCAATGATCTTTAAAGTGTTTTAGGTAACAGCAGGAATCGCCATGGTCTATATGAATCAAACATACGCAGTGGACACTTCGGCGCTGCGTCCATGTCTTCGCGAATACGTCAATAAATACGTTTTTATTGTCGTTATTGTTTTTGTTATCATAATCAATTCTTCTGGTATTTTCGTAAGTTCTATTCTTTTTATCTTTGAACGAACATTCTCGTTTCAGTTCGTCTGGTTGTTGCTGTACGTAAACAAGCGAAGATACATGACTCAAATTTCACCATTGGGCGAACGCTATCAATTATGCGAAAACATAAGAAGTATGAAAATGCTGTTTCCGATCGCCGCTGCATATCTAACAATCATCATAGTTGCCAGCTCGTTGCTTCTCGTACAATTCATAATCATACCCGCATTGAAGAGTCGTGACATCATTGCGAGAAGCAGTAAGTGCATTCGCTTCAACGATCAGTTCTCTCGGTTTTAGCTCCCGCTCCCGCGTTGGCTTTCGATCTGATGGTCGCCTTTCAGACGATCATAATTCCTTTCGTCGCTTTTCATTGGCATCGAGTTCTGCGGCTTCTTGCCTTGAACATCGTATATCGACAACAGAATCGAGTCGGCTACATTGTGGATAACAAAAACGAGCATAAGATCGTCGGTTTGAATGGCGAATCGTTGGTGGCGTTGAGCAGTAGTGAAGAAACGCAAATTTACTTTAACGAACTGGCAAAAATGTGGTCCTAACAAGGAAGCCAAATCGTCTATTAGATTGTACATTTGATTGCGATATACGACTTTTGAACTTTTTTGTTAATGTAACGCCAACTTTCGCAATGAACAAAAACAAACTCATTTCAGTTGTCAAATTCTTACAGTAAGTTTTCATGAGTACAAAGTCTCTGACGTATACTCCATCAAAACAGAGCTTTTACTTGAATAACAAGCAATTCAAGTGAAAAAATCGAAATGCAGACCTTTCAATTGGACCGGTGTTTTCGAAGAGTAATTGGAAGAGCTAATTGTAAATTTTAAGTTGTGAAATGAAACTGACCGTTAAATTTTGATGACTGTTCTTGTAGCTTCTGAAAGCGCGACTTCAATTCTGCAATCATGCTTTGATGTTGTTGATGTTCAACTGTCGGTGAGTGGTCGTTTTCATTCATTCCAAAGAACTTGTGACGTTTTTGCGGACTTCGTAATTCAAATTCATCGTCAGATTTTTGCAAATTCTGTGCAGATGAAATCGGTGATCTATTGGCCGGATGTTCGTGATTGTTGAGACATTGTTGCAAGTCATTGAGTACTTCCGGAAAATTGAAAATATCTTGGGCTCTTGACTGTGGTCGAGAGATTGTTGGCATACTTGTAGAAGACCGTTGTAGCAAATTTGGAGACCTAATGTTTGGCGATTTCCGTTCGCCACTTGGCCATCGATGTGTATGCGCAGACGTCGGAGTTGTTGGCTCATTTGTTGTGTACTGAGCTAGCGGTTCGTAGGGCCAAGATGGTTGACGAGCTAGTGTATTCAATTGAGAAGAACGAAAAGCCTCCGACGATTTCTGATTAGTTTCAAACTCCGGAGCAGAAGATGGCGACTTGATGTTACAGAGAGATGAAGCGTTCGATTCAAAATGAGTTTGTGGATTTGGATCCGAGTAGCCACTTTCCGGCGAGATCAAATGAACTTCTCTTGTCTCACATCTTAATTGAGTGTTCATAAGTTTGTAGCGTCACTTTCACTACCTTTCAAATTGATCTCGACCAAAAAGAAACAAACTCGGTTGCTGAGGTCTTGGTCCATATTCGCGGATACATTCCTTAAAATTTCTCTGATATTCACTGCGATTCAAGGCTCCCGGTGACGAAAAGCCGTGCTGCGGAGCCGATTGAACACTAACATTGTGCTCATTAGTCTAAACAGAACATTTAAACAAGTTACTTTTAACAATCAATTTACTGGAATATGAAATGGCACCGAATTGTGTCGTGGCCGATTAGACTTTAAGTGTGACTGTTGATAATCCATGAGTATTGGAAAGATCGTCAATATTCCTGTTAGCTGGGGAACAAACGAGTGGGCAAGATTGAGGACAAACTCGACAAGTTGCTTTCATCGTGTTTAAATCGTGGAGTCATCACAAGAAACGTAAAAAAAGTCGTGTTGTTTGATGGCAAACATCATAAAACGCCTCAACAGTTTGCGATCACCCACTTTCGCTCAATGGGACAAATCGAAATGGTCAACGACAAAGAAGATGACAACCTAAATTTGATCGAATGTGTTAGGGGCCATTTAGGGACATTGCCTGAAGATAAACTCTTTGCGACTCAAGCAATAAATTCACTGTACCCTTGAAAGCCAACGACATTTGTGTTTCGTTGCGTCTTCTGCTTTCATAGCAACGGGAGCAATATCTCGTCTATCTTCAGTATTACGAGTAACGAAGTGAATGATCCGAGTTGCTGTCACAAACTTTATTATTAAAATAGCACATGCGATTGTTGGATTTATTGAAAAGAATTACGAGAAGACATGCAGTAAACATGAGGAATCAGACGAAGAGAAACCATGAGAGTATTTAGAATGGAAGAAGTTTGGCCAAACCCAAAAATGAAATCAACACAAGCAAACGACTGTAAGCCAAATGTCCATAGAAAGGGGAAACAACGATTGTTTACGAACACAAACACGAAAAGAACGAATCTTAAGAAGAGACCTAAGAAAAGATTAAGAGTGCAATTGGATGAGGACAAAACAAGGTTCTTGCGGATTTTCACGCACACTATCCTCATAAGCTTCCACCACGAACGGGCTTTTTGAAGAAGATGAGTTCGAACGAAAAGATTGAAATCAACGAGAGGATGATGTTCGGAGACAAATCGGATTTCGAGGCTTAACGTTCCGAGAAGATCGCAATTTAGCTTTGGAGGAGTTGGTTAGATGGCGTAAGCGATCTTCGTTAGATGGCGGTGATTGTAGCGGGTTTTTCGATTCTCTTACAAATGATTAGAAACAAAGCAATTTACGGATCTTTAAATTTAAAAAGCAACACTGGGATGTTTCGTTTTGCGTTTGGAATTAAAGGAATCGGAAAGCAAAAACAATGCAAACGAATCAAAAGTTACGGTTCTAGTGATTATAATGGATTCGACATTAAGGTTTGACATTGCTACGAAGAGAAAAGTTCCGAAACGCGAAGAGTTTCGAAAAACAACGGTCAGCCCGCATCCGCGATTCGATGTCGATGGACGATGTTCAGTGGACGACTCGGTTGTTTTCGACTGCATGGCAGTGGTAGAAGCTGGATCTTGGGTTTGATGTATAAAATGTGTTAACGAGCAAAAAAGAATAGACACTACGAGATGCAAACTATCGACTATGAGCTACACGAAGAGTTCTCGCACTTGACAAGCGAGTTGCAAACTAACTGCTCCTCAGAATCCGGAACGTTTGTTTGTCCCGTTCGCATGTCAAGTACGAGAGTGGAAACAAGTAGATGGGCTCATTGGCGGAAGAATTCTTTCAATTTCACACGTGCCAAATGTCTTCATGAGAGAAATGTCAGTCGAGAGAACGACGTGAGATTATGCGAATAACTTTAAACCAAAAACAAAACAATATGGTCCGAGAAAACGCAGGGCCGCTCAGTTGACAGTTGGCCGTCGACGACCGTACGGCAATCGACGACCAGTTGATTGCTTGACCCGTTTGCAGCGGTCAATTGAGCGGCCGGAAATCGGGGGAGTGGAGTCGAAAGTTTGATATAAAAAGAGATAAAGAGGATTAAGCAAATGGTTTTCAATCGACAACGAAACCGGTGATTTGAACTGCGATTTTGAATCGTGACCTTTGGAAGAAAAACAACAACTCCGACTACGCGATTGGAGTATCGATGTAGTCGGTGCAAAACAAAACAGGGAAATCAACTCGGAAAGAATTCGGTGAAAGACGTTGGACAAAAAATTCGGTTACTGAAGAGAAGTTCTGAAGACCGCGGAGATGCGGTAAGAGCACGGTAGTTTGAGGTCAAGTTTGAAGCATAAACGTTTTGAGAAACAATCGAATTTCAATTGAGCACCACGATTTAAACATGAACATGATTCCAAAATGGAAGAGTTGGATTTTCGGTTACGAGATTACGAAACGAGAGAGAATGAAGGTCGAACCATGCGCATTGATTCTGTGAACAAAAGTTAAGTTTGGTGGAGAGAGAGATTGAAATTTGAAGTTTTAAGATTGGAAATTAAGAACGAAGACACGCTTCCAGATTAATCCTGAGAGTCGGGAAATTGAGGAGATAAAATTCTATGAGATTACTGGAAACACGTGATGAACAAACGTGTTTTTCGACGAAACATCAGAGGTACTTTGCATTTCGGCTCATGACCATAACTGTTGAATTTTCGAGATGTCAAGTTGATTAACGCGAGTTCCATGCCAACATACGAAATCGAATGATAATGCGCAACAAAAACATTGAGATCTTAACACAATCCAAGTCTTAGTCTGTCGAATCAATAAACAGTCATTGGAAATGAACGTTCCTTCAGTCGTTCGTTTGAGGGTCGTTTCTGTAAATCTGTTTGTGAAGCTCGCTCATTCCAACCTATCACTCACTATTAACAACCGGCGAAAAGCCTTAGAATTCGATAACCAAATCAATCAACGTTTCCGAACAGACTGCTCCTTCGAATTTGGTTCTTTTGATTCCGATGAATGGAACCCAACCCAAGTGATCTGTAATCATTGAACTGTTAATTGACGAATAATAGCTGGCATTGTTCGAAGCACGCACGATTAAAACAATAATCAAGAAGAGATCGGAACTGAAGTTATAGAGCGTAGAGTTAAGTAAAATCGTTTAACAAACTCGAATCAAAACAACAACCTCAATGACCAACATTTCCTATGAGCAAAACCGTTTGACTCATCGAAATGAGAGAGAATATGGGTCAAATTTCGGTGACTCACTTTCTTTTACCATTTTAGTCAACACCAATCACGTTGGAGACATGAGTCAATTTCAAATTTCACGCAACAACTTTCCGAACTAAAGAGGCAATCACTCATCCTTTGAACGTGGAATGTTCGTTTCGGTTCGCTGCCTCAGGAAAACATCTTCAGGCACGAAAAAACAGCTTTCCAACCTCGATGCTGACTCATGCGAAGGTGTTCGAGACCAAAAACAAACAAACGATGCACATTTCTGTGAGGGTAACAAACTCAACTACGAAAGCCAACCGAAAGGCGGCTGTATAATTAGATGAAATGTAAACAAATTAAACACCAAAAGTTTCCACTCGAATTCCTCGAGTTCACAAGAAACTTGAGATCGCCGTTCGACGTCAAACCGCCCACCCGCATTTCTTTTTTCTTGATTATCCACGGATCAGTCCTCCGATCATCTAACCGGAAAATGTCCAGATGTGTTTTCCAAATCACATGCAATTGAAGTGCGCTATTTCGTGGAATCGAAGCGGTCGCTGCAACGACATTTCGAGGGTCGTCAAAAGTTGAGGGTAAAAACAAAAAGTTCACGTGGCCGTTAACTATGTCGTCCATTTAACGTTCCCGAAAACTGAAGAGTCCGAAAGTAATGGAATGAAATTCGAACAGTTTTCCGACGGTTTTACGTAAACACTTAAAAACTTCGTCTGGCGATTAAACTTCAGCAAAAAAAAGAACCGTCGAATTGGCCGAGAGCGACATTTCCAGAAGAGAATCACTCGTTCCCGGTTTTTGGTCGAAAGTCGGCTGGAAAACCGGAGATGCAGATGCACCCGCAAACGTACTCCCGTTCGGTCAAACGAAACGGCGGTGAAATTCATTCGCCATGACTCCCGGCTTAAAGGTACAAATCGAATTGTGATCGACGAGAACTTTAAACTCGCAAATGAACAGCACAGAAGTGACCATATGGATGGTTACGAAGTTCTCGCTCGACTGTTAACATCTCGCAGAATCAATGAGTGAAAATGACGACCTTCGATTATGCGAGACTGCAAAACTCTCCGTGATGCAATTGGGGTCATCACGAAAGAAGTTTTGGCGCGAATGAGAATCGACGGAAAAAACGGTCGCATGCAAAGAACCAAATCCTATGGACGTTTTAGGAGTCAGACAACCGAAAGAAATCCATTTGGCCGCGAGCGCATTTTATTGCTCCGCCTCTTCTCTCGTCGTCCCGTAATGGCCACAAGCGATGTTCCACTGGAAAGCGGCCAAATTGGACGACAAGTCAAATTTCGAAATGCGAGTCCGCGTATCTACAGTTTGCCTTCTCACTCAATAGTACAATGAAGAGGAATGGACAATCGAGAGGTCTGAAGCAACAGGGCATAAACAATGGTTGGTATCTCGTGGAATGTCGACCGCTGATTCGGAAAGACCGTTTGCATGCTGCAATTTTACACCTGGAGAAAGGTACCCCGCCCTTGGTTTCCGGTTCACGAAATGTGCATCCGGTCGAGAGTTTCAACGAAATTTCGTTCTCAGTTCGTTTGATCATCCGAACAACGTTCTCGCGAAGACCAATAAAACAAAATGGCCACCAAGAACGCTTCGTATTCATTCAACTCGAATGGAAATACGACAAAAGTCTTAAGTCGTACACTTTAATCGAAAGAAGAAGAGCGCTAGAAGTTTGTGAGGGATCGAACACACCGGTTTTCCTGTTCGAACCGGTTTCCTTCCCGAAACGGCGGGAAACTCAAAGCAAATCAACGGCTATTAGAACAATTATTTTAAGCGTAAACACGTTTGAAATTAATCGAAACTTTACAACTCGTCTACGAGACTTTTCATCGTGGGGCAAAAGGTTGGGAATCAAAAGAAGAAAACTGTACGCCGAAATGACATCATCCATCGAAGCCCACGACGGAAAAGCGTATCGTCCAGTCGGCCGAAAAAGAATTCCTGACACCAAAGACGGCATCTAAACGTCGAAGCAAACAATAAAATGTTGTTCGTAGAAGATACCAAAGTACACGAAGAAGCAAATGGAATGAAGATCGTGACAAGAAGTGTGATGATCGAAAACGTTTCGACTATCAGCCGTCGAATTTGCTGACGTTTGCAGTTCTCATTATCAGCTTCTTTTTCAGCTTCCAAAGAAATGACGCATACTTTCGATAAGGAATTTGTTGTCCATTCGCGATGGCCGTTGACCAATTGGGCGCCCATGAGTAAGCGAAACAAGTTTGCGGAGTCGATTGAACGATCGTTACGGTCAATTGGACTCCACGATTTGAAGGCAAAAAACAACTGGAATAAGGCGCCTACGAGGTTCTTCAGAAAAACAATTAACCGGAACGTTCGGATCGTAAATAAGATTTCTCGCCATTGCGATCAGAATCGTCGTTTTCTCGGAACGATGATCACGCATAAAAACCTTCAGGGCGGAGGATTGTGGTCCAATGATTAGACAAAAAAACTCCCCCAATTGATGGAAACCAAACAAGTGGACGAACAACTGCCGTCCGAAGTTATTTGCGGTGTTCCGACGGCGCGTTTGACAAGTCGATACGAAGCGGATTTCAACTCGAAAAATTTTTCCAAAAATACGCTTCCGCAACGTCTACAAGATCCTCGATGAGCGCCGTTCAATTCGTACGCCAAAAGTGACCGTTGACATTTTTTCGTAATTCGACTACGACCACCAGCGAGTCCTCGGAATTCGCACAACGTCCGCGCACGAGCGACGTCGTGGACCAGAAGCCACCCGCAGAAGTTCGATGGATTCGTAGAATCGACAAACAAAAAATTGGTCAGCAAACGCGAGCGATTTTTGGAACCCGAACAACCAAATGGTCGAAGAGCAAAAAACCGCGACAGCAAAAGCGGACGAAAAAAAGTTGGACGGCCGCAGGCGGCGAGGTCGACGCGAATGAAAATGCGACGACGGTGAAGAGAGAGAATCGTGAATATTACGAAAGTGCGTCTGCGTAGAGTGTTCAGCCGCAGGCGGCAAAAGAGTCCGCAACGGACGTCGTGCGAGACGAGAGAGGCGAACAAACGGCGCGAGTAGTCGCATTCTGTCGAATGTCGAGAGTTAGTGCGTACCAGTTCGAAAATTGCGAGCGAGAGCCGAGCGACGTTGTGGCGACGGTTCGTGTGATGAGGACGAGACGCTCGAGTGAACGTTTGTGGCGAGCGCGAAGGCCACGAGTATGAGAGAAAACAAAAACCAGCAAACGACGAATGAGTAGCGAAGAAAAAATTGCGAGTTTCGCACATAAAATCGCGTAGTAGAAAAACCGAAAATTTTCCGAACGTTACATCCGCTTATACGCGAGTTCGCAGTTGCTTCGATCTGCTGACTTCGTTGATTTACAGATTTGAAGAACAACAACTGGCTGCGAGCTCAATTCACATCTCTACAGCAAACCGGTAGTCCAAAGAGTTCGGATCAAGAAGTTGAAATACGTAGATGAACTAGTTACGTGTGGAACAAAGAAGACAGAAACTTAATTATGTTACCTTTTGACATCAGGTTGTAAAAGCTTTATTGCTAAGTCGAACATAAGTGAACTTGGAGGATCAGCGGACGATATCGACCGACCGATCGACGCTTGAAGCTATTCGTTGGCCGCAAGTCAATTGGACTAGTGGATTAGAACTCAGCAAATAAGTCGAATTGCCGTTGTTTCAGCTCCACGATCTTCAACTTCCTACTCTCCATTAGTACACGCCTTTTTCGTTAACTGGTATACAAACAACCGGGAATTCTACACTCAAATAAGCGTCAATTTTGTTGATGTCCACTACCTGAAATGTGCAGATTGTTATAACTTCATTGAATTTGCAATAAAACTCTACTGTTTACAGCAACTCGTTGATCACTTCTATGGTTTCTACGTCAATCGACCAAAAGCGACCATTTTGATTGGACTTTTACTTGGATTGAGTTTTGGGATCTTTGTGTACTTCTATTTGATTCACGTGTACGTGTCCATAGAAAAGGGTGAGCAGTTCGTTTGAAGTTAATTTGTCAAAGAATCTCCTTTTACGTCACTTTATTTGATATTGTTGTAACTTCTCCAAATCGCAGCCCTTGTACTCATGATCTTAAACGACCATCATAGCTGACGATAAATAAAGTTAGAATCAGTGACTTAATGTTCTCGAAGCTTGAGAAACAGCGCTTCTTGTTTTTAATCTCAGATATAAGATAACAACATTCTGTTAAAACAAATGCCAAACGTTAATCATTAAGCGTCAACCAAATCTTAACGCATTGAAAGTGCAATTAATTACTGTTTTTTCGTATTGTTTTACGTTAGACAATTGTTTCCATTTCACAATTCTAATGCAATAAGTGTTCCACGGATTCATGGGGGTTCACGGAGCAAAAACGCTCTTAGATGATTGAGTCTATTGGAACGGTCTGTCTTATCCTTCGCCAAGTCAATTGGCCATTTGCATATTGTAAAATCGAACGGCAATCGAATTGACACAGTCAAGTGTTCGAAATAAACTTTATTTTACATTTAGTTCTTATTCGGCTGGTTGCTGGCCATTGCGCTCCAGAAACGTTGCACCACGTTATTGTTGATACGGTGGAGTATCTCAACGTTTTTGAGTCTACTACAGTTGTGAGTTCATTCCAGTTTGTCATTGATGTAGATCAACGATTTAGGTCAAAAGCAAACACCTTAAACCATATCAATTGCAGTGCCAACTCAGCAGAAGTCAAGAAGTACGGTTCGGACAGCAATGAATTTCAACGGGTCTTTAAGAAATACAGTGTCTTGTTATCCCAAAAAAGAGGAAAATTGGCACGAAACCATGAATGGCACATTGAAGCCTGACAGATTTCTTTGCGCATAAGTGACATTTTTGTTATTTTAGTTCATGAGATTTCAGCCATATCTGCTCAATCGCCATCTGCATGGCAGAAGACTTCCAGAATTACAACAACTACAGGCACACAGAATCTATGTGTCCGATCTGTGAATCACTCAAGGAATTACGACCCTATGCAGCTCCAGAACACCGCAATTTTCGAACTCGTACAACATCACAGAGCCAAGATTTTGGTTAACTTGGATAGTTTGTGCGACTACTGAGTGTGTTTCAAAAACTGAATTGTACGTGTATTGTATTCAAAGCCGTTGATGTTCGTCCATGAGCAGATTGCTTTGAGAGATCTACATCAGCTCATTATCACTTCCATTAACCTTACATTCATTTTACAATAAACTTGCATTAAGAGTTCTTGTTGATGACCGTAGAAATCAGGTTGACCACCGAATTGACCTGAAATTTTTCGGTCAATGGCAAACAGAAACGAAAATCAATTCAAAACACTTCGGTTGTTCGGTTGATGAGCTGTGAAAACATTCGGTTTGTTCGTTGCATTTTGGTGCTGAATTGTTTATGGTCAACTAAAGAAATGAGTACGAACGGTTTAAAAGAGCTACAAAACGGCAGTGCGGTATTGTTCATTTGGTTTGAATCGCTTTTGATCCCTTGTTTTCAGCAAACCGACGTTCAGATACCAAAAACGGAGAAATCGACTTCGAGCAGCAATTTGATCCCCAAACCGGTTCCATTCTCAGCCGCTTTACAAGTACCGCCGGAATATACACGTGCTCAAAATCGAAATCATCTTCTAGTCAACTGTCCGATCGCTTCAAATCTTCGTTTTGTCTACGGAACTGCCGGTTTCCGAACAAAAGATGATTACATGACATTTATTGCCTATCGAACGGGTGTTTTTGCGGGTTACAGAGCAAGGTAACGAACTTTTCTTTACGTTTATTTCACTTGCTTTGTTTAGAAAACTTGGAAAGAACATCGGACTAATGATCACGGCTTCGCACAATCTTTGTAACGATAACGGAATTAAAATCGTTGATCCCATGGGCGAGATGTTAGATCAACGATTCGAAACCCCACTGACCGATTTGATCAACAAGTCGGACGAAGAGTTTCTGCACGAAGTAACTCAAATGGAATCGTCTGCCGACAAAGCGATCGCGAATGTTTGTGTTCACATCGCTTGGGATACTCGACAATCGTCTCTTTATTTAGCAGTTGCAGCTGGAAACGGAATTGGACAAACGGGTATTAAGTCTGCAGCTCACAGTAAGTGTTCCGTCAGATACAAAAACAAAAACCGTTTAGATTACTTGACAACTCCACAGCTTCACTATTTGGTGCGTGTTTCGAATGATCCTGCTTACGGACCACGACATCCGATTGAAAAGCGTTTTGTTGATGCGGTTTTCCAGTTTCGTGATGTAAAGTCGAATTGAAACATTTGAACTGTTAACTCGACTGTTTCAGCACACTCACAATCATAACAATATCAATTACACGAGCGAAGTTTTCGTGGATTGTGCCAATGGAGTTGGAGCCGAACGTATTCATGGCTACACCGATCCGTTGGGCGCACAGATCATCGATTTGGGAGTCGTGAACATCGACATTCGATCATATAAAAAACTGAACAATGCGGTTGGTTTTCCCTTCGGTTTCCTAATCCAACAGATTTTCAGTGCGGTGCCGATTTCGTTAAATTAAATTGTAAGCTTCCAATGGACTTCGAAGACGATGTTGAACCGGGAACACGGTGCGTATCGTTGGACGGTGATGCCGATCGTTTGGTTTATTTCTATCTGGACAAGAAAGAGCCTCGTGCATTTCACCTGTTGGATGGCGATTACATTGCCGCGTTATTTGCCAAGTTCCTCATCAAACACTTAGACGAATTGAAGCTGCTTAACAAGATGGA
Source organism: Aphelenchoides besseyi (assembly GCA_024699855.1). NCBI lineage: Eukaryota > Metazoa > Nematoda > Chromadorea > Rhabditida > Aphelenchoididae > Aphelenchoides > Aphelenchoides besseyi. The sequence goes on from JAMPIQ010000002.1 coordinate 15,028,301, forward strand.
TGGAGTGCAACAATGTGATAAGTTCACATTCGCCGTCATACAAACCGCGTACTCAAATGGAAACTCAACTCGTTTCTTCGAAAAAACATTGGTGAGTTCGATTTCAGACAACAAAACAAACGTTTTTAGAAATGTAAAGTTGTAATGACAAATACGGGAATCAAGAATCTACATAACGCTGCCCAGAAGTTCGATGTTGCTGTCTACTTCGAAGCCAACGGTCATGGAACAGTCACCTTCAGTCCAGCATTCTATCAACGAATCCGCCAAATGCGTGAAGATCAGCCCGAGAATCCGTTTGTTGGTCGTTTGGATGCGTTCACTCGAATCATCAACGAGTGTGTGGGCGATGCGATTGCCGATTTTTTGGCCGTGGAACAACTTCTGTGGTACTATGATTGGAATGCGGAGTTGTGGTGGAAAAGAACGTTCACTGCGGCGCCAACAGTTCAATTGAAGATCCCCGTAAGTTCAGTTTTGACCATTGATTGATCCTGATATTTGCGTTTAGGTCGAAAATCGTTCGTTCTACAAATCTTCGGAAGAGAACGAGACAAAGTTGATCAAACCGGAAGGAATGCAGAAGTCGATTGATAAGATCGTGAAGAAGTACAAAAAGGCGCGTGCTTTCGTGCGGTTAGTTCACAGATAAAACGATTGTGATTCACGATTTTCAGACCATCTGGTACGGAGGATGTTCTTCGTGTTTACGCCGAAGCGGATACCAAGTCGGATGCCGAATCACTGGCCAACGAGCTTAAGAACTTGTTCCCGCGATAATTCCACTATCATTCTGTTTACTGGTCCTTAAATACTAACCCGATGTTTGCTGCCTTCTAATCATTCCAAGGGTCCATATATTTCTATGCTTTTTAGTTTTGCTATACAATTCACTAATTGTTTGCGCACATCGAATAAACGTTTCTGGTTGTTTGTGCCGTGAGTTTGTTTATCCGTGGATTTGTAATCAAAACAAGGGTGAGATTTCGTAACAGATGAGTTAACCTGAGAGTATCAAAATAAAAGTATCACAAAATGAAGAAAAGTGCAAATAGTATACAGACATCAAAAAAATTAAACATCAGCATCGAGACGAAACTCGTGAGATTCGGTGAACGATGCGCTATGATCGAACTTCTTGTACTCGGTAACACGACGTTCGAAGAAGTTGGTTTTCCCTTCCAAACTGATATTCGTCATGAATGGAAACGGATTCTTCGAGTGGTAGACCGACTTCAATCCCAACTCGTTAAGCAAATGATCAGCTACGTACTCAATGTACTAAAAACAAAACGATTCAAACTGTCTATCAATCGAACTCACCTCACACATCGCCTCGGCATTCATTCCGATTAATCGACATGGCAAAGCATCGACCAAAAACTCTTTTTCGATTTCAACAGCCTCCTTGATGATCTGTTGAACTCGTTTCTCGGTAGGACGATTTTGGATGTGTTCGCGGAAGAGCAAACATGCGAAATCTCGATGCAAACCCTACAATCCAACGATTGATTTCATCTCTGAATTCAAAAAACCAACTTCATCGCGCGAAATCAGTTCGTTACTTTGTGCCAATCCGGGCATCACACCGCGACTTTTCAGCCAAAAAATTGACGCAAAACTTCCGGAGAAGAAGATTCCTTCCACCGCAGCGAATGCCACCAAGCGTTCGGCAAACGACGACTGATGATCGTTGATCCAACGAAGCGCCCAGTTGGCCTTCTTTTTGATAAAATCAAACTCCTCAATGGCGTTGAACATTTTGATCCTAAAGCCGACGATAAAAACGAAAAGACGAGTAAAGGAACCCACTTTTCTTGTGGATCGGTGATAAACGCATCGATGAGCATCGAATACATTTCGGCATGCACGTTTTCGATCATGATCTGGAAACCATAGAAACACCGCGCCTCCGGAATTTTGACTTCCGATGAGAATCTCTCCAGCAGGTTTTCGTTCACGATTCCATCCGAAGCGGCGAAGAACGCGAGTACACGACCGATGAAGAAACGTTCTCCATCGGTCAGTTTGTTCCAATCGTTCATGTCGTCGTCCAACTTAACTTCTTCGGCCACCCAGAACGCGGATTGTGCTTTCTTGTAGAAGGTCCAGATGTCGCCGTACTTCAGCGGAAACATCGTGAAACGCCCGGGAGTGTCTTGTAGAAGCGGTTCTTGGAGATCCATTGACTAAGAAAAAAGATGAACAAAAAGTTTGAAGTTCCCAACAGAGATTTCAGCATCGAGACTGATAAACACCGGAAGCTTGGGCGTGAAGTTTCTTAATTGTTTGCGTATTACGAAAACCCTTCTGTTTCTCAATCAGCAAGTGGACAGGATTTAATTGAATTGATTGTCCTGAGGACTGCAAAATTTCCAACGGAAAGTTCGGGAGAACAAATTTTGCGACTTTTTCTGTTACTTCCGATGTAAAAGTCCACTTACCATGTTCTCTTTGTCCTTCTGCATATTTTCATCAAAAACTTTGGAGTGCATTCCGGCGTGTTGGAAATGAATTCGTCTGAAAGATTCGTTCTTCTCAAGCAACAGATGGATGTCACGGAATTCACGAGTTTGTCGACTGAAAACACATGTGTTGAATGTCAAAGATCAACGAATAGAGCACGACTTATGTATCGAAGAAGGTGGCGGTCTGTGCAGTTGGAAGGGCGGGACGCCAATTCGAAAATGGACGCTAACTGGAAAGACACAAGCGCAATGAAAACGATTGTGAAATTGCGCGCCAAACCCTCCGACAAAGTCACGAGCAAACTCAAGAATTACGTGCATACGAACAGATGTCAGGAATCATACAATTTCAAAGATCACTTGACATTCTTGACACAAAATCGAGTAAACTGAAGTGGATCAGCAAACTGAAAACAGACGACATTCAACCCAAAGCTTACGACCAAGTTGGCAGTGGCCAACAAAAACATGTTGCGCCCTCAAAGTGGTTTTTTTGTTGAACCGAAGAAAAATCCAATTGAGACAAAAAACGAGCAGCAACTGGAAAGCGATGGTTTGATTCCATGTCGATAAACGTGCGAACAAAGTTGCGCCGAGCAGTTGGAATAAGTTTATTTCATGACGATAAACACAGCATTGTGATTACTCGGGACCGTAACGTGAAAGTCGAATACGAACAGTGTGATTAAGACACGGAGAGTTTTTGGAGTCGATATGAAAAATGTCTGGATTTCGATACAAACTGAACACACAACGCAATCGATTACGATCATTGTTACGCGATGCATGATCGTGATATAGTTTGGGATCGAAATACGGCAAAACGCCGGGATATGGCGCGGGTGCACAATCACAAGGTTCCGGTTTCCACATGTTCGACCAATCCGGTTGCCAACTCAAATTCTGTTGGATGGCATCGAAGCCGTCGATCATTCCTGTAGATGACAAAGGTAGTTAGCTGATGATAAGATTGTGCTGACCTTTGCATGAAAGTGTATGCTCCACTCCAACTGGTACTCCAAGTTTCTCACAAAAGAATCGAAACGCTTTAATTCGTCGATTCTCGCCGGGACCTCCAGGCGTTTCATCGTCTTCACCTTTGCATTCGTCGTTTATGACTTTGTTCGTCGGTCCAAAAACAGAGCCTTTGTAACCGGCACGTTTGTTCTTTTCACTAGGATGCCAAGTACCTGGAAAACAATCTAATTGAAAAGTACGACAATCGCTTACCCATCATGATATCGTGCATTGAAGGCTTTGGTGGTTGTGGTGTGTTGTAGAACCAAAGAGCCGATAGCATAGCTAACGGTGGATCCATTTTTGTGATCAAAGCGTTCGGATCGGTGAGCAAATCGACGTCGATATTCTCGGAGTGTAAGTAATGTTGAAATTGACCGTAGTTGTAATTCCATGATAACTGAAATTAAACGTGAACTTTGCGTCCATTTCTTTTGTCAACCTGCAACGGACCACGTCCAAAATAACAACCCGTGTATGTTGTTTGATTGTGAGCAGAAAATGTGTTGGGTTGTCTAAACGAATTCATTTGATTAAAATCGAGAGTTCAACATACTCGCATGGATACCAGAAATCGAGTTCGGGATTTGAGGCGCAATAGCGACCATCTTTCACACAGGTCTCAGCTTCTTTGATTGTGAATCCATGACGAACAGTCGCGAAGAGCTTTGACTTCGGTCCTCCCTCGAAGAAATTGTACAATCCCCCACGGTAGAAACACTCTTGTGCGGTTCTAAAACGACTTGGAACGCGAAAACTGGTAACCTACTTACTTATTATCAATATCGTTTGTTGAGGAATTGACACTGAAATCAATCGAAGCTTATTCTCTACGTACTCAAAACCACTTGCCTGAACAGTTTGTAGTCGTTTTCTCCCGTTTCGGCTACAACATGTGCAAAAAACGCTGCCACATCTCGGCGTTGTAAATCGCGCGACGTGAACGGCGGTTGACCACTACGAAGTCCCGCACCAAACTCCGGAAAATAACGTGCAGCAATAATGAACGATTCGTACGAATACGGAGAACACAAATTGCCACCCCATCCTTGATTTGCATGTGGAAAAAAGTCCTAAAGTGCTTATAGAATTGGACATCAAACAAAAAACCAACATCAAACATTTCTTTTGTAAACCATCGTTCCAAGTAGGTCTTGGGCTTTAGATTTGGGTCCATGGGTTCACGACACTTAGTGATTGGTGGTCTTCCGTACTTTTTGCCTTCCGGACATATCACAGCATCAACTGGGTTTAGAGCAAGAAGAATCAAGACAAATACCTTAGCGGAAAACAATAAACGGACATCAAAGAACATTAAAAACTGCGTCATTAAAGTCATTCAAAAACAAATCTTCTGCAATTGCTCGAAATTTCGCTGAGTTTTGCAATTCACTTTCATAAAAACTGAACTGCAAAACACCCCCGATTTACGTTCCGCGAAGCCGATGAACAAACAAAAGCGAAACACGCTGACCACTGGCTACTTACAGTTCCGGTTTGTCGAAATTTGGAGCAGTCGTCCAATTCTTCCTCAGCAATTCAAACCACGAATGAGGGTCAAAAACGACGGGAACTTACAAATCGCGGTTTTGTGCAACAGCAAACGATCTGTTTCTTTTGCACCGTTGTGGACGCTCATTTCTACACAACTGACTTAACAGAATGGTTACTGTATCTTCCAAATCTAGTTTTGTTCGACAAGAAGGTTGTTAATCAAACCTCTTCTATGTGTTTTAAGAGCATTGTGATCACTCGCCTTTGAAGAATCGTATTGAAAGGCTGCTCAGTGTTCTTTCGTTCTAACCGTTTGAGTTCAATGATTTGAACTGTTATCTAAAGTGATAACTGCACAGTAGACCAACGGCTTATAATCATTTTATTATTATACAACGTATATTTAAGAAATCAAAAGATGGAAAGCAATGAAATCCAATCTCTAATAGTCTCTTCTGCATCCTTTTCAATTGACAACCGGATTCTGATTCAATAGCCAAAAACTTTGTTCTTCGCAGTTTTGTCGCTCATTAAGCAACTTTGTTGAGTATTTTGGTAATTACAACGACTGTTGGATTTTGTTTCTCAATGTTAATTCATGGATCCAACGGGAAGCGGACGTTGATGTTGAAATGTGCGCTTCGCATTCGTTACCTTAGCTCAAATGTTCAGAAGACGGGACTTTCCGTTTGCACTCAATTAATAGCCGTCCAACCATTGACAGTTTCTGGTCATCGTTTCTATGTCACAGAGAAGCCGGTGAAGTCCGAATTCGGCGAATCGGACACAACGAAACCCGACATTCAACGTCCACGTTCGATTTTGGAAGAAGTTCTGATTAAAGAAGAGCAGGAACCAAAAACTACCGCACAGAAAGGTTCGTCAATTTGTGTGTATCTTTTGAAAGTTTGAGACTTCAGTGAAGAAAAAAGCAGAGAACACGTTCTTCTACATCTCGTTGGGTGTTGCAATGTGCACGTTGGGTGGTTTGACTTATCTGCTCTTCGAATACTTTTTCGCGACCAGTTCACCGCAACGCATCTACACGAAAGCATTGAAGATGATTCGCGAAGATCCACAATGTCAAAACGCTCTCGGTGAAAGTATTGCAGGATTTGGAGAACAGGTACATTCAAATTGTTTCGAAATTCTATTCCTATACTTTAGGGTCGCAGAGCTCGTCGTCATATTGCGAGCCAATCGTATCGTAAAGACGACGAAGAACGAGTTCGAGTTACTTTTCACGTGAAAGGAACACGAAATGCCGGACGAGCATTTGTGGAGATTGCAAAGAAACCGGGAGAATCATATCAATGTCGTTTCCTACTTGTCGAGTTGGCTGATCGTTCGGGCAGTTTGGTTATCGTTGATAATCGTTAGCTGATTCAATTAGACAGCCGTCATTAGGTTCATTGAGAATGATTTCAAAGTACATGTAGAAGTTTAGCCATCGATTGCCTCTTGATTACGACGTTAACTGCTTGATTATAGTTTCGGTTATTGAATTGTTTATAAATAAGTTTGATGTTAAAAAGTTGCTTCATTTAAACCGACGGTCTAATGCCGGATGACTATTTTAGTCACATTCGTTTTCGTTCACTGTTAAGTTTAGATGGCTGGTGAAACGCACAAAGAAATCATGGAACAGGACGGGTATGTGGTCGTGCGTAAAAGCAGACGGTCGTTTTTTGGTGGACCCAAACGACGTTGGTCGATGGCTGAGAAACAATGCACTGATGGTGATCCGCAGGTATCGGTGGAGTGTGTGCGGAAAGCGGTCAAAGATGCAAACGAGAATTTGGATCAGTTTTTGAAGGAGTATCTGTAAGTTAGTTTCACTGTTGTATTGTTTGATTGAATGTCTTTAGCTTAAAGTTTCTGGACGCTTTAACTCATGCCGTTGGTTCTGGTCGTCACGTTCGAACTCTGCGAGCGGTTGGAATCGGAAATTTCTTCGAAATGGGCTCCGATTCGGCACTTCAATTGGCAGTTCTACAACGAATCCAATTGCATTTTGATTATCCTTCCACCTTCTACCAGGAACCGCGATGTGCAAAAGCCGAGAAACTCTTTTTGGAATCAATTGGCATCACCGTTCTGCCTTCCGATTCGCTTCATTCTCTGCCCAAGCCCATTCAACTGTTGACTCGACCCAATGCGATGGACGTTCATTTGGTCTTCATGATTCATTTCGATCAATTTGGATTCGAACGGATGATGAGCAGTTTCGCTCGTTTTGAACTTCTCGATTCGTTGGTTTTCGTCGGCAACACTGTGCCTATCGACCATTCGAATGATCAGCTGAACGGACGACTTGAGCAATTCGAGTCAGTTCCCGTTGAACTTCCGGATCGGCGGGTATCTTCACACCGCGAACTACGAGATCGATGTGCTTCGTGGTGGAGAAAAGCGTTCCAGAACACGAGAATTTACTTTGACAAACAGTCGCTTTGTTTGTCCGAATAAACCTTCAATATTGATTGGTCGGGCCAGAGATAGAAACTTGAAGTCATAAACAGTGCAACGAGAATCTCAAACAAATTCAAATTGTTTATTTGAACTTAAAATGAGCCAAAGCTTCAATTGATCTACGGTTTTGGACATCCGATGTTGAGTGGATTTTGTTGTGTGAACGATTGAAGTTCGACGACGATGATCTCAGCCATATACGTTGACGAGAACCCGAGATATGACCATTAGCGTAATTGTCACTTTTCTTTATTTTAAGTTCAATATGCGAGGTTTCATTTTGGCAAGCAGCGAACAGATTAACATGCAATAAACATCACAGACCAATTCAATATTGGGTATTTGGTCCTGCAAATTATAGCGATTGTGACCAACTAATATCGTTATTATGGTCGAATTCACATGACCCAGTTTTTGAGTATGTTTTCGATTCCAATTCTGCTCTCGGTCAACCTCAGCTGTCCAAACTCATAGAATTATAATCTTCTACGCTCATTAACTCGTGTGCCAAATTAGAGCTCTCCATCATCAGCGAGAAGAGCTGCACAAACTTTTGCAATTTTGGACGATTTTTGACAGATTGCTCGGCTTTGAAGGGCTCTCATTTCTCTCTCAGTAATCCGGTGGCTACAAGTTTGGACACGCTAAATAGCCAGACTTTTGGACTTCCCATCAATGTAATATGACCACTAGTTGTTGCCAGAATCTCAGAGACACATCAATTGGCGTGATGGACGTGCTATACAAGGGAATGGCAGGTGTTGTGTGTTTTAGCTCCATGGCTGATTGGATTCCACTGATATTCACAGGGTTTTGAGTTTATTAGTAGTTGTTGTTGTTCAGTTAATCACAGGTCTCTATAGTCACTGGCTCCCGAGTTGTAGTCAAGGGAAGTTGGTGTCTCTCGGAGGTTGGCATTCTTTTCAGGTTTTCTCTACTAACTATGCTTCGACTATTACATTTACGTTTGTATGATGTGAGTACAACTATTCGGACTGTAAACTTCGTTTGCAAACAAGGTTGTCAACATTTGATGGACACTAAGCTGGTGATAACCAGCCATTAGATCAACACTTCCACCTGTTTGTAACAAGATATTGTCAGAAGTCGGTTATCAACGATCATTAGAACACAATAATGTTTCGTTTTATATGGTGTTGTTCGGCATGTGAACCTCTGCTAGTGAAAGTTGGCAATTTTCAACGCGCTTTCGACTCGAACACAAGGCCAATGAGTTTACTTTGGCAAGTGACCAGCGTCCAAAGCTTTTGCCGTTTGAAAGTCGCTTGCTTTTGTTGCCGTTTGCTGAGCTAAACTTCAGAGTTGAATCCGAACTTTCAGTTGCTGTTGGAATCTTAGTTCTATCGTAGAATTTTGCCAAGTTCTGGTGACTGCTTTGCTACCAAATGTCTTTGTTCAATCAAACTAACCAACTCGGACGAGAAATGAAAGAACTGAAGAAACTCGTTGAATCCATGGACATAAAAGTCAAACAACTGCAAAAGCAGGTGCAGGAAAAGAGCGCTGTTGAGATCGAACACGAAGACGTTAAACGTCGCGTATATAGTCCGCACGAAGTTGTCGTGAAAACGGTATGTGAGAGTTTCACTATATCATTTCGTACTGGAAGATCTTACGAGAAAAGTAACATTAATTTTTTAGCGTAAAGGTATTGACTGGCCAACTGGGCCTCTTGGGTTTTTGTACGGACTCATCATGCTAATCATCCTACTCATGCCAGTTCAGCTCGTGTTAATTATCAACGAATGGGTTAAACGGTTTGGCTGGCCATGGGCACCATACAACAATCAATCTGATTCTCAATCTTTTATTGACATGTAAATCCAATTGCGACATTCGAGATTCCTTCTTTTAAACGTGTATTGTAATCGATCTGCCATCCACTTTAGTTCCGAATTAATTGCTGTTACTCTATTGATGCAATGGAATAAACTCTTATAACCAATGGAAGGAGCAGTCACTGAGTACATCAATGAGTAGACTAACGATTCTTTCGAAGGACAGAAACCAGATGACAGGGACTTTGTGGACCAACATCCTCACTAAGATTCGACTGCGACTTCGAGTTCCAGGAAACCGCATTTTCAGTTTTCGTGTTGTCAACGGTCGTGTTTGAACGCATTTTCTCGACTTTAACGAACTGCGCCAACGCCGTGCTGTGCAGGAACGTTGGATTGAGGCTCGTGAGGTTTTCGATTCGTTGCAACGTTTCTCTTCTCCAGTACTCCAACGCGCATTCCCACTACAATGAAGACGGAATCCGTCGATTGGACTGGACGCTGAAGAAAGTCACGGCTTTCATGAAGCGCGTCAAAAACATCGGCACCACGGTGACCCCCGAATCGCTGTTGTCCGAGCTGGCGAAGCTCAATCTCTCCAAGTTTGTCGACGAAATCGCGTCCAGTGTTTGCGATGCGAAGATCAAAGTCGAGGACTTGTCGACTTAAAGAGAGTTTATTTACACCGCTTTTTGGCATCTTACGTTTTCAGATTCATCGCTGAATTGATTCTGAACGGAGTGCTTAAGACCGAAGGTCTTCAGCTCATTGGCTCCCTGTTGTCCTACTTGATTAACACGGACAAACAAGAGCACGTGAACGTGCCGATTCTTTTGCCCTTTTGTCAGACCGATTTTTTCGAGTGTTCGGCGATGATTCCATTGAGTTGTCAACGTTCGGCAACGGAAAATGAGTTGGAAGAGGTCGTGAAACTTCTCCCCGACACCATCAGCAAAGAGCAACGAGGAGCCATGAAGAATCTGCTTAAAACGTACATGGAGTCGCTAGTCGAACATGTGAATACCGTTCGCTTGAAAATGAACACGGTCCTCAAGTCGATTAAACGACAAGAACGAACTCGAGGTTTGTCGACAAGTTTTCCGATTGTTTTCATTGTGTTCAGGTGATGCCGCGGCTGAGGACCGACAGAGTTATGACGAACTGAAAACAACGTTCGATCGTCTGTTGAATAGCGCCATGGAGCTGAGTCAATGGGTCGGCATTGAGGTGCCCGAAATGCCCGAAGAGCTGAGTGACGATGAAGTTGCCGAAACCGAAGTGAAGAAAACGAACGGCGGAGGTTCGGGTCGAGTTCTGAAGTTTGTGGACGAAGATACTCGTTTGTTTTATGAGAAATTGGGTACTGTCGAACTTCAAACCGACCCTCTAAACTTCTTGTTTAGTGAACGTGGAGCACGCCGCACTTTTAGCCCGAAACACACCGACGATGGAAGACGATGGCGAACAGGAAACTGAAGATTTCGGCGAAACGAACATTGAGGTCCTCGTCGACAACATCAATCTCGAGGATTTGGAGTCGGAAGACGATGCAGAAGTTTTAGTGGAAGTTCCGGAAGCGGAAGAGCAAATCGATGAAGAGGTGCCAGCCACTCCAACACTGAACACTAAAACTGAGGGTAAGAAATCGAAAGTTGCACCAATTGAATGGTTTGTTTGAGCAAATCGCGACTCAACAATCCTGAATCCGATGGACAATGTCTTCGGTGTGTCTTCAAACTTCACTTCCTTTCTTATCAAACTCTGCAATGCCATCAACAAGGAACGAATCGACGCGGCAGCTTTGGAGTTCATCACCAGTTTCAACAAAGCATCCAATCGAAAGCGTTTGATTCAACATCTCTTGGCAGCGCCGTACGATCGTCTTGACTTGTTGCCATTCTATTGCCGGTAATTGTTACTAGTTGAATGCTTATTGGGGAGTTTAGGTTCATGGCAACGATCAATGCGGTGGTGCCGGCCGTTCCACGTCAAGTCGGTCGAACATTATTGGAGCGGTTTCGCGAGATTGCGAATCGTAAATGTGTTGTCTCAAAAACAAAAGGCAAAAACACGGCCGGACAGCACATCGACGCCAAAGTTCATTTGTCCAAATTCATTTCCGAGATGGTGGGCTCCAAGAAGCAGTTCTTATAAGGGATCAATTGTTTTAGGTGAAATTTGGATTGTTGCCAAAAGCCGAGGGTTTGGCGTGTTTGCGTGCCCTACTCGTCGATCTGCGACAGTACAAGGTGGACATGTTCAGTGCGATGATCGAATCCATGGGCTACTTTCTGTACAACTCGCCGGAGACTCACGGCAAAATGAAAGTCATTTTTTCGGTTCTGCGAAACAAAAGCGATCAGATCAAAGATGAACGACAGAAGGCAAGTCGAATCGACGGATTCTGTCTTTTCAAGTTCGATCTTTTTGCTGCTTCTCGAAAACGCTTATTTCGCTGTTCTACCAACCGAAGAAACCTGTAGTAATGAATGAACAGTTCATTTATTCTGATGAGTGACGGTTAGGCAAAAACGTAACAATTGGTTTTGAACCAAAAAAATAAATAACAAAAAACAAAACAAAAATTGGTAAATTAAAACGCTTATGACGTACCCAAAGCGATTCTAACAGCAAGAGACTTGTATAACAATCGCCTTCTCCGTATGATGTCCACGAACCGACCGACTTTTGTTGGCATGATCGATACCGAGAAGCGGACTGTTGTAGCCACCTGAAAAGGAAATGATTGTAAACCAACGAATCGAACTTCTTACCGTTCGCTGGTGGACGGAGATCCTCGATGTTGATCGTCGTCTGATCGTGCTGATCCAAGTCGCGGATGATTCGGCTTCCGATTATGATACTGAACTGGAACTGAAACCTCGATTCGATTAACAGACCATGGAAGTCGGTTTACCTTTTCAAACTCTCGATCCGATACTTCCAACACCTCTTTCACGCGTGCCTTAACATTGGCCACCGGTTCCTCGTTGATGACTTTGATCAGAAATGGCACACCGAACATTTTGCTGGGTTCCTTCTCGTAGTGCGAAACCGGAAGTAGCATCTCGTTCTCGTTCAAACTCAACTGATCAGCCGGTACTTCCTCAACGCGAAGCTGCAAACCCAATCGTCAGAAACGATTGCGTATCTTCAACTTACTGTTGCTGGCGAAGCGATTGGCGCCAACGAGTGTGTGATGCTTCGTCCGGCTAATTTGGCAATCGGAAGATTATCGTCCAAGACATGAGAGACACGACTTTGAGATGGAGTATTCGAAACTTGAACGACTCTAAACACAACGTTTTCAACGCATATAATGAATCGGAAACCAACCGCAATTTCTTTGTTCCGTTTTGCGAAAACTCGAAAAACTCTTGAGCACCTTTGGCGATGTCCGCAATCGTTCCATCCTTCGGCGGAAACACACTGAACTCGCGAATCTGATACTTGTGGTCCATAACCGACACTCGGCAATGAATGTGATTGTCCAGCTGTTCGAACGGAATTTGAATCTCCGAGTAGTAGACGGTGTACGGTCGACAGTTTCGTGGATCGTGAACAAAATTGCCGTTTGTTGCAATCAGATCGTGCATTGTCGGAACGAAGCGATTCGAAACTTCAAAAACACCAAAAAATTGGGAGGACCGGCACTTGCTCTTCAGTTCTTGGAGGAACTTGAAGAAGACATAACGGTAAGCAAAAACGATCTCGACAAGCAACAGTATGGTCTTTCAGGAATCGTATGAAAGTTTCGTTAAAGTCAACAACTCAAAGAATTTGTTCAAATCAATGCGAACGCCCGCCGTGCTTGTTTGCTTCATTGTCGTTAACTATGCTTGTCAAGAGTTTCTGCAGCTTTTCGGATTGGATGCCATTGCGTCGATTTTCTCGCTTATGCTTACGTTGGTTATCATTGCACTTGGAACGTGGACCTACTCCAGATACAGCGGGTATGTTCGCGTATGATCACTCATTTCATGAGTTCATTGATTCCCGGTCTCGTTCATCCTCGTCCTTTCCAGAGCGGTGCTCCAAAAGAAGACAAAATGGTGGTTCAATACGCCGAGGTCGCCGTTGATGCAACCGATGCGCAAGCTCCGTTCAAAGCTGGACCGGCCGCCGGTGAGGTCGTCTTGCCAGTTACCGCTCAATGAGCTCTTCTCTTTTTCTGTTGTCCTTGAGACCAATAAACGTGTTCTTTGGATTTGACTTGCTTTTTGTTAGAATGAATCAAATGAACTCATTTGCTGCCCAATGAAATCACTCGGTTGTTCATTTGAATCTCATCAAATTCGCTTTGTGTTGTCGCTTAAGCACGAATAGGACCATTGATTTGTGTCTTCAATCCGTGAGTTCTTTACGTTTCTACTATGACTTGCTTTCATTGAAAGCCGATTGACAATCAAGAGCATTAAGGATTCACAAACTTTAGATCAAAAGGCCATTTCCAACCATCAATCTAAAATGCAAGACTAACGACAAAAAATTATTTTTGACAACCGCGTCAGGAAAGCTACCACAAGTGATAACCACCAAGCAGTCGAAGGGAGAGCCTGGGGAAAACCCCTGGGGACGCTTTCAACCGTGAACCCGAACACGGTCCCACCCGGAGATGGGTTATGCTAACTCTCGATCCAACACTCATAGCCTTGTTGAATCTTCGGTAAGAGACCCGAACTTCCGAAGAAGTCGAAGTCAGTACCTCCGCACAACCATTAGGCTATGAGCTGCTGGTGACTGCAGGACAGAAAGCCGCTCATGATCCGGAGATTTCGACATCCACTTCTCAGTGGACTGCAATTGGTTCTGCACTTCAGTTGAGTGGTTGAGAGTACAACAACAAACTTCTAAGGATGTTCACGACTTGTATTCAAATTCGGTTTTCACCACAAGTGGACCGATTGATGCACAATTAACAACATTAACTACATTAATATTCAGTAGTTGTTCTCGCAAATTATAACGATTAAAATCAATTAATATCGTTGTTATGGTCGAATTCACAAGACTCAGTTTTTGGTATGCTTTCGATTCCAATTCTGCTCTCGATCAAGCTCAGCTGTCCAAATTCATAGAATTATAATCTTCTAAGCTCATTAACTCGTGTGCCAAATTAGAGCTCTCCATCATCACCGAGAAAAGCTGCACAAACTTTTGCAATTACGGACGATTTTTGACAGATTGTTCGGCTTTGAAGGGCTCTCATTTCTCTCTCAGTAATCCGGTGGCTACTAGTTTGAACACGTTGAATAACCAGACTTTTGGACTTTCTATCAACACGATACAAGCACTAGTTGTCGCCAGAATCTCAGAGACACATCAATTGGCATGATGGACGTGCTATACAAGGGAATGGGGGGTGTTGTGTGTTTTAGCTCCATGGCTGATTGGATTCCACTGATATTCACAGGGTTTAGAGTTTATTAGTAGTTGTTGTTCTTCTGTGAATCACACGCTTCTACAATCAATGGTCCCCGAGTTGTAGTCAATCAAAGTTGGTCTCTATCGGAGGTTGACGATCTTTGACATTCTTCTCTGTTACATGTATAGATCAAGTGTTTCTACTGATTATCGTATGGATAAAAATTTCATGTCATTTACTGGTGTAAAGATGAGTTTTGAGTGGCTGTTTACTTCAGAGGGTGAACTCAAGTCTCAGATATTGCTGAGTATGTTTTGGTTTTGAGCTCGTTGATGAGTGAACGCTAATAGTTCAATTCTTGTTTATTCCAAATATCACAAAGATCGATTTATTTGAAATGGATTACAAGAGATGTTAACGAGCATTGCCGTTTAAAAACAAACAATTGCATAAACAACGAATTTTAAGACGGTCAAGTTGTCATAATTGAAGATTAGAATCGAAGTTTGGGGGTCTGGAATCACAATTCAAACAACCAATTCTTCAGGGACCAACTCTTTGTGAAGGCTGTTTCTGAAGTCTTTGAGTTGAAATGGCTTGTCTTTTACAAACTAGCCGGCAGAAGATGCAGAAAAGTCAAAATATCTGAAAAATAAGTTAACAATTGAAACATCCCGTTGAATCGTTTGGTTTCAATTTCTTCCTTTAAACTTTGCTCTCATCTTTATATCCCAAATCTCTTTGTTGTCATTCAATCATTTCAAGTGGACACAACAAAAGATGAATTAAAGTATTTTGAGCACTTTCATTGTGGTCAGCAGTTGCGCTCGGCATTGGAGGTCGAAAACCGTTGGAGTGAAAGTTGGTTGTTGAAAAACTTCCGCTGCATATCGTTCGAAGCTTCAATGTTTCCATTTTTGAGATTGCATTGTGATTCAATGACGTTCACGCCGAAATGTTACCCACGACTTTTTGTCGTTCTTTTCGCAAATTTCCCAATGGATAGCTAGTGATTTTTGCCCTTCTCGTGGCCACGCCCCACTCTCTTCGGTCGATTGTGTGTGGCTTTCGGTGAGCATGATTAATTCGGTCAGGAAATGAAGATGAATGTATGGTCGAAAAGTCGGTTGCAACATTTTATGAGCTTTTGACTATTGGCCCTCACATACACGCGGAAGAGATTTCGAGCCAACTGCCACGTTCACGCTCCACTTCCGATTTTCGAAGTGTTCTCGCTCGGCCTACTTTTAAGCACATGACTTTTATTTCGAAATGCATTTCTTGCTACGGTGCTATTGTAAGCGACCGATCAGTTTTGTTGACTATTCTTTCTTACCCATTCGCTTAAATAGTCGGTAGATGTGGGTTACGGTATTCATTTGTAAAGACCAATTCATCTGCCTTAAGTGATAGAACCAAAAGCTCAACAGTTGTGGTCATTCTTTGAAGGAATACGTTTTCATTGTTTTACATACGCAAAAATTGTCATCTCTCTGAACAAGCCTAGGATGAAAGGATCGAGGGCATTGTTTTAAAGTGAAATACGAAGATTTTGAAAGATTTGTTGGACGTTAACAATCACCATGTGGACGTTTGTTTTCGATTGCGTTCAACTCTACGGTTGGTTACTTTTCTAACCCATGAATATCGAATGACAAACAGTGACAATTGAATTGTTTTTGGTTTGTGTTCCTTTTTGCTTGGTAGAAAAAGTTCCTGACAGAAAAGTTCATCAAACTAGAAAACTGAAATGCATCTGAGAGGTCGTGTCAGAATGTCGGAAGGCTATTGTTTCCTTTCAAACATCACATTGTAACGTTTGAAAGTAGTTTCGTGGTTATTTCGGGGTCTTTAACCGTGGACCATTGGACGAGCGAAATTAACTTTCTTCCTCGCTGTCGTCGATGAACGGCGGTTTCGAGTCGAGTGAGCGTCTGTCATTACATTCGGACTTCGCATTTCATTCATTTAGCCTTCGCCGTTCCGTTTATCTGTTTAATAGGACTGTAATGAAATTGCACTCGAAATAATTGCAGTTAAACGCTTTTGCGGGGTGTGCGACTCTTCTCGAGTTGCTGTACGAAGTCGCAGAGCAAAGGATTGAATTGTTGTAGTTCGATTAGTAAGATGATTATCTCTTACCGTAATCTAGTTCTACTCGAAGCTTGTGAAATGAACTCTTTAGATCGTTAGAGTCGCGGTGAGTTCGTAGCTCCATCGGATCGAACAAACTTGAAGCGACAATATTCGACTTCTTTTTTGTGAAGAGCAGCGAAGAAAGATGCCAAGGTTATAGCGCCTATTCGATTATGCTCCTCGATCAACGAGTTCATTCAAAGTGCACGAATTCAATTCACCTTGAATCGTTTGAATGTGCGGTTTTCAGAATGGGAAAGTGAGCAACTTTTGCGATTTTGATGTTGAAATCGTATGTCTCTCTGATCGACTTCTTTTCTCTTTTAGATCATCCATGGAGCTCAAAACACAAATCCGAAGAGCGATGTTGATTTGAACGATTGACTGAGTTTCTGTTGCTGATGAGTTTTGACACTTAATTGCGCGGTAAATCAAACAGCAAGTATCGTGTGACTGTGTTTCGATCTGTGATGTTCAACTTTTTGATGAAGAAAACGTTTTGACAAAATCGAACAGAAAAGTTGTCCATTGAGTTTTGGCTCTGATTCTTCACCATTTGTTCGGAACGCGTGTTTACAATGAGACGGCCTGAACGAACATAAATCCATCACCATCGGAGAGCATATTTGCGCGCCAGACATCCGAAACTTTCTGCTAACAAATGACCGAAACTGAAATGGTCAGAGCGGTTGTTTGCGATGAGATTCAATGGAAGAAGTAAGTGCCATGCCAAATTTCGTGAATCTTCTCGTACCATAAACAGTTAATCTCAACTTTTTGGTCAACATCGAAATGAGCGGTTTGTTGCTCCACCAGTTGGATTAACAATTTTCGTTGTTCTTTTTACCCAATGACACTTTTGATCTATCACAGATTTGTTCTCAATCAACAGCTTTATGTCATTTATTGAAAACCCATTGAATAACTTGCATTCTGTTGTTGTGAAATGGAGACTGTAGGCGGAGCTCAGAAGCTTGATGCAGGCGCACGAGTCTGTGGATTTCGTTTTGTACGTCAATTCGAACACGATTGCCAAAATTTGTTGCTCCTTTCGTTGCGCTCCCGGATTTGTGCATCATCCGCTCCGGTTCGATTGAGCAAACAGCCGTTGACCCCGTCGAAGAGCTTGTTGTTGTCCATTACTCTCGAATCGAAGGTGTGCCATTGGTTCGGCGTTTTTTTGTTTTGAAGTCTCCGACACGAACGTAAATTACCGTGCAGTTGGTTCCCAATGTTTGTGTTCGAGGTTCTCAAGAGAAATGGGCACTAAGGAAATGGGCTCGTAGGTTATTGCAAAAAAAAGAAGGGGTCCTAATGATCGGTTATGGTTTCTTGCTGGTCATCTTGTTCGTAAATGATCGCACATTTGGTCGGATGAGTGACGGAATGAACAGATGAGAATTACGATTCGAATGATCGTTATTCACTCTAATGGCCACTCGGCAGCCTGTGAAATCCGAGATCGTTGTTTATTTTTGGGTTGAAGATTGTCGTTATCGATGAGAAAATGACCGGGAGGTCGTTCGTTTTCGGGGAAGAGATAAACGGTTGTGGGATGTTGAGTTGACGTTTAGATGAAACTTAAACAGCCGAGAGCAGATTGAACGGATGTTTATGGACAACAGAATGTGCGGCTCGTTTCAATCAGACCAAAAAAACGGTACTCGTAAGACTTTCTTGCATGAAGTGGATTAATTTGCAAAGCTTGAAAGCTTTCCAAATGAACACGCGCAACTTTGTGCGGAAATTCGAGATCTGACATGTCGAAGTTTACTGCACGTTAAGTGACTGTGAACAAAAGTGGAATTAAGTAACGACAACTCTGTTGTCAAGTTTTGTACAACTGTTTAAGAGTAGTGAGATGTTTCCGAGAGTGTGTTTGTTGCGAAGCCGTCAATCTTCACGCTCATTGTCGATGAAGTTGGATTCCGGAATCCAATTTGTATTGACCTCAATCGGCTACACCACGTTTGTTCTCCGGATATGTCATAATGAATGTTAGTTCCCGGGGTTCATGGACATCGAAAAGATGCGAGTGCTTGCAAGTATATTCTCGTACCCGCCCATTTCGTTTGGTCACTTCGACGCTCCAAATCCGCGCTTGGGCGCCGCGTCCACTGCGCTCGAATGGCTTTGTTTTATGCAAATTGCAGATTTGGACGCCGCGCTTTTCGCGAGCATGGCGGGAAGACCGTAGACGTGATTCGTAGGTTGCGATTTCCGGCTCGTGGATTAACCGTTTGCGTTGATTATTTGCGTCGCTGATCTCAAGCTGTGTCCTCATGAATGAGGATTCGCAATCTTCGTTATCGCGTTGATCGTAAATTTATCGCGTCTTTGATCGGGATTTATGTTTATAATCGAGATTCGTGTTATGATCTTTTCATTTTAGTGCAATAGTTCCGTGCGATCGACTCAACGAGCAGCTTCAACGATGACAACCACCGAACTCAGCGAACAGATTCCGCTCAAACAAGACACCGAAGCCGATCCGTCAACCACTACGATCGAAGGTCAAACCGTTGAAAGCGAACAAACACCGTTGGCCGAGATTACACAAGCGGAGAAGAAGAAATGGTGGTTTCGTAAGGTGAGTTCAACAAAATGTTAGGGACTTTGATGTTGAAATTCTTATTGAGGGGCCTTTTTGATTTATCAATTCCGCGAATCTAATTGAAATTTGACGGCATGTCCATTTTCCTGTAGTACTTTAAAGTCGGCTTGTGGTTTCCGAATCCATAGGGAATTCGAAATATACATGTCTTTTGCCGCTTCAACGGTTCGAAAAGTTTAAAGCATGGTCAATTTTGCTCTGCTTGAATGTCCATTGGTGGTGGTTGAACGCAGCGGGGGGGTTCAAAAAACATTCTCAAACCACGAATTGTGTTCAAACTTTTGCAAACAAAAACTCGTTAGTTGATGTAATGGACAATGACAGCGAATCGTACGGTTGCCACAACAACAGAAATCTCACTTCCGATCCATTGACTACTTAAGCCACGATTTCCAACCGCGCTTTGATCCACTTTAACGCTTACCGACCTCGTTAAGGCTTATAATTAGTGGCCTCAAAGCGCTAATGACATCTCGAATAAGCGAAGAGATGGTATTTGCGCTTAAAATTGTTCCTCAATTCGATATTGTTCAATCAAGTATTTCGATTTCAGAACCAAAAGAAAGCGGAGAAACCCGAAAAGGTGGCTGATGGCGAAAAGGAGACGGGAACCGAAGACAACACTGCACCTGCTGGCAAGAAACCTCAATGGTGGCAACGTAAACCATGCAAAGGAGCCTGTGAAGGTACCACGTTTGGCGTCGATTTTACACGCCGAGACGATGTGAGTGCCATAGAAGCTGTAAGTAATTTTTGCGTATGATTTCAGAATCAACTTCACACCGCAATCGATCTCGGATTCTCTGATATCTTCGGCGAACCCGACGCTATTCATTCATTCAATGGTGTTTGGCGAGTGACGAATTCGGTCTTCTTGGTGGTTCGCAACTTCTTCTACAAGGTTTGCTGGCAATCGAACTTTTCGTAACTTGTTTTCAGTTGTTTACGTTGATTCTCTGCATTCCGGCGGCTTTCCTGTTCGGTTTGCTTTACGCATTGATCAGTGCATTGGGCGTCTTCTGCATTATTCCGGCCGGTCGTTTGTTGGCTATTCCGGCGGCTTGGCTCTTCAAAGTAGGAACACTGCGATCACCGTCGGTACTAATATTTTGTTTTAGTTGTGGAGCTGCGTCGTCTTCAACGTTCTTCAACCGATAGCTGCCGGCATCGCACACTTGTTTTCGCAGATCAAAATCTTCCGCTACGGCATCAACAGCGATCCGACAGCGACTCTTGGAGCGTAAACGTTGCAACGTTTCCATCGGCTTTGAAATTAAAAACTCAGTTCCTACGACTTAACATTTGGTTTAATTATTTAAGTAAAAAGTTCACACTTCCGCTTTACAGTTTGTCTGCTTCTTAAGTCGTAAGCAAATCTTGTTGCCACTTAATCCCATTGTCAGTGTTCTTGTTGACCACTCAGCGATTCCTCTTAGCTTGTGATTGGTCGCAAAAACAACTGAAATTTCATTGGCCTTTGCAGTTTGAATGTTAATAAAGTGAAGCTACAGTGTTAAATTTGATAGTTGAAATGAACTTGAAAATCAATAGTCGAATGCTGATAAGACATAAGACTGGAAATGCAACCACAAAAGTAAACGCTTGGAGTCGAGGTTCCAAAAGAGATTTTGAATACGAAATAAGCTGTGGTGTTATTTCCATGTTCGCAAGAAATCTGGAGCGCGCAACGA
The DNA here is from genome assembly GCA_024699855.1 of Aphelenchoides besseyi. NCBI lineage: Eukaryota > Metazoa > Nematoda > Chromadorea > Rhabditida > Aphelenchoididae > Aphelenchoides > Aphelenchoides besseyi. The sequence goes on from JAMPIQ010000002.1 coordinate 15,049,354, forward strand.
GTTTAATCGCTGGGCCTTCGATTTCCTTCCTGTTCATTCAGTTTTCGAGTTCCGGTTCAATTCGCGGTCGTTGAAAGGGCTGAGCGTTTGGTGTTTCAGGCTCATCAATATCTTTATCGGACGTCGTTTGACTGGAAAGCTACCAAATTCGTTTAGAGACTTTCGGCATCTTTGTCTTCGAGCAAAAACATTGCAACATCGACCTTTGCACACGTCGCCAATTCGATTTCCGTTCGATTTGTTATCTGAGTGTTTTTGAATTTGAAGCTTCTGGACATCGTCCTCTTGACCATTGACTTTGATCTCCAGAATTTACACGTCGGGATTTTGAGAAGACGAACAAAAGAATCTAATCAAAATCCACGAACACACTCGTTTTATTGCGTGAATTTGTGTCTTCTGAATACTTTCAAGAGGACAACCATTTTCGAAGACAATAACAGATGAATCGCGTTGACGGACAAACAAAAAAACTCAACGTGCTTCCGGTCGTCCGTTTTCTTTTTTCGTCAACTTACAGGTCAGTAAGCGTGTGAACTTCGTGAAGACGTTCCTTTCGTTCTTTCCTCTATAAGTTCGAAGTGTAATGATTGACGTGTTTCAGTTGGATTCTCGTGCTAATTTAAAGACCTTTTAGTGATGAGAATCCAGACATTCTGTTTGGCTTGTGAGTTTTCAAATCCGATGAGCCCAAGAGCATGAGTTATACGATGTAAGTTTTTGGCATAACTAAGTTTTTGGCTCGATCTTCTTGAGGAGGCTAAAAAATTGACTTGCACCGTCGAGTTTCGGACTCATAAAATGCAAATTAGGATGTGGACTGGAAAGGCTAAGTCGATTTGTCCTCGACGACTTTCAACTTTGGATTTTGGCGTTGAAACAACTTCGGGGAGACATCTAATTCGAACCTTCGAATCGTCGAACTTTGTTTTTTGCCCAATTGAAAAGGTCTTATGGTTCGCGGCCCCACGGGCTTATCTTCGCAATAATCGACGATTGCGGCGGACGCTCGGAAGTGAGACGCTGTCGAGTTGAGGCAACACATCAATTGTGACAGTTTTAACTCCACCATTCGAAGCTATTAGTTATCTGCTCGTTCGTTGAAGCCACAACTCTTCGAGCGGACGACTGTTTTTTACGTACGTTGGTTGTCAGAGAGCCGAGAAAGAAAAACATCAAATCTCGAAGCGAAAACAACCTCCGAATTGATGGTTCACGTTTCTCATCGTAACGTTCATATGATTCTCCGCAAATTTATAGTTGAATCGGATCTTTCGGACGTTCCCGCAACCTCTTAGCACCGTAATCGTGTGGCTTAGTCCGTTGGCATCAATTGCGGGAATATGTTCGAGTCTCTGGGGAACAAAGAAACCGACTGAAACTGTCAAGTTTGGAGCAAATCAAACGGTTGCTATTTAATTCTAAACAGCGATCAGTAGATAGGAGGGAATACGTGCTTCTGAAGCGTTTTTTGTTGTTTTAACTTTTGTTCCACAACGTCCAACTGTTGACCTCACTCACTAAGCGGTCTTTTAATTGCTGTCACAAACGTTAACGTGAACAAAACCATAAGTTTAAGAGTTTTTACATTCGTTCAAGAACTCATATTGATGAGGTGATTGTTTCAGAGTTGGGATGTCTTTCGTATGCCACGTATTCCATCTTTCGTCCTTTCAACAACCTAACTGAACAATGAACAACCTTTGGACTTGGTTCACGGTTTTCATATCATTCACCTTTGACGGGGCTAATGGTAATCTTCACGAATGCAACGTTCGAAAGCTTGTGGAGTTGGAGAAAGAGCACAACGAACGGTATTATTTGTTTGCTCTAACACAGGTGAGATTCTTTGCGTACGTCGTTTTTGATTGATTCAGGACTGCCAATTGGTTTTTGCGCGAGCCGACCAAATCGAACAGTATTCCAGTTTGCCGGACATTCGTCCCGATTACACTTATTGTTTGCCGACATTATCACAATTTCACTTTCGAACGTTACGACATGACGGCAACATCGGCATTCAACTGCTCTTTAAACGCGCCAACAACCAAATTTGCAGTCTGGCCGTTCAATTCCCAAGTCAGAATGCGCTGGTGGGAAGCGCCGTTTTCAGGTGAGTTGTCGGCAAACTAACCAACGCTTCTAAACACCAATGAATTGATCGATTAGACGCGATTTCAGCTATTCACTACTCAACTCTCTCAGCTATGCTATCTGTTCGTACATGCCAAATTCAAGTTTTTCAATGGAACCTGGTAACTGAAAGATGTTGTTTGAGATTACTCCCAAAGTTCTTTTGTTTAGAACTTTCGTTCATGGATTCAACTTATTCGGACATTGTCTATTTTATCGATCCCAAAAGTGCAGGTTCTTTCTGGCAAGTACGTCAGTTCAAATTCGATTCCACCGGTTACATGAAAGTCATGGAGTCGTTTGTTGTAAAGAACTTTGCCGAAGGTATGTTTAACAAAAATCTGGCGTTCATTTTCGTAATCATAGAAGCTGGATTCGTGAGTCGTGTAGCCGGCGAGCATTTGGTGTCATTGGACGCTCAACGACTTCGACTTTACAGTGTTCATAAGCGAGACAAGGAAATCTCTAGTACATGTTCTTACGAATTACTTTTTAAGTACGTTCATTCTCAAATTGTCTGAATTCAAAGTTTCAGACCCCACAAAGCGCGTATTCATCGTCAAAGGCCAATGCGAAATGATGCAGAAGGTCGTGGTTATCGTATCAATTCGTTGAGTGTTGATGGGAATTTGACGATAATTTCGCAAGTACAAAGAACGGTAATACAATAGTTCAAATCCGATCAATCACTTGGCTTTCAGAAACAAGATGGATTCCGATCCAAAATCTACGTTTCCGATAATCGTCACAACCATTCAGCGGAGTGCATTTTGGTGTTACCGTACGTAGCAAAGTTTGGGATTATTACGGAAAAGTCTTTGAAACGTTTGAACCAAAAACGACTGCCGAGTTTCGGTGTGTTGATCAAAACTTGCGTCTATGACTGTAGCCTTAAATTTCAGATACGGCAATGCGAGAGAAAGCATCACAGAAACCGACATCGTGGACTCGAACTATGAAACCGAAACTAACGAACTTGAAGTCGGACGTATCGCGTAAGATGACTTCTTTTCGAACGACCTCTATAACAACCACAACGCCACGTCCCAAAGATTTGGAAGAAGAGAGACTGTTGTTTACGGAACAAGAAATGGGAAACAAAGTCGATGAGAAGCCGATTGAAGTCACATCAACGGAGGCATTGATTGAAGCCGAAGGATCTTCGGAATCAATGATCGACGAAACAACCTCCGCCGAAGGTGAAAACGATGAGAATCAGAGCGTTGAGGAATCGACAAATGGGCCGCTGCGAGAAGAAGGATCAGAAGAGAATCTCGGGTTAACGGCACGCTTCGTGCCATTTGCTTTGTTGGGTACGCTGTTGCTCTCTTTCATCTAATTGCCTTGCTCGACTGCTCATCCAATAAACTTCTACGTTCATTAACAATATTTATATCAACTGAACGCTAAAAACTTTGTGGAAAATCGACTATGAGTTGTAAACAAAAAGAGCTGTTCGGCGGGATTAACAGTCGATAACAGAAACAACAAAACCCGTCACTTTTACAACAAAAGAACGGAAACAAGAAGCGAATGGTGGAACGAAAATGCGAAAGAAGTTCGACCATCGAATAGTAGTCGGCTGGGTGGAGGAGAAGAAGCACGATCAATTTTGGTTTATCGAAGCATTTTGATTGAAAGACAACTAAGTCGTGAGTTGATTTCAATCCGGAAACAACGGAGATTTCTAAAGGCAATCAAATCGGTTCGATGAAGTCAATAAAGTCTTTTTTCAAATCTACAATAGCAATCCATATAACAAACGTTACTAGGATAACAAATTGGCAAAAAGATACGTTTCGAGTGGATTCCCAAACGGTTAGTTGTTACGACGTTGTGGCGCCACATACTTTCCGGCACTAGCAGACGATGGTGGAACTCGACGTTGTTGTTGTTGATTCGTTGGTGGATTGTTGCGCCAATTCGATGGGGTTGTTTCTTCGCGATGCGGACGTCGATGAACGGTTTGCCAATCGCCACCAACATTATCCGATGGTTGTTCGCGTACATTCAATGGTTTTTGTTCGTCGGCTGGAGCCGCATTGTACGTGGTTTTGGATTTTGGATCAGGTGGCGGCGGTGAATGAGTGTTGGTTGGTGGATCGGGATCACGACGACGCCACGACATTGGTTCGGGTTTCTGACGTTGAACTTCGGATTGTTGTGGTTGTTGGGCGAAAGTGTTGTTGTAGCGAATCTCTTCGCCTTTCGCATTTCTCACACCAGCTCCAAAGCCCGGTTGTTGACGTTCGTTCAGACGCGAACGAAGCGTGTTACGATCGACTTGTTCGCCGCGTAGATGGGCCGGTAAGTATGGTTGATTGCCGGTCGGTTCGGGGCGTGAAGTCGGTGGTTGTTGGCGCGGTGGTTCTTGTTGATGAGTACGAGTTGTTTGACTTGGTGGTTGGTAGACGTTGGGTTGCGGTACGGGCGGCGGTGGAGTTTGAGCGGCAGCGTGTTGATCCGCAGCGTTGTCGTTCGACTTGATTGGCTGTTGAGTCTTTTGAATCGTTGGGTTTTCGTTTGTTGGTGCTGGAGGAACGGCGTTGGCCGATTGTTCACGTTCCAGCTTTTCGGCCGCCGCTTTTGCATTTGCAGCGGCTTCTTCGGCTTGTTGACGTCGAATTTCGTCGACGCGGGCCTTTTCTTCCTTGACAATTCGATCGGCATCGCCAAGCGACGGAAACAACTCTTCGGATTTGATGTCCACTTTGTTCACGGCTTGACGTCGCGCTGTGCCCATCGTTTCGGTGGGAGCACGAGCACCGGGCGGTCGATATGCTTCCGGTTTGTTGGTTGTTTGGACCGTTGGAGTAGCAGGCGTGTTCGGAGCGTCGTCTTTGGTTTCTACGACGTTCGACTGCAAAAAAATAAATCAACAGGAAAGTCAAATGGTGGTTACCTTTGCCCATGTTTTCGCACGTTCGATTGTGCGTTCTTCTCGTTCATCTTCGGTCTCGTTCTCCATCGTTTCTTCGGTGTAATTGAATACACCAACGCCGACGGCTTGTGTTTGAATCGCCGGTTTCGAGTCGAATTGCAACCACTCGGGATCATCGTCGGCCACCGGATCCTGATCGCGATCCGACTTCTGACTGACAATGTCTTCGTTCTCATTCTGAAAGGTCATCAATTCGCCGGTTGTGTATTTCGAAATTACCTGAAACTTCAAACTCGACTCCAACTGATGAGCCACTTCATCCAAGCGGATCGCCTTCTTCTTCGAAGCCTTATTCTTCTTCTTAGCAAAAAAGGACGCCAAATCGTCACTCATTTCGATTGTAAGCTACAAAGTCGAGAATGGGAATTGGCGAAAATTTTCCCTGAAACAAAGAAATCAAAACGTAAAACGTTTCGAAAGCGCAAAAAACGTTCACGAGACAACGACGTCTAAGGACAAGAACATCAACGTGATGCGATTCGTTTTGAGGATCAGGGGTTTCGGCGACATTCTCACCGAAAAATCGTCCGCTTCTTCGCGCCACGACAACTCGAGAGGACCCCTAAACGAGGGCGCGAACTGCAACTGGAAACGCGTCCGGAAAGACGCGAAAGTGAGAATCGATTTTGACGCGTCTGAAAGCGCGAAATTTTCGTTTTTACAAAATTTCCAAGAAACTTTTTTTGAGGTTTCATTTCCGACGTTTTTTTGTTGTTTGTACGGGAGTTGCTGTTAAGCGCCATCGTTGTTGTTTTTCCAGGCGCTCGGACCAATGACTTCCGACGTTTGTAGCGCACTGGCGCTTCCCGGCTTTCGACCGCTTCAGCGGCGTCGAATCGAATTCGCCGGAATCGCGTACGAATGCAACGCGACGTTGGATCGCATGGCGTTGGGTTTGTCGGTGGCGCCGGTGCTGAAGATCACGACATCCGCTTGTTTGTCCACCGGCTCTTCATCGGACGATCTGTGCACCACGAATCCGGAAGAGTTCATGGACAGAGACGACGAGAAATACTATCGATATGTGGCCAAATTGGATCCGAACAATTTCAAAGAGCAGGATCACTACAAGGTCCTTGGACTCTCAAAGCTGCGATACAAAGCGACGTCCGGTCAAATCAAAACTGCGTGTAAGTTTTGCGTCGACATTTTTGTTTTAGTTGTTTTTCAGATCGCCAAAAGGTTTTGGTTTATCATCCCGACAAGGGAAAGGCGACGAAGAACGGAAGTCGAAATGAGGAGATTTTTGCGTGTATCCAAAAAGCGTACGAACAACTCGGAATGGACGAGGACAAACGTCGCGCCTACGATTCCGTGGATCCGAAATTCGACGACACGTTTCCGGAAACATCGGCCGTGAATGCCGAAAACTTTTTCGACGTTTTGGGTCCCGTATTCGAACGGAATTCGCGGTAAGTCACGAAGTTCAGTTTAGCAATTTTCCCGTCGCTACTTCAGATTCTCGATCACGACGCCAGTTCCACAACTCGGCGATTTGGAGAGTAAACGAGAGGACGTCGAACGTTTCTACGATTTCTGGCTTCATTTCAAGTCGTGGCGAGAGTTCTCGTACAACGACAAAGAAGACAAGTCGCGCGGCGAGGATCGTTACGAGCGTCGAGAGATCGAGAAAATGAATCGCGTATGTTTCTTCTAAGCGTTTTACTTTTAAAGCGAAATTTTCAGATCGAACGGGAACAATTGCGAAAGAAATACGTGAAGAAGTTGTCGTCAATGGTGGAGTTGGCTTACGGCAAGGATCCGCGCGTTCAAGTGTTCAAGGATCAGGACAAACGAGCGAAGGAAGAAGGAAAAGAACGACGGCGTTTGGAGAAACAACGAGTGGCCGAAGAAGCCGAAGCACGACGTTTAGAAGCGGAACGCAAAGCTGAAGCTGAATTGCAGGAGCAACGTGAAGCCGAGAAGTTGGCGAATCAAGAAAAACGCCAAGCGAAGAAGCAGCTGCAAGCGGAACGACGACGTCTACGCGATTTGATCCAATACAAAGATTATTTCACAAAGAACGAACAGCAACGTTTGGAGGTCATGGAGCACTTGGAAGGTGCTTGTTTGAACTTGAGTTTTGAGGAGTTGGCTGAACTCACGAACAAAATCGAAACGGTCACCGACTTAACCAACGCTCTTAAACTTCTGTCCGTTAAGGTTAGTTAACAGTTTCTGATGCATTTCTCATTGATGTTTTGTAGAAAGAGGAGAATAATTCTGTCAAATTGGAGAAAAATGCTTCCAAGGTTGATAGCACGAAACCTGTCAAAGTGGTTTGGGAAACGGACGAAATTCAACTGCTTATCAAAGCGACTAACGTTTTTCCGGCCGGTAGTGTCGAACGGTGGACTCAAGTAACCAAGTACATTAACGATCACTCGAAGAATGGCGACACGAATCCGAAGAAAGAAAAAGATGTCATTAAAGAAGTTTGTGGTTGCTTTTAACTTTTCTTTCTTATTCTTCAGGTTAAATTAATGAAATCGACTGAAGCAACTGCCACGTTGACAAACGCTCTACAACGACAACCAGCGGGTATTCAGAACGAGCCGACGGTTGAAGCGACAACAAAAACAGCGGATTCTGAAGTCTGGTCGGCTGTACAACAGAAACAATTGGAATCGGCACTCAAATCCATCGATTCGAAAGATCCACAACGTTGGGAAAAGATTGCCGAGAATGTTGATGGAAAGACCAAAAAGCAGTGCATGCAACGCTACAAGAAGCTCGTCCAAATGGTCAAAGAAGGCAAAACTGTAGCCTAGAAGACGGCAATGCTCATTATCAAGTTCACGGTCTTTCTTCCGATATCTTGGCCTTACAATCTTCCACGCATAAACTCCGATCACTAGTTCGTTTTTCATCGTTTGATTGTTATCTTGTTTGTTACAATTTTTGTTGTTTTGTTAAGAATAAAATTGAAAATGTCAATGTCTTTTATTTCAACAAACGAAGTAATAGAATGCAATGAGTGAAACTTTGTATCAACGAAAAGGGCAAAACGAATTGAGCTCAAGAACTTGAATTGACAAAAATGCGTAGACAGAAACCCGTTTCTTTTGTCACCTAATTTTGTTTCACGCATCGTGAATAAAGAGCAACTGACTAGTTAATACAAAAAGACTATAAGATCACGGAATGAAGAGGAGCGAATATGTACGTTTTTGGGAGGTGTGTTGGCTGAAGTCAACGATTATAGGACACGTAATGCTAACAAGAATAAAAGTACAAAGACGTTTGTCTGAGTAGTTTTGCTGGTTAGCGAACACGGCAACTCTTCATCATCTTCCTAAAAGTTCGATTCAAAAGTGTGAAATGAAGTGGAACTCACTTCTTGTTGTTCGCGTAGACAGTGAACAACGTTCTTTCGTTGACGAGTTGCCGTGGATGGACATTGTGATAGTGGACCTTCTTCCTCGTCGTCACCCATCTCATTGACCAAACGCGTCTGTTCGCGTGCTCGTTGTTCGGCTGGAGTCAAACGAACGAAACCGAACGGCAATGCACGCGGCGTCATCAACGGACAATGTTTTTCGTCGTAGCACGACGATCGAACACCTTGTTGTTTGACGACAATCATCAACAGGTTGGTGCCTTCGACCCACGAAGCATAGACTTTCCTTAAATTACGATCGTTCTTAACAATTATAAGCTTTAGCTTACACTGCACATTGAGCAGCGTTCTGTTTGCACGGCCGTTCAGCGTAGTTCTCTTCGAGCAATGCTGCTGATGCGGTGCCCTTACGTTCGGTGTTGGCCAAATAGAACTTCGACTTTGTTCGACACGGCAACCGGCCAACGGTTGGATGGAATGTGGTTGTGAAGGCTGAAAATAAAAGATAACATTTCGAGACAAAGATTGATTGCACCTTCTGTTTTCGGAGTGTTCGACGCTAAGAATGCACTCGACGAAATCAACGAGAATTCGTTGATGAAACGAAGAAAGTGGGTGATAATCCAAGAAATGAGTCCAATGAACTCGCGGAATGGCTGAAATTTGAAATTTAATGCACGAACTTAATTGACAGTTGAAATGTTGTTACTGACTCACTGACCTTAATTCCGAACGAAAAAGCAAGAACCGGTGCTTGTTGTTCACACATCGCTTGATTATCCCAATAGGTTGTTCTGCAAATTACTGTGTGAATTGATTTCGACTTTTCGCTTACTCGGTGTAGAATCCTTTTTTCAAAAGCACCTCCATAGTCCATTCAGCTACACGATTCAAATGTCCAAAGAATGTGCCTAAGACTTTCGGTTTTGTCGTTGTGTTTTGCAGCGTATCCGAATAGAAAACATCCTGTTGACTGCTGTAGACGATGTATGCGTGTTCATCAATCAAATAGCATCGTGTTTCGTTGCTCTACAATAAGTTGTTGGAATGTTCGAAAAGACAAAAGATCTTACATTTGGTTTGCATCCAAATTTCTTCATCTGTTCGACCAAATGATCGTACGTGAACTCAATGCCAGCAACGCCGAGCAGTGCATCATTCGCGTAGATGGCTTTGTAGGCGATGGCAAGAAGTGTAACGTTTTCCACATTACCGTACGATGTTTCCTCTTGATTTGTATACCATAAATGAGCTTAAAATCGAGTTTAAGAACAAGTCTAACAATACTTTGACGAAAAATCGGCTTTCAAATTATAAACAAGGTAGTCGTAGTTAAAGCAATTACTCACATTCTCTGTTCAAATCGACAATCAGTTTGCCTTTTTGACGTACTGCTCTCTTAAAGTATTCGTCTTCGACGGAGTTTCGATTTTGTTCCAAGACGAAATGTTTGTAGCCACTAAATCAGACCTAATGTAATCTTCTAATCACAAATTTCCAACCTTGTTTGCGATCCGCCCGAATCCTCCGGTTCTTCATAGCCCAATTCCTCCAAACTTTGATTCATAAAACGAATGAGTCCCGATGGTGTTGCAAAGAAAGTCAAATGAATTCCATTTTGCCGGTTCTTGATCCATTCACTATCCCATAACGAATCGAAGGTTGACGTTGCTTGCAGATCGAGAAGCAGACGATCGACCAAACGACGTCGTGCTCGGCACAACAATGGAAGCTCACCGTACTCGCGCATCTGTTTCGCATAGACCACGAACGCTGCTTCGGGAGTCAACTCTGTGTCACTATCATTCAACAAACAATATCGCCTAAGAATTTCAGTTTATTATTGTGTAAATGTGTAATTTACCATTGAGGATGAATCCGCCAATTACGACCTTGAAACCAACCGAGATCAACTCGCGACCATTCGAACATTTCTTTTCGTCTCAATCGAATTTCATCGCCCTCACTGACTGCTAATCCCAATCTGGAGTCTTTTATTAGTGCTTGTTATCACACGATCACTTACGTGAATTGAGTTCCATCCACACATTCCGAATAGTAGGTGTTTTTTTGTAGATAAACACGTCGCTGAAATGTTGTGTTGTTACCGTACTTCGTGTTCATGTACTTACAATATTTTCAATTGAAAACAAAATCGTCAATTGACGAGTGCTCGAATCATCGCAGTTAATAAAGCCGGGCTTTGGTTTTGGAGTCAATGGTGCGCTTACTTCGATTTCCGAGAAGTCCAGGTTGTTGAACATCGGTTTAACTTCTCCGGTAACTTCGTCCTGAAAGTAGACGAAAGATGAACATATAGATCGGCAGTTCTTACAAATTGGTCTAACTGTGGATGAAACATCGAATAGCCGTTGTTATCGAGCATGAAATAATAACTTTGAGAACCGATCTGAAAGTGTTGACAAGTTAGTGCAAAAACGTTGAAGACTTGCAAGTGAGGGATGCGCAATTTGACTAAGCTCAATTAATGGAATGCTAACAGCAGAAACACCCATGAAAGTGCCATCCAAAGACACTGGATAGCCAACTGATATCACGAATTGTTTACTCTAAACAGCACTTGGAAATTAGTCAACGAAATCTTAATCTCTACCATTCGTTCACGTGCAATACTGGACCATACGGCACTCTCCTGATTGATGTTTTGCGCGTGATTGCTGATAAGACGCGATAGAACACGTACGTAATGTTGAACCTTCTCTTGAATATCGGCCAGATTCGATATGTGAACCATGAAACCGCGATTCGCACATGCCATCCAACGCACTTGCTCGAAATCTGTCGCTTCTTCGCCGACGAGAAACGAAAAAAATCGAACCTAAACCGAGAGTCGTCATTTCTTTTTGAGCGTTTTACCGTTTTTCGTTTGTTGTACAACGCGAAAATGTCTTTGAAGAAGCCGGGAGCTCCATCGGTTATCAACATGATCATGTCGTTGCAACCCATTTTGCCGCGATTGACAGTGAAATTGCCGATCTGAAATCGAAGAGATTACATCCTTTATCAGACCGAGAAAAATAAGGTAAGATTTTGTCTTTACGGAAATCCAAGTTACTACGAAGCACATGGAAAGCAAATTGCGGACAACATGTAACACACTTTCGAACAAGAATGTTAGTTTTTGAAACGCCACGACGACAACTGCAAAACTTACGGCTGCCATATAAGTTTTTGGAACAACAAGGACGTTCTCCGACAGTTGAATGTACTCCATGTCCGGGTCGAGTTCCTCTTTCTCACGTTCTTGCGTCAATTCCTCTTTTGTTTTCCATTGAAGATTGTTGTGTGGAAGCTGCACAAAAAACAAGCGTATTGGTAAGCAGTTGAAGCAGTTAAGCAAAAACACTTTAGCAATAGAACCCATCAACAAAATGAACAACGATTTGCGTTAACGAGTTTCAAACGCATTAGTTCCTTTTTAGCGTTCGATTGCAACATTCAAATTAGCGTTTTGTTGAGGAAGAAGCAAAGTAGTAAGCGAAGACGTCTTCGACGCATTAACATAAGCGTTAATAAGCAAAATTGATCCTCATCTATTTGTCAGTATATTTGCGTACGCAAAGTTTTAGATCGTGACGCATCCATCCCACGAATACAAATTGACAGTTAATCTCCAAACTTACGTTCATTAAGGTAGTGAACGCCTTGACTAGCGCTTTCTCGTATTCTGCTTTGCCTTCCGATGAAACGTTCGCCAATCGACTCCAAATCAACTAAATTGCACAGCTCTGGCCAAACAGTGATTGCTGAACCGACCTTTTTGTTGCGCATTGTCGCTTGAATAAGCCCATCACTTGCACAGTCGTCGAGGAATTGAGCGTTTTTGGAGAACTGAAATAAGATTGTGGGTTCGTTCGCAAACGAGTCCTCGAACTGACCGCCATGACATTAAAAAAGTCGTTGTCGTAGAGTGTGTCCAAAATCGCTTCGATTGTCTGCTTTGCAATCTCGAAACGCTGGCCGAGCATCGAACCGGACAAATCAAGCATTATGAGAACATTCTTTGACATTGTCGCCGCATCAATAAACCATTCAGTCGATCGACAGTCGAACAGATCCAAACCGGGAGTGTCGAAACGCCATGGAGCCGCTAAACGAAGAATTGAAAACAAAGAGATGGATCGTTAGATTACCTGGAAAGTAGCGCATGAACGCACTTTCAGAACAAAACTTTTGAAAAGACAAATCTTTCATTCGTTCACGGTTCCGTCGATAGATTTGGTCAATGTTCGACCAATCAATTCGACTTAATATGTGAGGGCCTGAGAAGCAAATTTTAAAGAAATAGTTTAGAAGCTTACTTCGCTTATAGACGGGAGTTGGAACATGAACGGCCGATGCTTCGGAACTCGTTTCAATTCCGTAGAAGTTGACGTTGGGCTTGAGATCGTAAGTTCGACTCGAGTTCACATGGAGAATCTCGCCCAAATGCCCATCGGCAAAAACCGTCGCTTCGTCGGTTTCGAGCTTTGCATCGAAATATCGAACGAAGTCTTTGGAGAGCGGATCGTTCAAATTCTCTTCGGAGATGTTACGCAACTCTCTTGATTCCAAGCTGATTTTTGCGTCCTAAACAATTAAAGTTTTACATGGATGAGCGTCAATCGCAATACCCAAGCCATTTTGGCGCGATCTCGCAAATAGGTTTCGATTTGTCGTTTGGCCCATTTCAACTCAGCCTGCGGATCAAAGACCTCGGCATCGGCCAAACGATTGTAGATCTAAATTTGTTGGTTAATTACGTTGGTTTACAATGACAACTACCTTAATGATCTCTTTGTATTTGGTTGCGGTTTCGTGTTGATTATGTAGATGCGAAGACAACGATTGAGCCCATTCCTTAACACTAAAAGCACAACCAATTTCGTTGATGTCAATCTTTCCAAACAACCGACCTGATCGGATCAACACCCGCAACGAATTGAATACCCGTATTGATTAGAAGAAACGGCGTTATAAAGCAACATGACCATCGATGTTGCATTTCGCAATTGTTCGCACCGACTGAAATGAGCGCATTAGTTGAGAACAAAAACGATAATTGCAGCGATGTCATGAGTTGAAACGTGATCCCCATCAGCGCGAAACGTAAGTTCGAAAACTCAAGAAAACACGACTGACAGCAACTACAGACGCAAAAAAAGTTGCACAATCATTTCGAACAGTCTCTCGCTCTCTTTCCAAGCTCTCGAGAATCCAGGAAGCTGCAGACTTTTTGACCCGCATCATCACTTCGTTTCGCGCACTTATTGTTTACTTTAGACGGAACTCATTCGGCCCACCGCCAATTAACTACTCGACGGTGTTAAGTCGAAAAGTTTTTGATGATGTATTCTGAAGGCTCGAAACAAACTCACCTATTGGAGTTGGTGAACGGAAACCATCTGAGCATGTAGATCAAATCGAACTGACGCAATTAAGCTTTGCGCGATCTGCAAAACGAATTTAAGAACGTTGATGTGATTTCGAGCGTTGAACTTTTTTCAAGGTATTGGATAATGGAATTTGTAGAACTTACGTGTTCGCTTGATGAAGAACTGCCATTTATGGGTCGCCCGGTTGAAAGGCAGATGGTTTTCAATGTCGCCGTGGTCCCATGATGCAAAACACGCACACACTGAAACGACCTTATGGCTGATGGGCAAATTTGCCGGCGGCAGCTGGTCGAACCAACAAGCCCCGAATAATCCGAAAGGTTTGACACGCACGCACACGTCTTCCACACGTAAAATACCGCACGGTAAATTGGAAGGTGAACAAATTAGTAGGAGTTTAGTGAAGAAAACTTTTCAATAGGACCAATTGGTTTCGACAATCCCGCTCTTCTCGTCACTCCAATTATCTAATGCATTCGAGATGTGTGGACGAGAGAATGTTTACAAAACGACTTTTGCAAAACCTTCACCAATTTCCTCAACTCGAGAGTCGGTGAATGGAACGGGCGAAACAACCGATCTCCCGCTAATGTACCGAGCCTTCTGAGGCGTTTGCTAATTGAAATGCGTCCGAAAAGACACGTTGTGAAATGACTGACGACTAACCCGCAGGGCCAATAACATCGAGAAGGATGAATCCGCAATGATGCCAAAGACGAAACGCCAAAACGGACGGACAACGATGGGAACGAGGCCAACGGCATGAGGGAAAAAGAGGCGGAAAAATTTTCTTGGGGCTCTTGGCTTTTTTGCTGTTGATGCTTCTCGGTCGGACCTTTTGCTGCTCCAACGGTCTTGGCGGTTTTTCCTTCCATTTCAACGTATAGTCTGCAAAGCAATAAGACGGAAAGAGTCCAAAGCGACAGGATTTCGGCCACACCGCAGCGTCACATCGGCATTCCAATTGGCTCGTGTCCACAGAGTTTTCGGACGTTTCAACACCCGTTCGCTGACTTTGTGCATTTGGAAGACAAGTTGGAAGACCATTTGTGTGTTACCGGGAAACCGAATCTTCTGAAACAATAACCTCGAAAGCTCGAGTTTAACGGAAGCTCGTCGACTGTTCATTCCCCCCGGTTTCTGACTGTTAGGTTTGAGTTTCATAGCTTGCTCTCGACCATAACATGGCTAATTCAAAATCAAACTTCCATCAAACATTTTGAACACTGACAGCTTCTTGAAGAAGAAAATTTGAACACTTAACAAGGGAATCGAGAGTACCGATTTGATTCAAAAAGTTTTGTTGTACAATAACAGATGGCTAAGATGGGCATTTGAATGAAAATTGCGGTTCTTTGTTCGACGAAGATCGTGAGTGTAAATGGCGGTGGCCAAGAGTGGTTGTCATTTCGATCGGAAGGCCGCCGGAATTTCACTCTTGTCTTCGTGGACCACGAAATCATGGCGAATTTTTGGGGCTCTCTCGATTCCTATCGCTTCCTCACGACTGATCGTCAACGGCCAACTGACTTGCGTCCGCCTACGCCCGGCACACTCATCGCGCTCTCCATTCGCCGCTCTCTTTCCCACATTCGCGTTTTGCTTTTTCGCGTTTGGCGTCGTGTATTTTCGATCAGACGCCAAATTTTCTCGTGGCTGGAACGATGGCACAGCCGGATTACGACGCGGGAACGACGTCAAGTCGTAAGACGAAAAAGGTAAGTCGGATGGTTTTCTTTGGGAAACTTCGAAGCATTTTTAGGAAGATAGTTTTCTTGGCAAAATCGGCACATTGACGCGACGAAAGAAGAGCGTACCACCGGAGGATCGGGACCCACAAGCGGCACCTGAACAAAAAGAACGGAAAGAAGAACACGAAGCCGAACAGCTCGAGAAAGAAGGCAAAGAAGCGTTGGAATCGTGTTTGGTTTTGTTTCAACCCGACTTGAAGCTTCTTGAAGACGGTTGGTTTCTGAGTTTTCTGTCGATTTTCTCGTTTCGTTTTTCAGGTCAACAAGTTCGTGTATTAACGGCCGAATCGCGTGACGATCCGAAGATCAACGAAATCGTCCACGAACTGCTGTATTGGGTTAACGACGAGTTGGCGTCCGAGCGAATTGTCGTCAAGAACATTCAAGAAGACTTCTATGATGGACAAGTGATTCAGAAGCTAATCGAAAAGTTGGCGGACATCAAAATTGAAGTGCCGGAGGTGTCGCAAAGCGAAGAGGGTCAGAAACAGAAGTGGCGCGTGATTCTCGATGCTCTCAATCGTTCGCTTTCCACCGGCACCGCATCGTCGTCCAAATGGTCTGCCGAGTTGATTCAACAAAAGGTTAGGAAGTTCGTACAAATTTTTATTGGGTTTTTAGGATGTCGTAGCTATTCTACAACTTCTAATCAATCTTGCCACTCATTATCGAGCGCCGATTCGTTTTCCGAACAATGTGAACGTACAAATGATCGTATATCAACGTCAAGGACGTCAAATCAACAAGGTTTGCGATTCGAAGCTTCGAAACCGTTATTAAACTTTCATTCTACAGAACATTATCACCGAACAGCTCACAACGAAACAACAAGATTTGGCACCCAAAGGTGAACGTGACGCCTTCGACACACTCTTCGACTACGGACCGGATAAGCTGCAACATGTTAAATCGTCGTTGATTCATTTCTGCAACAAACATCTGAACAAGATCAACTTGGAAGTAACAGATTTGGAAACCCAATTCCAAGACGGTGTCTTCTTGATTCTGCTCATGGGTCTTCTCGAGGGTTATTTCGTTCCATTGTACAAGTTTTCGTTACAAGTTACGTCGACCGAAGAAAAACTGAAGAACGTGAACTTTGCTTTCTTTCTCATGGAGGAAGCAGAGATTCCGAAACCGAAATCCCGAGCTCACGACATCGTGATCGGAGACCTGAAGTCCACATTGCGCATATTGCACGCACTTTTCACCAAATACAAACATTTGTAAAGTTCTTTTCTTCCAATTAGCCACTGCCATTTTCTTTACGTCCCGATTGTTTAACCGATGACCGCTTTTTGTTTGCAAGTTTGTTCGCAGTCCTCACATTCAAAAGTCAACATTTTGTTATTCAACAACCGTCTAAGCAATACGACTGATTTGTGCCTTCAGAACATATGGTGCATAATAAATTAAAGTAATGAATAGACCAGTGATCGGGGGTTCTCATTCGAAGTTCAATCAACCAAAATTTCACGAATTCCATTCATCGAGTGAACAGTTCCGATCAAATTGAGATTGACAGTCGAATGCACCCACTTGCTAATTAGTGATCAGTTTTCCGCACATTGAAACCGTTTCAACAACCACGAGTGTTTTACCGCTCGTTTTATTTCGCTCGTACACAACCCGTCAATGACAGCGCCATTAATCAACGTGACCACTAGATGTATTCAATAGTTTTTGTTGTACTTCTATCGGTTCTATGGGTGTTGGAGTCGCACACATCAATCTGTTAGCTGTAAACAATGAGAACTAATGGGTTTGCGGTTATGACCATATCGTATGTTTCTGTTCGACTGTCTCATTCGAATGTACGAAATCGTAGGGTATTTCGATTGTTTGCCAAACTGATTAGTTTCAATTACCATAAAAAGATGAGGATTGAAATCGTTACTTCGACCACCACTGGGACTTTATGAGAAATATGTCAATGCCTTGACCTTGGAATGCGCAAAGCGAACGAAATTCCCGTCGTGTGCAATTCGATGTTCGCGCAGTTTTGCGGGTTTTCCAGCTCCTTTGCAACGTCTATTGCTCTAAAAACGTCTGCAGAAGGAACTTAGATTCTAATTCGTGGGCTTAGTGAACGCGCGACTTTGAGGTCTTTTGCTTCTAATTGACCCAATCGCTCAATTAAGATATCAATCGCACAATGGCCGCTCAAGACCTCAATCTCAATGGTCAATTGGGATCTCTTGTTTTGTACGCGACCGTCGTCTTTCCGGCCCAATGAGTTTCGAGTAGCGCCGGATCGAGAGTCGTCCTGCCGATTGAGTTGCGCACAATGTCGAGAGATTGTCGCGTTCGTGCTGCCCATGTTTGGCGCTCGGCCATCGCCCGGTCGTCGTGTATTTTTGAGTCGCGCGCAGAACACTTTTCGAGCTTCAGCGTCAACAGAGAAACGAACGTTGCCGCGTGCTCGACGCACCAAAGGAAACTGAAACGCGGAGGACCGGCGAGAGTCTCGGGATTGAAACTGTGAAAGCAACGGTCGTCACAGAGTTCAACCGCTTTTCCTCTGCCGCAGGTTTCCTTCAACCACTGGGCTCAAAAATCGCGAGCCTCTGCGTGCGACGTGGTTATAATAAGAGACCTTTTTTGGAGTCATTGAAGAAAAAATGGGCGCCATGAACCACCCAAAAAACCACAATTGCGGTGGCGGCCGCTTTGGAAATGCCATTGGGGCCACGGTGATGACGTTAAGAGAGAAACGTTTGCAACTGAGTTTCGGGTAAACATTCCCAATTGTTGTTTGATGTCGTTCTTCTCGTCCGAAATCGCTGCTAATCGAAAAGCACATGTTTCCACTTTCGAATCGCCGTTTCTCGACTTCAATTCACTGTCGAATACTTTGTTTGTGCTAACTAGTTGCTGTTCGTTTCTTCGGATTTATGAATAGAATCTGATGGATGGAAAGTGGGTTTTCAAAAGTTCGAGCTTTTACTGATCGGTACGAGAGCTTTTGGCAACCGAAGTCGCAGAGGCAGCTCGACAGTCGTCCGTGGTCGGATTTCCATCACGACTCATTTCTCTCTTCCCGCAGCCATTTGGCCCGCAAGCTAAACGACCCGAAACACCACAGGTAAAGGAACCCATTGAACTTTTTTGACATTCTCTATTTCTTTTTGCTTACCTACGGCCCTAATCTGCTTTCGTTTCGGAGTTTTCGCGTTTGTGTTTTTGATGTTTACGTGTTGGTATCGTGGTCCGTGTTGTTTCAATTTCCATATCAACGTGATCTTCGTTTGATTGCACCCCTAAACATTGTTTCATAGTAATCCGCTAGCTTTCCTGCCGACAAACGAATACTCGTTTTTGAATTGATGCGACAAATTTGCTTGATTAGTCAGTCGTATAAACGATGGTGTTTCCTTTTCGGTTCTTAGTCATGTGAAAGTTTGTATTAAGCAAAAATGTTTTCCGAACTTTTCGTTTGTTTAAAACTGAAAGAATGCGAACACAAACAAAAGCTTTTTATCCGAAGCAGCGAGTTTCTCCGAGAGCATCCTTTGCATGCTAATTGGCATAAACAGCTTTGACTTTGTCTCTTCTGAAGTTCTCGATGGTCATTACTGTAGACACTCTAAAGCCAATCACGTCGATGAACCCGAAAAGAGAATATTCGTTTTGAAGCAAAAAAGCGCGAACACGTCTTTTTCCTTCTTCTCTTCTTGATACGAAGCCGAGTTCTTGCATCAACTCTCCGTTGAATTGGCCACAAGCCGAAAGAGAAATGGCCAAACGAGCGTCGAACAGACGGACGAAAAGAGAAACGAAGGGCAGTAATGGCGACTCCGTCGTACATGCGGCCGCAATTTGAGGGACGAAAGGCAACTGAAAGATGAGGGTTTCTTCGTTCGATTTTAGGGGTGTTC
Source organism: Aphelenchoides besseyi (assembly GCA_024699855.1). Classification (NCBI taxonomy): domain Eukaryota; kingdom Metazoa; phylum Nematoda; class Chromadorea; order Rhabditida; family Aphelenchoididae; genus Aphelenchoides; species Aphelenchoides besseyi. The sequence continues at coordinate 15,068,793 of JAMPIQ010000002.1, forward strand.
TCCCTCGGGTCTTAGCGGAATTGGTGGCTCGCAAACGGCCGCGGGCAAACGACGACGAGAATGCTCTCAGCGTTTGAGTTGCCTTTGCCGATGCAGACAAAACGTCGGAAACGAGAGACCGAACCCGGAGCAGCGTTTTGCAACTCCCGACGAAGATTTTTGGCGAACAAAAAGTCTTCGGACTTGGCCTCCCATTGGCGCTGTTTCAACTCTATTTCGGTGAGGGGCGTCGATTGCAGATTCTTCGAGGCCCTCCAACATCTTGACCGTCCGAGATTTGCTGTTCCATTCGCTCGGTCTCTTCCAATAACCCAGAGACTTGATGTCGTGAATGCATTTTGTCGGGGATATTTTCTGTGGTTTACAATTCAAAGGCAATTTCACTTCTGCGGCTTTTTTAAGATTTCGTGGACTTTCATTTCGTCGTGTTCTTTTTGTACAATTTCGAGAAGCGTTCGAACCACGACCGTTGAGGTCTGCATTCGTCTTCACGCTGCTTCTTAAAGTTTTGTGAGATGTGTTCTTGAAAACTTCTTATTGAAATGGAAAAGTTTATTGATGGAAGTCAAATCGTATTTGGCGCTTAAGTCGACTGTATCGCTTGAACTTGTAAATGACCTTTTGATTACTTGCAAACAACTTGGCCCCAATCTTTTATCAATGACATTTGTGTAGGGTGCCAAGCTTCAACAAATAGTTTGCAAGCAACCAAATGCTCATCCAATTCATCAGATGATTCGTTATGGAAACGTGCCGCAACGATAATTCGATAAAGGAGCGTGTCGAGTCGGATGTTATTTTTGCATTCGCCAACGTTTTTTCTATTCAACCAATTTAGAGAATTGGCAAATTGAAAAACGGGTGAACCACAACCGACCATTGCCGTCGGACGGTTTGTTGAACCCGTAGACTACGCTGCGATTCTTGTCATTCGAGGCTTCTGATGGCGGATCAAAGCGCTGAAGCGGCAAACGCCGCTGATCCCGGACACTCGCAGAATCCGGATCCACAAGCTCAACAAGTAAAAGTAGGTGGTCAATTTGAATGCACGAATTGGAGAATCATTTAGCGACCACAGGACAACAATGCGACCTTTTTGCGAGCAGCTCGAGCCGGCAATCTCGACCAAGTGCTGGAGTTTTTACGTAACGGTATCAACATTAACACTAGCAATTCAAACGGTCTGAATGCTCTTCATTTGGCGTCAAAAGAAGGACACAACGAAGTGGTTCGAGAGTTGATACGCCGAAATGCTGATGTCGACGCTGCAACTCGAGTATGTTTGGGAAAAGGAAAAAGTGTTTAAGAAACAACGTTTACAGAAAGGCAACACCGCTTTGCACATTGCTTCACTTGCCGGCCAAGATATTATCGTAACGATATTGGTCGAAAATGGTGCCAATGTTAATGCCCAATCAACCAACGGCTTTACACCATTGTATATGGCGGCACAGGAGAATCATGAAGCTGTGGTTCGTTATTTGCTTGCTCATAACGCCAATCAAGCTCTTGCCACCGAAGACGGTTTTACACCATTAGCCGTCGCACTTCAACAAGGTCATGATCGAGTTGTGGCATTGTTGTTGGAGAACGATAACAACAGTAAAGTCAAACTGCCCGCCCTACATATTGCTGCCAAAAAAGACGATACACGTGCTGCCGGTCTTCTTCTTCAGGTAAATCGATTTGATTAATGTGCATGTAAATGTCTTTTTAGAGCGAACAAAATCCGAACGTAACGTCGAAAAGTGGTTTTACTCCTTTACACATTTCCGCTCATTATGGAAACGAAAACGTGGCTCAACTGCTGATTGAGAAAGGAGCGAACGTCAACTATCAAGCTCGACACAACATCAGTCCATTGCATGTGGCTGCCAAATGGGGTCGTGTGAATTTAGTCAAATTGCTTCTACAAAACGGTGCGGTGATCGACTGTCGAACTCGTGATCTACTCACACCGTTGCATTGTGCTGCTCGTTCTGGACACGAATTGGTCGTCGATTTGTTGTTGGAACAGCAGGCGCCAATCGGAGCGAAAACAAAGGTTAGTGGAATCGAATGCATCCAATCAACAAAACTTTTCACAGAATGGTCTTGCACCACTTCACATGGCTGCTCAAGGTGATCATGTTGATTGTGCTCGAAATTTGCTCTATCATCAAGCACCTGTGGACGATGTTACCGTCGACTATTTGACGCCATTGCATGTTGCAGCGCATTGCGGTCACGTTCAAGCGGCGAAGTTGTTGCTGGATCGACATGCCGATCCGAATGCACGCGCATTGAATGGCTTTACACCACTGCACATTGCTTGCAAGAAGAATCGAATTCAAGTTGTGGAACTTTTACTCAAGTATTATGCTTCTCTTGAAGCAACAACCGAATCGGGACTATCACCTTTGCATGTTGCTTCGTTTATGGGCTGCATTAGTATTGTCATCTATCTGATTCAACAAGTCACCCAACTCACATGTTTTCTCTGTAATCGGGATTCTTTAGGGCGCAAAAGTCGATGTAGAAACAGTTCGCGGCGAAACACCGTTGCATTTAGCTGCTCGTGCCAATCAAACGGATATCGTTCGTGTGTTGGTTCGAAATGGCGCCAAAGTCGATGCACAGGCCCGCGAGCTGCAAACCCCATTGCACATTGCGTCACGACTTGGAAACACTGATATTGTTCACATTTTGTTGAATGCGAATGCCGATCCCAACGCCGCTTCTCGCGACGAATACACGGCTCTTCATATCGCGGCCAAAGAAGACAAGGAAGAAGTAAGTTAAAAGAGAGATACCAGTAAATTGATTCTTTAGGTTGCACAGATTCTTCTCGATCACAAAGCCAACAAATCGGCCCTCACACGCAAAGGCTTCACGCCCTTACATTTAGCATCGAAATACGGAAATTACAATGTTGCAAAGTTGCTGTTAGAAGGTGGAACACCGGTTGACATTGAAGGAAAGAATCAGGTCACACCACTTCATGTCGCTGCGCATTATAACAACGATCGCGTGGCTCAGTTACTGTTGGAAAACGGCGCATTCGCACAAGCCACTGCAAAGAATGGGTAAACTCTAACGGCAAAAAACAATTAGTCAAACGTTTTTTCAGTTATACTCCATTGCATATTGCTGCCAAGAAGAATCAAATGGACATTGCTAGCGCACTATTGTCGTACAAGGCCGATCCGAATGCTACAAGCAAAGCCGGATTCACACCTTTGCATTTGGCAAGCGAAAGTGGACACACTGAAATGAGTGGATTGTTGATTGAGAACGGTAGTATGGTCAATGCTCGTGCCAACAATGGACTCACACCATTGCATTTGTGTGCTCAAGAAGACAACGTCGATGCTGCACGCGTTCTATTGTCGAATCGAGCCGAAGTAAATGCTCAGACGAAGGCCGGTTATACGCCGCTTCATGTCGCATGCCATTTCGGTCAACTGAACATGGTTCGTTTGTTGATCGAACACGGAGCGTTGGTGTCGGCCGAAACTACCGCCAACTACACGCCGTTGCATCAAGCTGCTCAACAGGGACACAACAGCGTTGTTCGCTATCTGCTGGAACATGGAGCATCGCCGAATTCGAAAACTGTGGTAAGAGAAAAGATTCTCGATCAAATTTACATTCAAAAAAGTTGCTTTTCAATCCGCGAGAATCGGAGAGCGGATTTTCAAAATCAGAAAGCGTCACAAAAGCGATAATCTCCACGCAGCTGAGAGTCGACAACATCGATGGTCAGCGAGATCATTGGAAACGTTTTTGTGTTGTCGATTGTTTTTGAGTTGAAAAATTTTAAAAAGTCTTCATTGAAAGCTTCTTGTACATAAACGAGTTTTTCAGAACGGTCAAACTCCACTGTCCATTGCACAACGTTTGGGTTACGTTTCGGTTGTTGAAACGTTGAAGACTGTGACCGAAACGACGGTCATCACGGAAACTACAACAGTCACTGAGGAGCGTTATAAACCACAGAATCCGGAGCGTATGAACGAAACGATGTTCTCGGATTCGGAAGACGAAGTAGACGAAACTCAAGCGTCGGCGCAGGATCATGCTCGCGACTTCAACGAGAGTATTACTCAAGGTCTTCACGACTCGGCCGTCATCCATCTGATTCATACCGGAGAGCAGATGAAATCGTCGGCCTTCGATACCACGGACGCTGATTTGGATGCGGTGATCAAACGAGCACAAGTAAGGAATGAGGATTCGAAGTCAGTAACGAATCATTTTGAAGGCCGAACCCGTAACTACAGCGATTCCTGATCCAACGTTTTTGGATCAAAGTGCCGACGACAACGTTCTCATTACCAGAGACACCGTTCAGCCAAGGTAGGATCGAGTATTGGCGCTGTGGGTGGTCTTTTAGCCATGATTTTGAGCGGCTCGCAAAAACAAGTCTACAAATCATTTGTTTACAATGCGGGTGTGTATAACAGCGCTTTTTAACACATTGGGAACACAAGTTTGGGCTGAGAATCTTCACGGCTTTACAACTCGAAGATTATAACCTAATTTCCGTATCCTTTACAGCAAACTCTTCATGAAAACGTAAGCTTGAATGCCGAGTTTTTTAATCGGGAGTGTGCAATTGCGTGTGCTTAGCTTCAAAAGACGTTTGTAGTATTGTGACTAATGTATTTAACCAAAAGTAGCTATGAGCCTAATGCTTTGGAATCAGAGTTCATACCACAAGTGTGTGTGGTTGCTTTTGCTGTGATTTGTGCTTTTGCAATGCGAACCGTAGTTTGGCCTTTCTAACTTGTGTGTTATTGCAAAAGCACAAATAGAACAAACCTTATTGATTGTTTTTGAAGTTCAATGCTTTGAATAGAGACCTCGATCAAAATCCTTTTAAATTATATTTTATGAAGACCCCCGTTTATGTTAGTTTGTATCCATAGCCCTTTGGCTGTTGCTTTGCATTGAAATCATGAGTTACATCCAAATCTTTCAGTTTTTTGATCTCATTCCTTGTCGATGCTCGTGGCGGAGCGATGCGTGGATGTCGTCATTCAGGAGTTCGTGTGATCATTCCACCACGAAAAGCTGCAGCACCAATGCGAATTACCTGTCGATATTTGCGAAAGGTTGGAGGGTTAAAAGTGAAGAAAAATAGTCATGTTTTCAGGAAAAACTCGCTCATCCACCACCATTGAGTGAGGGCGAAGCGTTGGCATCGCGAATCCTCGAAATGGGACCACACAGCGCCAAGTTTCTTGGACCAGTGGTTTTGGAGGTTCCGCATTTTGCGTCGCTACGTGGTCGTGAACGTGAGATCGTTATTTTGAGATCGGACGATGGACAACATTGGAAAGAACATCAATTGGAAGCAACGGAAGATGCTGTTCAAGAGGTTCTGAACGAATCCTTCGATGCTGCCGAACTTCAACAGTTGGATGATTTGCACAGTACACGAATCACACGGATTCTGACCAACGACTTTCCTATGTATTTCGCTGTGGTTACACGTGTGCGTCAGGAGGTTCATTGCGTTGGGCCGGAAGGTGGCGTAATTTTGTCGTCGGTTGTGCCGCGTGTTCAAGCGATCTTTCCCGATGGCTCATTGACGAAGACAATCAAAGTTTCACTTCAAGCACAACCCATACCACACGAGACGGTGGTGAAATTGCACGGGAATCGTGTGGCCGTTTCGCCGATTGTAACCGTTGAACCACGACGTCGGAAATTCCACAAACCTATCACTTTGTGTATCCCATTACCACAGAGCGGTAACAAAGGAATGTTAACGCAATATGCCAACGGTCAACCCGGTCAAGAGCCACCGACTCTTCGACTTTTGTGCTCTATCACCGGCGGTTCGTCGCCGGCACAATGGGAAGACATCACCGGTACAACTCAATTGACCTTCACCGGCGAAGAAGTATCATTCACAACTACCGTCTCCGCTCGCTTCTGGCTCATGGACTGTCAGACTCCACGAGACGCCGCTCGAATGGCGCAGGAAGTCTACGCGGACTCCATCTGTGTTCCGTACATGGCCAAATTCGTGGTTTTCGCGCGACGACCGTTTCCAATCGAAGGTCAACTTCGCTTGTTCTGCATGACCGATGATCGCGAAGACAAAACACTGGAAAAACAGGAGGGCTTCATTGAGGTGGCAAAGTCACGTGACGTTGAAGTGCTCAGCAATCGACATCAATTCTTGGAGTTTGCCGGCAATTTGGTTCCGATTACGAAGAGCGGCGATCAATTGTCCGTATTCTTCCTACCATTTCAAGAAAACCGACTTGGCTTCAATGTTAAGGTCAGTGAAAAAGAAGTAGTTTTCGGAGAATAATTGAGATCACTTTTAAGGTTCGTCAACACGATGATCAAGAAGCCGCAACTACTGGTCGTATTGCCATCATGAAAGAAGCACGAATACGAGCCGAAAACATTCCGCCACAACATCCGATCTGTACGCTTTCGATCACGTTGCCCGACTATCGCGGTCAATTGCCACCGTTGCAACGATCGTTCCGCGATCATCAGGCCGAACCGATTGCCACCAAATATGCACCCGCTCTGTCCAAGGAGTTGGATCCGGATCTCGCCACACAAATCGATTTTGTAACACGCAAAATCGGCGGCGATTGGATGCGTATGTCGCGATCGTTGGGTGTTTCCGATACGGATACTCGTCAAATCAAACGCGAGATGGTCAATCAAGAGCCATTGACGTGCTTGAAAATCTGGTCATTTGTTAAGGGCGAAGAAGCGACAAGTGAGTTTTCCGGAAAATTTGAGTAACAACCTCACTTGATGCTTTTTAGTTCCCGAATTGCATCAAGCACTACGACGAATCGGCCGCGACGACATCGTTCATAAGCTTCAACGCGGCGATTTGGATTCGGATTCGTTGCGTTTGATCGACTCGTCAAATTTGCATCTGGATCGCACGAGCATCACGAGTCGTGACGACGTTCGCGCTGTCGATCGATCGCGTAAGTTGTCGTTTTTATGTTCGCACACAAGTCTTTCTGTTCCAACCGTTACTACACACTTTCTTTAAAGGCACCGCCAACTTAATAAGCGCATTTCGATTAACATTTTCGTTGCAACGTTCAAAAACTCACGTACAAGTTTTGGAGTCATTTCAACGACCGTACATGTCCGATAGCGCTACATCGGGCACTTTCAAAGTTTTTCGAATACAAAAATCGTTTGCTGTGACTTGGATACTATCGGTTATTTTTATACCTACGATTCTTTGTGTGCATTCTTTCTGTTCGGAACTGTCGTTTATGGTTTCCGATGTTTATGTCCCCAAAAACGGTCTTGTCGACTATCAGCACGTTCAGTTGTGAACTCTTTTTATGTTTATATCCGTTTTTTGAAACTTTTGCTAAACATTTCGGTGGTGTTTTGCAGCCGCGGTCGACGTTCAGACCACGGTGACACGCACCGAACGCTACGTCCACAAGTCGCCGGAATCAGCGGAACCGGTCGTCGATGAGCGAACGGTGACACGCGTCATTCGAGACAATGCGACTGTGGAGGAAGTTGTCAGCGAACGACAGGCATTGCCATTGAACGAACAGGAGCGTGATCATTGGATGCGTGATCCGAACGAAGAGATCGAAGCCGAAGAGCTGTTCCACAATTCACGTGAGGCGATGGTCATCAACGATTTTCAAGAGACACCCGATGGTTTCGTCGAGACGACGACCTTAGTCACGCAACACGTCATTCCGGAAGCCGAACCGACGGCCGCCGTTGTACCGGAGGTTCAGGCAATGGAGATGCGTGAACACACGAAAACACCGCAGCCATCAACTCATGAACCATCGCCGATCGTCGATGAAACAAACGTCGAAAGTCCATCAGACAAATTGCCCACACCACAACGCGAAGAATCGGAGTCCGCAATGGAGACGAGCATCACGGGTTTGTGTTGATTTGCATTTTCTTTTGCTTTTCGGTGTTTGTCTCGAAGGCCTCCAAACGGTGGTGGTTGTTTGCACGGAGAGTTTTCTTTTTTGGTGAAAGTGTTCGAACAAGTGATTAGCAGAAACACTCGAAAACACAACCGTATGCTTTCTTCTTTTTGGTTCCAAAAGTCAATGGAGTTTTGTTGTTTTTGAAACAGTTGGAGAGTAGTGACCTTTTTATTGTCTGATAATCGTGATCTAAATGTTGTTCCAATCGTATGTATTCACGCGAACTACAAACATTTACGTTGTTAAACGCTTCGCTTACAAAAGTACAATCGAAATTAGACAAACTGTTGCATTGCCAATAGCTCTCAAGAGGTTTTCACTCAATACATTTGTTCATTTGCAGAGAGTATCGTGCGTCATGAAGAGACGTCCAAAGCCGAACCATCGTCTATCGAACGTGATCTAACGCCGCAACATGACGACGAATCACCGCATCACATGCAGGAGTCGATGATTGTCGAAGAGACGGAAGAAGAACACGAGCCGAGCCCGGCCGTTGCCAGCGAACCGGAGCCACATCTGCGCGGAGAAGGTAGAGAAGAAGAAGAATAATTTTTTTCTGTTAATCGCTTCTTTCGCCAACATGTTTATATTCATTCGAAACGAACAAAAACGTCCACACGATCTTTTTTGTAACTTTTTTTGTGATTTGATTTTGGGAAACCGGACGTCAAAACACTCAGCTCCATCTTATCTTTAAACAAAAGTTTTACGTTGATTTCCGTGTTTTCAAACTTTTCCAACAAAACAATCAGCTTTTTCGATTCTCAGCTTTTCGATAGTTGCAATAAACAATCCTCCTCCCCACTCCACTTGTCCCTCCACGACTAAAATTCGAACAAAAACTCTACTGATTACCTCATTTTTGGTAACAAGCTTCCCAGTTTTCTGCCAAACAAAAGTTCTACGAACACAAGTTTCGATTTCTACTGCCACCCGAAAGATATGCGACCCGTTAGTTCGTCTCGTTCGTTGGGGGAAACCAAATTTTGCACGATAGACCGTAGAATTGCGTTAAACTTTCTGTCAAAAAACAACTTTCACAAACATGGTTAAGGTCAACATCTGAGTTTTCTGTACACAAATTTGGGAAAAGTTAATTTATACGACTTGGTTTTTCTTTTCGAACATTTTAGTTCTTATGAGTTCAATGAGTTTACGTAGCTTATCGGTTTGCAATTTCTTTAGCATTCAATCTTTCGAACCCAACTGTTTAGCTTTGTTGTTGTGTAAATGAACGGCTAGTGCAATGTTCGTCTGTTTTGGAGATAGCTAGCAATGGGCTGCTTTTAAACTCGGACAGTTCTCTGTGTAGTTTGTTTTTCGTTTCTTTCTCTTTCATGGGTCATTAAATGTAGCTATTCATTTTGACTGTCGTTCAATGTTCTTATGTCTGAACTTCACTGATGATGTCTTTTGGAATCGGTTTCTGTTTGGTTGACTAAACGGCTCGTTAGTTGGCGTGGAATCGTCTGAGAAGATGTCATATCCTTTTCGTGTTGTCGACAGGTGCCATGCGAGTTTCATGAAGGCAAAAAATGATCTTCAAGTTCAATCATGCCAATTGCTTTGCGGGCTTTTCAAGTCAGCGATTGGCTAAAAGAACGGCAATCTCCACAATCACGCACACAACGCTATTTGACGGCTGCCAACATTTCCCGGCGAAGTTGTTAGGTTTTTTTTCGTCCGGCACGAACTCTTGTGTTCATTCGCTAGCGTTAAGATGTCGGTCCGACGATTCTAGTTGATCAACTCAATTGTCTAAATCCTATTTCTTTTTCCCGATGTCTTCCATTTGTATTTTACACGGCGGTCTTACGGCCGATGGTCAGGTCGTAGTTCTTGGATTGTCGCGTAGTTTTGCGGTAGTGTTTAATGAGCAAAGTGAGTGTCGATGAGACTTTTTGGTTTGAAATCGAGTTCTAGAGCGCGGCGATAGTATTGATATAACTCTTGATGACCAGTTTTCCGAATTGTCCGCAATTCTCGAAACTACCGAACCACTTTCGGAACACGATTCCGCTGTAACGGAAAATCGTACAGTGAATTCTGTTGGAGATGCAGACGAGAAGACTGAACCCGCCGACCTTTCTCATACTTTGAAACAGTTGGAAACCACTCATGTGCCGTCGTTTGATGATCCGATCGCTCAATCAGCTGAAATCGATGCAATTGCTGCGGGTTTAACTCCGGCGGAAAACGAAGAGGTTTTGACTGAAGTTCAATTGATCGAACAGACCGCTGAAGCTCCGACCAAAAGTTCAGTCGGCAGTATGGACATCGAAGAGATTATTCATTACAAGCACATGGAAGATGCCAAAGAAGAACCTCGAAAAGAGACGGAACTCGAATCGACTGCAAAGGTCGAAAATGAAGTTCAAGTCGAAGAAAAAACTAATGAGCAATTGCAAGAACCACAAAGTGCAAGTCAACAGAAAGAGGAATCGACGAGCGAACGATCAAATCAACGACCTGAACTAGAGACACTGATCGAGCAACTCACCGAAGGTTATGATCGTTCACAACCGGAGGATAGAAATGGAAGTTTCGATCAACCCGAAGATCCGGAGATTCCGGAGGATGCAATAGAAGATAACTTGCCACAACAGTCAGCCGAGAACGATGTAGCTACAGACGATAAAAACGACATGCAATCGACTGAACAAACATTCGCACCAACGAACAAGAACGCCACTAATTCGCCAATACAAGTTGAACCGCGGTTTAGAGAAGACGGATTTCTTGAAGATGCTTCGCTTTCCGAACACAATCAATCGACTGATAAAATCGCCCATTTGAATTCTCCTAATCAGACGGAAAATTCGAATACGTCCGGTTTGTTTGTTTGGTCGGCTCTCACGGTTTCCGGATTGCCGGTGATTAATGGACTGTGTATTCGAAATCGTGTTGACTTTGATACATCAAGTAGAGCTATTGGAGAAGAGACAGACGAACCCGATCAATCGGAAAACAAAGACCGAAGTGACGAGACTGATGAGTCAACTCAACCGCAACGCGAAGACCAATTGCCGGACGTTGGCCAAAATCGAACTGATGAAAAGAAATGGGAGCTTAAAGGCGAAAAGGAAACAGAGAAACACGCGGAAACAAGTGCACTGAACCTCATCAGCATGACACCTGTTGAATCGGCAACCGAAGACGCAACGAAAGTCGTAACACCTGAACCAAATTCCTCGCTTCTGCTGGCTCCCCGTTCACCGGCACCTTTCGTTTTGCCGCCCGAAACCGCCGAGCAAGTTGCTGTTGGCCAGTTGGTTATTGATATCGATGCACCAATCGAAAAAGAAAGGCTTCCCGTCGAAACGCCGGCAGCAGTCGTGAATCGGCCCGCAGCTAAAGAAGAGCGAAAGCCGCGTAGATCCGTGGATTTGCCCGCAACACCGCTTTCATTTCATTCGTTTTCTTCGGCCGCTCAAATCTACGCACCAGTCTCGCCGCCACTTCGCCAAGCCATTGGTGCCGTCGATTCGTCGCGAATCAGTCAACCGACAGCGCCATCAACTCGCAGCTCTACGATTCCATTGAACCAAAGAAGCGAGTCACGACCCACGGACGAAGTGAATCAACTTGTCTCCGGAATTCTCACACGTCTTCGACACTTGCAAATGGCCGATCCACCGAAATACGCAAATATTGTGGAACGATTGCACGCGTTGGAATCAGAGATGTCGATGCAGAACACCGGCGTTCCGGCGGATCCCGAACTCACCGAATTAGTCGGCCGAATACTCGCCGTCGACTATCCGCAATCCGATCTGCAAATCGTGGTTAGTACGTCGCGCAAGACCACATCGACTACTCAATTCTACGAGACTGAAACACCGGGAATGGTTGGACTTGCGCCCGAACAGCTTCGCGAATTGCAACAAAAGTTAATGAACAAAATAAGTGAGCACTTTTCTCTTCTTTACGATTTCCATGCAATTGCTTCTTAACCGGCTCGGCGCTCTGGATTGTGAAGTTGTTGTGACTTCTTTTCACTTTCTCTCGTATCCTAACAACACTCGTGAACTTCTAACCTCTTCGACTAACTTCTCTGTTCGAAACTTTTATGTTCTTTCAATGGTTTCTTCTTAATCGGTTCGTTAACTTTGCGAAGTGTGTTGCTGTGTTCTCCCATAAACACGAGGGTGTGTGACGTGAACAAGTGTGTTTGAAGGCCTTTTCAACCGGGACTTTTCTATCAAAAACCGTTGACATTTCGACGAAAACTTTCGTTGACCATTCGAAGGATTTTGCCGTCTGATTAACATGCCCATCGAAATCAATTCACAAACTAAACTTCTGGAGTGTTTTTGAAGCTTTTCGACCAAAATCTCGATAACATTTGTTCGAAAGGCTGCTAAAAATTTGCGTGTGTTTTCCGGCCGTTTTCCTTTCCCTCCAATTAATCCGCTACGATTTTTGTAGGCGGTACCACGGATTACGGCACTGCACTCAAATCGAATGAACAACCAGGTGAGATTGTGGTTTGATCAGATTCTTTTCGAACTTCTTTCCTTCGCATTGAAAAACGCCGAAATCGATCATCACGACGGGAAAGCAAATCCAACGGTCGAGATTCCGAGCACATGACTTTTGTATGCAGTTTGAGTTTGTTTTTCCGTCAGTGATTCGATTTTGACTTCCTTTTCGAAACTTAATCTCCCTCGTCAATTCATATCCTCCAAACGCTTTCTCTTCACACACAACTTACCGAAACTTTCAATTCCAACAGATGGACTCAAACAACGAAATGCGACGGAAGAAGCGTGGACCAGTGCGGACGGGAACGAAGCGGTTACGAAGCGAACGATCCGACAATCGACGACCACGCACTCGGGAATCACAGGTATGAGTTGAAACCTTTTTTTGGATTGAAATGCTGCGACTTTTGTTTCGAAAAGCGAAACTGCCGTTCAACGCACAAAATCAATTTTATCTGGTTACTGTAGAACAATGAGTCACGAGTTTGATTGAGGGAAAACAACTTTTTTCTCGTTTGCCTCTTCGTCGTGTGTTTGTCGTTCTCTTTGAAAGCCGTTTTTTGGATCAGTCAACAATCCGCGCATCGACTGCTTGCTATCGTTTTCATTCGGGGGTTCAAAGCCTCCAAAATCTTTGCAATCTGTTCGATGTCCGCTGTGAAGTTTGTTTTGCTTTTCGCTTTGAATGCAATTGACGTTCTGCTTTTTTCTGAAAGGTCCAGATGGTATTTGACGAAATCATTTTCTATGATTAGCTTCGCTTTTTAATTGATCCCGATCGTTTAATGGCGAACGATTAACGAAGACGATTCGTTCACGTAATGTCTTCATTGTGATCATAAGGACGAAAAGATTCTGTTAACAAGTCGAACAAAACAGGGTGGTAATTTCAAAGTAATTTTTGTTTGAAAACTTCAAAATTTGACGTAAACGCAAAAACGGATGACGTGCAAAATGACCTTCTCCTCAACAATGAAAATTCAATCTCCTTATTCTTGCCCATTAAGCAATCTGTGCATACAATAGTTCTAATCTAACCCCCACAACTTGTAATTAATCTTGTGCAATGAACCCCTGCTTTCTCAACTGCCTTCCAAATCATCTGCCGCTTCTGATTCGGTCCTAAAACTAATAACCAAACCTCTGTGTTAAATGTGAAACCTCAAAATAAACTTCTTTTGCTTTAAATATTGATCTACAGTAACCAGGTAGTTAGTAGGGGCGAACAAGTGCAATTGAAAAATAAGAACGATTTCTCAGACGAAACAAAGGTATCGCAGTTTTAGTGTTGTCTCCCCGAGTGTTCGCAACCATCGACCTAACCCATCGAAATTTCAGGTGCCGGAGATCACGAGCTGAAAGGTGAGTGAGAGTGAAAACTCACGGTTATCCCCGTTGTGTTCTGCAACTAAACTTACAACGAAATGGTTTGAGCTTGAAATTGAAGTATCGAAACCCATTTTTCGGCTTGACAGGTTTTCTTCTTCTATAACCGTTTGATAACTTTTCGATTGGATTCAATAGTAACTTTCGTGACTTCTAATTGTTTGGTTCAACTTCTTCTTATGATTTTGTGTGCTTTCGTTTTGGTTTGTGTTTGAAGTTTTTGTGTTGATAAACGATACCTTCTACTTATTTCTATATCGTTTTGTGAAAGCGGCGTGAGTATACGTGGGCGCAATTGTAAACGAAGCAGCTAAGTAACTAATGCGTAGTAGTGTTTGTGTTGTGACAAACGAACATTGTGGCGGCTATTCTAACACACGACTGTGTTTGTGTGGACGCCAAATCAAACCAAGCCGAGAGTATTCATCGATTTCAGATCAACTCATCAGACTGAAAATCAATCGACAGGTCTACGACGGACAATTGGATTCGAGCGGACATCATATTCGTTTGATTCCGATTCAGCAAATTGCTGCTAATTATTATTGAAATGAACCACCGAAGGTTCGAGAGAGATTTAGTTTCATCGAATGATCACAACAAGAAATTGTAATGCGTAAAACTTTTGAATCCCGTTGGGGATGATCGACAATAAACACACAATCTTCTCTTTCTTGTGTTCTTTTCATTTCCTGTAATACTGTCGTTGAGTTGTTTTCGTTGTCATGAGCAGGTTTGTGAGATCGAAGATCATACGCTTAAGTTGTTTAAGTTCCATTTTAAAACGTTTTAGTTTAAATGAAAACTTGAGAGAAAAACTGAATAGCTGAGATACTACAAGACGGTAATTAGACCATTCACTTCGAAAAAACTGAGTAATTGAAATGTCAAATGAACAAAGTTTTGTGGATTGGTTGGCAGTTGATTAATCGAGCGATTTCAGATGACAGCGATACGAGTAGCAGCTCGTCGGTGCGTGACCGTATTCAACGTTTCGAGTCGTTGAAACAAACCACAGCGCCAACATCAACTCGACGCACCATTTCGATTGTGGAAGAACAACAGAGCACAACCGAAGCGAAACATGAAGTCGATCATTCGTTTCCAAGACCCACGGAAATCGATGTTCAACCACAAGAAAAGGTTGTTGAAACGGTAGAACACACTGACTCCAACGTACCGGAAACTCCAACGGCGTCCGTGACGGTTGAAGAATTAGTAGAGCAAATTGGCAGCGCCACAACGGTCTCCACGCCTCCGAAAGAGTTGGAAGTCAGCGCTTCGCCAACTGAATCGCGTACTTCCGTTCACTCTTTGATTCAGAAGTTCTCGCATCCCAAGGAAAATGTCAACGAATCGCACAAAGAAGATGAACAGAAAATTGCGCATGAACCCACGAAAGAAATAAACGAGGAATCGACAATAATCGAACACTACGAATATCAACCCGCAACTCACGCCGAACAATTGCAAACTGGAATCGACAGCGTTAGATTCGTAACTGAAGATGTTGCTCAACAGATGACTCGAGAACCACCGTCGACCAAAACGAATGAACCAGTGGAGTTGATCGAAGAAATTTCCACAAGTCCGTCAGTATTGGTTGCCGAACAACAACAAAAGCGAACAGTCGAGTCGGCGGTTTCAATGGAATCGGATCATGATTATCAAGAAAACGACGAATACAAACATGAACCGTCATCCATCAATGCCACACAACACGAATTGGCATTCGACATGGCAACGCATCAAACGCTTTCGGATACTGAACATAAACTGCCAACGAATGTAGGAATCGAAGAGAATATTGAAGCCACTGACGAATCATCTCGACATACTCGCAGTGTACCAATTCAACGCTTGGCAACTGGAGAGCTTGTGGATGAAGACCGAGCTACTGCCGAAGGCCAAGCAACGCAGCCACTACTTAGCCCATCGGAAACTTCATCGGAGAAAAAAGAATCGGTTTCGATATCACAAGAAATCGCTTATAACAAAGAAACCGTGGAAAAACCACAAACACACGAAGTGGAACGAGTATCTCCAATACCAATTTACAGACAAACTGAACTTGCCGATATGATGCCTACACCAGAAATCGATGCGAATGCTGGACGTGTTGATCGAGGTCAAGAAGACGAAGATCAAGCAGATTTCGAGTCAACTACACACCAAAAAACAATTCCAATACAAGGTGCAGTAAGACACGAGTTCGTCGGAGGTGAATCGCATCTGTACAATCCGAATGCTGTTCGATCGGAATCGTCAGTCGACTTAATGCACGAAATGGATGAACACAAAGACAAGAAGCCTATCGAAGAGCGAAGAACTTCGGAAGATGAAAGTCGATTAGGGACCATCCCCGCAATTGCTGCGGGAGCGGCTGGAGCTATTGGAACGGTTATTATTGCAGATTGTATCACAACAGAAAATGAGCCAACAGAAACGATTGTTAGCGATTATCACGATATTTCACCCGATCATCCAAAAGATTTCGACGAAATTGAACACACGAAATTGGAGAAGGTTGAAAAATTCGAACCAAATGTCGATGAAGCTCAAGCAAAAGAGATCGAAGAAGCTCTTGTGCGCGAAATTGTTGAGAGTGATCGTCCGAATGATGTGCCCGTTGCGGCCATACGACGTGAAAGTACGATCGATGAGCATCCCGAAAATGAGGAACAACCATTGGTTTCGTATTCTGACGATGAGCAAACCGTTTTAAGAGCCGTCGAATTACCCGACTATGATGTTCCTGCCGAAGTGGAGTATATTCCGATTGAACGATCGGCAGAAGAAATGATCGAAGGTGATCTTCTATTTCGACCGGACATTACAAACGACGATAGCAAGCTGACGGAAAGTGCAAGTGAGCAAAGTATTCGCTCGACTAACACCGTGATTCACGTTAAAGCAACGGAAGAGCAAAGTGAGGAACTTTTGAGTACTCCTGAAACACCGCAAACTGAAGTTCAAATAGGATTGCCGCCT
The DNA here is from genome assembly GCA_024699855.1 of Aphelenchoides besseyi. NCBI lineage: Eukaryota > Metazoa > Nematoda > Chromadorea > Rhabditida > Aphelenchoididae > Aphelenchoides > Aphelenchoides besseyi. The sequence continues at coordinate 15,085,606 of JAMPIQ010000002.1, forward strand.
TCGATGTCGGGTTCCGGATTACAAGATGAAGTAAATACCGAACTTGCTGGCGAACAACAACGATTTCCCATTCAAGAACTTGCAACTCAAGAGTTCGTTCCGACCGATACCGATATCGACATTTCTGTCTCGGCGTCCAATGAATTCGCGTATGAAGCTTCGCCAGAAGATTCGGTTGAACATTCAATCCCAACCAAAGAGTTTCACCAGGAAAATGTTTTTGTCGAAAGTGAACGTTCAACAAGTCCGAGAAAAGAAGATGTCACAAGTAGTAATCAACAAGAAACTGCTTTTGTTGAAGAAGAACTTCTAGCAAGCTCTGATACTGAAGCATCTTCGAAAGATGTTCAGCAGGAAAGCGAAGTTGCTTCTGCAAAGAACGAATGTCCAACACCTCCGAGAAAAGATGAGGAAGAAACCAAAGATATGTCTGTCGAAGAAGAGCGTCCAATGAGCCCGAAAATAGAAGAACGTTCAGAACCTTCAAAACACGAAGAACAATCATCAGACCAAAGCATTGGTCTTGGAACAATGATTGTCGGCGGTGCGGCTCTCGGCGCAAAGAAGCTGTTTGATGCCATTCGTGGTGAACCAAAAGACGAAGACGACAACGTCGAAAGTACCCGTGAACAGTTAGACACAACAGTGAAGCAAGAATCGCATGTGTCCACACCAGAAGAATCGGAGCAAGAGCTTGCTAGAGATATTGTTGAGACTGAACAAATATCACTTGAAGAACAACCACCACATGAGAAACAAACGCCAGCTAAGGACAACACGCCAGTTGAAACCCCATTGTCGACTGAAGAGCAACCAGTAGTACGCAATGAAGAGAAGAAAATTCCAGAAATGGAAATTCAAGAAACATTTGATCGAAAATCCGATCAGTTCGAAAGCATCGAAGTGGACGTTGCGATCCCGGAATATGCCGAACACAATGAAACGATTGTTGTCAGCAGTCCTGTAGTTGAGACGTCAACAGCCGAATCACCAGCGATTCACGAGTCGGAACCTCAATTCGTGACCCAAGAGCTGCATTTTGAAGCTCACGAGCAGACCGGAGAGAAGCCGACCGATTTCAATGTCACTGAAATCGAAAGACCATTCGAACAGAAAGAAACCATAAAATCTGACGAACCACCACAACAAAAAACTCAAGAAGAGCTAACAAGCGGACTGTTGCAAACCGATGAGAGTTCTAGCCAAACTCCGATTTCGCTAGCAACCGTTGATACCATGCCATCCGAAGCTAAAGATATGAAGTCTAATGAAATGGTCGATATATCGCCTACTGAAGAGGACGTACCTGTAATCTCTGAAGCTCTCGAATCAGTAGTTGACGTTGAAACTGATGATTACAGGGTACGTGAACAAACAGCCGAACTAATCGCTCAGAAAATTGATATCGAAATCGCAGCCGACAAACCGCCACAAACTCCAACTCCCGACGAATACAGTCAAGAGTTGATTCATGAAAAGGAATCCGAAGAGATGGCTGAGTTAGTTGCCGGCGGAATTGCGTCGTTGATTGTTGAAGAGCCGGCGTTAACAGAATCGCATCACGAAGTAAAAAGTGACGAGTATCTGGATAGCGATAAGATACATCAAGAATCTGAAACAAAAGTCCACATTGAAAATGAGTCAACGGTCGTCGAGTCAACGATTCAAACCGAAATCATTCGCGAAGTGACACCGACAACTGAATTTACAGCAGATGTCGAAAGTCCCCTAATCGAAAGTCATGAAACCGTCCCGCTATCACCAAAACTCGAAGAAATGGTTTCGGAGCCGACAACCGAACGAACCGAAAACATCGTAGAGGAAGTGCACGATGAGTCGAAAATAAAGGAAGAAAACGTCGAACATTCTATTGAAGAAAGGGCAACGACGATCGAAATTGAAACGAAGCCAAAGACTCCAGATGACGAGTATCTGCATGAGTTTACACGAGAATCAATTGTTGTTCCAGCTGCTCATGAGCAGTCGACTGAACTGATTCAAAGTGAAGGCAAAGTCACGGAGATGCCCGAGGAAACACATTCAACTCACGAGTTCGTATCTCAAGACAAACATTCCGAGAAAAGTGAACCAAAGGATGCACAGGCAACTGAAGAACAGTCATCTGCAGACTCGAAAATTGGAATCGGAACAATGATACTTGGCGCCGCAGTAATCGGAGCAAAAACGGCGATTGACAAAATTGCGGAACAACTTCCACAATCATCTACTGAAGAACATGGATATCAAGAAATTAGCGAAAAAGCGGATGTTAGCACTCCAACTTCCGATGTGTTAACCGAAAATACGATGCAACAGAAACCTCAGGAACATCAACGACCAACAGAACTGGTTGGCGAGCATTCAGTCGAAGAAAGAGATCTCGATTTGCAATCGCCCGTCTCTATTGCATCGGTACCACAAGATGAAAGTGGACGAATTGCACTAGATCCGATGCAACAATCGATCTACGTGACTGGCGAAGAAGACGACAAAGTTTTTGGTCAAACACCAACGATCATTGAAGGCGAAACAGAACCATTGATTTTGTCAGATATTAGGAAGCACCGATTGGAAAGCGATATAATGGAACAGTCGATTTACGAATCTCCACACAAAGATGAACAAGCTGAATCTCCACATCTAGTCGAAACAACCAGAACTCCAAGTCCCGTATTGAGTCGACACGAAGAATTCGAGACGACACAATTGGAAACTCCGATCAAACATTCCAAACTTGAAAGTCACATCGAAACAGAGCATCAGTTCACAGACGACGGTGAACGAGTAGAATCGTCGTCGATCGTCTACACGCCGGAATTTGAACATCGACAATTTTCGGTCTCTTCGCCCAAACGAATCGATTCGATTGATGAGCTGAACGAGAAACACGAATCGGTGGTTGTTGAAGAAGATATCGAGACGCCAAAAGATATTAAATCCGAAAATATCATCGCTTATGGACAATCTGAACGTGCATCACCAGTTCAAGAAGTCACTATCGAGAAAACCGTACGCGAAAAATTTCACCATGAGTCTGAAGATTTGGTCGGATCTGAAGACTTTCAACCGAAACCAACTGAACAGCAATCGCCTTTGACAGAAGACGTTGAGTTTACTCAGAAACCAGAACCCGACGAGTTGGTTGAATCCGAAGAAATCGCTCAACCAGAAGTCATTTCGACAAAATCACCTACACGAATGGAATCGCCGATTCTACAAAAAACAGATGAAAAATTGTCTCCGACAACCGAATTTGAGAGTCACGACTTGATAGAATCAGAGGATATTGCCAGTGAACCCTCCAATCTTGAAGATCCTCTGTCGAATTTGGAGAAACAATCGACTGATTCGAAAACCAAAGATGATCGTGAATCTCCGTCTTCTGATCGTAACATCGGATTGGGAATGATGGTAACCGGTGCTGCGGTTCTTGGCGTCCAAGCCGTGGGCGAACAGATCAAAAAGTTGGGCGATAAACTGCAGGAAGGATTCACTGGAGACTCAAAGTCTGATGACGAGATTGTCGAAAGTGAAGAATATGATCGACTGGACTCAACCTCAAAAACAACTACTCACAACGTAGTTGAACATTCGACGAAATCCGAAGACCTTCCAACTCCCGATGATATCGTCGAAAGCGAAAACATTCGTGAATCACCAGAAGAACATATCGCCTCACCTACACCGGAACATCACAGCACGATTACGTACGACGAACCGACGATCCCAATAGAAAGTGAATTTACAACTAATGAATTGGTGGAAAGCAAAGAGATCATATCTCCAATAATCGAAGCAGTTAAACCGGACGACACGCCAACAGTCGTAGAAGAAGAGTTAGTGGAAAGCGAAAATATCGATGTCAAGAAAAAAGAATCATCACCACCACATGAAGTGATCATTACAAAAACCGAGACTCCATCATTGAATGTACCGGAAGGAGAAGCCGAGCAATGGTCAATCGAATCATTGAAATCGTTTCCAATGACTGGAAATAACGAGATAAAAACGGAAACTGGTCGTGTAATACCCGAAGAGAACGTTGCAATCAAATTTGTCACTGATGAAGAGCCAATAGTCGGAGAACACGCCGAGTATATCGTTGATAGCGAAGCAATCGAAGAGAACCAACCAACCAAAGGTCGTCGATACTCAGTTGAAGTTAGTGAACAACAGGCCGAAAGTCTGGCAACCGACATTGTCGAGAGGGATGATGTCGAACATGGTGACTATTCGCAACGCCCGGAATCTCCATCAGTTCAGGAAGCAACTCAACTGATCGAAAAAACCGAACATATCGGACAAACAGCAAAGGAGTTGGTCGAAAGCGAAGAGGTTGAGATTGAGCCATCACTCAAATCCGAGGCGTTTGATCAATCCGCTGAATTGAAGTCCGAACAAAAACCAGCCGAACAGTTTGCGGGCGAAGTGGTGGAAACCGAAGCAATCACTGAGATGCCGGCTAATCGAGAAGACGAACGACAAAGCGAAATGATTCTTGATGTTGGTTCGTTGAAAACTCCAAAGAAACATCAAACATTCGACGAGTTTCCTCAAGACCAAGATCTTGTCGAAAGTGAATCGGTGGATCAATCGGAAGAACAGATCTATGAAGTACCCAAAGATGAAGTTAGTTTATTGTCCCCGACTGATGGCCCGGAAATCGTTGAAAGCGAAGATGTCCGTTATTCGCCGGAAGTTCTTGTCGAATCGCCACGACTAACTCCAAGCGCACCATCAATGTCACCAACTGAAATTCAAGAAGTCGAACAGACGGTGGAAAGAACTGAATCATCGATTAAAACGGAATCGCCAATTGCTGAAGACGTTGTCGAAAGTAATGAAATCGACACCTCCATCACCGATAAAAACCCAATGGAAGAATCAACCGCAGAAGAGAAAACATTGATTCAATTTGACACGCCAAGAGAAGAACTAAAAACTGAAGAGATGATTGAATTAAATGATGAACCATCGAAAACAACTCCACAAGAACCCGAACGGGAAGAGTTATCCGAAGCTATTGACGAGCAATTAGATAAATCGGACGAGAAAGTTGGTTTGGGCACAATAATTGCTGGTGCTGTTGCTATTGGAGCAAAGACGATTGGCGAGAAGTTAGAGGAATTTGGTGACAAATTGGAGGAAAAGTTTGTTGCTCCTCAAAAAGATGAGGAAGAGCGTACTGATGAGCAAACAGTTCCATCATCACAACAGAAAGAAGACACAATTATCGAACGAGAAAATACCCCTACTGTTGAATGGCCGAGCTCTACCGTTGAGGATCAAAGACCAATCGTTGAAAAGCAGAGCTCAACCAGTGGAGAAGAGTATCTAACTGATCAAAAAGAATTAAGTGCACAAGCTATTGAAGAATACGTCTTAGAGCCGATTTCAAGTTCTGAAATACCGCGTAGTTCAACGGAAGTCGATGAGAAGCTTAAAGCTACCACTGCCGAAATGCCCGTTGATGTCAATGCTGCTCCGTTAATCACTGAGCCAGATGCCGCCATCGTGAAGCCAACTCCACAGCCGGAGACCGGTAGTAACGAATCGTTGGACGGATCAGAAGAATTAGAATCCGAACGAATTCAGCAGTTGAACGAACCAATCAAGAAAATTCCCGAGACGATGCAACCGTCTAATGAAATTCCAGATGAACCATCACCAATTATGGAAGTGAAACCAAGTCATTTGAACGATGAAGAAGTCGAGCTGCTGGATGATACCACTGGCTATTTTGGTCATTCGGATGAAGAGTCGTATTTGACTCAAGAAACAACTCAACCAACAGTTTTGACTGAAGAACTGACAACAGAAACTGCACACGAAGAATTGGAAGTACCGGTTTCGCATCGTGAACTGACTCCGGAAGATGATTTTGAATTGGTACCACGTGAAGAGGAAATGATTGTAAACGAGTCGCCGGATCTTGCGCTTCCCGATCAACGAGCAGTCAGCGAATCGCCGGTCGAATCGATTCCTCCCGACACTCAATCACCCAAACCAAGCGAACTGTCGAGTGAACACGAAAAAGTGGAATCTGAACATGCGCATGACAGTCAACAGAAAACGGTGTCTGAAGATGAGTTGGCAAGACGTGATTCTGATCATACTCAACACATGGAAACGGCCGAACGAATTGCTCGTGAAGCCGTCGAAAGTGGAACCTACGAATCGCAATTCCACATGGACGGTATTGAAGTGCCTAGTGGTGAGCAAACAACCGAAACGAAACGCACAACACCTTCTGAATCCCCTCTATTGATTGTCGAAGAAGAAGTTGAGCTCCCCAATGAACCGACTTCTCGTGCTACCATCGATTATTCGCGATTGATGCAGGAACGCAGTGACAGTGCAGGAACTGAAGTCGGTCGGGATCGTCCATTTACGAGCGAAGATTTTGGCGGCGAAGTTCCTGAGAATCTGCAAGAAGGTTCCGACGATGAGATGAAACCGTCGAAAGAATTTTTCGGTGAAGCTCGTGACTTTACTACGGATCAGAATTTGAAGTTTGAAGCAAAATCTTCAGGTCCAAAAGAAGAATCCGAAGACGATGAGTTGGCCGATTTCGATGTTGTCGAACAAAACGAAGCCGACGAAGCAGCGAAAGCGACTGGAACCGGTGGTTTGATGGTCGAAGAAATTGCGGTAAGACCACGATCGCCAATACCGCCACGATGGCAGTCGATTGATCAGTCAGGAGGTGAGCCAACAGTGACAACATCAGTGACACCTTTGACTATTCACGAAACTGAATCGATTCCCGAAAGCGCCGAAACGGATGTTTCCGTGATTTTGGTGCGCAAACCGGGAGAAATTGGTGCGCATCGAAAATCGGATGATGGAAGCGAATCGAGTCTCCAGGAATTCGAACGACTCGAATTGGAAGTCAAACAACCAATTCCGGTTACCGCGACGGCTTCGGCCACGGCCATTGGAACGAACGGAAGTCCGACATCGGTTGGTGAAGAAGAAGTTGCCGATATGATCGTTTCGGCGACCGGTTCATTGAACTCGTTGGCCGAATTCGAGAGTTTGGAACGTGAAGTTCTTGAAGAGCAAATGGTGGCTGCTGGTGGTGCTGAAGTCATGATCCTTTCGGATATACGCGAAGAATCCGAAGTGGAAGAAATGAGCGTTCGTGAAGATGACGATGAAGCGGATTCGTTGAATGAATTACAAGAACGAGCAGCCGCAGCAGTTGATGCGGTAGCAATGATCACTTCTGCTGATTCATTAGAACCATCGGCCATTCCGCCGTCTGTTGAACAAGCCATTTCGGCAGCAATTGAAGCGGGACATCGCATGGAAACATCTGTGGATTCGTTGGATGCCGTTCGACCCACTTCGCATGCTGATGATTCACTACTTGAAGGTGTTTCTCATCAGGAAAATCAAAGTCAAGACACGCAAGCGGCGTTAAGTCAAGAGACAGCAGCAACCTTCCAGGTAACTTTTTTCAAGTGAACATAATTAGCGTGGCTTTAGGAATACCACGAAGATGATCGTGATTCATTAGAAGGTGTGATCGAAGACTATCCAACCACTTTGACTACTTACGAAACTATACAAACCACGGACGATGGATCAACGGAAACGATAACTCGACGCGTATTGACACGTGTTACCGATCCCGTTCACAGTCATATACGTTTCACTGGCACCGAGAATGAAGATCGATTGCGAAACATTCAACCGGAAGAACGAATCGAATCGGTGGATGAAGAAGGAAACATTACTACAACTGTCAGACGTCGTACACCCACGTTACCGTAAATGTAAGTTCACTGAAGCGTTAGCAATCATGAGCTTTAATTTCAGATTCGATCTGTCAAGCAATCTTTCAATTCGAATGGAACTCTTGACAGCCGGTTTATAGTATTCGATGTCAATTTTAATCTTTTTACTTTCAACGACACTCCAAATCCTACGACCTGACGATCTCTTTTCGCTTTGCATCATTAGATTCGGCAGCTTTATAGCTACGCAGTCATAATCCGTTTCAGACGATGAGTATTCCAAAACAGTTTTCAGTATTCGTTCAAATTCTGGTTAATTTCTTTGATTAGCGCGGTAAATTCAAATGTCCAGTAGCTTCATATAATTCTTTACAATACGCAGCGTTCTCCTTATGTTCTTCACACTCGCTGTTGAAGCATCCAAACGAGGCTTCGCGAGCGCATCAGCTTTCGTAAACGTGTAGGTAATCAGTTTCAAGCATTTCCGATATCTTTGACAACGTTGTTTCCTGCCGCATTCCCTACGATTCCGAAGTCATTAGGTTTCCCGTTGTTTTTAACGTCCGTTTCTCTTGTCAATTCGAACCAGAGAAACTGCATTGCGCTTTGCTGTGAAGAATCGACTTTGTTCACTTCTTTGCTTTTCATTCACGCCAACATCCTTTCACGATGAAGGAGCACTCAACTTGTTGTAACCCTCAAATTGCTTGGGACGTTTAGAATCCGGGAACTTTTGTTTTGATAATCGAACGGTTTCTGAAGCTTGCATTCAACTACTCTTCTTTCGTACCTGTTAGTTAGCTTCGAATTGTCGTTGTTTAGTTTAATTGCTTGTTGTTTTTTGCATTCGATAAACTTGTTTATGAAGATCTTGAATTGCTAGTTTATTTCCAGTAACCTCAATGAAACATGCATGGACAAAAGTTTATGAACCCGCGAGCTGGAGGAATAACGAAGAGTTTGTGGCCATTCTACTTTGCTTCGTTAACTGAAATCGTTGGCAACGAGAGTCGATGTTCGGTTCGGGTGGTGGGACGACGAGAGACAGTAGTGCCGCTCAGAATCGAATGGTTGTCAAAATCGGCATGATCGAGAAGCGGTTTGCCCAGTTGGAAATAACCCATTCGTGAATATCTGAACGATCCGATTGATTGGGTTTGTTGGAGGCTCTTACCGATAAATCAAATCCATCCAACAGCCGGCCGTCGTGAAATTGAACAGATAGTCGGCCGGATAGATGGTTTGAGTTATGATCATGGACATTAAAGTCACTTTGCTAAAACCGTATTCTTTCTCGTGTGCGATTTGATATTTCATGGTCGTTGTTTCGAAGAACGTGACACCAAAACTCGCGCAGTTGGCGAAAAACGCTGCGATTGCACAGATTGGTAAGAAGCTACGCGATGAGTTGACATCACGATCACTTAGCGCCAATATGCGTCGAAGCGATAAGAATTGAAGCCATTCGGCCGACTGCAACAGAATTGAAATTGAAGTCCCGATTGCAAACCTACGATTATCGTAAGCAAAGAGATGTTCCGTAGGATGCATGATAGTGGACTAATAAAATGATTAGTTGCTTGGAAAACCAACTCGACGAATTGGAGTATAAATTTGACTGTGAGCAAACTGCAACAACCCAAAATCAAGACCACATCACCGCGAGCTTCTGCCTTGTGATGAGCGTCGAAGCGGCGTTCTTCGATCCGAGTTGCCCAGAAGTATAACTGAAAATATGTTTACGATAAAATCTTCTTTTAGTTCACTTATTACCGTTAAATGGAGGAATATCTGCATGATACCCGAAGCAAATTGAACACAATCATCAACAATCCATTTGTCTTTGAATAGTTTGTCAAACAGAATCGTATAGTAGAACTTCACAAACCAGTGAGCAACAACCTGAAATTCTATGAGTCTTCCGAATTATCATTTTGTATACCATAACTATGCTTAAACACGATATCGTACACAAAATGTATGCAAAAGTAGCGGCAGTTCGAAGCGGTGGTAACGAGACATGTTTGTGTTTTGCACCGTAGATTCGTGACATGTCCGCCATGAAACGTTGAAGCACTCGACGAACACTTTTCTTTTGCTGAAAAATTTTGAGCTGTAAAGAACATATGTCTATTGGTGATGTTAAAGTTTTCGTATTTTAGTTGTTAATGTGTCCATATGATTTGAAAGCTAAAAGCCTCCAGTTGGCCAAGAAATCGTTGTTCCGACATTCCTTGTGTTTAAGCAAAAAGCAACCGGCGTCATCTTCATTAAACCATTATCAGAAAACACATCAAACGAAAGCTTCCGCGACTGCCGATCGTTCGTCGTCCATTGATCATCTTTCGTCAGCTCATAAACTTCTTTGTTATCATTTCAAATTAAGCAGTCCCAGTCGGTTAAACGTGTGCCGTTGCGTTAATGACTTTCAAATGCACGAAATGAGCCTATGGTTAAATCGTAAAACATTTCCACACCTTTGGAGTTGCGTAAAATTTTCGAAGTTTTGCAAACAAAATCAATCAGATTCTCTATCACCAGTATGAATAATCTTTCAAACATCACAAGCAAACGTCCGTGTCTACACGACCATATTGATATTCCAATCACAACAATAAAACACAATGTTTTGACAAAATTCGGTTACGCCAAAGCCATTAACTCTTAAAAATTCCACACAAAAACCAAAATTCTAACCTTAATCTAAAAATGTTGGTATTAGAGAATAATAGTATTATAAGGGAAAAGGAGTTGAGTGGGAAGAAGCGTAAAAACTCACCCGTTGTTTCAAAATCAGATGATCGGCTCGTTCTTCAGCTCCACCGCAAACCAACCAGTGGGCCACGAGAACGACGGGAAAAAACTCGGAAGCACAAGCAATAACCGTTGAATTTAAGAGGCCTTTGTTCAAGTAATACCAAATCTGGCGGGTACCTTCGAGGGTATCTGAAGCAACACACGTGTATGTTCGCGCATCCACCGGACACCAAAGACCGCTGAGTTCATGTCGTTGACATAGTACCTGATTATTATTCAGATCTGAGCTTGGAATGCAACTTACTTGATGCGATAAATAGCCCTTGTAGACCACGACTTGAATCCAGACAATACAAACCGTAGCGTTGATCCACAATCGACGCAGTTTATCGGAATGTCGACTCACCGCGCCGTAATAGCCACGTTGTAGAAGATAAATAAACGACACGGAACAGAACCATATCATTGCAATCTCGTACGCAATTTCCAAATAAATTTCACTCGGATTCAAAGCATCGACCAGCGTGTCACAGTCTTGGAATGTCAAGTTGAAGATGATGAAATAAGCGTATCCCAAAACGATTCCGACCGTTAAAATCAACGACGAAACTAACATCGGTCGTGGAATACTATGCGGTATGTTTAGCTTCGGTAGATTGCGTTTTGCATAGAAGAGAAACTCTATCATGATTCCAGAGGTTGCAACCATAATACAAGCTATGATCTTTAAAGAGTTTGGTTAAACAAGTTTGTGATCGTATAGTCAATTCATCATTATGCTTTCTCCGTACTTTCTAGTTTTCATTTACGTGTGTAAAATGACGTCTCAAGAAGAAGCATTGCAGTTTGTTTGCTCAAATTCAGCAACAGTCTTAATAACTTTTTGTCGGAAAAATGATTTATGTGTCATCAATTTACTAAAAATATGAACGCTAAGCCATCCGAGCAGATGATCTTGACCAACCGTTTTCCCCCGCATATTTCAATTGATTTGAATTGTTGCAGAGACTTAACTGTGAATGGTTTCAATCTAAATGCTTCTTTGTGTGTAAACACTAAAGTTTCAAAAGGTTTTTTTTAGCACGCCAACGCCGTTTCGAACTAATCCGCAAGAACTGCAAACGAGTTCGAGGGTTTGCAGTTGTTTGTTTGAAAACCAATTAAACGGCCAATTGATTGGAAGGTCTTCGAATTTGCGGTTGGGAGTGTTCGCGAGAGTAACGGAAACTTTGCGTCAAAGAAATTCGATTGGACACAAACTTACCAGTTGATAGATTCGGAGATAGAAGATTGTGTCGACTCGATTCAACAGTGCATAGGTGTTGAGAGCAAGAAACAGAAGAACCATACCGTAGATTAGGCATTTGCTCAGAAACTCCCATGTTGCGCGAATTGTCGGTTTCGATTTGTGAAGCGATGGTGAGTGTCGTTGTGGCGTGTGGTTGAGATAATCGGAGGTTGGCGATGCGGTGGATTCGTGTCGAACCACCGTCGGCACTTTGATTAGTGACATACGAACCGCTGAAACAGTTAAATCGATTTGGCTAAACGTTTTTTCAAGCCAATGAAGCAACGTTTTCGAACGCATCAAAAGTTATGGGTGTGAATACGAAAGAAAGGCGGAGCAAAAATGATCTTGTGCACATGAAGTTCTTCAACTCACATTGAAGACGAACAAACAATTGATATGGTAGTCTTTGATCCGCGTGACGCTCAATTAAAATGGCACGTTTCGGTTGAGCGACAAAATTTTGCTGTTGTACATTTCCCATGATGATGTGGACAATGCACGAGATCGTAAAACTCAGCCCCGAGCGTCCGAATCCCCTCGCGCGCCGTTTTCGACCACCGGCTGTTTTATACGAAAAAAGACGAGTCGGTATCTTCGTCTTCTTCTTTATCGGATCCACCAATTTGAAGCGGAAACCTTCACTCCATGTTTTTGTTCTTCGAAAGTTAGTTGAGCACGGTGGGCGGCCATCGGGGAGTTAAGTTGGGGAGGAGGGGGAGAAACGCTTAACATTCCGACTATGTTGCTTACTCGATTGTCTACTTTACATTCAAGAAACAGATATAGCAGTTGGCGAAGAAGATATCAAGAAAGAAATTCCAAGATCATAAACAAAAAGTTAAAAGTTCGACATAAAAGTTCACTTGGTCAAGAAAGCATACGGTAATGAATACACGATTGCAACCACAAGTCTCTTAAGCATCTCAAATGTTTTTGTGTCAAAACCGCCAACTTAAACTAACGGTTTGTTTATAAGAAAAGGGCGGAGATTTCTTTGTCGTTTCCCCTCCGGCGTCTTTCACGGCCAATTTCAAATTGACGAAGAGCAGGAAGCGACAAATGAGTCGAGAATTTCTTCTTGAGAACAACACGAAATTTCGAACGTTCCCGCCTTCTCAAAATTTTAACATCTTACGCCCACCGTCACATCTTTTCGCCTTTGACAAATGACCCTCCGGTTGATTGAGCGGATTACGAGACGAGAGCAATCGTCCGAAACAACTTTATTGTCCTGACAACCACTTAATTTCGTTTGTCAATTCGACAACCGTCTTTGTTTACTGGTTTTCGATTTGAGAGCCATCGGAGACGAAAACCATGTGGTTATGAAACGATTTCAGAGAACAAAGAGCTCTATTTGTTGACTCAAATGCTGACCGGAAATGGTCGTTCGAAGGCAACAGGTCGATTAGAACTTAAAATAGTTGGAGCGTGAGTTATTTCCAGACGGAAAGTTAATCGAGCACAAAAATGGCTCAAATATAAAACAAACTCACGGATTGTTGTCGGCACTTGGATTGTCGTTCCATTAGTTGGTGATGTTTCGAAAAGAGTATTCAAGTGGCGACCATCGTTGCAACGATTGTTTACAGTACATTGTTGTCGCCGTCTCACCCGGCTATTTGAACACCTATTTGGAGGACGAGAGTCCGAGAACTCCGCTTCTTGAAGGTCTGTACGATGATATTCTCGCCGCCAAATTTGGAATCGTTTTGGTGAGTTCGATCTCGGAAGTCATGTAGTTTGTTTTTTAGAAGAAGGAAAAGCAATTCAACGATCTGGAGGTTGCCGATTGGTTCTGCGAGAATTCGGAGTCCGAGTTGGCGGCTCAATATGCAAATGGAAAAACGTTGTTGTTGTTGTTGTGTCGACAAAATGCAATTGCCGTTGGGTTTGAGTTGGCAAAATTTCACAACAAGTTGTCGTTGATGTGAGTTTCAATTCATGTTCAACCAGCGACCTTCGGATCATTCAAATGGTTTCAGTAAGATCGGAAAACCGGCGATCTATGTGAGTGTTGATGTTGTCGAAGCTCAGCGAGACGTTCGAATTCACTTTCCCGAAGTTCAACGTGCAAAACCGGTTGGACTCAAAGCTGCTCGGTCGTATGCGATGAGTCATTTGGCCGGACCGTTGGTGCGTGAGATCGCATCGCTGCGATTGCACGATGGCGTTCAAGGGATCGACAAAGAGAAGATTTGTGAAGCTTTGAAGAAACAACGATAGTCGTCAACCACCGGCCAACGTTCCATAGGTGTTGAACAAGAAGACTTTTATTCATAACAATGATTGGATGAACAATTAAAACTTTGAAAACTTGGAAACAAAATAACAATAAATATTAAGGCCAGAATAGCTTGAGAACATGGAGAGAACAGCAAAGAGATGAGTGTTTTCAATCGATTAATGTTGAAAATGTTGTTGAAGCGATTTGAGTGCACGAGACCTATGGCTGATCGCATTCTTTGCGTCCGACGACATTTGAGCGAAAGTTTCTTCGGAATTCACCGGCTCAAAACACGGATCCCAACCGAAGGCTTTGGTTGCACCATAGCGCGGTGCTACAATGTTGCCATCGCAGAATCCTAAAGTCGAGAAGCCTATGAAATAATCTAGGCAATGAAACGGACCTTCAAACAACAAGACTTCGTTGGCTTCGGGTGTTGCATCTGCTGGCAAATAGGCAAACACACAAACCGCTTGAGCAGATTTGTCGTCGAAGCTTGCGAGCATTTTGTGAAGTCCATCACATCCGATTTGACGAAGAAAGTCCTTGACATAGGGTCCCGGCAATCCGTTCATGGCGTTGAAGCGAAGTGATGTATCTGCAAGATTGGCGAATAAACAAAAGTTTGTTTTAAAGCTCTCGCTCACCTTCGATAATAACGTCCGATTTCAACGATTGAAACGCTTGAAGACATTTGTCAATAGCGATCTCGCGATGATCGCCTTGAATTTCGCGAAGATCCAAATTGACATGTTTGATCTGAAAACGCGAATACAATCGAATGGAAACGATCGAAAACCTACGTGATAATCGGACAGAATCGCGGAAACCTCAGCGAGTTTGTTCAGATTCGACGTGACGAACGTGATGGTCTTCTTAGCACCAGCCATTTGAATGAGAAAAGAAGAACTGAAATGAGAAAGAAATGAGGAAGATCGGTGAACTGTCTGATGAGAAATTTTGCACACGAAGCGAAATCAATAGCCGAAGACATTGACGAAACAAGTGACTTAGAGATGTGAACTTTCACTCACTTTGCGATCAATGTTTTCGTACTAGAAGATTCGTAGTGGGATCGAATATTGTGTAATAAACTGCGACTAAATGAGCGATCGAAATAGCGAAAACGCACATGAAATGGAGTCGAGAACCGTGGCGGTGATTACGTCCGATCAGCAACGTTTTTGTGTTCCGATCGACATTATGCGACAAAGTGGAGTGTTCAATCAGATGTACGAAAGCTCGCTGTTCGATTCGTCCAGTGAGTTCAATGTGAGTCAAGTGAATGGGCGTGTGTTCGAGCGAGTTTTGGAGTGGTGTCGGCATCGTGAAGGTGAGTTTTGGAACAGAAAACATGTGCTTTGTAATTCTCATTTTACTTTGGAAGAAAAAGTAGCTTTTGAGAAATTTAGGAAAACCTGAGCCGGCAGTCGAAGTCGATCCGCACACACGTGAGCGACGTTGGTTCAACTTCAGCGAATTCGAACGCAACTTCTTGAAAGTGCCGATTGAAGAGTTGGAAGAGTTGGTGACAGCTGCAAACTTCTTGAACATTCAATCGTTATATCTTTTTGCTTGTCAAGCAACGGCCGCTCTACTAAAGAACAAGTCGCCGGAAGAGATTCGATCACTTTTGGGTCTACCCGACGATTTGACTGAAGAGGAAAAAGAATCGATTCGACGCGAAAATGTTTGGTGTTCTCATCAGTAGACATTGGGAAAGCAAACGTACGTTTCACGCACTTAACCCCGTTCGATATCAACTGCTATCCAAAACGAGCTTTCGAATCAATTGCCAATTGTATTTAAACGAATAAACAGCATTTATGGAGCACTGTACGTCTTAGAATAGACACTTTACAACATTCAATGAATGACAAGAAGGTCGACAAACGCATTCGACGCTTATTCTCAAGCAATCAAATGTCAATTTGTTCGTCACGACCGAATTTCCGGATCTCCGTTCGTTGAGAGTGGTTTGTCTCGAGAAATGCAAAAACGTTCTTTTCTAGTCAGCAACTTTATACGAAAGCTCAACAAGTTTTTTGATCAAAACAACGTTATTTGCGGACTATCACATGAAATCTTCAGGAGTGTGTGTTAAATGATTTCCAAGTTGAGAGATGAGTTCAAGTGCTTTACGAGCTTTAAGTTCGTTGATTTTGGCGCATCGATAAACTGGGTCAAGGCGCTGGAATGCAAACGATTTGAAATCAGTTTGTTCCTGTCACGTGCCAGTGAGCAGATCGTCTATGAGCGATGGAATACGTTGAATCCTGTGATCGGTCATTAACGAGCGAAATTGCTTATCAGACTCAACGTTGTTTGTTAAAACGAGTGTCGAGTTGAAAGAAAATTTTGAATTGGAAGTCTCGAGTATCAGATATGAATTCATTTCAGTTCATCAAAATCGACTGATTCATTGAAACGAAAGGCGATTGGAGTTCGTGTTTTCGATTTTCACGTGCTGAAGAACACCGCCGGAAAATTTGCTCCGATCGCTTTCTATTTGCCGCCCTCCACTTACCCGCCAGTTTGGTCGTGAGATCGAAGTTTGCGGAGAGTTTTCGGCGATGTTTTTCTCGACACTCCAATTCCGACGACGGATAATTTTGCTACAAAAAATTTTGTATTGTTTTGTTATTCGTGTACTCTGAACTTCCCGTCTGGAAGTTCGGGGGTCATAAGCGGGAATTGGGAAGCGGCGTCCTTACGAATAAGCATGTCGACTTTAAAGCTTCAAACTAAAGAGTCAGACGGTGTTGCAACAAAGACCTGGTGTACAACCAAACTGCGTACCTTGTGTAGTCGTGTAAACGGGTTTTTAAGTTCGCGGTATCTAACTAATTGCAGAAACAATATGGAGAAATTGACGACAAGCACCATCTCGTATCTGAGTCAATTGCCTACTCCATGGCAATGGTTAACAAAGAATCGGGACGTCCAATTCGATGCTGAATTAGAAATTGAGAATTTGGGTCGAATACGTGGAAAAAAGTTTATGTTTGAAGATGGACGCAAAGTTCGAGCTTATCTCGGGGTACCTTACGCCAAATCTGGTAGTTTTCGGGATCGGTTTAAGGTAAAGATTCAGTTGAAGTGTTAAGTGAATGGTTTGTTTTAGAGACCTTTTCCAATTCAATCGTGGTCGGATACTCGTGATTGTACACAGTTCGGTCCTCGTTCAATTCAAACCGATATGCTCTGGGACTTGTTTTTGACTCCGATAGCACAAGACGAAGAAAACTGTTTGCACATGAACATTTTTGTTCCCGATTCTGCCACGGTAATTTCTTTTCAATGATTGTAATCAATGAGATTTTAGAGTACATCGTCGCTGCCAGTTATGGTCTTTGTTCATGGCGGCGGCTATCTCATTCATTCATCTGCCAACTATTCGGATCGACAAATCTGTCGGTAAGCAATGATTAGAATCCTCAATCATTCAACGGTTTAGAAATCTATGTAAGCACGATGTTATTGTTTGTGTAGTTCAGTATCGACTTGGTTTACTTGGATTCTTATCGACAGGCACCAGCGAGTGCCCCGGGAATTTCGGTCTTTGGGATTTGCGAGAATCGTTGCTTTGGATTAAGAAACACATTAAAAGTTTCGGTGGTAATGGTGAGAATATCACCGCTTTTGGACAATCGGCTGGAGGTGCTTGTATTGATCTGTTGACTCTTTCTCCCGAATGCGAAGGTACGATAACAGTCAAGAGTGATGGTATGGTTTTTTAGGTTTGTTAAAACGATGCATTTTGATGGGTGGAAATGCAGCGAGCGATTGGGCGGTAGTGAAATGGCAACGAACCGTTGATGCAGCAGTGAAGGTTGCTAAAAGTTGCGGATATCCCGGCGATGCAAAGGATCCTACGGCACTTCTCGAGTATTTGCGGCAACTTCCGGGCAACAAATGTAAAGTCGCAATCTACGGAAAGAGTGCATTTGATCGTCGAAAGAAAGGATTGGAAATGTGTCCGGTCATTGATGGTCATTTTTTGCCTGAGCCAGTACACAAATTGCGTAAAAAAGCAAAACCCATTACTTCAATCATCGGAACTACCGACTACGAAGCGTTGTTGTTCGTTGCACTCGGAAGATCACAATCGGATTTGTTGTCTTTCGAAAAATGTTTAAAACTTCACATTCCGGATCAGATTGCTGAGCACGAGGAATTGCGCGAAGAAGCTCGTCGACTATATCTTCACGAAGTTGATCGGACAGACAAAGTTGCCGTAGCGAAAAGTTTTATGCGAGTAGGTTCATTGGTCGTCGAAGTCACTTGATTGTTCATGTTTTCAGCTCTACAGCGATTGTCTAATGAATTTGTGCACGCATCGATACGTCGAAGAGATGTCGGATCGACACAAAGTCTATCTCTACAACATAACGTATTGCAATCCCAACTCATTTGGCCTCTTCGCTTATCGTTCGCCATTCATTGGAGCCACACATTGTCAGGATCTGCGCTTCCTATTCGGCAAAGGAATGTTCGCAAAGTTTCGTCCGAACAGTGACGATTTGAAGATATTGGATTACATGACAACAATGTTCACTAACTTTGCGAAGACCGGGTATCCAATATTTCTGATGTTCAATTTAAACTTTTGTATTCAGAGATCCCAATTACGATCAGACAATCAAACTGTGGAAACCATCACAACCAAAAGACAGTTACAAGCATTTGGACATTAACACCGAATTGCGTTTCATCGACAACTATCAAGGTCGACGAGCGGAGTTTTGGAAGAAGTTGGACAAATACAGGGAAGAAGACGAATTGAACATGGATTCAGGACTCGTAGAGTTAGATTGATGTTTATCGTATGTAGATGATGTAAATAAATCGACGATACCTTGAAAGTAATTAATCTTCTTTTTGTCTAACGGACTCAAGTGAGCTAATCAGTTCAATGACTGTAGATTCACTTTTATATGTGATCGGTGGTGAAGGTAAAACTTAGTCAATGTGGGTTATACACGAGTTCGCAATCGTGAACAAAATCCGAATCTGTTCTGAACTCGCATATCATTTACGATCATTATCAACGGGCGATTTCGAGTGAAATGCACGAAGTTCAGAGCTTTTAATTCACCACTGTAATCTTACCGCACTACGATGTAAGTGTTATGAGTTTGATGTTCTCGAATGACCGTATGCTTCTAGATTGATAAACCGTTGACAGCTACGAACATTTCGGTTCAAATGCTGTAAAGACTTCAGACAATCACAACTCCCCGTTTCCAAAGCCTCTTCACGAACTATGTTCAGTTTGCGCCAATTTCCGATCTAAAGTTCAGTGCAAAGCCAATTGATCGTGCAAATAAAGCAAACAAAAACCATGAAACCAACTTTTTATTTTCGAAAAACAAACAACGTATTGAGTTAAAGCACAATCGCTTTAGGATCACTTCTAGACCTTGTTGTCGGTTGTTGGTCCCCGCGCGGTCGCCGTTGAGAATCCATGGTCCCAGACGCTGGAAAACGGCGATTAGTTCAACAGACAAGTTCAAGAGTCTAAACATCTAGACTTCTACCTCTCTGGCATCGACATCTTAGCGCTCTTGTTACTGCAGATCAAAGTCGACCGCTCCAGATCATCAACCTGCAGCAACAAGAGCGGCTGTCTCGACCAGCAGATGCAAAAGTCGGAAAGCTTACCTTCGACTTGGGTTTGCCATGACCTTCAACGTCTTCCTTCGAGACTGAACGATAATGACCCAACGGAACAAGATCGTGGTGTTTCTCGAGTTGTTCTTGTTGTTCCGGTTGGAGCTTCTTGGAGCCTCTTTACCCGTGGTCTTGGATTGACGACTTTCGGCAGGTGCTGGCTGAGTTGGTTTAGTGGACTTCTTGTAGCAGATGCAACCAACAACGCTTGAAGCCACTATTACAATGGCCACACCGGCAACAGCGCTGAAAAAAACAAACGAATGAGGATGTATAACCATAAACTAACCACAAGATCCAAATCCACGTCTTCGTGCTCTCCTTAACAAACGACGGTCGAGGCTCGCGTTCTGAAAACCAAGAAGTCAGCTGGCAGGTGGAATTCAATAGACAACCTTGAAAACGATTTCAAAGCCGTGCCTTCTGATGAGAGTCTTAATTCCACTTGGACTTCGACTTTGTATCCGTTGTCAGTGGATTCGAAGGTCGGGTCGCATTTTGTGTCCGAAGACGGGACCGTGAGCGAATCTTGGACGGAGTATTCGAATTCGCCAACAGAACCCGTAGTCAATCCGAACTCGATGCTGGTCGAACAGCCATTGACTAATAATTCGATGCTAAAAGCGCAATTGTAATTTGAGTGCTGGGTTATTGCTTACGTTTGTGCAGAATCCGGATTCTCGTGAACTATGAAGCTCATCTTCAATTCTTCTTTCTCGAGGTACATGGTGACCGTACTTGTGTCACCGCTGGTTCTCTTTACTTCCTGAAAAGAACCGAATCACAAGAGCAATCAGTTTCGGAACTTACAAGTTGTCTCCATCGGCACTGAAGTCCGATGAAGCATAACGAATGAACTGGAGAACCAGCAGCGACCAAGTGAAGGCGTTGAAGATGTCACGGAGAGCCATCACACGAAGAGCATGCAACTGAACAGGACGAGAAGAACAGAGTAAACTGAAGACTCCAGGATTCTGTTCGCGCGATCGACTTGTGAGTATGCAAGTTGATCAGAAATTAGCATTGCATTGATATCCGACTGTTCATCGTATTTGTAGAAGCTTCAAAGCTCGACCTGGTCATTTGACCACCTTCTGGAACATTGGGCTTCCAATCATTCGGTTCTCAGTGTTCGGCGGTTTTAAAAGTTTTGGTTTTACATCTAAACTTCTGACTCTTCGACAGTAGAATGTGAAGTCGTTTGTATTTGGAATCATATTCGACAATTTCACTGTTTAGTCTTTTCGAGACACCAACTTCCCTTGACTACAACTCGGGAGCCAGTGACTGTAGAAGCTTGTGATTGACAGAACAACAACATCTACTATTGAACTCTAAACCCTGTGAATATCAGGGGAATCCAATCAGCCAAAGAGCTAAAACACACAACACCACCCTCATTCCCTTTTATAGCACGTCCATCACGCCAACCGATGTATCTCGGAGATTCTGGCTACAACTTGTAGTTATATATTATAACAATAGAAAGCCCAAAAGCCTGGCTATTTAATGTGTCCAAACTTGTAGCCACCGGATTACTGAGAGATAAATGAGAGCCCTTCAAAGCCGAACAATCTGTCAAAAATCGTCCAAAATTGAAAAAGTTTGTGGAGCTCTTCCTGTTAGTGATGGAGAGCTCTAATTTGGCACACGAGTTAATGAGCGTAGAAGATTATAATTCTATGAATTTGGACAGCTGAGGTTGACCAAGAGCAGAATTGGAATCGAAAGCATACCAAAAACTGAGTCTTGTGAATTCGACTATAACAACGATATTAATTGATTTTAATCGCTATAATTTGCAGGAACAACTACTTAATATCACTGCAATTATTACTGTTAATTGTACATCAATCGGTTCACTTGTGGGTGAAACCGAATTTGAATACAAGTCATGAACATGCTTAGAAGTTTGTTGTTGTACTCTCAACCACTCAACTGAAGTGCAGAACCAATTGCAGTCCACTGAGAAGTGGATGTCGAAATCTCCGGATCATGAGCGGCTTTCTGTCCTGCAGTCACCAGCAGCTCATAGCCTAATGGTTGTGCGGAGGTACTGACTTCGACTTCTTCGGAAGTTCGGGTCTCTTACCGAAGATTCACCAAGGCTATGAGTGTTGAATCGAGAGTTAGCATAACCCACCTCCGGGTGGGACCGTGTTCGGGTTCACGGTTGAAAGCGTCCCCAGGGGTTTTCCCCAGGCTCTCCCTTCGACTGCTTGGTGGTTATCACTTGTGGTAGCTTTCCTGACGCGGTTGTCAAAAATAATTTTTTGTCGTTAGTCTTGCATTTTAGATTGATGGTTGGAAATGGCCTTTTGATCTAAAGTTTGTGAATCCTTAATGCTCTTGATTGTCAATCGGCTTTCAATGAAAGCAAGTCATAGTGGAAACGTAAAGAACTCACGGATTGAAGACACAAATCAATGGTCCTATTCGTGCTTAAGCGACAACACAAAGCGAATTTGATGAGATTCAAATGAACAACCGAGTGATTTCATTGGGCAGCAAATGAGTTCATTTGATTCATTCTAACAAAAAGCAAGTCAAATCCAAAGAACACGTTTATTGGTCTCAACGACAACAGAAAAAGAGAAGAGCTCATTGGGCGGTAACTGGCAAAACGACCTCACCGGCGGCCGGTCCAGCTTTGAACGGAGCTTGCGCATCGGTTGCATCGGCGGCGACCTCGGCGTATTGAATCACCATTTTGCCTTCTTTTGAAACACCGTTCTGGAAATGGCGAATGATAAACGAGACCGGAAGCAATGAACTCACCAAACAAGTGATCTCCAATGGTGCCAATCAACTACAATCAGAGGCAAGTTTCTGGCTATGATCTTCGATAATGTTGGAGGTCTTCAGTTGAGTGGTACTTCGGTTCCATTGAATTAAGCGCTTGCTCGTGCCACTCTCTGCCAAATCAGCCACGAATTAGTTAGTTCCTTCTTGATCATCGCAATCGGCGTGTACATCACATTGAAGTCACTTTGAAATCACCTCGGTGTTTATATCTCCTTTTATTGTATTTAAACGCTTCGTTCAGTTTTGCCTTTCAAAATAAATTTCTTCTACTAATCCGAACGTCAGCCTCTTTTATTCGCGACTCATGCAATGAAACAGATTTACATTAACGGTTAGAGCTTACAGATTGCACTTGCCGAGCGACGGCCATTGTTGTGCCGAAGCTCGGCGACAGATAGTTCTCCCACATCCACGCAACAGCCGAATCAATTCCATAAGCCAAATCGCGAATGTCAATGACCGACTGGGCATACGCGAACATACCCGCTGTATGTGGAGTAGGTCCACGTTCCAAGTGCGATGATAACCAACGTAAGAATAGGCGAGAAAATCGACGCAATGACATCCAATCCGAAAAGCTGCAGAAACTCTTGACAAACATAGTTAACGACAATGAAGCAAACAAGCACGGCGGGCGTTTGCATTGATTTGAACAAATTCTTTGAGTTGTTGACTTTAACGAAACTTTCAAACGATCCCTGAAAGATCATACTGTTGCTTGTTGAGATCGTTTTTGCTTACCGTTATGTCTTCTTCAAGTTCCTCCAAGAACTGAAGAGCAAGTGCCGGTCCTCCCAATTTCTTGGTGTTTTTGAAGTTTCGAATCGCTTCGTTCCGACAACAAATATGCTCACGCTCAAGTTCGGCAATTCCGATGTACGGCGTATCACCACCGCCCATAAGGAATCCTTTCAGATCTTCGAATGACTCTCGAATATGATTTCGAATCTGTTGATGTGTTCCGGATGCAGTGTTGGGTTTGTTTCGAGTCGCCGTTCAAGCAGTCGACCACCGCCTTGGAAACCGTATTCGATTTGGTGCAGTAGTCCTCAATTACGCACCAGTAATACGAGTATCTGAAATCAATTCATAACCAAATACAAATTGTTTCCGACTTACTTTGAAACGGTTTGCCGGTACTCTCCTCCAACGCCAATTTGCCGTATTCCGCGAACAGTTGCAAATGTTCCAAATCGTCTTCGTAAATATTCGATTGCAAGTTGTAGATCTGTAACCAACGCTTTTTGGTCATCAGCTCGAGCTGTTTACTTGAACCGACGAGATCATTGTGGACAACGCAAAGATCGTTGCACAATCTTTCACTGTGCTTTGTTGATCGAAAGCGCCCTGCGTGTCCATCAGCAAAACGACCAGCTCTTCACCTTGTTTATTCTAAAGTTCAAAAGCTTCAAAACAACCAAATCATTTGAACGAACCTTGACAAGATAGGGTTTGGACCAGAACAGAATTCCGTTGGTGTCACGTTCGGAGCCGCCGCGCCATGAGAATCCCTGCAACGTCGGTTCACGCTCAAGCCAGTCCTCGTCCGCCGGTGATCCATCGGCCACGTATCGCAGGTAACGAAGAAAGAAGTTCAATAGAAAACTTTTTCCTTTTCGAAACTTTCCAGCCACTTCAATCACATAAACCTGAAAAGCAATCAAAATCCAAAGCCCCGAAACGTCAATTTACCTTTTTGTTCGCATACAATGGATCGCAAAGAATCCGCTCCAGAGCATTTTGATTGATAAGAAACGTGTGATCCTCTTCGATCGGCTGCAGGATTTTCACCGGCGCTGGTTCGGACGGAAACTCGATTTCCAAGTACTTGACCGGTTTTGCTTTGCCGGCTTCCACCATCGTGTCCTGAAAAGTGCCGATTGATGAACGAAAACTTTTCGATCGTAAATTCACGCGACTTCAACGAGATTCGCGCCCAAAAGTTACCGCAATTTGCAGAACAGAAAAATTGGATCCAATGCAACGGACAAGCGGCCGACTACTCACACGCTACAAAGAATGTAGTGATTTGTCCGGCTGACCCTTCTGCGCTTCTTGATCCCGCCTCCGCACTCCAGCGGCACCTTATAAGCGCTTGATCGTCGAGCTTTTTTTGCTCGATGCAATGTTCGATGATGATCTTGAGCGCGCTCTGCCGCGCCAGGGCGCGAGTCGGGAGTCGAAGAAAGGCGGGCAATGGCCGAAACGGTAAGTTGTTTATTTAGTACGAGTCTGATGTTGAATTTTAGCGCGCACAAACGATAGTCATGTTCTTTGCCGCGTTGGTTGGGCCGTTCTATGCGGCCATGGTATACTTTATTAGTTACCAAGGGTACAAGGCCAATTTTCTATTTGTTGTTACGGCGGTGTTATTCGTCTTCGCAACTTTTGGAATGGTTTCTTCTTTGGTCTGGTATGTTCGGATCCCCTAACATAATCGGCAATGATGATGGTGATAGTGATGGTGATGATGATGGTGATGGGGTGACGCTTTTGAAGGTTTAAGCAAAAACAAAGTGTTCCAACTTATAGATTAGAGTATGGAGAGTACGTATTTAACATTTGTTTTGCAAGATACGAACTTTTACTGAGTAAATTTTTGACTTGAAATTAACACTGAAATCGGTTTTTCTGATCAAACCATATCGAAACTTGA
Organism: Aphelenchoides besseyi; assembly: GCA_024699855.1. Lineage (NCBI taxonomy): Eukaryota > Metazoa > Nematoda > Chromadorea > Rhabditida > Aphelenchoididae > Aphelenchoides > Aphelenchoides besseyi. Next base: position 15,110,757 of record JAMPIQ010000002.1, read on the forward strand.
GCCGATTGCCTTGAAAGAACATAGCGTTGTGCGCATCAGTAGGGCTCATCGACATGCAATATACGACAGCATATAAAATAATCACAATGGAGTTATTAACTTTGGTAGAAATTTTCTGTTCATTTTTGCTCCAAATGCGGGTCCACATATTTTGGTTGTTAAGATGTTTCTCTAATATGTATATTAGCATTCTAGAAAGCGCAATTAAAAAGCGTTACAATGCTATATAGTACATAGTTTAAGGATGACTACTCACAAAGATACGATCGATATAATGCGGGCCTTAAAATTTGGGCTTAAGTGGACTTCGGCAGCCAATTGTTAAACTTTTTGTCATCGATTGACAGATGTGTGTTAGCAATCCAGAAAGCTCATCTAATGAGCGTTACAACAGTATATAATACGCAACTCGAAGATAGATATTCGAATCAATATACTGTGAGATTACGGATTTTTTCGGTTTTAGTACGAATCGAGAGGTAGTTGTTGTCATTTTTTTGTCGTGTTTTGACAGGTGCATATTAGCATTCTAGAAAACTCAACTAATGAGCGTTACAACGGTATTTAATACATGTATCCAAAAACAGCTATTCGCAGGGATACGATCGATGTAATGTCAAGTTTCTGATTTCTTGATTTCAGTGCATTTCACCAGTTAATTGTTGAATTTTTTGTTATTGTTTACAAGTAAGCAAGCGACAAAAGCCGCAAGTTTAACCCACACAAAACACAAGTAAAGAAAGCGAGCGGCGAAGCCGCGAGTCTTTCTGGTCATCAATAACACGAGGCCGCAATCAGTAAGTTCGAAATGTTCTGAAATCACTCCACAATTCTTTCAGTTGGGAGAGCAAACGACAGGCCGGCGACATTGCACTTCGACATCAGAGAGCTACATGGTACATGAACTCGATTCTTCAGACGTTGCTTTTCAAGAACAAACTTTGTAAAGCCGTTTATTTTATGCCGACTGAAGAAGACGATCAGGATTCGTCGGTGATTGCGTTTCTGAAAATGTACGATCCGAACCGCAAGAAGTTCAACTTTTGTGGCTCCATGGTGCAAGATTCGGCAACGGCGACAACGGAAAACAACTGCAGCATCGCGTGCAATCAGATCTTCGCTCATATGCAAGTGGAAGCAACACCGAACAGCGATGTCTACGCGACTACTTTGAACTCGAATGCGGACGTCTTTTCCGTGGATGTGCAAATGGACGCGAGTTTGACGCAGTTCTGTGAAGCACTCGGTCAACGATTGGACTACGATCCGAAGAAGATTGTCCTTTGGCGCTCGACTTCACCCACCGAAAGACCGAACTCTCTAATGACTCAAGAAGACTTTCAACGTTCGACAATGCACGATCTGATTGCAACAAACGGCAATTTTGTTCACGATCCACGAAACTGTCGACCGTGCACCGTCTACTACTCGGAGCTTCCAATTCCGTTCGAACAGCTGGACAATCACATTCATTGCCGAGTGTCGGTTATGGACCACAAGTATCAGATTCGCGAGTTCAGTGTGTTTCCGCCGAAGGATGGAACGATTGCGGACATCGCCAAAGGTGCTCAAGAGTTGTTCGAGTTTTCGCAAAACAAAGAAATTGCGGTTGGTTTCTCGTTGATTATGTCCATTGAAAACGTTCTGTTTAGAGTCGTTCAAGTTTCGAATACTCCATCTCAAAGTCGCGTCTCTCATGTCTCGGACGATAATCTTCCGATTGCCAAATTAGCCGAACGAAGCATCACACACTCGTTGGCGCCAATCGCTTCGCCAGCAACAGTAAGTTGAAGATACGCAATCGTTTCTGACGATTGGGTTTGCAGCTTCGCGTTGAGGAAGTACCGGCTGATCAGTTGAGTTTGAACGAGAACGAGATGCTACTTCCGGTTTCGCACTACGAGAAGGAACCCAGCAAAATGTTCGGTGTGCCATTTCTGATCAAAGTCATCAACGAGGAACCGGTGGCCAATGTTAAGGCACGCGTGAAAGAGGTGTTGGAAGTATCGGATCGAGAGTTTGAAAAGGTAAACCGACTTCCATGGTCTGTTAATCAAATCGAGGTTTCAGTTCTAGTTCAGTATCATAATCGGAAGCCGAATCATCCGCGACTTGGATCAGCCCGATCAGACGACGATCAACATCGGGATTTTTGTTTTTTTTTTTTTGTTTATTTTATACTTAAGTTTTTGCCTAACCGTCACTCATCAGAATAAATGAACTGTTCATTCATTACTACAGGTTTCTTCGGTTGGTAGAACGGCGAAATAAGCGTTTTCGAGAAGCAGCTAAAAGATCGAACTTGAAAAGACAGAATCCGTCGATTCGACTTGCCTTCTGTCGTTCATCTTTGATCTTATCGTTTTTGTTTCGCAGAACCGAAAAAATGACTTTCATTTTGCCGTGAGTCTCCGGCGAGTTGTACAGAAAGTAGCCCATGGATTCGATCATCGCACTGAACATGTCCACCTATATTGTCGCAAATCGACGAGTAGGGCACGCAAACACGCCAAACCCTCGGCTTTTGGCAACAATCCAAATTTCACCTAAAACAATTGATCCCTTATAAGAACTGCTTCTTGGAGCCCACCATCTCGGAAATGAATTTGGACAAATGAACTTTGGCGTCGATGTGCTGTCCGGCCGTGTTTTTGCCTTTTGTTTTTGTGACAACACATTTACGATTCGCAATCTCGCGAAACCGCTCCAATAATGTTCGACCGACTTGACGTGGAACGGCCGGCACCACCGCATTGATCGTTGCCATGAACCTAAACTGCCCAATAAGCATTCAACTAGTAAGAATTACCGGCAATAGAATGGCAACAAGTCAAGACGATCGTACGGCGCTGCCAAGAGATGTTGAATCAAACGCTTTCGATTGGATGCTTTGTTGAAACTGGTGATGAACTCCAAAGCTGCCGCGTCGATTCGTTCTTTGTTGATGGCATTGCAGAGTTTGATAAGAAAGGAAGTGAAGTTTGAAGACACACCGAAGACATTGTCCATCGGATTCAGGATTGTTGAGTCGCGATTTGCTCAAACAAACCATTCAATTGGTGCAACTTTCGATTTCTTACCCTCAGTTTTAGTGTTCAGTGTTGGAGTGGCTGGCACCTCTTCATCGATTTGCTCTTCCGCTTCCGGAACTTCCACTAAAACTTCTGCATCGTCTTCCGACTCCAAATCCTCGAGATTGATGTTGTCGACGAGGACCTCAATGTTCGTTTCGCCGAAATCTTCAGTTTCCTGTTTGCCATCGTCTTCCATCGTCGGTGTGTTTCGGGCTAAAAGTGCGGCGTGCTCCACGTTCACTAAACAAGAAGTTTAGAGGGTCGGTTTGAAGTTCGACAGTACCCAATTTCTCATAAAACAAACGAGTATCTTCGTCCACAAACTTCAGAACTCGACCCGAACCTCCGCCGTTCGTTTTCTTCACTTCGGTTTCGGCAACTTCATCGTCACTCAGCTCTTCGGGCATTTCGGGCACCTCAATGCCGACCCATTGACTCAGCTCCATGGCGCTATTCAACAGACGATCGAAAGTTGTTTTCAGCTCGTCATAACTCTGTCGGTCCTCAGCCGCGGCATCACCTGAACACAATGAAAACAATCGGAAAACTTGTCGATAAACCTCGAGTTCGTTCTTGTCGTTTAATCGACTTGAGGACCGTGTTCATTTTCAAGCGAACGGTATTCACATGTTCGACTAGCGACGCCATGTACGTTTTAAGCAGATTCTTCATGGCTCCTCGTTGCTCTTTGCTGATGGTGTCGGGGAGAAGTTTCACGAGCTCTTCCAACTCATTTTCCGTTGCCGAACGTTGACAACTCAATGGAACCATCGCCGAACACTCGAACAAATTGGTCTGCCAAAAGAGCAAAAGAATCGGCACGTTCACGTGCTCTTGTTTGTCCGTGTTAATCAAGTAGGACAACAGGGAGCCAATGAGCTGAAGACCTTCGGTCTTAAGCACTCCGTTCAGAATCAATTCAGCGATGAATCTGAAAACGTAAGATGCCAAAAAGCGGTGTAAATAAACTCTCTTTAAGTCGACAAGTCCTCGACTTTGATCTTCGCATCGCAAACACTGGACGCGATTTTGTCGACAAACTTGGAGAGATTGAGCTTCGCCAGCTCGGGCAACAGCGATTCGGGGGTCACGGTGGTGCCGATGTTTTTGACGCGCTTCATGAAAGCCGTGACTTTCTTCAGCGTCGAGTCCAATCGACGGATTGCGTCTTCGTCGTAGTGGGAATGCGCGTTGGAGTACTGGAAAAGAGAAACGTTGCAACGAATCGAAAACCTCACGAGCCTCAATCCAACGTTCCTGCACATCGCGGCGTTGGCGCAATTCGTTAAAGTCGAGAAAGTGCGTTCAAACACGACCGTTGACAACACGAGAACTGAAGCTGCGGTTTCCTGGAACTCAAAGTCGCAGTCGAACGTTAGTGAGGATGTTGATCCACAAAGTGCCGGTCATCTGGTTTCTGTCCTTCGAAAGAATTCAAAGATTCGTTGGCCCACTCATTGATGTACTCAGTGGCTGCTCTTTCCATTGCTTGTAAGAGTTTATTCCATTGCATCAATAGAGTAACAGCAATTGATTCGGAACTAAAGTGGATGGCAGATCGATTACAATACACGTTTAAAAAAAGGAATCTCGATTGTCGCATTTGGATTTACATCTAAGTAAACATTGAGAATCAGATTGATTGTTGTATGATGTCCGTGTCCAGCCATCCCGTGAAGCCCTTTCTATGCACATTGACGCGATCAGAACCATCATGAATAGCAAGAATAGTATGCCACATCCGTACAATAACCCAATAGGCCAAATTGGCCAGTGAAAATCTTTACGCTAAAAAATTAATGTTACTTTTCTCGTAAGATCTTCCAGTACGAAATGATATAGTGAAACTCTCACATACCGTTTTCACGACAACTTCGTGCGGACTATATACGCGACGTTTAACGTCTTCGTGTTCGATCTCAACAGCGCTCTTTTCCTGCACCCGCTTTTGCAGTTGTTTGACTTTTGTGTCCATGGATTCAACGAGTTTCTTCAGTTCGCTCACTTCTCGTCCGAGTTGGTTAGTTTGATTGAACAAAGACATTTGGTAGCAAATCAGTCACCAGAACTTGGCAAAACTCTACGACAGAACTAAGACTCCAACAGCAACTGAAAGTTCAGATTCAACTCTGAAGTTTAGCTCAGCAAACGGCACCAAAAGCAAGCGGCTTTCAAACGGCAAAAGCTTTGGACGCTGGTCACTTGCCAAAGTAAACTCATTGGCCTTGTGTTCGCGTCGAAAGCGCGTTGAAAATTGCCAACTTTCACTAGCAGAGGTTCACATGCCGAACAACACCATATAAAATGAAACGTTATTGTGTTCGAATGGTCGTTGATAACCGACTTCTGACAATATCTTGTTACAAAACAGATGGAAGTGTTGATCTAATGGCTGGTTATCACCAGCTTAGTGTCCATCAAATGTTGACAACCTTGTTTGCAGACGAAGTTTACAGTCTGAATAGTTGTACTCACATCATACAAACGTAAATGTAATAGTCGAAGCATAGTTAGTAGAGAAAACCTGAAAAGAATGCCAACCTCCGAGAGACACCAACTTCCCTTGACTACAACTCGGGAGCCAGTGACTATAGAGACCTGTGATTAACTGAACAACAACAACTACTAATAAACTCAAAACCCTGTGAATATCAGTGGAATCCAATCAGCCATGGAGCTAAAACACACAACACCTGCCATTCCCTTGTATAGCACGTCCATCACGCCAATTGATGTGTCTCTGAGATTCTGGCAACAACTAGTGTTTGTATCGTGTTGATAGACAGTCCAAAAGTCTGGCTATTGATCGTGTTTAAACTAGTAGCCATCGGATAACCGAGAAAGATACGGTTTATTGGCATCAAACAATCAAATTCGCTTAAACATAAATATGAAGCAACAGCTAAACAATTGAGAGGTAATGTGTAAAAAGAACAATGAAGACGTTATCATTCAGTTAAAAAATCAGCTCTCCAACTATACGTCAAAATATAATCAACGACCATGCGTTGAGATCGGAAATTGAAAGGAATGACCGAATCAATTGAACACATTTACAATCCTCAATTAACGGGCGTTGAGTCGAGAAAATTCGCGAGATAAATCCCGTGGTGTAGACAATTCGTTAAGTTCAATGTACTGTTTCATTGCGAACTAAACCAATGATTAGTCGTAGTTACGCAAACATTAGTAGTTAATGTAATCGATTGCTATAAACCTACTTGAAAGTGACAGCTGCCTTTGGAAAGCAATTTGACTTTATTGTTCTCAATTGAAACACCTTGAAGTCGTTTGGGATACTTTTGAGCGGCGTCTTGGAAAATCGTTGCAATGTTGGCAGTAACGGGTAGAACTAAAGCACCATCTTTCACACGTCGAACCGAAATCGTGACCATTCCAGTCAAAGTTGAGACCAAACGATACGAACCGGAGTAGTTCATTTCTTCGATTACAATTCCGGCCTCCGTTTGTGCACCAGCCGGAACCATAATGTTCGAATCAACGCCCCATGTGAGGGCTTCGGTTTTGACATTTTCATTCAAATTGTTGAAATGAACTTCGTGTTTAAATCCGGTTTTCAATTCGGCAATTTCACCTACAAACCACAGAATTACTATTGGCCGAACAGTCGAGAGAAATTACACGGAGTTTTCAAAGTCAATTCGGCTTCAGCACCAAACATGAATCCCTGCTCACGTACCACGCCGCAAACACTTTCGGTTGTCCGCTCAGTTTTCAACGAATAAGCCTGTGGCTGAGAAGTTTTGTTCGTGAACACCGATTTGAAGATCGTGTTCGGTTTCGCACCGCTCAGTTGCATCGACGAATATTCGGGGTCGCTATGGTGGAGAATCAGACGTTTACGGTTCTGAAGTTTTTTTGTATTAGAAAGTGAACATGAACAACGAAATGATGTATCTTTGTCAAGGTTAATAACTACCAATGACAACGCAATTGCACTGTCGCTAAGAAATCAATTTGGAGAGAGATGAGAAGGTCGTTTCTGAGCTTTTGCAATAATTGAAATTAACTTACAATAATGAACTCGGCTTCCTCACGATCCAAATGTTTAAAGCCATCGACTCCGGCCTTCTTGATTCCCAACATGTCTCTGAACATTCGCCACGCATAGTCTTCCAAAATAAAATCAACATCCACGTGCTTTTCGACATCCGGTGGAGGCACCATTTCGATCGTATAGAACTGAAAACCAATCGACTTAAACAACCACAAAAACTTTTGAGCTTCTGAACGCCAATCGAATACACGCGTCATGAGTTCACAAAGAACCAACATTACCATAAGGTAATAAGCAGCAATTGTGATAAGATTAAAACAAAAGAATCACGGAGGCACAACAAAACGTTCACTCGCAGCTATGGCTCCTGCGATTAGCTAAAGGCCATGAAAAATCAAACACCAATGCCGTTGCTCTGCATTCATCGGCAAATTTTCATTCACACGAAAAGCGCGATCACGACTTTCGATCGCAAGTGGAGGGGACGTCCTGCTGTTTTTGCATTACAACCGGAGGTTATTCTCGACCTTCGTTCATACACCTCGGTCCTCAACATCTGTCAATAAAAATGAGTCAGTGAAACGAAATAGTGAAAATCGTCTTCGATTTTGCAGTAAACACGAAACGTGAGGAAACGGCCGCCAGAATGAAATGAAGAAGACGATTAGCCACCCGAAGCTTCCCGAACAGCCACCGTCGTTCAAGAGCCCCAATGGCCACCGCCGCCGATCAGATCGCGAGTTTGTTTGCATCGAAAGTGCAAATACGATTTCAAAGTTTGAATATCGAAATACGTGAGTCATTTAATTGAAATGACGAAAACTAGAGGGTTTCGATTAAACTCAAGAATCAACGTCGATACTCGTCAAACGATTTTGCGTGTGAATTTCGTTGGAGGTAAACTGATAAAAATCGACGTTTCCAACCATACGTACACGCTTTTAAAATGCGCGTTTTTCTCCACTGAAACTTTCCAAAAACAACCATCAACCTTGAACAACAACAACGTCTTTCGCCGCTCCGTTACCCGGCATCCGCTTCAACATCCGAAAACAGCAGGTGGCCTGTGAAGTTTTTTGACTCATGTTCTTACGCAAATCTGTCCATCAACGATCGAATGAGTCATAGAAGAGGCCATGACGTTACGTCGTTCTTCAAATCGATCGACGTGAGGTCTTTGACGTTCACCATTTCCTAATACGAGCACTGTGGAGGGTCGGTTTCGAAAACGTTCATTGACTCTCGGCTTGAAAACCCAACTTCTCAAACTCCTCGAACTATCACGACGCTTGAAAGCCACGGAGAAGAAAGGAAACGCGACAAAATGCCGAAGCAAAGTCGACAAGTGGAAGGACATTAGTTCATGCATGTGGACTCCAGATTTCGTTATGTTTTCACCAACCAAAATCGGGTTTCATTCGTCCTCAAAGTCCACTGTTGGTGGCTATTAGCATCTGCGGCCGTGAAGGGACAGATAATTAGGGATTTGAAGTCAACAGGTGCAAACTCTTCGAAAGCGGTTTACGTGAAGCCGATGAACATTCACATCAAACCGCATGGTCACAATTGCACTTCGGATACAAACCGTACAGTATGAATCACAGAATTAGATAATTGCATTAAAACAGGTGTAACAGTTGAAACTTCAAACTTCGATTTGTACCTTTCGCTTTGAATGGTCAAACCACAAAAACGTTTGGTCCAAAGAGCAAAAGTGAAAAAATTTTTCGGTCCTTGCCGCCATGACTGTTGTGTAAGACGAAGGTTTCCGACACTGCGAGCAAAAAAGAAGAGACACTGTGGCCATTTTTATCGCTTTCACCAACGCAAACCGCCGTCATTGCGGTTCGTCTTCGATGTGCATTGTTGTCCTCCACTCGATGCCCATCTCATGACGAATTAGAACGAATTGCGAAAGCGCGAAATATCCGGCTAATTCCATTAATTAGCCATCAATTGTTAGCTTCCATCTCAATTCCAATCGAATCAATTGACTTCTCTTTAATGGAAAGACATTCAAATGAAATGACTCAACGGAGAATCACAAATTTCAATCGAACAAACTTTACCCCACGGGTACTTGTGTGTGTTTAAGGTCCATTCGCGCAAAGTCTTCTTGTGTTGACGTCGGATTTGGAGTGTTTTCAGCGCATTCAACATCAAAAGTCAAGTGTATGCTGAATGGCGGCGCGGTGTAAGAGACTTCCATTCAAATTTGTCAGTAATTTCGCCGTGATTCATTCGTCAATTGTCGACTTTTAGGCGAAATGACCCTCGACTCTTTTCTTCTTTGTGTTTGCAACGATTTCGCCTTCCATCGTACCCACTTCTTAACATCGGCGTTCGATCCCAGTCCTTCGACGTTCACAACTCATTAGCACACCAATCAATCGTTCATCGAGTCGGTGGTTGCGTAAGCGAACATTCCTATCGATGAATTGGCGACGGGGAAAAAACGTCTGCGATTTCTTGTTTTCAAGGATCCGCTCCAGATTCCCGATCAAAGATGCTGCTCCTCTTTTTCAGTTTTTCCCAATTAAACGTCGTGAACATCTGCGCTCGATCAGAAATTTCGTGTCCTCAGCGTCCGCAGGAAAGGACGCACTGCTTGCTCGAAAAGACCCCGTGTGAGGCGAAGAGACCGCTGGACGCCCCTTCCAATTGAGAGAAATCGTGGCTAACGCGTGACGCACACCAAAACCACGCCGACGTCTCTCGTTTTTGCGGAATTCAACGCCGCATCTCACGGACGTCCCAACTCTCTTTTTACACACGTTTTATGCAAAAAAACCATCACGCGTTTCCAGCGGCTTGATTTTGGAATCGTTTCGGCGATTTGTCCATTGACCTTCAACGCTAAAATTCCTTCAAAGGTAAATCGTCGTGAATCCCGTTTTCGAATCCTTTTTTTTGCTTCAAACAAGCGATTGACTCTGCAGTTGGCATCAAATGAACTTCAATATCGCGACCTTAGACTTTGTCTAAACGTTTTTCAATCAAGTTTATTTGCAAGCTTCTTACACGTGGGCCTTTTACTCTACAGAAGACCTTGACTTCTTTGATCGATTGACCATTTCAATATTCTTACAAGCCACTGCAACGTTCCGTTGAACCGCGAAATGTGTTATCAAATTTCTGATTCGTAGATCATTTCATCCAAATCGATTCTTCGCTTTTCAGATCGTCAAAATTCGGAACATCAAGAAAATGGCGCTATCACAGGCCGACGACGGCACTCCGTCGTCTGGTATACATGTGAATTCGGGTACCGCCACGCCGCATCGGGTCCAACAAACAGCCAGTGAGTTTGCAGTCTTTAATTTCCACTTCCGATTCTTCAGCTCTGATGTTAAACAGTGTTCCGGCCAACACCGTCGCACCACAACAACAATCACTTGTGGCGGCGCCGTTTCTTCAAACCGCCGGACTAAGCGGTCTATCGTCCGTAGCACAATCTAATTCGGAGCTGTTAGCTGCTTTCGAATGCCCTGTTTGTATGGAATACATGCTGCCGCCATATCTTCAATGTCAAAGCGGTCATTTGCTTTGCGGAAACTGTCGTCCGAAGGTTCACGTTTGTCCCGCATGTCGTGGTCCTGTTCGTAAGTTTTGTCTCTCTTATTCGTGATCCTAAGCTTCTTTCCAGCAAACATTAGAAATTTGGCGATGGATAAGATCGCGAGTACGTTGATGTTTCCATGCAAATACACGGGTTGTCTCGAAGTCTTCTCGCATTTGACCAAAGCTGATCACGAAGAACACTGCGATTTTCGGTGAGTTCAAAACCATCAAACTGATTTTCACATTCTTTTACAGTCCCTATTCATGTCCGTGTCCCGGCGCATCGTGCAAATGGCAAGGAAGTTTGAATGATGTGATGCCTCATCTCTTCAAACAACACAAAACAATAACCACACTTCAAGGTTCATACTTCCATACTTTCACTTTAATACGACGAGTTTTCAGGCGAAGACATCGTTTTTCTTGCCACCGACATCAAATTGCCCGGAGCCGTCGATTGGGTTATGATGCAGTCTTGTTTCAACAACTACTTTATGTTGGTCCTAGAGAAACAAGACAAACCTGATCCGTCCGGTCAAAGCAGTCAACAGTTCTACGCAGTTGTTCAGCTCATTGGCACGAGAAACGAAGCAGAAAACTTCATTTACAAGTGAGTCGACAGCCAATAATCCACATCACTTTTTTGTTCAGATTAGAGCTATCAAACGGAAGACGTCGACTTTGTTGGGAAGCAACACCACGTTCCATTCACGAAGGCGTCAACGTCGCCATTTCGCAGTCCGATTGTTTGGCTTTTGATGCGAAAAGTGCGTTGTTGTTTGCTGAAAACGGCAATCTCGGCATTAACGTGACGATTCAGAAGACAAGCGAAAACATCGCCTAGTCACAACCTTGGGTCCATCATCAATGGCATTGACAATCGTTTTCTTTCAACATAAATGTACTTTATTGTAACATATTTTCGCATCTTGTTGACGACTCTTCTTCGGTGTTCAAGTTTTGTGAAGTCTAATCGCAACGTTGTGATATTTGGTTGGTCTTCCATTAAACTTTTTATCGGCCATTCATCACTCCAAACACTTTCCTGCTGATCCAGAAAAAACATTCCGTTGAATTTTTTTGTGGCTTTAAAACTCCGCTTCACACTAAAAGCCATCTAAGTTCCCATGCAACAACTGGTATATTCAAAATGAACAACGTTTGTATACATGATCATTGTGCTACTTTTTCTTTTCATAAAAACCTTTGATTTTATTCCTTTTCGATATCATAGCGAACATGTCAATGGGCAATTGCCGTCTCGTGGAGGAAGAAGAAAGTCCACAACGATCACCAGTCTTCTCATCAACGAGTATCATTGTTGACTTTATTTGCCGCCTACCAACATCGTTCTTGTTTTCTCTTTTGATATTAATTGTGTTCTCCTACTCGTTGCAGTTTCGTCAAGTTTGTAATTGTAGCCGGAAGTGCGACTTATTGGATCCTCTTGATCATGACATTTCGCATACAAACATAAATTCCTTTGATATTTTTCCATTGCAATTACCTTCGATGATCTTTTCAAGCAGTCGAAGAAGACATTAGCTGTAAAGTCAGAACTAATAGTGCTTTACAAGCGAGTACTTGAGATTACTCAATGGTGTGACGGTTGATTGATAAGTCGATCGAATTGACAAGTTTAATACTCGCCTATAAAACACAACTATCGATGTGCGTAGAGGAGAATGGCCGAGAGTATAATCGACCATCTTCTCGTCAAGCTCTCCACCATCGTCTGCTCAATTCCACTTGAACGGACCGTCACAACGGCTTTTGTTTTTTGGTGTGCCGCTTCTTTGCGACCGCAACCGACGAAGGCGCTCGGAACTGGACCTTCACGCCCCGTGGCCACATCTTCTATCAAAGCTGCTCGACAGACGACAGTTGGCGTACGGAGCCGTCCAGTAAAGTCTGCAGCGAAAATGCGAAGATCTTTAAGCAGCTTTCAACGCTTTTCTTTCTTCACGTTTCCGGCGCCCGTTAGCACCGCATCCTCTCATGTGGCATGTCCGAGCAGCTGGATCCAATCGCTTAAGCATAAACATCGGTTTATGATCTAATGCTCTGATTTTATTCGTAAGCTGTTCAATCGAATTCACGGGTCAGCGGATGGCAATTTGTTACGAATTGTTGTCGAATAACTTTTGAGTCACAATCCTTCAAATGATCGATTCATCTGCCACTCACTTGTTATTTTTAGGACCGCAAATGCGTTTGTCTCCGGGGATACAGTGCTCGTGGGTTGTTTTTTCACTTCCCAATCGTTTATCATCGGGAGTCACGAAACTTTTTTTGAAACGTGCTACAACATCCAAATCATTACACGTGTCTACGTACCTCGTTTTTAGCTTCGTATTTTGGTCGGCATGTTCGGTGCGACCTGAACGATATGATCGAAAAATGGACATTCTACGTCCCCCTTCTTTTGGCTTTTTTTACAATTGTCAATGGAAACGAGGATGCAAAACGTTTATACGACGATCTTATGGTCAACTACAATCGCCATCGTCGTCCATCGCCCAGTCCAAACGAACCGGTCACAATCAAACTCAAACTACGGTTATCACAAATCATCGACGTGGTACGTTCGTCTTCTTATTTTTTTACCCGTTGTTTCAGCACGAACTGGATCAAATTATGACCTGCAGTGTATGGTTGAAACAAGTTTGGACGGACAACAAACTCAAATGGGACCCAAAGAATTATGGAGGAGTGAGCAACTTGTACGTGCCCTATGAAATGATTTGGGTTCCCGATATTGTGCTCTATCAAAGGTACATTTTGTTGTTGCTTCGACATTACCACAATTGTTTCAGTGCGGACAGCAACTACAACATCACAATTTCCACCAAGGCCACGCTTCATTACACAGGCGAAGTCACTTGGGAGCCTCCGGCCATCTTCAAGTCACTTTGTCAAATTGACATTCTATGGTAGTAACAAAAACAATCTACTTTGAACACTAACTTTGTTTTCGAATTCACAACTTTTGTTCCCGTAAAATAATCTATATTGTGTTTTTCAGGTTTCCTGCTGACACACAACAATGTGAATTGAAATTCGGTTCCTGGACATATCCCGAATCTATGCTTAACATTCAATTACTCGACGCCGATTCGTACACCGAAGAAGTGCGCAACGATCATGGACAACTCGAGAATGTCACGGTCATAGTCGATGGTATCGGTGAGTCTTAGTGCAGATGTAATAGCTTTGTTTGCATAGATCTTAGCGACTACTATCCATCAGTCGAGTGGGATATCATGTCGAGAGAAGCGCGTCGAAGTGCAAAAACGTACCAAAGTTGTTGTCCTGATCAAGGCGCTTTTGTTTATGTTAACGTATGGGCTTCGTTATTTTGATTTAAACAGAAAAGTTTACAGTTCTACTTGGCTCTGCGTCGCAAGCCATTATTCTACACAGTAAATTTGGTCTTTCCGTGTGTTGGCATTTCGTTTCTAACAATTCTCGTCTTCTACCTCCCATCGGAATCGGGTGAAAAGGTTTCGTTGTGTATCAATATCCTCGTCGCGTTGACCATGTTCTTCTTACTTTTGGTGAGGCAACGACTATGCTCTTCGAATCCCATCGGTTGTAGATTGAAATTATACCGGCCAACAGTATTAGTTTACCGTTCGTTGGCAAATATCTGATGTTCACAATGATCATGGTCACAACAAGTGTCTTTGTGACTGTTGTTTGTAAGTGCGATTTAATCATTTGTTTTGATTTTATTATTCAGCATTACAACTTCATTTTCGCAAACCGACAACGCACACTATGGGTGAGGGTACGAAAACAATCTTCCTCAAATGGCTTCCACGACTTTTGTTCATGCGAAGGCCGTTGAATGAAGCAGGCGATACGTTACGACAAGTGGATCATGGGAAAAACAAAAAAGGTAAGACGTCACGACTAACGTTCAATACTCGAGGATCTTAAGGCGAGAAAATTGTCATCAATTATCACGAACATCGCGTATCACGAGACTTCATTTTGCACAACAGTCGTCCACGAGATGGTGCTGTCGAAAGTCGAATTCAAGAACTTTACAACTCGCCACCAGTGCTTAAATCATTCGAAAACATTTGTTTCATTGCCGAATTGCTCAAGAAAAAGGATCGAGACGACAAGGCAAGTTTCCATCTTATGCCCTTGAACAATCGCATTTAGGTCGACGAAGATTGGAAATATGTTGCTATGGTCTTGGATCGACTGTTTCTGATCATTTTTTCGGTTGTTTGTTTTGTTGGCACGGGAGTCATTTTACTTCAAGCCCCAACGTTTTGGGACGACCGCAGACCAGTCGATCTGTTCGCCACGGAACCAAGCCATCAGCCGCGATTGACTTGAACTTTCTTATATACTGCCAATGTCTCTTATAATACGAGTATCATAAATATTACATATACCAAAACTTGGGACCAATTAATAGTTCTTTTGACAAAACAAATGCGCTTGTTCTCAAGTGCTGATTGTCAACTACTTACTTCTTAATCTGCTTCTTCTATTAAGTGATTGTGTTCATCCATATCTCGTTGAATGCACGCCATCCCGTCCGATCTGGTAAGTTAAGCAACGATGAGCTTGATTAGTACATGGATCAGAGACGTCCTTGGAATGTCAAGTGACGAACGCTTTTTGCCACTATTTAACGACTTCTTTTTGCACTCAGTTTATGAATTACTTGTTTTAAAGCTTTTATTCAGTTAACAAGTAAAAAAAGAAACAAGAAAGCTGTTGGATCAATTGGGTGAAATACAAAGTGGCCTGTTCAATATCTTGGACCAGTTCCTATTGCTCGAACAGACACAGCGTCTTAAAGGGTTTCGGCCTTCAATGCCTTTATTCTCGGGTTATTGAACGCCGGCTAAACTGAGCGCCTTCGATATAGTTCAAATGTCTAAAATGGCGGTTGGATCAGTGATCAAGCAGTCACCTACCTTCTTATATTGGCATTTTAATGCAGTAGGTATGGTTGTTTAGAAGGAAGCAGAGGAATGGGATGAGAATAAATGAGACGATGGAGTGATTGTTTTGACTCATTTCTATGGTTTGTATACTGTTCGAATGAGAACATCGAGACTGCAGAAGGCGATACCCGCAGTCATAGATGCATTAGCCTACGGTGAAAGAAACAGAAGGCGGTTGACAGCT
Source organism: Aphelenchoides besseyi (assembly GCA_024699855.1). Classification (NCBI taxonomy): domain Eukaryota; kingdom Metazoa; phylum Nematoda; class Chromadorea; order Rhabditida; family Aphelenchoididae; genus Aphelenchoides; species Aphelenchoides besseyi. The sequence continues at coordinate 15,126,567 of JAMPIQ010000002.1, forward strand.
CTTGGTAGACAAAAGATCACGAGTCCATTTACTATCTGCGGGTTGTTTTTTGATCTCCGGACTTTCCCTCGGGTGTTAGTGAAGTTTGAATTCAGATGAGAAGATTGACGGCGTCCCTCAGAAAGCAAACATATTTACTAAGACATCAACAACTGAGCTGTTGGTTCAGGTCACGTTCTTATGTGAAGTTGGTCTATAGATTGGTGATTCATTCTTATTTTACTGAACATAATTTCAAGTTTATTCTTTTAGTTTATGACTTTTTTGAAGTTAGATTATCGATTGTTTCTTTCATCAGTTCAATCGGATTATCGAACACAAAGAAATTGTAATGGATCCCAGTTAAACGACAGATTTCACGTTCATCGACGTAGTAAGCGTAAAGATCCTGAGTAAATGTCAATACCTTCTTTGATTTGTTTGTAGATTTCTGGTTTGTTGTCCTTTTACATTCTCATGCCAATGTGAAGCTTCAAATTCAAGTGCATAATTTTGATCATACGATGATAACAGTTAGTCTCTACAACTGTTAACTGCCTGAACTCTTATTCATAATGTAGGTGAGTTGAAATAACAATAAACAAAGACGTCAACATCGAGATTTTAGCTCGAAAATTATAATCCGAAATGTGAACTTCCATTGACTACAACTCGGAAGCCAGTGACTGTAGAAGCTTGTGATTCACAGAAGAACAACAACTACTAATAAACTCTAAACCCTGTGAATATCAGTGGAATCCAATCAGCCACAGAGCTAAAACACACAACACCCCCATTCCCTTGTATAGCACGTCCATCATGCCAATTAATGTGTCTCTGAGATTCTGGCAACAACTAGTGATCATATTACAAGATTAGAAAGCACAAAAGTCTGGCTATTCAACGTGTTCAAACTAGTAACCATCGGATAACTGAGAGAGAAATGAGAGCTCTCCAAAGCCGAACAATCAGTCAAAAATCGTCCGTAATTGCAAAAGTTTGTGGAGTTCTTCCTGTTAGTGATGGAGAGCTCTAAATTGACACACTCGTTAACGAGCTTAGAAGATTATAATTCCATGAATTTGGACAGCTGAGGTTGACCGAGAGCAGAATTGGAATCGAAAACATACTCAAAAACTGAGTCTTGCGAATTCGACTATAACAACGATATTAGTCGATCTCAATCGCTATAATTTGCAAGAACAACTACTTAATATCACTGCAATTATTAGGGTTAATTGTGCATCAATCGGTTCACTTGTGGGTGAAACCGAATTTGAATACAAGTCATGAACATGCTTAGAAGTTTGTTGTTGTACTCTCAACCACTCAACTGAAGTGCAGAACCAATTGCAGTCCACTGAGAAGTGGATGTCGAAATCTCCGGATCATGAGCGGCTTTCTGTCCTGCAGTCACCAGCAGCTCATAGCCTAATGGTTGTGCGGAGGTACTGACTTCGACTTCTTCGGAAGTTCGGGTCTCTTACCGAAGATTCACCAAGGCTATGAGTGTTGAATCGAGAGTTAGCATAACCCACCTCCGGGTGGGACCGTGTTCGGGTTCACGGTTGAAAGCGTCCCCAGGGGTTTTCCCCAGGCTCTCCCTTCGACTGCTTGGTGGTTATCACTTGTGGTAGCTTTCCTGACGCGGTTGTCAAAACAATTTTTGTCGTTAGTTTTGCATTTAAGATTTGATGGTTGGAAATGACCTTTTGATCTCAAGTTTGTGAATCCTTAATGCTCTTGATTGTCAATCGGCTTTCAATGAAAGCAAGTCATAGTAGAAACGTAAAGAACTCACGGATTGAAGACATAAATCAATAGTCCTATTCGTGTTTAAGCGACAACAGAGAACGAATTCGATGAGATCCACATGGGCAACCGAGTGATTTCATTGGACAGCAAATGCGTTCATTTCATTCATCCTAACAAAAAGCAAGTCAAATCCAAAGAACAGTTTTATTGGTCTCAAGGACAACAGAAAAAGAGAAGAGCTCATTGGGCGGTAACTGGCAAAACGACCTCACCGGCGGCCGGTCCAGCTTTGAACGGAGCTTGCGCATCGGTTGCATCAACGGCGACCTCGGCGTATTGAACCACCATTTTGTCTTCTTTTGGAGCACCGCTCTGGAAAGGACGAGGATGAACGAGACCGGGAATCAATGAACTCATGAAATGAGTGATCATACGCGAACATACCCGCTGTATCTGGAGTAGGTCCACGTTCCAAGTGCAATGATAACCAACGTAAGCATAAGCGAGAAAATCGACGCAATGGCATCCAATCCGAAAAGCTGCAGAAACTCTTGACAAGCATAGTTAACGACAATGAAGCAAACAAGCACGGCGGGCGTTCGCATTGATTTGAACAAATTCTTTGAGTTCTTGACTTTAACGAAACTTTCATACGATTCCTGAAAGACCATACTGTTGCTTGTCGAGATCGTTTTTGCTTACCGTTATGTCTTCTTCAAGTTCCTCCAAGAACTGAAGAGCAAGTGCCGGTCCTCCCAATTTCTTGGTGTTTTTGAAGTTTCGAATCGCTTTGTTCCGACAACAAATATGCTCACGCTCAAGTTCGGCAATTCCGATGTACGGCGTATCACCACCGCCCATAAAGAATCCTTTCAGATCTTCGAATGACTCTCGAATATGATTTCGAATCTGTTGATGTGTTCCGGATGCAGTGTTGGGTTTGTTTCGAGTCGCCGTTCAAGCAGTCGACCACCGCCTTGGAAACCGTATTCGATTTGGTGCAGTAGTCCTCAATTACGCACCAGTAATACGAGTATCTGAAATCAATTCATAACCAAATACAAATTGTTTCCGACTTACTTGAAACGGTTTGCCGGTACTCTCCTCCAACGCCAATTTGCCGTATTCCGCGAACAGTTGCAAATGTTCCAAATCGTCTTCGTAAATATTCGATTGCAAGTTGTAGATCTGTAACCAACGCTTTTTGGTCATCAGCTCGAGCTGTTTACTTGAATCGACGAGATCATTGTGGACAACGCGAAGATCGTTGCACAATCTTTCACTGTGCTTTGTTGATCGAAAGGGCCCTGCGTGTCCATCAGCAAGACGACCAGCTCTTCACCTTGTTTATTCAAAAGCTCCAAAACAACAAATTCATTTGAACGAACCTTGACAGGATAGGGTTTGGACCAGAATAGAATTCCGTTGGTGTCACGTTCGAAGCCGCCGTGCCATGAGAATCCCTGTAACGTCGGTTCGCGTTCAAGCCAATCCTCGTCCGCCGGTGATCCATCGGCCACGTATCGAGGTAACGAGGAAAGAAGTTCAACAAGAACTTTTTCCTTTTCGAAACTTTCCAGCCACTTCAATCACATAAACCTGAAAAGCAATCAAAATCCAAAGCCCCGAAACGTCAATTTACCTTTTTGTTCGCATACAGTGGATCGCAAAGAATCCGCTCCAGAGCATTTTGATTGATAAGTAACGTGTGGTCCTCTTCTATCGACTGCAGGATTTGCACCGGCTCTGGTTCGGATGGAAACTCGATTTCTAAGTAATTGACCGGCTTTGCTTTGCCGGCTTCCACCATCGTGTCCTGAAAAGTGCCGATTGATGAACGAAAACTTTTCGATCGTAAATTCACGCGACTTCAACGAGATTCGCGCCCAAAAGTTACCGCAATTTGCAGAACAGAAAAATTGGATCCAATGCAACGGACAAGCGGCCGACTACTCACACGCTACAAAGAATGTAGTGATTTGTCCGGCTGACCCTTCTGCGCTTCTTGATCCCGCCTCCGCACTCCAGCGGCACCTTATAAGCGCTTGATCGTCGAGCTTTTTTTGCTCGATGCAATGTTCGATGATGATCTTGAGCGCGCTCGAAACGAACGACAGCGCTATCCAGGAGAGCGGAAATCTTTTTGAAAATTTAATTCGGAATTTCACGGATTAGAAACCGGCATTAATACGACGGGGGCGTTGTTCTTGCCATTCTTCAGCGGTTTATTAGGAGCGGAGTGTAGTTGCGGATGCGGAGGGCGATCAAAAAATTTTGAACTTGATGGCCAAACGGAGGCCATAAAAATTTTAAAATTGACAATTTGGCCATAAAAAATTTATAAACTTGTTAAATGGGGTTTTGCGGATAGAAATCGCATTTTTAAAATCACTTTATAGGATAGATATTGGCTGTAAAAGTGAACAGCCCAAAATCACTAGAAATGTGCGCAGTTCGCCATAAAATCGGTTGATTTCGTATGATTATTGATTTTCCGTCGTCGACAAAGCCAAAGAAAATCAGTTCTTTCGTGTTTTGTTCGTTAAAATGGGTAATCGTAAAGCAAAGAAACGTGAAGAAGAAGAGAAGATTCTGATTTTAATTAAAGAAGTTCGTTTGTTTGCGCCAATATACGACAAATCGTCGCCGCTGTACAAAGACAGCAAAAAATGGAACAATTGCAGAACAGCTTGCGGAATAAAAAACAGAATCAAATTGCGGATTTAAATGCGAACTTTTTGTGACCGCGGATTAAATTTACTTGTCCTAGTAAAACCTTTATTTTTACTAACGGCACAAGAAAATTGATTTCAATCAAAACAGACAAGCGGCCGACTATTCACCTGCCACAAAGAATGTAGTGATCTGTTGGACTCGCCCTTCTGCGCTTCTTGATCCCGTCTCCACACTCCAGCGGCACCTTATAAGCGCTCGATCGTCGAGCTTTTTTTGATCAATGTCATGGTCACTGAAGAAGAACGACAACGAGCAATCGTCGAAGCGGTAAGTTATTCATTTAACACACGCCTAATGTTGAGTTTTAGGCCGCGCAAACGACGCTCGCTTGTAGCGTGAGGCTATTCGCCCCATTCTACGGCGGGCTCGTTTTTTTTCTCACGTATCAGGGCTATAAGTCGCTTTTCTTGTTTTGGGCGCCGGAAACGCTCTTTGCGATGTCTCTTATCATTATAGTCGCGGCGTTTATCGTGTATATGCGCGCTCTCATTAAGCGCCCGATCGCGAGCTTTTTTGATCAATGTCATGGTCGAGTACGACGTCGAGCGCGCTCTGCCGCGCCAGGGCGCGAGTCGGGAGTCGAAGAAAGGCGGGCAATGGCCGAAACGGTAAGTTGTTTATTTAGTACGAGTCTGATGTTGAATTTTAGCGCGCACAGACAATGTTGTCATTTTTTGCAACATTGTTTGGGCCGTTCTATGCGGCCCTCATTTACTTCGTTAATTACGAGGGATACAAAGTGTTTTGCCCGATGAGCGAGTCGACCGGTTTACTAGACAGGTTTATTGGATGCGATTACAAAATAAAAACAAAAAGGGTAGTGTATAGACGAGGCAGAGACACACAACAACAACACCAAACAGACATCCGTCGGCCAACGGGGAGTCAGAAAGCCAAAAAAGCCCTAGAGTGCCGTGCGGAAACTGTAGGACTCAACACAAAGCAATGTTTTTATTTTCCGTTACTGCTGTATTATTTACCATCAGGAGTGTTGGTATGTTTTGCGCTCTTGCTCTTATATATCTGGACTCTTCACAATTGATTAGTACCAAAACTCGAGTAGACGGAATTGCCTACGTTCAAATGTCTCGGATTTCTCGTGCAACAGACAAGCAGCCGACTACTCACACGCTACGAAGAATGTAGTGATTTGTCCGGCTCACCCTTCTGGATCCCGCCTTCGCACTCCAATAGCACCTTATAAGCGCTTGATCGCGAGCTTTTTTTGCTCAACGAGATGTTGGATTATGATGCGGAGCGCGCTCAAAACGAGCGTCGGCGGGCGATCATCGAAGAAGTAAGTTTTTTAAACATTTATTGAAATTTCAGGGCTCTCAAACTGGGATTAGCACGGCTGCCAGACTATTCTCGTGCTTTTTTACGGCAGTATTATATTTTTACCCTCACACTGATTCCTATTCTTTTTGGTTGGAGTCCGGTCAACAGACAATTACCACAAGAAATTGAATAGTCGGAATCTTAATACGCGTCCTTATTACTCCCAACCGAAAGCGGATGAATAATCAAACTAACGCGTTATTATGTAGCGAACAACGATCGTGTTGTTTTTGTTGTTCCACACCCCGTATAGAACTCTGTTTATCACGCATGCCACAAAGACTGTAGTAATCTGTCTGCCTCACCGTTCCACGCTTCTCAACTCCGCCTTCGCCCTCGAGCGGCACTTTATAAGCGCCCGATCGCGAGCTTTTTTTGCAGCGCTGTTCGGACCATTCTTCGCAGCAGTACTATACTTCCATCATACGCAAAATGACCGAGTTTTCTGGACAATGGCGGACTATTTACGATCACTGGTCTTGCTTTGCTTGTTTTTTTGGATCCTATATACTCGGAATCTGGTCTACAGACAATTACCACAGGAAATTGAATAGCCGGAACCTTAATACGCGTCCTCATTACTCCCAACCGAAATGTACGGATCTCTAGATCCGTAAGAACTTTGTTAAGAGGAGGCCCCGCCTACTCGAAGGGAAGCTTTCGAGTGGTCGGGTCCCGATCACTCCCAAAAATCCACTCCTCGCAGCGAGTCGGATTTCCCTCCCGCTCTAATTGTTGTTAACTAGTAGCTACAATAAACCGCATAATTGGATCGTTCGGTTTAATTTCAAGTAAAGAATTCAAAACTTTACAGAAAGCGGAAAATATTTACCTGCTACAAAGAATGTAGTGATTTGTCCGGCTGACCCTTCTGCGTTTCTTGATCCCGCCACTCGATTTCCGCGAAGAGACGGCCACGCAGAATTCGTTGAAACTGTGGGGTGTTAACAAATCCCGCAGTTCTCGACGGAATTCAAATGTGGTAAGTCTAGTTCAATTCCATGTTACAACAATTTTTTAGCTAAATCCAAGTCGCGACGGACCACTGGAACGAGCAGCCGCCGATCGATCAACCAACAGAAATCGCTCCGAAAGTGAAGTTCCAAATAAAGGTTTGTCCCGATTTACTTTTTTATATTTTGTTTCAGAAATGAACTTCACCGACACGTCAGTGAAATTGTTATCAACACAAGCACATGGAATGTCCATCGAAGGACAATTATCCAATGAGTTGACTGTAGTGTACGAATCTATCGATCCGTAGAAAAGTTGTTTAAAGAATGCTCCGCCCACTTGGCGGCCGCTTCTACGCTGCGCTCCTGTACTTCCATGCGTTTAACGGAGACCATTCGTCCGCAGCTTTTTCACTCACGGCAGTTTTGTTTTCGCTTACTACGTCGCTATGGTCGCTGCGTTCTGTTTATATGTACGCGCCCTTCAAAATCGTCCAGACACACCGATGGAAGAACAATAAAGGGGCGTCCAATCAGCGCAAGATTTCGGCCAATGCTCCGCGCGGTTTGATTTTTTGCCGCCTTTTACGGAGGATTACCGTACTTCATCACTTTTCCGTCGGATAATGCATTCTGGGTACTGCAGTGGTTTTTCGACCATCATTTTTCTCTCGTTATGTGTATTGCTGCATATGTATGGAGTTTGGTCAACGGACCACTTCCAAACATCGCACCCTATAAGCGCTCAATCGCGAGCTTTTTTGCCCAATGAAATGGACGAACATAACGACGACGAGCAATCCTCGAAGTGGTAAGTTTTTTTGTATGATCTTTCGAATTGCAGGTGTCCGCATTGGGCATTAGTAGCACTGTGGCGCTACTATCTCTTTTCTTTACCGGTTTACTGTATTTCCACCTGATTTCGCTTCCGTATGCTTTCTAGTTTATCGGAGTCGTGTTATCAATCGATATTGTATTTCTTATTGTTTTCCTCGTTCTTTATGCTCAAACTTTGGCCCAGCGGCCAATACCGCAGATACATTCGGAATAGTCGAAATGCGTGCCGGTTATAATTCAAATCGTTTCAATGAGCTGACAGTCCATGAAATTGGCGCCGTTTTTACAATCAATGCTTTCGGTGATATGCGTAAAATGTCGATCGTTGTGCAATTGAAGAACGATACAACACCACGAATTCTCAGTTCACTGAGTGCATTTGCCACTTCATGCTTATATTCACTGTATTTTCTTGAAGGGACTCTTGGATGGTAAGTAGATATGACAAAAACACAAACAAACAAAACCGGTTAACTCGTTTTGAATTCCACAGTTATCGCTTAGCGATCTGAAAACACTTGAATAGTGAATTCATTACGGAAAAAAACTGTTCCAGCAGTTTGTAGTGGACTCCTACGTCCAAATTGAAAGTGATTGCAAAGCATGGATTTGAATGAATCAAAAAATTGAAAACCATGCACTACCACAAATTGCACGCAAGCTTGAACAGAATTGGCCAGAAATTGAACCGGGACATTGGAAGAATTCATATCTTGCCGTCGACTCACTTCGGATCGCCAGGTTTGATGCGTGAAAATTACCAGGATGCGATGGCAATCGTTTAAACAATGCGAACTCGGAATTTTTTATTACAATGACATGCGATGCACTTTGGTCGGAAATGGTACAAACGATCAATGACACTATTGTTCTGGGCGCAAAACAAACAGCAAGTGATTGTCCAGATATTGTTGCTCGTGTCTTCACCCCAAAAGTCAAAGCATTAATTGTCGATTTGATGAAGAAGCAAATCTTCGGTGCACCGAAATTATGTTTACGTGACTGAATTTCAAAAACGTGGACTCCCGCACATTCACTGCTTAGTAAGTTTGAAGGATGGCCAAAAGCTCTTGCAAGCAAAGAACATCGATAAGTACTTTAGCGTCGAATTGCCACCAGATTTAGATCCGGAGTTGGAATCAGTAAGCAAGTACATGATGCATCGTATTTGTGGCGACAAAAATCCAAACGCTCCATGCATGATCAACGAAAAGTATCGGCACAAGTTCCCGAAACAATTTTAGGAAGAAACCAAAGTGAATGAAAATGGCTATCCATTTCTCAAACAATCGAACAAGGCACGCTCAATCGAAATTAAAGGTGTGAAATACGATAACCGCCGAGTTGTTTCCCACAGTTAATATCCACCACGTCGAACGGTTGCCAATCCATTTGGAAAATCAACAGGCGGTTTATATCGAGGAAAATTGATTCAGAAAAAGTCAAAAAAGTAATGGAAAAGAACATCAACTAATGGACTACTTCTACTTAAATGAACGTGATGCAAATGCCCGAAAACTATTGTATTCTGAAACTCCAACTCAATACTCATGGAAAGCAGTGTATCTCCTTCTCAACCAAAAACACGAAACCAATCAATTAGTGGGAACCAAGAGTTAAAAACAACAAGATTGTTGCCCGAATGTACGCAATAAGTCCAAGTCGAGGTAATCTGTGGTATTTGCGTTTGCTGTTTCGACACGTTAAAGAATCAAGAAGCTCCAAAGAACTTCCAACGGTCAACGGAATCGAACATCAAAACAATTCTGAAGCGTGCTTAGCATTGGGTCTAACTGAAGACAATGAAGAGTACATCAAATGTATGGAAAAAGCAATTTTGGTGTTGATGGCGCGAGCATTGCGAACTCTTTTTGCCGACATTCTCATTCATTGCAACCCGGTCGACCCAAAACTTATGTGGGAAATGTTCAAAATGATCTCAGCGAAGATTTCAATCGTCACTTGAAAGATAGTTCAAAAGCAATTGTTCGACTCTACAAACGAATTGACAAATCCTGCAACGTGAAAACAGATCAATCAAAGACTTTCCATCTATCGACGCTGTTGAAGTCATCGAAGAAATCGGGGACCCAATTGACCACGAACAAGAACTGGAATTTGCAAAAGAGATGTACGAAACGTTAAACATTAAGCAAAAAGTTGTAGTCGACAAAGTCCTCAACAGTCTTCAGAATAACGGTGCAAAAAAGTGTTTCTTTGTTGACGGTTTGGGTGGAACGGGCGAAACATACGTTTACAAAACTCTGTGCCATTTCATCCATGGATTTCAAAAAGGGTTTTTGACATGCGCATTCACACCGGTATTGCTGCGTTGTTGCTACCCATGAACGAACGTGTCACAAGACATTTGGACTTGGAGTTCCACTTGATCGCGATTCAAACCCTAACTCGCAACAATCGTGGTGGTAAGGATGTTGATGCAAGCAGATGTGGTCATTTGGAACGAAGCTCCAATGGCTCCTCGACAGGCGTTAGAAATTGCCAACTTCACTAACAGAGATTCACTTGCCAAACAACACCATATAAAAATTAAACAGCATTCTGTTCGAATGGTCGTTGGTAACCGACTTCTGGCAATATCTTGTTACAAAACAGATGGAAGTGTTGATCTAATGGCTGGTTATCACCAGCTTAGTGTCCATCAAATGTTGACAACTTCGTTTGCAGACGAAGTTTACAGTCCGAATAGTTGCACTCACATCATACAAACTCAAATGTAATAGTCTAAACATAGTTAGTGGACACAAACCACCTGAAAAGAATGTCAAAGATCGTCAACCTCCGATAGAGATCAACTTTGATTGACTACAACTCGGGGACCATTGATTGTAGAAGCGTGTGATTCACAGAAGAACAACAACTACTAATAAACTCTAAACCCTGTGAATATCAGTGGAATCCAATCAGCTATGGAGCTAAAACACACAACACCCCCCATTCCCTTGTATAGCACGTCCATCACGCCAATTGATGTGTCTCTGAGATTCTGGCGACAACTAGTGCTTGTATTGTGTTGATAGAAAGTCCAAAAGTCTGGCTATTCAACGTGTCCAAACTTGTAGCCACCGGATTACTGAGAGAGAAATGAGAGCCCTTCAAAGCCGAACAATCTGTCAAAAATCGTCCTAAATTGCAAAAGTTTGTGGAGCTCTTCTCGCTGATGATGGAGAGCTCTAATTTGGCACACAAGTTAATGAGCGTAGAAGATTATAATTCTATGAGTTTGGACAGCTGAGGTTGACCGAGAGCAGAATTGGAATCGAAAATATACTCAAAAACTGGGTCATGTGAATTCGACCATAATAACGATATTAGTTGGTCACAATCGCTATAATTTGCAGGACCAAATACCCAATATTGAATTGGTCTGTGATGTTTATTGCATGTTAATCTGTTCGCTGCTTGCCAAAATGAAACCTCGCATATTGAACTTAAAATAAAGAAAAGTGACAATTACGCTAATGGTCATATCTCGGGTTCTCGTCAACGTATATGGCTGAGATCATCGTCGTCGAACTTCAATCGTTCACACAACAAAATCCACTCAACATCGGATGTCCAAAACCGTAGATCAATTGAAGCTTTGGCTCATTTTAAGTTCAAATAAACAATTTGAATTTGTTTGAGATTCTCGTTGCACTGTTTATGACTTCAAGTTTCTATCTCTGGCCCGACCAATCAATATTGAAGGTTTATTCGGACAAACAAAGCGACTGTTTGTCAAAGTAAATTCTCGTGTTCTGGAACGCTTTTCTCCACCACGAAGCACATCGATCTCGTAGTTCGCGGTGTGAAGATACCCGCCGATCCGGAAGTTCAACGGGAACTGACTCGAATTGCTCAAGTCGTCTGTTCAGCTGATCATTCGAATGGTCGATAGGCACAGTGTTGCCGACGAAAACCAACGAATCGAGAAGTTCAAAACGAGCGAAACTGCTCATCATGCGTTCGAATCCAAATTGATCAAAATGAATCATGAAGGCCAAATGAACGTCCATCGCATTGGGTCGAGTCAACAGTTGAATGGGCTTGGGCAGAGAATGAAGTGAATCGGAAGGCAGAACGGTGATGCCAATTGATTCCAAAAAGAGTTTCTCGGCTTTTGCACATCGCGGTTCCTGGTAGAAGGTGGAAGGATAATCAAAATGCAATTGGATTCGTTGAAGAACTGCCAATTGAAGAATGTTTGCGATCGACAAAAAAAGAACTCGTTCTATTAAGCTCTTTCTTCAATCAAATCTCTCCGAGTCCTCCTGAGTCAGTCTGCCGTCTACCAGATTGATTTGAAACAAAAAATGATGCGACTGTTGGACGCAATCAACTTACCAGGGTTTCAAGCGTTTCTATAGTTCATCGATGATGCGACGTACCTCGTCGAGTTGGTCTTTGTCCACACTCATAGCATCCTACGAAGATCATCAGGAGGTGTATAAGCGTTCTGAACTCTTTTGCCGACTGGAATGTGAAAATTCGACCGCAGTTACTCGGATTGAAATCCTTCGACAGCCATGCGCACTGACTCGAGTTTTGCTCAAATGACGGAATCCACGTATAGCTGATTACGTCGAGTGGTTTAATGGCATCCGCGGACTATTCTTTAGACTCTGATTCCACATGATTAAGAAAAAAGTCTCGTGCAACTTTTGTTTCTTGCTTAAGGGTTCTCTCCAGAACTGGTCCCTGGATTTCGACCCTTCAATTCGTACGTTTTGCTTTGTTTGCTCTTGTGGCTGCAATATGAAACAAGAACGACGTAATTAGTTTAAAGTGTTTATTGTCGACCTGTTCTTTTGTAGTCGATCCAATTTTTCTGATCGAAACTCGACATTCTCGCGACCATCGGTTTAAAGTTTGAATCATTGTTGCCTTTCAACTTGAATCCTTTATTTCGAGCGAGCCATCTCTTCCGACATTCGTTTTAAAGTGGACGTGAGCACAAGAAGAGTTGACCGGTTGAAAACTGTCTCGAGCAGACCAGAAAACCTCCAATAACCACCGTCAATCATTGTGCTCGACAAATCCGCAGACCATCAAAAGCTTCGTTCGATCACTTGGTATTCTACGCAATCACTTAACGATGTCTACATGACTTTTACGTTAATTATCCGACGCGTTTTCGATCTTTCAAATTCACGCTTCTAATTTTTGTCTTTATAGTATCCGTTACGAAGTTAAAGAACATTTCTCCTGAACACGTCGAACAACAATTCCAACACTAGATTTCATTCCACACGAGTCAATCGATTAAACCGCTCAATTTTCCGTTGAGTTGAACGTGGAAGTTGCGGGAGTGTGAATCGTAGTCGCGAGTTTCTGGGCAGCTTGTTCATTAGCCACGAGAGCAGGGAAATATCGTGGAATTGAACTCGACGTTGAATTGCCAACCACGCGCAATCGAAAAGCGAATCCGGTTGACTGAAACCATTGATCTTGATTGGACTGTTGGACTTACTTTATGGTAATTCGATAAGTCTCAGAACTATCGTAATCAAACCACTTGTTGGTATTGGTTACAAGCAGCGTTCTCTCTCCATCGCTGTGAAACATCAAATCGTATTTAGTGAATACGTAGTCGGTCTTTTCTTGAACCATTGTGTTCAGATTGATCTTGAACAGATACTGACAATTCTCTTTAAAGTGAGTTGTGTACAAATTTGGACCAACACAAATACAGGTCTCATAATCGATCTAAAGTCGTTTGAACATAAGAACGTGCACAGGAACTTACCTTATATTCGTGTTTGATAAGAAACTTGTTGTCGATTAGGAAATGGAAGCTTTCGTTCGTTGTAATGGAGATTTTGACCAGCTCAGTAAACCGCTCTTGGTGTCTCGCTCTAACGAAACCATAAAGATGGTTGTCGTACATGCAGACTGTCTCCAGATCGCGGGATAACTCGAACACAGTGCCCAGTTGCAGATGATCATCATCTTCAATCTCTATCGGTTGATATGTATGGAAATCATAACCCTTAGTTATAAGACAAACTCGAGCTCGTGAATTTGGTGTTTCTTGTTGGCCAACTAAGTACTTAGAACAGTAGAGCCATTGATCTTCAATGACATTTTTGATCGAGAATCGCGAATTGTGAAAATTAAGTTTTGCAACTCCAATGTAGTGCTTGTCTCCAGAATCAAATACGACGACTATCGTGCTCAGATTCACCGGAAAGATCCTATTGTATGTACAACTATAATAGTTCTCCGACGGGAACACAATATTCATGTTCGGCAGTGACTGAGTATCGATGTAAAATTTGCTACAACACACTTGTGCTTTGAGGTTATGGTTTTTTCTTACGTTGTCTTGAAGTTGAACAAATCGACTACAACCAATTCGGACTTGTCAGGAATAATCGAATAACGTCCATCAATGAAGTAGCTGTGGGCGTAGATTAAACGCTTGGTTTTGTGCAAATACGCACGTTGAGTTTTGACGTATTGGTTGACCTCAATAGGTCTTCGTTCGTAGATCTCATCGGAGTTGAAAATCGTCTCATCATCCCGGAACTGCTCGTACCATTTCTGAATACTCGAAAGATTCACTTTGATTCCAAACTTTGAGTGAATACGATCGCGAGCAGCCGCTTCGGAAGCTCCATCGACAAAATGTCCGTAGATTGCAGCACACAGTCGAAGTTCTTGTTGTCGATCCATCGTCGCGAAATCACGACGTTGTGTTGAAACTAAAAAAAGCACGTTTCTCGGTCTTTTAAACCCTGTGACACTGCGTGTCTAAAGGGTCACACCACAAAAGAGCGTACACGTTCACTCGCACCCAAAAAATTTCAGTGAGCATGTGAGAGACCGCCCTTCCCTTGACATGAGTGTTTCGAAACAACACGGAGGTTGGTTGCGAAATCGGTGGCAAGAGCTGTTTTTTAAGTGGCCAACGATGTTCACTCGCATAGCATTGAACGATTCGAAAGAGCAAACACTTTCGAAATATGTTCATGAGCAGGTGGTGAACAATAATCGATGAAGTTTTTTTCCAATATGCCAAAAGTCACAAAATCAAGTCGTTTATTTCAAATGAGCTCAACGGTCAATCTGTTTATGAGACTGTTGAGTTGAATTGGTGATAAGAGCGGCCGGAGTTTGAGTTGTCGTTGGGGTGACCGATGGTTCTGCACCAGTGGCGACTTGAGGACTCAGTCCCAGAGCGCTCTTTGTTTTTTCGTTCGTCTAAACAGCACTCGATAGAATGCGTTGAGCCCAATTCATAAGTTACCTTTTCTTTTGGTTCAACAGCAGTTTTTGTTTCCTTGGTCTAAACACTAAGGATAAGATATTGACTGATCATCACCGACCTTTTCTTTTTGTTCAACAACCGATTTCGTTTTGTTAACTTTAGACTGAAAGAAGCTAACCAGTTTGTTAAACTAAATACTCACCTTCTCAATAGACTGGGCCGTGTACTCTTTGTAATTGAGAGTTGATTGCGATTGTTGAGTTCGATCCATAACCGCCGACTTCTCTTTAGAGGGATCGGGCACTTGATCAATGGAATTTGAGAGCGGAATTCCTTTAGATTGTGATTTTTCGTGAGTGGGCGGCTTCTCTTGAGTTGGAACCTGAAAACCCGATGCTCGTCAATGTCGATCGTCAAACTCACTTTCTCATCGGTCTTTGGTTTTTCCTAAAGAAACTACTGATCAATGAATTTAGCCAGGTACTCACCTTCGTTTTCTCCTGAGCGGTCTTCACCTCCGTCTTAGGCTTGTTGGGTGGCGGCAAAACCAGCGACTCGGCGGACTTTCCAATCTTGCGAACATTTCGCTTCTTAGCCGGAGTTTTGCAAGTAATTAGCTGAAAGCGAATGACGGAACTTCGAATAGAAAGTGATTACCTGAGAACTCAAAAAGCAGAAAAACAACCACAGGACCAATTGCACCATCGCTTGAGCTCGTGTTCAAATGACTTTCGGTAAGTTCAAATCTTGTGATTGGGTAAACGACAATTTACATAAACCACAGAGATGTAGTTTCATTTATTAAGTAAGTTTATTTGGTATGCGTGGATTAGTCGGACAAAAATTTGTCGACGTCTTCCAATGAGGTGAGTACTCAATGATTAGCTCAAACCAACGAAGGTCTAAACGAATGAATGTTCAAGTCAATTCCTCAGCAACCATCTTTTGCTTTCTTGTAAATTCATAGAAATCTTGGCGAGCAACAAACATTTTTGATCGGAGACGTCTTTGGAATTTCAAGTGACAAACGCTTTTCGCTCTCAATCGTGATGTCGCAGGAGTTTGATTTCTAGTTTACTTTACATGCAATTTTATCTGTCGATTCCATTGTGTTGCTAGATAGATTCTGCAGTTCCAATGCAATAAAGTTCAGGCTCTTATGTTTATTCAGATAGCAACACTTAGTCTATGATACATCGCCAAGTTTATCCACCAAAGCCGATTAGACGAACCGAAGTCTTCTCATCGGCAGGTGTTTTGGTTGGCGATATCAGCAAAAGAAACCCGAGGCTGGTGTGTCATTTACCGATGCCATTTCATTTTTGATTCACTTGATTCCACGCAATCACTTAACGATGTCCACATGACTTTTACGTTAATTATCCGACGCGTTTTCGATCTTTCAAATTCACGCTTCTAATTTTTGTCTTTAAGCAATGAACTGAGTTAACTTTTCTCGTGAGTTGGTTGCAATTGCTAGTAGCATTAAATAAAAGAGCTGAATGGATGTAAGTCTACTTAAAAGCCAATTGTTAGTGGAATCTTCGACAGATTTAGAAAACAATAAAACCGGTTACCACAGTACCTGCCGTTGGGATACAACTGCCGTGTACCGTAAGAAAGTCTTCAAACAGCCACGTATGTAATGTGTTTTTCGCAGTACATCTAGAAATTTAGATGAACGTCACACTTGTTCGTGTATGGCGGCGAGTACCTTGATAGAAACGAAAATGTCTATTCAAGACAACTCAAAAACAAAGCTCTCCTACCAGTTAATGTTGGACTGCCTTTGCTTGCAGACAGAACAACCTTCATTGTTCTCAACTTTGAAGTAAGTTGCAGAAAAAGAAAAAGGTGCTTGGAGCGTATTATGTGTAATTGCGATTCACACACAAAATGCCCAACTTTTGCTCGTTTATCTGAGCTTTGTCGAGTGCACCTTTCGTGTTAAAATTGATTTTAAGTCTTTCAAATTCTAAAAACTCTTGTTATTTGATTCATCTTAGTGGCTCGAATATCATGTAAGAGAGTAATGATTGCTGTTAACTTGTCAAGATTTTTCAGCTACATTGCCAGTGCTCAAACTAGTCAAGGTGGTTTTTGTATGAGCAACGCGGCCGGAACCTCGAAGTGTACGTATGGCCGCGAGTACGATGGATACACTCATGATTGTTTGACTTATTCTGGAGCGACACCTACAGAGATGAAACCAAATTACTACTCTGACTCCACCTTAGACGAAGTAAAGAACAGATTGAAAGTGGGTGCGTTTATTGCGAGCGAGATAAGTGTCAACTAACTATTAGGGTGGGGAGAAAGTTTTCGGACAGTTGCATTATGCCAAAAGACTAAAATTTTTGTTCCAAAAATGTCAATTTTTGTCCAATTTTTTGTTTTTGTTGGAGGATTAATGTCTTAATTAATTGAAGATCAGAGTTAAGTATTTAATCTTCAAAATAATCGCCATTAGATGCTACAACCACTTCCCAACAATCAATCAAGTTCAGGATGCCGCGCATGTAGAAATCGCTAGTTTTTGAGTTGAAAAACTGTTGGATTGCTATTTGAATTTCGTCAATTGTATCAAACGAACGATCACGCAAAAAATGTTCCATTGATCGAAAGAGATGATAGTCACTAGGTGCGATATCCGGACTGTACGGTGGATGCGGAATCAGTTCCCAATTCAGTTCTTGAATTTTCTTTTGAGTGATTTGAGCAATGTGTGGCCGAGCATTGTCGTGATGTAAGAGAACGGGAGATTCACGATCGAGAAGTGCGAGATTCAGTCGTTCCAGTTGTTCACAATAGTGTTCCGCGTTTATTGTATGCCCTTGTTCCAAGCATTCCCAATAGTAAACTCCATGAATGCTCCAGAAAACTGATATCATAACCTGAGTACAAGTTTTGAACAAAAAGATAATGTGCAACTCACTTTCTTTTCTCGAAAATCGCGAACTGGAATTTTATCAGCTGCTTGCCCTTCACTTAACCACTGATGGCCGCGAAATGGATTACGTAAAGCAACCCATTTCTCGTCCATTGTGATCAAGTTATTCAAAAACGAAGTGTGCGCTTGTCGACGGAGTAGTTGTTGAGCAATTTGAACACGCTTCTCTTTTTGATTTGCCGTGAGCAAATGAGGAACCCAACGCGACAGTTTCCATACTTTTCCATGATCGTGGAGTACTTTGAGAACTGTTTTGTGATCACAATTGAACTCGTAAGCAAGCATTCGCGAAGTCATTGATGGGCTCTCTTCAATTTTTTGAATAGCGGCAGTTTTCGATAACTTTGGTGGTCGTCCTGTTCGTTTCTTGTCTTTGAATTCGGCTCCTTCTTCTCTGAATCGCTTAAACCAGTCTCCTGCTGTACTTCTTGTGACTGTCCCTTCTCCATAAGCAAGACAAATTCGATGAACCGCGTTGCTGATTGACGAACCGTGTACGAACTTGTAATGGAGCAACAATCGAACTTGTTCGCGATTCAAATTCATTGCAAATTGACGATTTAACACTCACAAGTTTTAAACAACCAACAAAAACAAAAAATTGGACAAAAATTGACATTTTTGGAACAAAAATTTTAGTTTTTTGGCATAATGCAACTGTCCGAAAACTTTCTCCCCACCCTAATATAAGAAGGACTAATTTTAGTGATTCAAAGCACCGACAGATTTCGAGCTCATCAGAATTTGCCCGGGCACCTCGACGACAGAAGCAATGTTTTCATTCCCAGGCCATGGCACAAAGCGCAAGGTGCGCACGCGTTGTTGGTTGTTGGATGGTGGAATCATAGCAGAGAACATCATCTGCTGGTTAAGAATTCATGGGGTCCCGAGTGGGGTGTTGACGGTTATTCCTGGATTCTTTATCAAGCATCGGATACCTCGGTCTTTTAAAAGAAACATACAATGCCACATTAACTCGAATGAGAAAGCTGTGAACTCCTCTTTTGTCAATAATCCAATAAATTTCTGTTCAATCTTCAAGCGCTCATCAAATACAAGCAATAGCGAGATCAATAAAGAAATTGCTAACAGTTAGAGTTGTCAGAATTAGGTTAAAGTAACAGCTGTCCAAGTAGAATGTTGGCTTCTTCGTAGCTCACGTATCGCTTGACATGTGAGTTCAAATCGGCCGACGAAAGTCGACGACGTTGCCGGGAGCTCATTCTCTTCTGAAATTGATTCCTAGTCAAAATCTCAAAACTGTGTTACCCGAAGCAAATCGTTTATGACGTGAAAAGATAGGTGACGCAATGATAGCCGGACATCCAAGATTTCGAAGAAACGATCTGATTGGCATTCGCGTCCAACAGCTTGATTCATAACAATCAAGGTCTTGGTTTTGTTTACAATTATGTCGTCATGTCTACTTGTGAACAGAACTACACGTCTAAACAACATCCGAGTAGTAAAGAACGTATCTCAAGTTTTCCGTTGTTACAATAAAAACAAAATCAATATTTCTTCTAAAGGTAGATGAGAGGATGAAAATGTAGATTACCTGCATCTATGATTTGCTCGATCAAATATGAGTCGATAGCATTTGGTAGTCTTGCTATCACCGTATGTCTCAATAGACATAATACCATTTCCATTATAAATTTTTCTCGAACGAGCGACGTCCCACGGCTAAAAAACTTGGTGTTAATGTGTAAATCGTAAGGACAACTTGCATCGGTTTTGGGGCCTTCGACCGTATTCTTCACCCATTTAGTGTCGTTCTCGTAGTCGAGTGTGTACACACTGCCATCGATGTGCTCGTTGAAGAGAAATGACAGATCATCAACGACGTCAAAAGCCCAATGCAATGTGTGCTCATTCTCATGTAAGGATTCAAACTTATATGGAAGATCGGGGATCTTCAGACGAGTTAGATGAATCAATAAGTTCTTCTAGAACTATCTCATGAATTGAAAATTACGGACAATTACCTCATCAAACTCAAATTTGTAGGCATGCGTACGCTCTATAGATATCTTTTGGTATACTTGAGAGAAAGGTTCATCGGAATCAAGGTCAATTAACATAAGATTATAAGAAGAAGTAAAGTAAAACCTTACGGGAGGAGTACGATAAGTAGCTAAGAGTAGGTTTTCAGAAAAATGATAGGTGGTGAGCTCAAAGGTTTCTATGTGGAGTTTACGCAAAACGTACTCTCTGCGAACACTAACACCATCGATGTTCCATGAGTAGAAGTATTGGCCACACGGACTCAGCTTTCCATTTTCAAGTTCACAATCCAACGTTCCCATTACCTTTGGCTCAATAGGAAAGGTATCGCCCTCAACGCGAATCATCGTAGTTTTCCACAAAAATTGGGTCAAGTTATCGGACTTCATCTTGTAATAGAACGTTATCGAGTAATAGAACGTTGTCTCGTCGATGAAGTCCAATAGATTTGTGTAATGATATTTTTTTGGTTCCACCAACTCTTCGAAGACTTTGGATGCTATCATAGCGAATAACAAGTCTACAGCACTTGCAAAAACATTGAACTGAATTCTTACCGGAACTTCGTCCAAACTTTGAGATCGAACAAGTTTGACCACTTTACAGTGCCTAATCAACACATTCTGACCTTGGATTCCCAACAAGTTTTGTTCAGTTAACGTTCATCTTTTGGCCGATCACGAGCTCACTCAACGCGGGAATGTGCGCACAAGAGTCCCGGACGATGCGGCCGTTTTTCCCGTAGGTTTTTGGCATTTTGTTTTAATCGGAAACTAAAGCTCAGCACTTAATTACTGAATACGTAAATGAAAATCCATTTGACTTTAACTCAGTTTCGAAACTCAAAACAAAATGCCAAATTGAGACTCGAAAATCTAAGCGAACTCGTTGGAAAGTCTTTGAAATCATTTATCAGTCTTCGTTAACTACTGTAATTTCTAATGTAAACTTTGACGCTCAAGGATACCGATCAATTGGAATCTTTGAGTTCTTAATGTTTGTGTTTTCAACCGTCAACTTATGGCGAATCATCGTTCCTTCAATCTTCCGTTCGTGTACTCACTTTCTCGACGAGTTTCAATTGGCTTACAAGCTTCTTTGCGTATTGTTTAGATGTTACAACACGGTCGATTTCGGCACATTCTCTCCTCAGTTTCATAACTTGACATATCACCAGTAACGAGTTTATGTACAAACAAGCTTAGAATATCGTCGACATATCAAACTGTAAATCGAACCAAAGAAGCATGAAGGAGAACACGAAGAAGAAAAGGAAAACATATGAGAAATAGGAGAGAAATGAAATACCCGTCGGTCCGGAACAAAACGCCCACAATCCAGCAATCAAGATGTAGATTGTAAAGCCGGCAAGCCATTTCATCGACACATAGCGAAAATATTCGTCCTAACCATTAAGCTCAGTTAGATCTTTTAGCTTATTTCTTACCACTGTTCCTCGGCGAATGTGTCTACGCGTTCGACATTGTCGATTCTTCAACGGGAATTTCACTCGTTCCGGCGCCGTCCAAATCGCTTCACGAGCCTTCGGCCATGAGTCGGGACCAACAAGTCGATAGGCATACGGAAGATTTCCACCCATAAACAAACGCAAAGCAAAACGAAAGTCGGAGAGCGCAATCTGAACGTTTCGAGCAGCTAAACTCATTCGATGGGATCAAACTCACTTGTTTAATTGGTGGATAACAGCCGATCATTTTGGCCAACTCATCCATGTAAGGAACATAATCAACTTGTCTGCAACAGATAATATGTTTTGATGTAGCAACTTACATCGTGTGTTTTTTGGATCGAAAGTATCGTCGACGCATTGCTTTTCGTTTCTCATCGATATCGAGTTGACGTTCCGATTCAGAGGGCAAATCGCAACGACCAGCAAACACTCGAGCAACCCAACGGCTCTAAACCATTTGATTTACAATGTTCGTAAACTTGCGAACTCACTTGTATTTCAGAAATCGGAGCCACACTTCCAATCGGTTGAATTAAACCGATCACCGCAATGTCTGATGCATTAGTCGGGAAGACAAACTTGTACAAATTAACTTCATGATCCTACAAAATGCATGACGTTATCGATCGTCATTCGTGTGTTACATTAATCGGAATTATCTGCGGTTGAAGGTACGAGAAGCCAAATGTGTAGCCAGTACAAAAAATAATCACATCTGCCGGAAATCGACGGCCGCTACTCACAACCACACTTTCTTGTTCGATGTATTCAACGTCTTCCTGAAATTAACTCTCACTAACAACCATTTTGAAGTCTATTACTGTGACCGTAATTTGTCCACTAGCCAACAAATTGACTAGCGCATCATTGACTGTTGGATGCTGTTGGAAGAAACGGTGATTGGGTCGAAGACCATACAAATCGTGGCACATTCGTTGCTGTAACTGGTGTTCCATAAAATCGTTGGCTACGGACCACGGGATTGTATTCATCCACCATTGATAGCGACGAGATTGAAAAATTATATCGTAAGGCATTCCACTTATCGCACAACGATTGAAAATCCAAGAGCCGCGTCGAGTCGAAACGGTGACCGTCCGAGCGACTTTTGTCAATTCAACCGCAATATCCAACGCCGAATTACCGATGCCAATCAGAAACACATCTTTTCCTTCGAATCCACGATAATCACGATATTCTTTAGCGTGCAGAGTGCGACCTTGAAAGTTTCGAACTCCTAAAGAACAACGACAATGAAACGAACGTTAAGGACAACGAACCGGGAAAAGTTGGCGTCTGAGGTATACTGTGATGCCCGGTGCACAACATCAGTTTGTCGAACAGTTCTTCTTGACCACTTGATAACTTCACAATCCACTTTGTTTCATCCGAGTTTCTCCGAATCTAAAGTCTAAGTTGCATTCAAACAATTTAACTTCGAACTTACGATTTTGACTTCAGTGTTCAATTTGACGTATTTTGTAAGATCGAAATGCTTGGCGTATGCTCGAACGTAGTTCATAACCAACGAGTGATGCATGAAATTCGGATACTCTTTGGGCGGCGGGAAATCTGAGTAGGCCATCATCTCTTTGGAAGTGTTCACAACCGTCGACCTCATCACCGTGCCTCCATTCTTAAACAACAAGCCATCTATTCTCACCCACTATAATGAACGTACGTTCGGTAGATCGGGTCTGTAGTTCCAGAGGCCGCCAATGTCTGAGCTTCGTTCATAGCAAACGACATCCAATCCCTCACTGATACAAGCTTTAATGGCTGGAAGTCCACTAACTCCCGCGCCAACAATACAAACACGCATTCTAAATCGATGAAAACGATCACAAAAGGTTATTGATTCGAGCAACAAACGCGTTCATTTCACACATCAAACAGTTGAGCTAACAAGAAAAGATAGTGAGCGAAACTTCAGAACCCAAAAAGCAATTTGCAATTGAAATTTTCGGATTTTGGTTTGTGAATTCCCATCGAAAGGTTGCGCACTTATTAGCCCTGCAAATCTCGTTAATCGCCGCTTCAAGACGTGACTTCTGGTGCGTTTGGAAGTGGCATATTCGCACGAAAGACAACGAAAAAACTTGCATTCTCGTCAACTGCACGACTTCCAGTTTCGAAATAACTAATTTCTGCGAGCGAGATCGCCGTCAGTGGTCGTTTCTATCATCTCGGATGAGTTCGCAGATCCCGAAATCATTCGTGCGCGTCTTTACGACTGCGAGTTCGCCGTCGAGTTTTCATTTTTTGTCGCCCATTCAAAAGGTCTTATGCACGGTCAATCGTTGTGGTCGGTTCATCTCCTTTTCCCGAACACCGACGTCACGGCGCAACGTCTCGGCGCCAACCAAACCTGCGGGAATCATTTGTACGAAACGTCTTTTACGCTAATGAGTCATTGGAATCGAAACAGATTCCTCTCTGCCAACAAATCAGCTGGTCGTAAATTCAGATTTTGAGTTTATTTCGAACGAGAAGAACAAGCAAACTTGGAAAAGAAGTGTTGTAAGAGAAATAACAATGTGACCAGAAACTTTGTTGCCAATGGAAGAGGATTATGAACTGAGGACTAATGCACACCTTATTCTTATTGAACGACTTAAAGATTCTGCGACAGAAACGCCAATTAACACACGAATTATGACTGTAATGGAGATTATGCCAAGGAAATTTGAAAGATTAATAAGATGGAAAGGCATACAGATTATCAAAATAAATACGAGATGTGAGAGACGATTATAACTGTTGAGTTAAGCTTCGCCGGAACCCTCGACTCCTGAACCTTCAACGACCGTCGATTCGAGAGCACGACGGAATCGAGCAGCGCTTGCTGTTGTCACTTCTTCGCCCGATCCTTCACCCGAACCATCTGATCCAACGACTGGAATGTCTTCTGATCGTCGACGGCGAACTTTCTCGTCGGTTGATTGTCCGGAAGCTTCCTAAAAAAGTGGTGTTTACAAATGATGTCAATCAACGTCCACTATGCACGGATGGTTGTCGAACTTACAATTTCAATTGCTTCCGTGTCTCTTGTTTTGCGTTCTCCCGATCCTTCAACCACTATCGTTGGTTCGGCACCAGATCCCGTTGCAACGATTTCGGCAGACTCATCGGCAGCACGATTGAAACGAACGTTCGGTAGAAGACGCTCATCATCAAATTCACGTAGCAGAGAAAAAGCACTTGCAACACAAACAACGGCGCTGATTAAAACGAAGGTTCGCATTTTTGTTCGCTGAATACCTGAAATCTCGTTGTCAGAACGAAGATTCGGAGGTTAAATGCACGAATACAGGCAACGTATTTCGATAAGTTTAACTCAAGATATTGAACTGCATAACCAATGCAAAGAATGATGACTGAAACATTTCCTGACACTTAGAAGAGAGTTTAACGAAAAGACAAAGTGAACAAAGAAATCAACTTAATGGACCAATTAGAAGTTGTTGGCGTTTAAAATTGAATGAAGAAGCGAAAGTGACATCTGAATTCCGTTGCGTGACATCAAACTCTCCGCCTTTCATCTGCCGTCAAATATGTCCATTACATTGGAAGAGAATGAACTCGTTCTAAAACTCCGCTCATCCACAGCGGAACCCGTCAACGAATTTCGATCGACAAGATGATGAAGAGTAGCATGTTCCATGAGTTTCGAGAGAAGCGGATGAGCAAACGAACTTTTCAGTCAAAACAACAACGAACAGACGGACGGCATTCTCATCTTCGTATGATGACCGATGGCTATTCGAAATCATAGACGAGATCGAACATCCGTCTCGTGCCAATTTCATCAGTCGAGAGGAAGCCGAAATCAAAACAACTTGCTAATTGAATTAGAAGACGAACATCCCGATCGTTGTGTTGAAAACAAGTAGAAGATAAATTACCAGTTTAATCGCAAGCAGCCTCGTCTATTAGTCACTCTTCTTCAACGACCGCAAATTCTTTGGATGCTAAGCATTGACGTCATTGATATAGCATACGATATCACTCCAATCAGTTAACATCAAAATACTAAAATGTGATTGAAATTACTAACCGCAGTCAATGGCGAGTGCACAATCACTCATCTGCTTGCTTGAGCTTTACAACTGCTTATATAAGCACCAGCGAAAGTTTACAACTCTTTTTTAATAAACCGAAAACTTGAATTCGCTGGAACGGGCATTCGGACGCGTTGAGGTAACGTAAAAATTCGTAGGTTTTTGGCTTCGAATCATAAGAAGCTTTACTACTGCACATATGTCGACCCGAAACGCCTAAGGACATGAACCAAAGTTTGCGCATTCGGGCCCCAAAATCTACAGTTCACAAACCGGTTCGTGTCTACGACCCAAATGTCGTTCACGTGACTGAGGGCGAATACAGAAAGAATCGTGACAACTTGCAACACAAACCGAAACACCTATTGAGCGGTCGTCAACGAGTGAGCGAGATGTAACGAACGAAGTCGGGATCTGAACGTTTGATCATAAGAATACGTCGAAGTCATAAGCTAAGAATGTCTAGGAAGTCAAACGTTTCTACTCGTCATTTTTTCGCTATCCGGTTGATTCGAGAATTTAGGTCAAATATTTTTTGATAATACGAAGAAAACGTTGCTGACAATTCTACAGCGGCGATAGAACGTAAAGAACATGAGAAAAGAAGTTGTAGACAAACCCATGAGCTTGGAAAATTCAAATCGTATAGCACTTAACTTCCCGTCTATTCGCAACTCAACGATTGTTGTTCGGCAGAATGGACGTAAAGAAAAAACCGTTCAATGACATTTTGATTGCCATTTCAACGGCAATCCGCTGCTCCCTTTGTTTGGGACACGCCAATTGCAACTTTTGAATCGAATGTTTGTATTCGAAAAGTCGTCATTTTGGCCAAAAACGTTAGGCGTGGTCCCAACGGAAGAGTTCGAAAGCAACAAAGAATTTGAATTTCAAAAAGAAGTTCCCAGTTAAACTCCATTACGATATAAGTAGACAGATATTTTCATAATTGGCTAGAACAATGAGTGAACAGATTTTGACGATCCAAGAGCTGGGAACACCCTGCCAAATACGCAGAGCTTCAGTCGATTGAACGCGCGATAATTGCACCTAACGAACAAAAATGCCAATTCGTGAGTCAGGGGACCGCGCTGTTGCATTTGCTCATGACCACCCGCTTGTTCGTTACAACAATCACTGCTCCGCTCTTATGTTGCGGCATTCTTTACGGCGTGGGGTTCCAATGGAATGCGACATTTGATCGATCGAAAAATCAATAACTGTAAACGTGACGAACAAAAAGAGTTTCGAAATAGCTGATGTGATAGCGATGTTGATGAAAGTTGAAACATCTAAATGACCACGTGAACTTCATATGAGTTTGGCGGCCTTAACCACAGAGAACGAGTACCGAGTTGGTTATAAACTATTACCGTATAAGAAACTTAAGCGCAGCAACTTTTATAGGGTTCATATCAACCAACGAAACAAAATTTGTTGGACTTTTATAGCCTCCGGAAAACAAACATGGCGTTCTCGATGAAACGATAGTTCGTTGAGCAGATGCACCAACAAAATTAGTAGGCGGAATGTTCGTTTATAGACCGTCGATTCGAGCAAAATCGTAAAAACACCAATGCGGCTTCGATGGCTTTGCAAATAATGGAAAGAGAAAATAAGCTTATTAAGACGAACATATAATGGTTATTGAGCGGCAGTTAAGAGATCGCAGCTGATGATTAAGAAATGAACAACCAGCTTCTGATTCATTGGAAAGTGCAAACGAAATCATCTGGAGATTCATTTCTTTTTACGTAACATTCTCGGTGTTTTCAACGATCATAAGCATCCAAAAATAACAAGTTCGAGGGTGTTTTAGTCGCGTGACTTCGATCTTCCGCATTCTCTTCTGATTACACTTCTGTTTCTTTAACTAATGACCGAATACATTGCCGACTCAATTACTGTGTTGATCAATCATTGTAAGTCGCAAAAATGACGAACGTTACTTTCGCTCATCGAGTTCGTAATCTCGTGGTCTGAATAGAAAACTTTTGTTGTGAAGTGCAAACACAAATTCTTCAAAGTACTGTTTTGTTAAGCATTCATTACGAAGATTAGTCACATGTCTTCTGGCATCTTTAAATGGTTGAAAAATAAAAGTAATGATTTTGCATGTTATCCAAGAAGCTTACAAGGAAAAGTTGCCACTTGTCCGAGCCCAATTTTGCCGAATAGGAATTGATGCGCCTGTGTGCTGGTGATGGAGTGGAACAGTTGAAGATGAAATACCTTCCAGCAATTGAAAGAATCATCTAATACTTTCAGAGTTTGTCTGTTCGTATAGTCAATTCATGTTGGTTGTCTTGAGCTACATAGTCGTAGCTCATCCATACGGAAATCTCCTCGCCCATCGTTTGCCTTCATCAAAAATTTTGATCGTCCACTTTCGCTCAACAAGTGTTTCTTTGTGATTGGTTTTTGGAGGTTAGCAACCTCTGAATGATTTGCGCAATCAAGTTGAGTGGAAACTTGGCAACATTCAAAAATCGCTGGCTGTTCATTGATTCTAAAAACCTTCAATACAAGGATGGCTTGTTCGGCCCGTTACCAGAGCAAAGAGAAAGAAAGACTCAAAAACGAACTCCTGAAAGCATTTGCATTAACTCAAACGAACGTACGCAACTTTCGACTGCGCAGCGATGCCGCTGAAAACCGTTTGATCTTTTGACGTGAAATCCAAAATATCGTTTGTAACGAAATTCGTAGACTGAAATCCCAAATGCGGTCTACGTTTTCGAATCAATTCATCTGTTCAATGTATATGCTTCGTTTTGTTTTCGTGGAAAGATTGCGATAACAAAACTGGAAACTGGAAATTTTGCCATCAGACGACTTTCAGTTTTCGTGGTTTGTAGGCACTTTTCTCATAGAAATGAAAAGGTTGTTTCTTAAGTAATGATTTCGGTCGTAAAACGCCTCACGCAACGGCAAATTGACGTCGAAAGCCGCGGCGTTTTCTCGGAGCGAAATTCGTTTCCGGACGCTTTTTGCCCGCCGATTCGGTTTTTTGTATTTGTGCCTTCGTTTGACCGTTTGGGTTTGGCATTTGATCTAATTGTCGTGGTGCGAACTAAAATTCTCCTCTTACTCGGAAAGAGTCTAAAACCTTGACTTTGGGTTCGATTCTCTGAAAACATTGTTTGTTGAGAACTACATGATGTCGTTCTGATCCTTTGGTTTATTTCAGATACCCAACGAAGATGGTCGAAATCGACAAAGTTAAACCCAACGGCAGGTTTATTCA
Source organism: Aphelenchoides besseyi (assembly GCA_024699855.1). Classification (NCBI taxonomy): domain Eukaryota; kingdom Metazoa; phylum Nematoda; class Chromadorea; order Rhabditida; family Aphelenchoididae; genus Aphelenchoides; species Aphelenchoides besseyi. Next base: position 15,155,114 of record JAMPIQ010000002.1, read on the forward strand.
CATCACCAGTGGCATCGAATTTAAATTTTGTGTTTTGCAGTTTTTCAATTGTTACTCGTAGGTCCCAATTGTTCAAGTCGCTTTTATTTAAAAGTCTTCTATTACTATATCGAGGAGAGTTTTCGGGCACCTACAAAATATCAAGCGTTTACACTTCGTTCTTACACATCCGAGATCTTTGGTTTTATTGAGAATTGTACTCCAGTTTGTGGACCAAATTGTTGTCTTGAGTTTAAATGAGGCAGAAAATTTTTGCGCACATTTTGATATTAAAAACGAGCATGTTCAGATGTGTAATTGTGTCTGTGGAATACGAAAGAAGTTTCAGAAAGCGAGTTGATTTTGCATAAAATGATTGGGGTTCTGTAGCTGTCCGAGAAATTTTTCTTTGGCCTAGTAGATTCCAATTCCTATTAGTTAAATGCATTAATTCCAATTAAGCAGTCGGTTGTTTGGAGTTTCCATTATCGTTGAATTGCAAAAAGACGTAAACCTGAAAACTTACTTCTAGATGGTCAGTTGGGCAGCAACTCACTTGATCACAACTCATCAGTCGAAGATCAGACGGTGGGTTTGTAATCACATATCGATTGTTCGGCGTGGGCAACGTGATTTGATCACTTCGACGATACAAACCGACACACAAACGTGAATGTTTTCGCAAAGCAACTTTAACCAACTCGCCGTATTTAGATCCCATCTGAAAGAAGGAATCGTTTAATTGTTTTCATCGAGCGAATTCCATACGCCAATTCCTTCGTATTTGAAATCACTTAGGTCCATCAAAGCAATACGCACACTGTCCGAGCCATCAATCAAAGACATTATCAACGGTTGCAAACGTGAATTTGAGTAGAACTGAAGATAAATGATGATTCGTTTAACAATTCAGAACTAACTGTTGCTGTCAAAGTATCTACAGCAGAACTGGTCAGTGCACGACCACAAGCAAACGCGTCACTTAAACGAAAATCATCGTAAGCGGATGGAGAAGCAAAGTTCATAAACTCCACGGATTCATTTTGGGCTAAAAGCTCAGTTTCTATGTTTAAGTTGCTTATAAACTTACAAAAAAGAGTAACTGTTGGTACCAAAAGTGCGTCTCGATTCCACACCTTCTTCTCAACAGTTTTTAAGTTCTGATTGGATTTGTCCGTTGAAGGCAACGTGTGTATCTTCAATGTTGTTAAAAGAGCTTCTTTGTCAAGAAGAAGTGGTTCTTTGTCCAATGAGTTGTGACCGGATCCGATCACAACGCACATTGCACAACGATCAACGCCGACTGCTAACAAATTGGCGTGAGATCGTGGCTTGCGATCAACAATCCAAATCAACGGGAAAATTTCGAGCTCTGCCCATTCTCTTACGAGATAGTTTTTGTTCCCAATAACAACAATTTGTTTCAGCAAATGGGATGCAATGTTTGGTGCTCGTAGAGTTCGAATCAAACAACTCAATTTTGCGACAATATCGTCAGCGTTGGCCAACATGCAAACAACAACGTGGTTTTGGAAATTCGCTTCACGTAATCGATCACTATCGAGAACACAGTCGTTGAGAGAACGAGACGAAACCATGTAAAATGATCCTGTAGAGTCGAGTTGATATTCTTCGGATTTGTTGGTATCCAGCTGCTGAACTTGGACTTTGGTTTCCGTTGCTTGTGCATTTGAATTCTCGTTGATGGTTGAGCCAATTTCTGTTCGTTTTTCATCGGGGTTCCAATTGGCGGCTCTAAGAAGTACGTTCATTTACAACTATTAGAATTAATCAGCTTACTTTCGCACGTCATCAGCCGATTGAGCAATGAAAAAGCCAACAGTTTGAGGTTCAAGAATCGTATTGTGATCGGGATTGATTCGAATGTCCACTTTTGATTTGCTTTTTGGTTTCAGTTCAAGAGCCAAAAGCAGAACTCCAAAACGTGAGTATAAAATTCTGAAACTTTGATGAAAAGTTTCGAAACACCACTCACTCAGCAGCCTGTGGAAATGGAAGGCCAGAAAATGAAGGTGAAAGAAGCTCAGTGTACAAGTTCATATTCGCGCCGTTTATGTACTCTCCAGTCCATTCTTCGTTCATTGTAATCTCCGGATTCTGAAATGTTAATGAAACGATATTTCCAAGTTCAAACGAACATTGTCAAGTTTCTCGGCGACGAAGAGGTTAATTAAAACAGTTGAAAATCCGGGCGCCAAACACGCTTGAGCCAGACAACCAAACTGCAGGTTGGAAACAGAAATCGCTTGATCCCCGTAATGAACGTTAAAATCAGGAAGATCAAAAACATGCTCTGCACTTGAAGGTTCGAGTACTTGGACTAGAATCCGCAATTCACTGTTGTAACCTTTGATTGCCAATGCTCGCACGAGGTTCCTTGAATCTTCGCTTGCTGGATCGCTTGTTTTTCTGTCCGCCATAATCACACAACCAAGTGCTGTATCAACACTGACGCGTGTTAAGTCAATGGAATCTAATGAGCTTCCAACAAAATAATGAAGTCGATCTCGATTCTCTTCCAAAAGTTCCGTTAATTCCGATTCCGGCTCTTCGCTAGAAGTTCTTTTACCATTTATGGACTACAATTTGATCAAACCTTTGTAGAATAACAACGTCAACAGTCTCATTCCTATTCTTTAGATTCGACAGAAATAGTCGCAGAGTTGAAGGCGTGATATGACCACAAAGAAGAAGACCGCGTCTAATCTTTTACGTCTATCATGTTGAACTCAATACTTACCCTTTGTATTCACCGCCATACTTGCAGCTTGGACTGTTTCCAATAAGTTTGTATATTTCAACTAAGTACGTTGTTACAAAGCACTGAAATCGATTCTTTTCCAAACAAAACACTTGTACTTACGACCATCAAGTTGATGAAAATGACCAGCGCAATCTTGCTCAATGCCGTCGTCGGGTATATCTCTCCGTAGCTGAATACCTTGTGTTTTTCCATACAATAAGATCTCCTACCCAACATTTGAAAAAGTAACCAAAATGAAGTAGAGAGAATTCAGAAACGAAATGTACCGACCATTCCTATAATCTCGCCACGGATCCCCAGTATTCTCGAACTAAAAAGATCGATTTGATTGGACAATTCAATCAACTTACCAAGTGAATGAAACCGCCAAAGGTCACGTAAATACAAATTGAGAGACAAAGGAGATAAACCATACGTGTGGACTTGTAGTTATGCAACATTTTCCGGATTCGAATGAACTCCGCAAAACTCAAAAGACCGAAAATACGCAAAAATCGAGCATCTAAATGATTCGGTTATTTCAGTCAAAAGCCTCAACATCACTTGTGTGTATTATTCCGTAATAGCGGCTCACAAAGTAAGGTGGTATAACGAAAAGATCAGTCCAATTGTGAGGATCACAAAAGACTTCGAATTTGCCAAAGTTGTTTATGATCTAAAAGCCGTGTTGTTTTGTGATTAATTGATGAAATTTACGCGAAAGACGAAATAAACCAGAAAGAGAATGTTGAAGAAGAAGTCGACATTATGCAATGTATAGATGTATGGAACGTAAAGATGTTTCGGAAAACTAAATTTATTCATAATTCTCGATTCTCTTACCACTTACTCGATTGTATCATCAACGTAAATTCCAAACGAGATCATCGAAAGCACAAAGTGCAAGAAAATGATTGTTTGTCCTGCACATGATTGATCAAAAGTCACTCGTCGTGTCCATTCTTGTATCCGATTCCCACGGTGTGAAGACGTTGAATTGGTCGGCGAGCGTTGACGAGACAATTTTTCGACTTCGTTCGGATTTTCAACATCATCTTCTTTTACGAGCTGCGAATCTCCGTTCCATCGTTTACGCAGTTTTTGAACTAGAAAGTTGCAAATCCAAAGAAGAAGCAGAACTGAGAATGCCGCAACACTAAATTAAATCACAAAGTTAAATGTCGAAAAAGTTGAACTTACATTGATTTGACGTAAACACCGAATAAGATCTTTACATTAAGATCTCCCGCCCGATCATATTCTGGCTCTATTTTTGAGGAGAAGTTGCATTGAACTTGTGAAGGAAAAGAATACGGCCAGTTGCCACCTCCAATTCCCTTACTACTCGGCGGATGAGTCTCCAAGTAATTGAAATCCATTTCGAAGACTAAATTCTCGCCTATTAATCGAAGATTTTGCACGTAAAATTGAGGTTTCAACGTGAAGAAATGTTTGGCAACTCTCGAAAAAGGCCGTTGGTCAAAACCCGAGAGGACCGGAAAGCAAAATGTCGCTGTTGGTCGGGAGCAAAGACAAGGGGACGGAAGACTCGTGGACGAAAAGCTCGTGGACATTCGGATGAAGAAAAAGAGATGGCTGTTAGTGAAGGCGCTTGCCCAGTAGACACGAGTAAGCTTTTCATTTCCCACGCCGAAAAGCATTGGAACCTTCGCTCTTTATCTCAATATTGTTTCATCCGAAATCGAGCGTATTTTCAAAAATTGCAACTGCTGCTTAAACTTGTGCTTGTAAACTATAGCACGATTATCATGTGATTAAATCCAAGTCATGAGCGTAGATGCCTGTTAAGTTGATGCTGCATGGTTGAAATTGACAGCGAATAAATTATCTTAAGCTTTTAAACGACATCAACTCGAAGCTGTAATTGATTTGTTTCTGTAAATAACTCACAAACACTTCCAAACTGATCATCGTTTCCAGAATGTCTCAGCGGTTGCTATAACAGTAAATGAATAAGACCAACGATTTCAAAGTTAACTCAATCATATGACTTTATTCAATTCACCCAACCAAAGTAACAGCCAAATTGTCAACAAGATCTGTAAATGACATGTTGACAGCCGTTGTCATCTGAGTACTTTGCTCCAAGAAACGTTCGTTGTATAGAGACTCAGAGCTTGATGTTTGAATTGCCGGAGAAGTCTCCAGAAGTTGAGTTGATTGTGTTCGTTCGGCGTAATTGTACGTCCAAATCATTTCTTCCGAATCGGCAGTTCGAATTGCAACGAAGTTTTTTGATTCACAACGAAATTGTCGAACTGGAGAAACTCGAACGGAAGTTCGCGATGATTTCGCAATGACGGTTCGATGTGGAGACACAGCTAATGGACGTTCGATGTAATAGATCTGAAGGGAACAAACAGTTTTCGATTGTAGAACTGTTCTTACCATACGAACGAGAAGAAACGTGAATGCGACGTTCAGCACAATTTGAACGATGTAGATGATGGACATCGCTGTTGAAATCGGTCGTCGGCTTTTAATGAGCGAGCAGTTGAAGAGCAAAGAGTACGAAAACTTCTGATTTGCATATAAGGTTTTTTCAACATAATTTTATGCGGCAAGATGATTTCTGAGTGTTTTCCAAAGCAATTTGGTCAGTCGACGAATCTTCGTGGTGGCAACGAGTTCCCTTCCATTAAACGAACCGAGTAAAGTTTGTTTGTTTGTATCCAGATGGACCGATTCATTTCAAGGCATATTCACTTTGCACCTTCTTTTTGATCACTTCATTTTCAGGATGCGTCATTCGACTACACAGTGCTCATGAATGGCTTTCCCTATTGAAGCTTCATCATCATGTGAGTTCGTCTCTGCTCTACACTTCAACATTCTCTTTCAGCGGCGTTATGGGTTTGATCATGCTGCTTGCTGGCTCAGTGGTTGTGTTCGTCTATTGCAAGAAGGACAAGAAGACTGTGAAGCCCACTAAAAAGGGCGGAGTCGACAAGACAACCAAGAAAGAACACGATCCTGTTCCACTCAACTCGCGTCAAAGCCAACAGACCGCAACTCGAGGACGAAGACGATTGTTGTGCAAAGATGCACGAGATGGTCGACGGACGAATGAAGAGCTTTGGCCATAGAAAGGCAAGTGAAAGCGGTGAGTTGGAGACCATCTGTTGCTCCAGGAGCTGGTTTTAGACGATCAAACTTTGAGTTCCAACAACGGAAATTTGTCTTTTGATGTCTAGACCTGTTTTTAGAGTAAAATGGAGACTTGGACTCATGAGTTTCATCTTAGATTGTCCATGACGATGACAACCCGAAAGCGGTCATGTTGCCGGTCGAGTAGAGTCGTCGAGACTGCTGTTACGGCTTCAAATAAACGGTATCTGTAAAAACTTGTTTCTTATTGTTGGTTATGAAAACAAGTTTAACCCGAGTGACCATGAGCTTTTGTTTTAATCGACCATTGGGCTTTTTGAGTAGTTAGGATTTCTGTTTGTCTTCTCCAACTATAACTGTCCAGAAAGTTGATGAGGAATTGGTGTCAAAGTCGATAGAATTACTGGTTCCAAATGACTGATTAGAGATTCTTGAGGACCTAGAAGACAACTTCAACTATTAACTATCTACTTTCATCTGTGACTTTGAACTTTTGATTCTACATTTGAATCATGGACCTGTTGTCTCCGCTACCACTTACGAACAGTTCAGAGGAATAAGATGGCTTCAAAAAGAACGTTCATGCAAGACTAACGACAAAAAATTGTTTTGACAACCGCGTCAGGAAAGCTACCACAAGTGATAACCACCAAGCAGTCGAAGGGAGAGCCTGGGGAAAACCCCTGGGGACGCTTTCAACCGTGAACCCGAACACGGTCCCACCCGGAGGTGGGTTATGCTAACTCTCGATTCAACACTCATAGCCTTGGTGAATCTTCGGTAAGAGACCCGAACTTCCGAAGAAGTCGAAGTCAGTACCTCCGCACAACCATTAGGCTATGAGCTGCTGGTGACTGCAGGACAGAAAGCCGCTCATGATCCGGAGATTTCGACATCCACTTCTCAGTGGACTGCAATTGGTTCTGCACTTCAGTTGAGTGGTTGAGAGTACAACAACAAACTTCTAAGCATGTTCATGACTTGTATTCAAATTCGGTTTCACCCACAAGTGAACCGATTGATGTACAATTAACAGTAATAATTGCAGTGATATTAAGTAGTTGTTCCTGCAAATTATAGCGATTGTGACCAACCAATATCGTTGTTGTGGTCGAATTCACAAGACCCAGTTTTTGGTATGCTTTCGATTCCAATTCTGCTCTCGATCAAGCTCAGCTGTCCAAATTCATAGAATTATAATCTTCTACGCTCATTAACTCGTGTGCCAAATTAGAGCTCTCCATCACTAACAGGAAGAACTCCACAAACTTTTGCAATTTTGGACGATTTTTGACAGATTGTTCGGCTTTGAAGGGCTTTCATTTCTTGCTCTGTTATCCGATGGTTACTAGTTTGGACACGCTAAATAGCCAGACTTTTGGACTTCCCATCAATGTAATATGACCACTAGTTGTTGCCAGAATCTCCGAAATACATCGATTGGCGTGATGGACGTGCTATACAAGGGAATGGGGGTCTTGTGTGTTTTAGCTCTCTGGCTGATCCAATTCAGCTGATACTCACAGGGTTTAGAGTTGATGAGTGGATGTTGTTCAGTTAATCACAGGTCTCTATAGTCACTGGCTCCCGAGTTGTAGTCAAGGGAAGTTGGTGTCTCTCGGAGGTTGGCATTCTTTTCAGGTGGTTTGTGTCCACTAACTATGTTTAGACTATTACATTTGAGTTTGTATGATGTGAGTGCAACTATTCGGACTGTAAACTTCGTTTGCAAACAAGGTTGTCAACATTTGATGGACACTAAGCTGGTGATAACCAGCCATTAGATCAACACTTCCATCTGTTTTGTAACAAGATATTGTCAGAAGTCAGTTATCAAGGACCATTGGAACACAATAACGTTTCATTTTATATGGTGTTGTTCGGCATGTGAACCTCTGCTAGTGAAAGTTGGCAATTTTCAACGCGCTTTCGACGCGAACACAAGGCCAATGAGTTTACTTTGGCAAGTGACCAGCGTCCAAAGCTTTTGCCGTTTGAAAGCCGCTTGCTTTTGGTGCCGTTTGCTGAGCTAAACTTCAGAGTTGAATCTGAACTTTCAGTTGCTGTTGGAGTCTTAGTTCTGTCGTAGAGTTTTGCCAAGTTCTGGTGACTGATTTGCTACCAAATGTCTTTGTTCAATCAAACTAACCAACTCGGACGAGAAGTGAGCGAACTGAAGAAACTCGTTGAATCCATGGACACAAAAGTCAAACAACTGCAAAAGCGGGTGCAGGAAAAGAGCGCTGTTGAGATCGAACACGAAGACGTTAAACGTCGCGTATATAGTCCGCACGAAGTTGTCGTGAAAACGGTATGTGAGAGTTTCACTATATCATTTCGTACTGGAAGATCTTACGAGAAAAGTAACATTAATTTTTTAGCGTAAAGATTTTCACTGGCCAATTTGGCCTATTGGGTTATTGTACGGATGTGGCATACTATTCTTGCTATTCATGATGGTTCTGATCGCGTCAATGTGCATAGAAAGGGCTTCACGGGATGGCTGGACACGGACATCATACAACAATCAATCTGATTCTCAATGTTTACTTAGATGTAAATCCAAATGCGACAATCGAGATTCCTTTTTTTAAACGTGTATTGTAATCGATCTGCCATCCACTTTAGAGTTCCGAATCAATTGCTGTTACTCTATTGATGCAATGGAATAAACTCTTACAAGCAATGGAAAGAGCAGCCACTGAGTACATCAATGAGTGGGCCAACGAATCTTTGAATTCTTTCGAAGGACAGAAACCAGATGACCGGCACTTTGTGGATCAACATCCTCACTAACGTTCGACTGCGACTTTGAGTTCCAGGAAACCGCAGCTTCAGTTCTCGTGTTGTCAACGGTCGTGTTTGAACGCACTTTCTCGACTTTAACGAATTGCGCCAACGCCGCGATGTGCAGGAACGTTGGATTGAGGCTCGTGAGGTTTTCGATTCGTTTGCAACGTTTCTCTTTTCCAGTACTCCAACGCGCATTCCCACTACGACGAAGACGCAATCCGTCGATTGGACTCGACGCTGAAGAAAGTCACGGCTTTCATGAAGCGCGTCAAAAACATCGGCACCACCGTGACCCCCGAATCGCTGTTGCCCGAGCTGGCGAAGCTCAATCTCTCCAAGTTTGTCGACAAAATCGCGTCCAGTGTTTGCGATGCGAAGATCAAAGTCGAGGACTTGTCGACTTAAAGAGAGTTTATTTACACCGCTTTTTGGCATCTTACGTTTTCAGATTCATCGCTGAATTGATTCTGAACGGAGTGCTTAAGACCGAAGGTCTTCAGCTCATTGGCTCCCTGTTGTCCTACTTGATTAACACGGACAAACAAGAGCACGTGAACGTGCCGATTCTTTTGCTCTTTTGGCAGACCAATTTGTTCGAGTGTTCGGCGATGGTTCCATTGAGTTGTCAACGTTCGGCAACGGAAAATGAGTTGGAAGAGCTCGTGAAACTTCTCCCCGACACCATCAGCAAAGAGCAACGAGGAGCCATGAAGAATCTGCTTAAAACGTACATGGCGTCGCTAGTCGAACATGTGAATACCGTTCGCTTGAAAATGAACACGGTCCTCAAGTCGATTAAACGACAAGAACGAACTCGAGGTTTATCGACAAGTTTTCCGATTGTTTTCATTGTGTTCAGGTGATGCCGCGGCTGAGGACCGACAGAGTTATGACGAGCTGAAAACAACTTTCGATCGTCTGTTGAATAGCGCCATGGAGCTGAGTCAATGGGTCGGCATTGAGGTGCCCGAAATGCCCGAAGAGCTGAGTGACGATGAAGTTGCCGAAACCGAAGTGAAGAAAACGAACGGCGGAGGTTCGGGTCGAGTTCTGAAGTTTGTGGACGAAGATACTCGTTTGTTTTATGAGAAATTGGGTACTGTCGAACTTCAAACCGACCCTCTAAACTTCTTGTTTAGTGAACGTGGAGCACGCCGCACTTTTAGCCCGAAACACACCGACGATGGAAGACGATGGCAAACAGGAAACTGAAGATTTCGGCGAAACGAACATTGAGGTCCTCGTCGACAACATCAATCTCGAGGATTTGGAGTCGGAAGACGATGCAGAAGTTTTAGTGGAAGTTCCGGAAGCGGAAGAGCAAATCGATGAAGAAGGTGCCAGCCACTCCAACACTGAACACTAAAACTGAGGGTAAGAAATCGAAAGTTGCACCAATTGAATGGTTTGTTTGAGCAAATCGCGACTCAACAATCCTGAATCCGATGGACAATGTCTTCGGTGTGTCTTCAAACTTCACTTCCTTTCTTATCAAACTCTGCAATGCCATCAACAAAGAACGAATCGACGCGGCAGCTTTGGAGTTCATCACCAGTTTCAACAAAGCATCCAATCGAAAGCGTTTGATTCAACATCTCTTGGCAGCGCCGTACGATCGTCTTGACTTGTTGCCATTCTATTGCCGGTAATTCTTACTAGTTGAATGCTTATTGGGCAGTTTAGGTTCATGGCAACGATCAATGCGGTGGTGCCGGCCGTTCCACGTCAAGTCGGTCGAACATTATTGGAGCGGTTTCGCGAGATTGCGAATCGTAAATGTGTTGTCACAAAAACAAAAGGCAAAAACACGGCCGGACAGCACATCGACGCCAAAGTTCATTTGTCCAAATTCATTTCCGAGATGGTGGGCTCCAAGAAGCAGTTCTTATAAGGGATCAATTGTTTTAGGTGAAATTTGGATTGTTGCCAAAAGCCGAGGGTTTGGCGTGTTTGCGTGCCCTACTCGTCGATTTGCGACAATATAGGTGGACATGTTCAGTGCGATGATCGAATCCATGGGCTACTTTCTGTACAACTCGCCGGAGACTCACGGCAAAATGAAAGTCATTTTTTCGGTTCTGCGAAACAAAAACGATAAGATCAAAGATGAACGACAGAAGGCAAGTCGAATCGACGGATTCTGTCTTTTCAAGTTCGATCTTTTAGCTGCTTCTCGAAAACGCTTATTTCGCCGTTCTACCAACCGAAGAAACCTGTAGTAATGAATGAACAGTTCATTTATTCTGATGAGTGACGGTTAGGCAAAAACTTAAGTATAAAATAAACAAAAAAACAAAACAAAATTCCCGATGTTGATCGTCGTCTGATCGGGCTGATCCAAGTCGCGGATGATTCGGCTTCCGATTATGATACTGAACTAGAACTGAAACCTCGATTTGATTAACAGACCATGGAAGTCGGTTTACCTTTTCAAACTCTCGATCCGATACTTCCAACACCTCTTTCACGCGTGCCTTAACATTGGCCACCGGTTCCTCGTTGATGACTTTGATCAGAAATGGCACACCGAACATTTTGCTGGGTTCCTTCTCGTAGTGCGAAACCGGAAGTAGCATCTCGTTCTCGTTCAAACTCAACTGATCAGCCGGTACTTCCTCAACGCGAAGCTGCAAACCCAATCGTCAGAAACGATTGCGTATCTTCAACTTACTGTTGCTGGCGAAGCGATTGGCGCCAACGAGTGTGTGATGCTTCGTTCGGCTAATTTGGCAATCGGAAGATTATCGTCCGAGACATGAGAGACGCGACTTTGAGATGGAGTATTCGAAACTTGAACGACTCTAAACAGAACGTTTTCAATGGACATAATCAACGAGAAACCAACGCAATTTTTCTTTGTTTTGCGAAAACTCGAACAACTCTTGAGCACCTTTGGCGATGTCCGCAATCGTTCCATCCTTCGGCGGAAACACACTGAACTCGCGAATCTGATACTTGTGGTCCATAACCGACACTCGGCAATGAATGTGATTGTCCAGCTGTTCGAACGGAATTGGAAGCTCCGAGTAGTAGACGGTGCACGGTCGACAGTTTCGTGGATCGTGAACAAAATTGCCGTTTGTTGCAATCAGATCGTGCATTGTCGAACGTTGAAAGTCTTCTTGAGTCATTAGAGAGTTCGGTCTTTCGGTGGGTGAAGTCGAGCGCCAAAGGACAATCTTCTTCGGATCGTAGTCCAATCGTTGACCGAGTGCTTCACAGAACTGCGTCAAACTCGCGTCCATTTGCACATCCACGGAAAAGACGTCCGCATTCGAGTTCAAAGTAGTCGCGTAGACATCGCTGTTCGGTGTTGCTTCCACTTGCATATGAGCGAAGATCTGATTGCACGCGATGCTGCAGTTTGTTTTCCGTTGTCGCCGTTGCCGAATCTTGCACCATGGAGCCACAAAAGTTGAACTTCTTGCGGTTCGGATCGTACATTTTTCAGAAACGCAATCACCGACGAATCCTGATCGTCTTCTTCAGTCGGCATAAAATAAACGGCTTTACAAAGTTTGTTCTTGAAAAGCAACGTCTGAAGAATCGAGTTCATGTACCATGTAGCTCTCTGATGTCGAAGTGCAATGTCGCCGGCCTGTCGTTTGCTCTCCCAACTGAAAGAATTGTGGAGTGATTTCAGAACATTTCGAACTTACTGATTGCGGCCTCGTGTTATTGATGACCAGAAAGACTCGCGGCTTCGCCGCTCGCTTTCTTTACTTGTGTTTTGTGTGGGTTAAACTTGCGGCTTTGTCGCTTGCTTACTTGTAAACAATAACAAAAAATTCAACAATTAACTGGTGAAATGCACTGAAATCAAGAAATCAGAAACTTGACATTACATCGATCGTATCCCTGCGAATAGCTGTTTTGGATACATGTATTAAATACCGTTGTAACGCTCATTAGTTGAGTTTTCTAGAATGCTAATATGCACCTGTCAAAACACGACAAAAAATGACAACAACTACCTCTCGATTCGTACTAAAACCGAAAAAATCCGTAATCTCACAGTATATTGATTCGAATATCTATCTTCGAGTTGCGTATTATATACTGTTGTAACGCTCATTAGATGAGCTTTCTGGATTGCTAACACACATCTGTCAATCGATGACAAAAAGTTTAACAATTGGCTGCCGAAGTCCACTTAAGCCCAAATTTTAAGGCCCGCATTATATCGATCGTATCTTTGTGAGTAGTCATCCTTAAACTATGTACTATATAGCATTGTAACGCTTTTTAATTGCGCTTTCTAGAATGCTAATATACATATTAGAGAAACATCTTAACAACCAAAATATGTGGACCCGCATTTGGAGCAAAAATGAACAGAAAATTTCTACCAAAGTTAATAACTCCATTGTGATTATTTTATATGCTGTCGTATATTGCATGTCGATGAGCCCTACTGATGCGCACAACGCTATGTTCTTTCAAGGCAATCGGCTCAAGTTTCGATATGGTTTGATCAGAAAAACCGATTTCAGTGTTAATTTCAAGTCAAAAATTTACTCAGTAAAAGTTCGTATCTTGCAAAACAAATGTTAAATACGTACTCTCCATACTCTAATCTATAAGTTGGAACACTTTGTTTTTGCTTAAACCTTCAAAAGCGTCACCCCATCACCATCATCATCACCATCACTATCACCATCATCATTGCCGATTATGTTAGGGGATCCGAACATACCAGACCAAAGAAGAAACCATTCCAAAAGTTGCGAAGACGAATAACACCGCCGTAACAACAAATAGAAAATTGGCCTTGTACCCTTGGTAACTAATAAAGTATACCATGGCCGCATAGAACGGCCCAACCAACGCGGCAAAGAACATGACTATCGTTTGTGCGCGCTAAAATTCAACATCAGACTCGTACTAAATAAACAACTTACCGTTTCGGCCATTGCCCGCCTTTCTTCGACTCCCGACTCGCGCCCTGGCGCGGCAGAGCGCGCTCAAGATCATCATCGAACATTGCATCGAGCAAAAAAAGCTCGACGATCAAGCGCTTATAAGGTGCCGCTGGAGTGCGGAGGCGGGATCAAGAAGCGCAGAAGGGTCAGCCGGACAAATCACTACATTCTTTGTAGCGTGTGAGTAGTCGGCCGCTTGTCCGTTGCATTGGATCCAATTTTTCTGTTCTGCAAATTGCGGTAACTTTTGGGCGCGAATCTCGTTGAAGTCGCGTGAATTTACGATCGAAAAGTTTTCGTTCATCAATCGGCACTTTTCAGGACACGATGGTGGAAGCCGGCAAAGCAAAACCGGTCAAGTACTTGGAAATCGAGTTTCCGTCCGAACCAGCGCCGGTGAAAATCCTGCAGCCGATCGAAGAGGATCACACGTTTCTTATCAATCAAAATGCTCTGGAGCGGATTCTTTGCGATCCATTGTATGCGAACAAAAAGGTAAATTGACGTTTCGGGGCTTTGGATTTTGATTGCTTTTCAGGTTTATGTGATTGAAGTGGCTGGAAAGTTTCGAAAAGGAAAAAGTTTTCTATTGAACTTCTTTCTTCGTTACCTGCGATACGTGGCCGATGGATCACCGGCGGACGAGGACTGGCTTGAGCGTGAACCGACGTTGCAGGGATTCTCATGGCGCGGCGGCTCCGAACGTGACACCAACGGAATTCTGTTCTGGTCCAAACCCTATCTTGTCAAGGTTCGTTCAAATGATTTGGTTGTTTTGAAGCTTTTGAACTTTAGAATAAACAAGGTGAAGAGCTGGTCGTTTTGCTGATGGACACGCAGGGCGCTTTCGATCAACAAAGCACAGTGAAAGATTGTGCAACGATCTTTGCGTTGTCCACAATGATCTCGTCGGTTCAAGTAAACAGCTCGAGCTGATGACCAAAAAGCGTTGGTTACAGATCTACAACTTGCAATCGAATATTTACGAAGACGATTTGGAACATTTGCAACTGTTCGCGGAATACGGCAAATTGGCGTTGGAGGAGAGTACCGGCAAACCGTTTCAAGTAAGTCGGAAACAATTTGTATTTGGTTATGAATTGATTTCAGATACTCGTATTACTGGTGCGTAATTGAGGACTACTGCACCAAATCGAATACGGTTTCCAAGGCGGTGGTCGACTGCTTGAACGGCGACTCGAAACAAACCCAACACTGCATCCGGAACACATCAACAGATTCGAAATCATATTCGAGAGTCATTCGAAGATCTGAAAGGATTCCTTATGGGCGGTGGTGATACGCCGTACATCGGAATTGCCGAACTTGAGCGTGAGCATATTTGTTGTCGGAACGAAGCGATTCGAAACTTCAAAAACACCAAGAAATTGGGAGGACCGGCACTTGCTCTTCAGTTCTTGGAGGAACTTGAAGAAGACATAACGGTAAGCAAAAACGATCTCAACAAGCAACAGTATGATCTTTCAGGGATCGTTTGAAAGTTTCGTTAAAGTCAACAACTCAAAGAATTTGTTCAAATCAATGCAAACGCCCGCCGTGCTTGTTTGCTTCATTGTCGTTAACTATGTTTGTCAAGAGTTTCTGCAGCTTTTCGGATTGGATGTCATTGCGTCGATTTTCTCGCCTATTCTTACGTTGGTTATCATCGCACTTGGAACGTGGACCTACTCCACATACAGCGGGTATGTTCGCGTATGCCCAGTCGGTCATTGACATTCGCGATTTGGCTTATGGAATTGATTCGGCTGTTGCGTGGATGTGGGAGAACTATCTGTCGCCGAGCTTCGGCACAACAATGGCCGTCGCTCGGCAAGTGCAATCTGTAAGCTCTAACCGTTAATGTAAATCTGTTTCATTGCATGAGTCGCGAATAAAAGAGGCTGACGTTCGGATTAGTAGAAGAAATTTATTTTGAAAGGCAAAACTGAACGAAGCGTTTAAATACAATAAAAGGAGATATAAACACCGAGGTGATTTCAAAGTGACTTCAATGTGATGTACACGCCGATTGCGATGATCAAGAAGGAACTAACTAATTCGTGGCTGATTTGGCAGAGAGTGGCACGAGCAAGCGCTTAATTCAATGGAACCGAAGTACCACTCAACTGAAGACCTCCAACATTATCGAAGATCATAGCCAGAAACTTGCCTCTGATTGTAGTTGATTGGCACCATTGGAGATCACTTGTTTGGTGAGTTCATTGCTTCCGGTCTCGTTTATCATTCGCCATTTCCAGAACGGTGTTTCAAAAGAAGGCAAAATGGTGATTCAATACGCCGAGGTCGCCGCCGATGCAACCGATGCGCAAGCTCCGTTCAAAGCTGGACCGGCCGCCGGTGAGGTCGTTTTGCCAGTTACCGCCCAATGAGCTCTTCTCTTTTTCTGTTGTCGTTGAGACCAATAAACGTGTTCTTTGGATTTGACTTGCTTTTTGTTAGAATGAATCAAATGAACTCATTTGCTGCCCAATGAAATCACTCGGTTGTTCATTTGAATCTCATCAAAATTCGCTTTGTGTTGTCGCTTAAGCACGAATAGGACCATTGATTTGTGTCTTCAATCCGTGAGTTCTTTACGTTTCCACTATGACTTGCTTTCATTGAAAGCCGATTGACAATCAAGAGCATTAAGGATTCACAAACTTTAGATCAAAAGGCCATTTCCAACCATCAATCTAAAATGCAAGACTAACGACAAAAAATTATTTTTGACAACCGCGTCAGGAAAGCTACCACAAGTGATAACCACCAAGCAGTCGAAGGGAGAGCCTGGGGAAAACCCCTGGGGACGCTTTCAACCGTGAACCCGAACACGGTCCCACCCGGAGGTGGGTTATGCTAACTCTCGATTCAACACTCATAGCCTTGGTGAATCTTCGGTAAGAGACCCGAACTTCCGAAGAAGTCGAAGTCAGTACCTCCGCACAACCATTAGGCTATGAGCTGCTGGTGACTGCAGGACAGAAAGCCGCTCATGATCCGGAGATTTCGACATCCACTTCTCAGTGGACTGCAATTGGTTCTGCACTTCAGTTGAGTGGTTGAGAGTACAACAACAAACTTCTAAGCATGTTCATGACTTGTATTCAAATTCGGTTTCACCCACAAGTGAACCGATTGATGTACAATTAACAGTAATAATTGCAGTGATATTAAGTAGTTGTTCCTGCAAATTATAGCGATTAAAATCAATTAATATCGTTGTTATAGTCGAATTCACAAGACTCAGTTTTTGGTATGCTTTCGATTCCAATTCTGCTCTTGGTCAACCTCAGCTGTCCAAATTCATAGAATTATAATCTTCTACGCTCATTAACTCGTGTGCCAAATTAGAGCTCTCCATCACTAACAGGAAGAGCTCCACAAACTTTTTCAATTTTGGACGATTTTTGACAGATTGTTCGGCTTTGAAGGGCTCTCATTTATCTCTCAGTAATCCGGTGGCTACAAGTTTGGACACATTAAATAGCCAGGCTTTTGGGCTTTCTATTGTTATAATATAACTACAAGTTGTAGCCAGAATCTCCGAGATACATCGGTTGGCGTGATGGACGTGCTATAAAAGGGAATGAGGGGTGTTGTGTGTTTTAGCTCTTTGGCTGATTGGATTCCCCTGATATTCACAGGGTTTAGAGTTCAATAGTAGATGTTGTTGTTCTGTCAATCACAAGCTTCTACAGTCACTGGCTCCCGAGTTGTAGTCAAGGGAAGTTGGTGTCTCGAAAAGACTAAACAGTGAAATTGTCGAATATGATTCCAAATACAAACGACTTCACATTCTACTGTCGAAGAGTCAGAAGTTTAGATGTAAAACCAAAACTTTTAAAACCGCCGAACACTGAGAACCGAATGATTGGAAGCCCAATGTTCCAGAAGGTGGTCAAATGACCAGGTCGAGCTTTGAAGCTTCTACAAATACGATGAACAGTCGGATATCAATGCAATGCTAATTTCTGATCAACTTGCATACTCACAAGTCGATCGCGCGAACAGAATCCTGGAGTCTTCAGTTTACTCTGTTCTTCTCGTCCTGTTCAGTTGCATGCTCTTCGTGTGATGGCTCTCCGTGACATCTTCAACGCCTTCACTTGGTCGCTGCTGGTTCTCCAGTTCATTCGTTATGCTTCATCGGACTTCAGTGCCGATGGAGACAACTTGTAAGTTCCGAAACTGATTGCTCTTGTGATTCGGTTCTTTTCAGGAAGTAAAGAGAACCAGCGGTGACACAAGTACGGTCACCATGTACCTCGAGAAAGAAGAATTGAAGATGAGCTTCATAGCTCACGAGAATCCGGATTCTGCACAAACGTAAGCAATAACCCAGTACTGGCATTACAATTGCGTTTTTAGCATCGAATTATTAGTCAATGGCTGTTCGACCAGCATCGAGTTCGGATTGACTACGGGTTCTGTTGGCGAATTCGAATACTCCGTCCAAGATTCGCTCACGGTCCCGTCTTCGGACACAAAATGCGACCCGACCTTCGAATCCACTGACAACGGATACAAAGTCGAAGTCCAAGTGGAATTAAGACTCTCATCAGAAGGCACGGCTTTGAAATCGTTTTCAAGGTTGTCTATTGAATTCCACCTGCCAGCTGACTTCTTGGTTTTCAGAACGCGAGCCTCGACCGTCGTTTGTTAAGGAGAGCACGAAGACGTGGATTTGGATCTTGTGGTTAGTTTATGGTTCTACATCCTCATCTGTTTGTTTTTTTCAGCGCTGTTGCCGGTGTGGCCATTGTAATAGTGGCTTCAAGGGTTGTTGGTTGGATCTGCTACAAGAAGTCCACTAAACCAACTCAGCCAGCACCTGCCGGAAGTCGTCAATCCAAGACCACACGTAAAGAGAGCCCGAAGAAGCCCCAACCGGAACAACAAGAACGACTCGAGAAACACCCCGATCTCGTTCCGTTGGGTCATTATCGTTCCGTCTCGAAGGAAAAGTCGAAGGTGTTTACAAACCCAAGTCGAAGGTAAGCTTTCTGACTTTTGCATCTGCTGGTCGAGACAGCCGCTCTTGTTGCTGCAGGTTGATGATCTGGAGCTGTCGACTTCGATCTGCAGTAACAAGAGCGCTAGACTGTCGATACCAGAGAGGTAGATGCTTAGATGCTTGAACTTGTCTGTTGAACTAGTCGCTGTTTTCCAGCGTCTCGGACCATGGATTCTCAATGACAATCGCGCGGAGACCAACAAGATCCAGAGGAAGATACTCAACCGATTATGCTTTAACTCAATACGTTGTTCTTTTTTCGGAAATAAAAACTTTAGTTGTACATTTCATGGACTTTCAAGCATATTCGTAGAATGATTAAACACCTTAGAGACACTTAGTTTTTGAATTTGTTTGACGGAATTATTGAAGTGTTGATGGATTCTTCGCGCAAATGTCACATTCAAATTACCAAATATCGTCGAACTGAATAAGAATGTAAGAGCAATTTGGTCTTACAATTTTCGATATTACGCACCGAATCGGGATTATGGTAAGTTAAGTAATTAACTTTCTTGTCTCATTTATGTCCCATCCATGACCGGAATTTGTGTAACCGAGAAGCAAGATCCGAATTCAAAATCTCGTCGACGATAAGCTGTCAGTCAGCTAATTATTTGGGATGAAGTTTCGGGAATATACGAACAATCGGACGGGAGATTGTTCATCGACAAAATTCGCATCGTCCTTCGACGGTAATTGCTTATTGCGAGTGGATTGTTTTCGACGTTTCCGTTCGCCCTCTTCGCGTAATCCATAACCTTCATTTCAATTTCCAGACATTCCAGACCAATGGATATACGCGATCTCTTTCGTATTGTATTTACCTAGGACGATAATTGATCTCACAGGTTTTTGATTAGATTTGTGATCGCAAACTATTGACTGTGTGTCCGTAGTTGTTTAACGGTTTCTGCGAGAAAGGGCGTTGATTTCGATCTTTTCGTTGAAGTACGACCATTGTGCATAAATAGTCGACGTTCGAGATTACGAATTCACTTTCGATTTCTGTTTGTACTCTTTATTCTAAGCTTAGGTAACTCAATGGAGGGAAAAGAACGTAAAGGGGAGGCTGAAGATTTGCGAGTTGTTGCGTTCTGTGGTGTTGCTCTCTCGACTATTTCCGCTCTAATTTCTATTGTTGTTGTTCCGATGTTCTACAATCACGTTCAATACTTGCAATCAAATATGATTGATGAAGTGGACTTTTGCAAGCTGCGTGGCAACAATATTTGGCGTGAGATATCTCAAACTCAGGTTGGTGAACGTATTCCGATTGAAACCATGATATATGTAGGTTTTGTCTGCACGTATTCCACGGCAAGCGGGTTACTCAAGACGAAGCTACGGGACGAGCAGTGGTCGTGGATCGTCGTACGGACAGGACGCCGTTGTAAATGCCTTCGGATACTCATCGAATAGCATGACATCGTGTTGTGGATGCGGGGTACTGTGAATTTTTAACTGACGCACTAGACGTCTAATTTGTAATCCTTTCAAAAACAAATGTCTTGGGCTTTGCTCACATTTTTGAAGGATTTGCAGATTGGAAGAGTGCTTGTGAGAAGAGTAGTGCGTGAATTATAGCATTTAAGGTATCTCCAAGTGGGCCGCCGGGATTACCGTAACTGAAATCGTCTGAGGATATTAACTGAACTTATTTTAAGAGGACTAGATGGAAACCCAGGTCAAGGTCAACAATAAAGTGCAATTCGACAATAATTTAAACGTTTTAGATGGACAACCCGGATTACCTGGAATGTAATAGTAGTGGTATATTTTACATATAATTAATGTCATTTAGGGATGGCCAACCTGGTATTGCTCCACCTCAACCTTACGTTCCTCCGTGTATTCGTGAATGTCCATCAGGTAAATTGGATTAGAAGAAATAATTTTCAGTTAAATTTTAGGACCTCCGGGAAGACCGTGAGTTTAAACTCGTGTAATGAGTGTCAACGAGGGTTAATTTAGTGGTCCTCCAGGGCCGAAAGGAATGAATGGATACGAAGGCGAGCCGGTAAGCAAGAAAATGATAACAAATAAAATAAAATACATTCTAGGGAATGAATGGACCACCAGGAACGATGGTTTGATTAAAATGCAGAACAAATAATCGCTTTCCTTAAGGGCTCTATTGGAAATATGGGACCACCGGGACCAGCAAGTTTATTGCCCGAGTTGCATTCTAACTAGTTTATTTTAGCCTGGTATAAATGGACTAGATGGTGAACCGGTAAGAAAAGTTGAATCTTCAATCATAATTGTTATTTGTAGGGAACTCCAGGACCTGACGGTGTTTTGATCGACATAATGGGAACTCCAGGGCCTATGGTTTGATCAAGTGTTGTCATCAGTTTACTTTGAATTGATTGCAGGGAAACCCGGGGCCGTTAGGATCTCCGGTAAGTTAAATTCTGCAAATCATAATTACAGTCGATTTATTTAAGGGACCTCT
The DNA here is from genome assembly GCA_024699855.1 of Aphelenchoides besseyi. Lineage (NCBI taxonomy): Eukaryota > Metazoa > Nematoda > Chromadorea > Rhabditida > Aphelenchoididae > Aphelenchoides > Aphelenchoides besseyi. The sequence goes on from JAMPIQ010000002.1 coordinate 15,176,176, forward strand.
CGGACCTTTGGGTACTTTTGTCGATGAAAAATAAGGATATATGTTTGATTTTAGGAATGCCGGGATATCCAGGAAAACAAGGGCCGATGGGACCGGTAATGTTTAGTCTTTTACTCGCGACTTATAACGATTTTAGATGGGTGATATGGGACCAAGTGGACCACCGGGATTACCGTGATTTAAATTCTTGAGACCATTAAATGAACTCATTTCAGTGGGCCAGATGGAAATCCGGGGCCAGGTTTAAAATACTCGTAGTTCAACAATAATTCCAACATTCCAGATGGTCTGCCCGGCAACAACGGCGACTGCTCGTATTGTCCAACACCACGAACAGCCCCGGTAGTTTTTAATCTGGTGTTCTCTCATTTTCTATTCGTAGGGATACTAATTGGTCCTTCAATATCGATAACATTGAGAGCGTTCAGTTTCGTTTTTCCATTGAGAACGGTATCAAACTTTTATGTTTCTTTTCGTTGGTTTCGAGTTTTAGATATTCGAAATAACAGAAGTCGAAATAAAACTTTCATATCAGGAATGTTTATTTCGAAAAACAACGATTCACTGTTGCATTTGATCGCTTGGACCGGCGTTTGGTTCGGTGATATTCTGAAAGATCGACAACAGGTTTCGACTAAAAGAACTTACTGTAACTTCGGCGAATCGCTCTCGAAGCAAATGTAGAAGCATTTCAGTTCGTTTCAATTGATATTGTGTAGCTCGACTGTTCCACGCTTCAGTTTCCGTTTCCACCGTCTCGTTCTTGTCGTCTTTTTTCTTTGACGGTTCCGATTTGAACTTCCACGAGTATGTTCCTTTGGTTGGATTGTACCTGAGAATCGAACGTTTACTACAATTAAGTGTTTGAACACCCACTGAAGCATATCGACGACGTTCGAAAGCGCGGTTTTCAACGGTTCCGCAGCATCCACAATTCTCGAGTTGACCACCGAATACAAGTCTGGAGCTTGATAGACGATTCCTCTCAGAACGTAGTAGTAACACAAAGGAGTGACTGAAAATCGAACAAACCAACTACTAACAATCACCTACCACTTAATGGACTTGTTCGTATTTGTTTTCTGATCACATACAACGGCGGTCGACTTTTATGCAAAACGTATTGTATTCCCGTCATTCGTCTGAAATATTGTCAACGTGCTGATTAATGCTCAGAGGTTGCTTACGCTAATTGCGTCTCTAAATCTTTTGGATTTCCTTGAAACAAATTCGCTTGCATTCGAAGCTGTTCGTTATCGGAGGTTCGCTCGTAGAAGTGAGTGTTGTTCGGATCGCAAAAGTAGCTGAGAACGTTGTGTTCGTTGATTTGATTTTCCGGCCATGCGGGATTCTGGTAGGTCAAACAGAGTGGATTGAGAACTTCTGGTTGTTGCGGAAATGACTGATTGACTGAAAGAACAATGAAAGTACTTGAATGCAAAACCACTTACATCTTCCGGACATATTCATTTGCATGTTGTTCATGTTTGATGCTAAAAGTTGAGATTACAAATCGGACGTCTGCTAATACTGAGATATAAACGGACATAATCAACCGTTCGAAAAATATTCTTTCTCATAATATTAGCTTTATTTATGTAAAACTTTCATAACAACAACAATAACTGTCTAATCTAATCCTGTGGACAACAACTGTGAAAATTATGAGAAAACAACAACGATAAATTAACAACATCACTACTTCAAAAGGCCATTTCGTATCAACAGTTCTTTGAGAAGCGATTTATCAACGATCACCACGCCACGTGCATATAATGTCTCTCGCAACTTGACTAATTCAGTAAACACAAACGCTGAAGCATAACATCGAGCAGCAGTGGAAGTCGGTTGAATGTGAACGGTAACACTTTTGTCCGAATATAATCTGTAGCTTTGATTCTCACCGAACAATACTACCGCATTGAGGAAGAACGACTCGGTTATGGCAAGCCTACAAGTGGATAGATAAGAGTAAAAACATAAGGTCGACGAACTTCAAACGTGCATATACATCTAAGATTCCGCCTGCTTTCTGATCATCCTCTTGATCCATCTTAACCTTTGCACATTCGTCTCGCAATTGCTGTCGTATTTGTTTCGCTTCTTCAAGTCGATGGTAATTGATACCCGATTTTTCGCACCATTGCTGAAAGAAGTTCAATACAAACAAGCTTTTTGAATCGAATTACTCTGCCAAACTGCGTGGTCTGCCTTTTGTAATGTCGGAAGATTTTGACGATTCTTCCGTGGTCGTTGTCCATCACATGACATGCGCCTAACATAACTTTCTGTTCCTCTTGTGTTTTCTTGTCCAAGTAATCGGGTCGTACGAGAATGTCGTCAACAGAACAACAAGCGGCAACAATCAGACCTTCGGTCAAACAGTGATGCTTGTGGCAAGTGGCAAGAAAACGACCGAAGATTGGTGATACGGGAAGACGGCGAATCTTTTCGCCCAACTCCGTTAGTTTGTATTCCAAACTGAAATTACAATTTTCATTCGATCATTACGAAGACAACAAACCTCAGTTTCTTGGTCACATCCGTGCGAACGAAAGAATGTCGTTGTATTTGAAAGACTCCCGGATATACTTGAAAATCGATCAACTCCAATATGTACAACTCGTCCAATGCAGTACACCATTCGCGTTCGGTCGGATTGTCGAGCAAATCGATTTGGCGTGGTGTTCGTATTCCGACGGTGATCAGATTCATGAGCACTTCACTCAAATTGCTTCGTCGAATTTCGGGTGTTGTGGCTTCGGACATTTTGTCGTAGACGTCTTTCGAATACAAACGAAAACACTTTCCAGTAGACGTTCGACCCGCACGTCCAGCTCGTTGAATTGCTTGTGCTTTGGAAACCGGTCTGATAATCAAATGATTCGCACGCTGTTCGGGAACGTACACTCTGAAATGATCTCATCAATGCAATTGCAAATAGTTACTCACTTCTGTTTCACTTTTCCACAATCAATCACCACCCTCACATCGGGTATCGTAATCGAAGTCTCAGCGATGTTTGTTGCCACAACGATTTTTCGATTGCCCTAAAGTCGAAACGGTTCGAATACGTGAATCGAAATGACCAACCGTTTGAACTTCAAAAACCGCCTTCTGAACATCGTCATTTCGAACTTGAGCGTAGAAGGGAACAACTCGAATTGGACGTTCAGTCGTTGAGTTCTCTTTCATTATCGCACGACAAACAGATTCGATTTCTTCTTGACCGGTCAAAAACACAAGAAAGCTGTGGCTAAAAGCGAAGCGTTCAATATTCGTGAAAACAACTCACTCCAAGGGACATTCTTGATGCAATTGACTAACCGCTTCCAAAGTCATATCGCAGTATTCGTCTCTTTGAAATGTTTCAACATCAACGTCGGCATGAAGAAGCTAAAAGAGCGACGAATACAAAATGCATCCGAATTCGTGTACTTACATTAACAGGATAGGAACGACCGGGAATCAAAAAGGCGGGAGCATTGCCAAAATAAGTTTGCAACTTTTCGGCGTTCATCGTAGCTGACATCAAAACCAATTTCAACGGTTTCGTTCGCTCTTTTTGGATTTTACGAATCACATACATAAGAACGTCCGATGCCATTGAGCGTTCGTGTACTTCATCGAGCACAATGCAGGCGTATTGTGAAAGAGATGGATCGTTGGCGTATTCTTTCAAAAGCATTCCATCAGTCAAGTAGACCAATTGTGTTGCTTTGGAAGTGACATTTTCGAAACGATATTTGTATCCGATCTACAAGTCGATTGAAGAAAACAATACGCTCTTTATTTACCTCTTCTCCCAAAGTTACACCACGTTGTCTCGCAACCATGGAAGCCAACGAATAAGCAGCAACACGTCGAGGCTGAGTAACAGCAACTTGTTCGCTTGGAATTGTAATGTGGTCGATAATGTACTGAAAACAATCAAATAAACGAAGAAAAAGTTTGTAGCATTACCTGTGGAATGATCGTACTCTTGCCGCTGCCCGTCTCACCAATGAGAATTGTTGTTTGATTATCGTAAATTACTCCAATAATCTTGTCCTTATGTTCTTCCACTGGTAAAAACTAAAAACAAGCATTTCCAAAAGATCACAAGCCATTACTGACGTTTTGTTTTAGAATTGGAGATGGTTCGGCAACCATCGGCTTCACGACATTCGTTGGTAATTTCCTCACCGTAAGTTTCTTTGCAAGTTTTGCCGGAGACGGCCGACCCACGGGAATCTCGTCGACCACCGTTGGCTTCGGACGTACGGGGCCAATGAATGGTTGTGAGCTCGGCGTTTGGAAATCATCGGAATTTTGATTATCATCGGATCGAGACGGTCGTCGTAGAGGAGTTACTGGAGCGGATGTTGACAAACCGTTCTGCTGTCCATTGGAAATTGGAGTAGTTGTTCCACTGGAACAAGGTGTAACTTCGTAATCCACAAGTTTCGGCACTGATCCGGATGGAGTCTTGTACATTGTAGACACAAAACAATCAAATTTTGATCATTTACAGGAAAAATAACCGACTCTAGCATTAACACAATGCCAACGCAGAAACGGGCGGGAACGCATCGAGACTTGGAAATCGAACAGAATCACTTCGTTTGGTTAAGTTTTCGTTCAGTTCAATCAACAATGGAAGAGAAAAAAAGCGGGAATGTGGCCACGAAATTAGCAAACGATGCTCGTGATTACTGGGAAGTTCAACCGGAAGAGGGATTTGTGTTCAAAACTGAGGTTTGTGTTCTCTAATGTTTTGGTGAAATCTTGTTATTTCAGTGCTCAATCAAAGGCCCTTCTCCAGCATCATCCAAACTGTTCATCAATGTTGGGCATTGTTCTCAGCTGCCGCCGCCTATGGAAGATTGGAATGAGGATGAGTTGATGCAGAAACTGGAGTCGGATCTGACTCAAATTCGTGTTCCCATTTCCGTCGGCTCATTGGAATCAACATTCGATAAGCAAAAGAAATCGGCACGCAAAGTCGATGTGATCATGAACAGCGTTTTCTATCGAAAACGTGTAGATGGTTCCGAGTTCTATCGTCAACTCATGTTTATGATTATCATACCTGATATCGAACTTAAGCACGGACTGAACATCAACACTAAATCCCACGTCGTTCTTCGCAAAACTCATGTTTGGGATCGACTTTCCGTACAATACATTCGCAAAACACCGTCCGAATGTTTGATCAAGGATGACAGGTTGCCAAAACCAATCAACTACGTGAGCTTAAAGCTTCAGAAGGAGGAACTATACTTTAGCTGCTCCTCGCCAAATGACTCATATTGCATATAAATCGACTGCAATTGTCGAGTACATCAATAATTACTGGAACACTATAGTGCGGAAATCACTGTGCATCAAGATGCGATACGACAAACTATCAGTCGCAACGCGCTCACTTCTGTTTAAAAAAAGCACGCGCGTTCTTTTTCTGAGCAGAGGATCACCAGCGCTTTGGCTTTTTCTGAGCAGAGGATCACCAGCGCTTTGGCTTTTTCTGAGCAGAGGATCACCAGCGCTTTGGCTCAGAAAAAGAACGCGCGTGCTTTTTTTAAACAGAAGTGAGCGCGTTGCGACTGATAGTTTGTCGTATCGCATCTTGATGCACAGTGATTTCCGCACTATAGTGTTCCAGTAATTATTGATGTACTCGACAATTGCAGTCGATTTATATGCAATATGAGTCATTTGGCGAGGAGCAGCTAAAGTATAGTTTGCCCCTTCAGAAGATTGGTCAAACACTATGTTGTAGGAAGATATCGAACAGTCGCCGGCATTGAAAATGCAAAACTTTCAGGCCCGTGTGATAGCCGGACGTTTTGTTGAGGTAACAGTACAACCCACGGATACGAACGGAGTTATGATTGAAGACGTCAAAAGGTAAACAATCACTTTCTTCAGCCACATGAATACGTCTATTTCAGACTGCGAATCAAGTTGAACGAAGATCGAATAGTTGTGATCGTGGACAACAAACGTGCAGTTGTCGACTTCTACTCACCATTTCGTTTCATGGCCGACGATGTGGACGCCGATTTCGATTCCCAACGGTCGTCACTGACAATCAGAGTGCCAATCGATTGGCTATAACTCTCTATGCTAAATACTTGCTTTCAATTTCATTGTTGATTTTCTTGTTAACATCTTGCAACAAAGATTTATTGTAACCAATCAACTCAAATTATAATTACGATGAGTGCGTACGACAACAGAAGTCGCTGATTGTACGCACATACACAAGAAATACGATTAATTAATTACCGATTCGAGCTCGGAATTGTCAATGATTATCGAGAACTTCTTTTTGACTGTCAGAAGGAAACAAGGTGTTATAATCGTTTTTATGATTGAAAGGAGGACATTACAACACAAAAAAGAAGAGGGACCTTTTCGCGATGCGCAAAAGGAGGTTCCGTTTTGACGGACAAATACATATTGTTATATAAATGAGAGAAACGAGGTACAAAGGGATTAATGGAAACAGCGTTTTAAATAAACGAAACAGTGGGACAAACAGCCGAGGATTAAAGTGATCAACAAAAATGGGCAGCTAGAAATCCGTACATGCACTTAAGCTGTCTGTTCCACGGCGTCCGATTCGTTATTCGGAGAATCGTCGGCTCCATTAGCTTCGCTGTCCATTGGCTCATCAGCGTCCGTTTTGCTCTCGTTGTTATTCGAGTTCTGTTCGGTGGCTTTGACATTTCGCGCCGGACGTCCACGTTTCTTTCCCGTTGATGCGGGAGCGGTTGGATTGCGAGCTGCCGGAGCTTTTCGAGTTTGTTTGGCAGGTGGTAAGGCAGTTTCGTCTAAAGAGAATACGTTAACTGGATGATTTAAAATGGAAAACAAACCTTGTTCGCTTTCGGCTTCATCGGCCTCCGGTTCGCTTTCGTGATCGTCGAGTTCCATTTCTTCATTTTCGTCTTCCGAATCCTTCTTTCCACGTCCGGTTGCCGCACCTCGGCCTCGACCTCGACCCCTTCCACGACCGCGACCAGCCGTCGTTTTGGGTGGACTTTTCGGAGCTCCAGCACTTGCACGCGATGGACGTCCTCTACCACGAGCCGAAACTGCACGAGTTGTCTTCTTTTTGCTTTCGTAATCGGAACCATCGTCCTGTTCGAAGTCATCTTCGTCATCCGAGTCGGTGGCTGCTTTTCGTTTCTTGCCTCGACCGGCTGCCGCAGCTCCTCGACCACGAGCCGAACTTTTGCGGCCACCACGAACAACGTTAAGACCACCGGGTTCTTCGTCATCAACTTCGGCCACTACTAAGTTTATATCGATTAACAAACAAACGATCGAAACAAACCTGTGGCAGCATCCGGATTGGCATAATCGATGTTTGTACGCGTTGAACGTCGTGGACGAGTAGCCGCCAATGGACCGGCGGATTCGGTCGAAGTGGCCTAAAGACGTGAATAAACAACTGAGTAAAAGATAAAAACTCATTACTTGGGAACCTCCCATAGCATTTGCTTCAGCAACAACAGGATCAACTTTCTTTCCACGACCACGTCCACGTTTTGTTGTGCCTTCAGCTTCTTTCTTCTCTTTTTCTTTTTGATGTTCAGCTTCACGTTTGGCGGCTTCCTCTTCGACCTGCTCGTCCATTTCTTCTGCCGATTGAACCATCCATTTGGGTAAAGCCTTTTTCTGAAATGACAACATCAGAACTGAAGACTACAAATGCTTGTTTACCTTTTGTTCGTCAGGTTTCGATGGAGATTCTTCGGTGGGTTTTGCTGATTCTTTTACTGGAGCCTCAACCTTCAATGATGCGGTTTCTTCAGTCAATTGGTGGGTTTGTTCGGAGTTTGGATCTTGTGCGGCGCTGCTCGACGGGTCTTCAGCAGATTTGTTCTCCTCGGTGTTCGTCTTTTCGACTTCCGATTGAACGGCTCCAGTATCCGGATTATTGGTAGCATTCTCTTCGGCTTTTGCATCTGAAGCCAACTTTTCGACGGTACGTTCTTCGGCTTCCGAAACCGAGGTTTCGGTTTTGTTCGCATTGCCGTTGGGTGCACGTTCCAACTCCGAGGAACCGGCCTCCTCCTTCTCCGCACCATCGCCTGCTGGATTTGCTGCAGCCGCATTCTTCAAGGCTTCAGCGTTGTCGGAATTCGACGTTGCCGTCTCCGCAACTGATTTCTCCTCCACTTTGACCTCTTCGGACATTGTGGATTACTGAAAGCAAAAAATTGCGTCAAATACTTCGATGCACGCAATCGAACAATAAATACGTGTCAAAAATAACGAGGCAAAGTAATTGACAAAAAATTTCTACTTTTAGGCGCGCAAATGAGACTCGAAAACAAGCGCGAAGAGATTCGAATCGGCGTCCCACAGAACTGGCGCGGTCCACACGCGAGAGAGAAAAGAGCGGCCTGCGAACGCAAAGAAACGCAAGCGGGCCGGCGAGCGAAAAGTATGCAGGTACCAGAAGAGAATGAAAAAGCGTTCGGCCGCAAAGAAGAGACAGCGAAAGGAGAATACTCTCGAGTATTTTTGGGCAACCAGACGCGCGCAAGGTTGTTGAATGGACCGACGAGAAGGGTTGCGATTGGGGGAATCGATTAGAAGAACATAATGCAGGAAAGATACCAAATGGACTTCATCGGGTCTCCTCGCTACCGCTCAACATGTTTTCGTAGCCTCGGCCGCTAGTCAGCCAAGTACAAAAGCGTAGGCCATTGGAAAGTAGTGTAATTGCTACGGAGATTAAACTGTCCAAGCAATCGGCAAAAGCCGTTTGAAAGTCTTAAGAGATTTTTTAAAGCAAAAACGCTTCTTTAGAATAGAAATGGTTTTCAATGAAGGACCAAGTAGATTGACTTCATCTTTCGATCGAGTCGCAGAGAAAGAGCAGTTCACAGCAATCGATCAGATCGTGCATATGAATGAAAACGATACCAAAACAAAGTGAAAACATTGTTTCTTGCAAAAAGCAAAAAAAGCCCGTCTAAAGACGAAACTAATGTTCTTTGCATTCCGCTTTTTTCTTCGCTGTTCTGTCAGCGTTCATAAAAAAGACTCTTTGCTCTGATGATTCTGTGGGCCAGTTGTCGCGACGGAGTGCGAGAAATGGAAAATGACCGCGAGACGAACATGTTGGGAAATAAATTGTTCGATGTGATTAATCTCCATCAGACCATCTTCAACGGTCATTACCTAACTACCAACCTTTACGTACTTACGATTCGAGAATTTCGACTCGAAAAGCTAATTCACATAAGGTCTCACTCGACAACTCAGTCGAATCAAAGATCATCAGGTTCGAAGTTAATCGAAGCTACTCGGTTTGGACAACAGCAATGTAAACAATGCGAAAGCAACTTGTTTTTCTCAATTTCCATGCATCTCACTTACAACGATTCTCTCCAGCGAAGTTGTTTTTGGCCTTCCGCACACACCCACTGGTAGGCTGTTCAATAGCCAAGGGCAGAGAGAAATCGATTGGTTTCGAGAAGACGTGAGGGTGTCGAAAACAGTTTGTAAGACGCTTTGAAGTCACGTATAATTGTTGTTACCATTTCGTTCTTACGTTGTATTCATTTTCAGATGGCACCACGATCGGACGCCTTCAAACAAATCCGTCAAAGACTTCGTCGGTCGTTGCGTTACGGAACGTTGCGAATGAACTGCCTAACCATTCAGTTATCTGGTTGGTCTTTGTGTTGGTGAATTTGAAGTGATATTGCTTCTTCAGAATTGGTTATCAACTACTTCGACCGACGCTCTAACTACGATTGGTTGGATGTGGACTTTGCGGCTCGAATGTCGCGTGAAGGCTGTTTAGATCCCTGTGTGTTCGTCTCGGCAATGATTTACATCGAGCGTCTTCGTCGTCACAATTCGGTGGTATTTCAACGCTCGAATCCGAACGACCTCTACTTATCGGCACTGATTGTTGCGAACAAGTTCATGAACGACTGTGGTCTCGACGATTTCGTTTGGTTAGATGAGTGGTCATCGGCATCGTCGATGAACAGCGAACGGGTTCGAAAACTGGAACTAAAATTCTTGAACGATTTGGTAAGAAATCTTATCAATTAGGAAATTGATTTCACAATTTAGTCATGGGACCTGATGATAACTCCCGAGCAATTTGATTCGGCTGTTCGATCGCTGGAACGTGGTGTTGCTATCAAGTCCGCACAACTCAGCGGTTTTCTTTCATACACCGACATCAACAGTTTAGTTACTGATCGACGACCGTTTCTTAGCCACGTTCAACGCTTCTTGATCATGAGTCTCACCGTTGTTTCTGGCTATTTGGCACTTTGGGCGGTTTCCTGTGGAGTTTTCGTTGGAGTTTCGAAGATGATTGAAATGGCACGCGAGGATTCGACTTCAATTACTCAAACCATTGATATTCACGACGTCTACAGTTCGCCTTTGACTGTGCATTCCGATTTGGCAGAGCTACCTGATAGTTGTGCGCAGTTCAATGATCCAATTGAAATGAACGCAACGAATTTGATCTTCGAAAAGACGTTCACTCACGAATTGTTCTACAAGTCGTTGTTGACACTTCGTAATCACAACGGTCTTTTCGATCGAATTGAAATGAAGATGTTCGATGAAGGCGCTGAAATTTGCGATCCGCCCAAAGACTTCTTTTCCAATCAGTTCAAAAAAGTTCCCATAGTCGTTGGTTGACGTTGTTAAATGCGACGATCATCGGCTTTCATTGACTTAAAACATCTTTCACCACTTTGTTTCCAAGTTCAGCTGATGCAGTTTACTGTCGTCTTTCTTGTTTATATCGATACTTGAATGTCAATTGATTTGGTTGCACATTTTTCGAACACAATACTTGGGTGCTTATTCCAATGGGTTGTGGTTTCCCTACGCGGTTCTTGTTTCTGTTATCCTCGGCTTGTTTCCATTGAAGTCGTCCGATTTTCATTGTTATACGAACACACTAATAAACCAGACATCAACGCATGAATACGTTTATTTCGCTGCTAAATAGATAACCGGAAAGCTTTGTTTTGGCGTTTAATTTGAAGAGATCAGTACGCGAAGAAGATCAATGGGTGGTGTCGTTTGGGAGAATGAACTTGTCGAGTAGATTCGTAACCGATTCGGCGATTGCTTCCGCTGAACGAGACGTGTATCCGCCAGAAGTGACCATAACAATCGGAATAGAACGTTCTGCTGCTGCCATGAAGACCATTTCATCGCGTTTTACTACGCCCTGAACTGATGGTGTAAATTAAGAACAATGAAAACCAACCTCAGCACTGATATCCAAACGTCCCAAAGGATCACCGTCTAGAACGTCTGTTCCCGCATTGTAGACAATGAGATCGGGAGTAAACGTATTCAACGATGTTTGTAGGCCCTTTTTCAATTTGCTCAAATACTCACGATCGCCAGTATGACTTTCCAAACGAATAGCACATTTGATGGATTCTAAAGTTTCTTTCCGTTTCCTCGTATTCCACCATCTCCGCAAACCTTTGGCTTTAAAGTCTCCGGGATAAATTTGATAGTTGAACATGTCGAGAATAAAAACTCGATCCTCGTTGGCAAAGTCGTGCTCGTGACCGTTTCCTTGATGAGCGTCTAGATCCACGATCATCGCAGTTTTGATGCGTTCGTTCAAGAACAAAAACGACAATGCGAGAGTAATATCCGCATAAACACAGAAGCCACCTCCTTTTGTGGCACTGGCATGATGAAAACCGCCGCCAATGTTGATCGCAAATTGTCGTTGCAATGCGAGATGAGCAGCCAGAATCGTTCCGCCGGTTTGGATTCTGAAAGAAGCGGATAAAATAGGATTATCGCAAACAAACCTCATAGGTTTTAGGAGAATGCGATTCACAACACAATTCGGAACACATGCCACGAACGGAATCTCAACGACACGTGCAACTACACCCGAACAATTCAACGATCTTAAATACGAAGCGCTGTGAACGACGCGAAGTTCGGCGTGAGTAACTTCTCGTGGGCGAATGTATTGCGATTTCGTGAGTTTACCATCAACTAAAAGCTAACGTTGAGACATAGACCTTGAGGAACATACCTATCAAATGATTCATGACGTTCTCCCACTTCTTCGAATCGAATGGATGCATCTTCTCCAGACCAAAGAAGTGAATGTTATAAGCCGAATCGTAGACGATGGGCAACTTATTGTCATTCATCTCGACTTCGTAGATGCGACTTTCCTTGACCGTTTGCTTACGACGTCTAAACTCAATGGAACTTATTCGATGGTCGACGGTTGACTCACAATTCTGTGATTTGAAGCTCCGTTTGCTCCGTCTCATCTTCTTCCGACTTGTGTCTCCAACACATCTGCAGACGAACTGTCTCGTTTATTCCCAGCAACTGTCAAAATATTCGCTGGACCACTCGCCGTCACCAATGAAAAGACACGATCGCAGTATCCAGAACGTTTATTGCAACTGAACACAAATCGTATAACAAATGCGAACAAAAATAATTATGCGAACTACTTGAAATGTGAAGTCGATTAAAAGTGACGAGAAGTAGACAGCTAATTCGTGGACCTCTTCCCAAATTCCCCATCTACAAACAAAACAAACGTTTGACGTAAAGAACCCGAAGGAAAACGATTAAGGCGAAATGAATGTGAAGAAACGTTTCAGTTCATAAAAATCTGCTAAAATCACACACACGCATAATTGAGAGAAGATGAACGGCAGTTGAACAAATGATCAAGAAGTCGGTTTATTTCGTCTTTTTGGGCTCCGGTTTGGATTCTGAAACGATACGACGATACACACAGAAATGCTTCTTGGTCACTTACCTTGAGGCTTGCCCGACTTCTCTGTGGTTTCTTTTTGAGTTGCTTCGTCCTTGCCGGTGTTCTTCTTCGACTTCTTGTTCTTGGCGGCAGCAGCTGCGGCGCCGGTCGGGAAAACAGCGTCGATGATGCAAACGATGAACTGAAGAGAAGAATGAAATCAAAAGGTTCTTCAACGACCACTTACGAAACCCAAAATGCATCCTAATCCCAAGGTAACGAAAGCGAAGAGAGCGTATGAAGCCCACGAAGGAACGCCAATGTTTTCAACGAGATGATTGTGCAGATCACGAACGGCCATAGAGAGTTTGAAGAAAACAGCAACAACTGCCATTCTAAATTTGCGAATTGAATTCATCCGATGGTCGATAGTCCTTACTGTGGACTATCGGGATGCTTGTATGATGGAAGCGGCTCCACCAACGACCACTGCTTCTCTTCGATGAACGTGATGAAGGCCTCTTTGTCGCGTGGTCCCGCATAGACACGAAAAACGCCGTCTTTTACGCTGAAATTGACGTTCGAAGAAGGGAAACGAAAAACTTACTGGTAGATCGTTGGCAATGCGGTGACGAGAAAACGACCGGACAAGCCGGGATTTTCGGTCACATCGATTTCGGCGACCTTGACGTTCAAATCGCGCGACCATTCGGCAAATGAATTCCACGCTTTGGCCAAATCTTTGCACGCCGGACACCACGGAGCGTGAAATTCGAGCATCCATTCGCCACGCAGAACTTCCTGCCAATTCTCTTCGTTCAAATGAATCAGATGTCGGGAGCGTGAAGCCGCGTCGACGGTGCCAATCAGCAAGACCGCGAACAGCAGTTTCAACACGGACATTTTGGGTCTGCAAAAACGTTTTCCCTCACGAATCCGAAGACGCGATTCACGAAAGTTGTTTACACGAAAGTGAAGAAAACATCGGGACTTTGCGTAAACAACCGCTAAGTGCAAAAGCGAACTGGCGTTTAATGAAAGACGGAGTTTCCTCAAAAAGATTCCCGTTTTCCTGAACGTCGTCCTTTGAACTCGTCACGCTTTTTCGTGCAACCTCGACGCTTCATCGCCGTCGCAGTCGGTGGTCGACAGACGAATCAACACGTCGTAATCTTGAGCGTGGACGAACTGATTCAGAAAACGGCCAACCAAATCGGTCTGCAAACACAATCCACAATTACTGAAGAAGCATTGGAAAGGGAAAGTGCGTGCTCGGGTGTTTGTGCGTTGTGGCAAACGCGACGAATTTTCTTGAAAACCGCTTCTTCCGCACAAAAAAGCTTCCAAGTTCGAACGTTTCCAAAAAACGTGCGATCCGGAGGTTAAGGCACCAAATCGACCAATTCATCCGATCGACAAACTAATTGTCGTCCGCTTCCAGAAGCTCGCCACTTCGATTGTCGCTTATGCTGACGTGGCGTCTACGAATGCGCAAAAGCCGCTCCGCGGGTACCAAAAACATACGCACGCACTACAAAAACGAATGCGCGTGGTCATTTGGCGACACGCAGTTTTTGGATGCTGATCAGAAGAAAACGAACGGCTCCAACCTCTTCATCGACTGTTAACAAACGATTCGACTGAATGCTCGTTGTCAATGAGAAAAAGAAGTATTCAGTTGCGGTAAACGTATTGGTTAGTGATAAATAGAACAGAGGTCAGAGACGAGAAGATACGCGGTGTCGCCGGTGCTCGAAGTCGCCGTTTGAAAACCGCGACGGTAAATCGGTTCGTGGGCGGACCAACGGTCAATAACAAACCTTCAATGTCGAGGAGACAACTAATCGACCGGCTACAAAACAGTTGAATCGAGATGTCCAACCATCAAGAAGAGTAATTGAACCACAAAAAACGTCTCTCATTTTAAGAAACGTATCTCGCCGATCTTCTGCTTAAACTGCGAACATTGACGGCAAATTCCGCGACCGTTTTTCCTTCTGTCGCGTCTTTTCGCTGTTGAAAATGCTCGCGAGAAAGAAACTACGAAATTTAGGTCGCTGGTCAGTTGCACAAATTTCATCGCCCTAAATTCGATCTTCGAGAGTGACATCGCCGTTGGACGGCAATTGAGCTGGTGGTTTATTTCTATCTTGGCTTCTAAAAGACTTTGTAGTGCGTTAAGAACAACAATACTTGCCTGTTGACATCAACAACGGCAACAAAAAATTCAGTGCAAAGCCAATTGATCGTGCAAATGAAGCAAACAAAAACCATGAAACCAACTTTTTATTTTCGAAAAACAAACAACGTATTGAGTTAAAGCATAATCGCTTTAGGATCACTTCTAGACCTTGTTGTCGGTTGTTGGTCCCCGCGCGGTCGCCGTTGAGAATCCATGGTCCCAGACGCTGGAAAACGGCGATTAGTTCAACAGACAAGTTCACGAGTCTAAACATCTAGACTTCTACCTCTCTGGCATCGACATCTTAGCGCTCTTGTTACTGCAGATCAAAGTCGACCGCTCCAGATCATCAACCTGCAGCAACAAGAGCGGCTGTCTCGACCAGCAGATGCAAAAGTCAGAAAGCTTTCCTTCGACTTGGGTTTGCCATCACCTACGACGTCTTCCTTCGAGACGGGACGATAATGACCCAACGGAACGAAATCGGGGTGTTTCTCGAGTCGTTCTTGTTGTTCCGGTTGGGGCTTCTTCGGGCTCTCTTTACGCGTGGTCTTGGATTGACGACCTCCGGCAGGTGCTGGCTGAGTTGGTTTAGTGGACTTCTTGTAGCAGATCCAACCAACAACCCTTGAAGCCACTATTACAATGGCCACACCGGCAACAGCGCTGAAAAAAACAAACAGATAAGGATGTCAAAACTATAAACTAACCAAAGATCCAAACCCACTTCTTAGTGCTCTCCTTAACAAACAACGGGTCGAGGCTCGCGTTCTGAAAACCAAGAAGTCAGCTGGCAGGTGGAATTCAATAGACAACCTTGAAAACGATTTCAAAGCCGTGCCTTCTGATGAGAGTCTTAATTCCACTTGGACTTCGACTTTGTATCCGTTGTCAGTGGATTCGAAGGTCGGATTGCATTTTGTTTCCGAAGACGCGACTGTGAGCGAATCTTAGACGAAGCATTCGACTTTGAATTCGCCAACAGAACCCGTAGTCAATCCGAACTCGATGCTGGTCGAACAGCCATTGACTAATAATTCGATGCTAAAAACGCAATTGTAATGCCAGTACTGGGTTATTGCTTACGTTTGTGCAGAATCCGGATTCTCGTGAGCTATGAAGCTCATCTTCAATTCTTCTTTCTCGAGGTACATGGTGACCGTACTTGTGTCACCGCTGGTTCCCTTTACTTCCTGAAAAGAACCGAATCACAAGAGCAATCAGTTTCGGAACTTACAAGTTGTCTCCATCGGCACTGAAGTCCGATGAAGCATAACGAATGAACTGGAGAACCAGCAGCGACCAAGTGAAGGCGTTGAAGATGTCACGGAGAGCCATCACACGAAGAGCATGCAACTGAACAGGACGAGAAGAACAGAGTAAACTGAAGACTCCAGGATTCTGTTCGCGCGATCGACTTGTGAGTATGCAAGTTGATCAGAAATTAGCATTGCATTGATATCCGACTGTTCATCGTATTTGTAGAAGCTTCAAAGCTCGACCTGGTCATTTGACCACCTTCTGGAACATTGGGCTTCCAATCATTCGGTTCTCAGTGTTCGGCGGTTTTAAAAGTTTTGGTTTTACATCTAAACTTCTGACTCTTCGACAGTAGAATGTGAAGTCGTTTGTATTTGGAATCATATTCGACAATTTCACTGTTTAGTCTTTTCGAGACACCAACTTCCCTTGACTACAACTCGGGAGCCAGTGACTGTAGAAGCTTGTGATTGACAGAACAACAACATCTACTATTGAACTCTAAACCCTGTGAATATCAGGGGAATCCAATCAGCCAAAGAGCTAAAACACACAACACCCCTCATTCCCTTTTATAGCACGTCCATCACGCCAACCGATGTATCTCGGAGATTCTGGCTACAACTTGTAGTTATATTATAACAATAGAAAGCCCAAAAGCCTGGCTATTTAATGTGTCCAAACTTGTAGCCACCGGATTACTGAGAGAGAAATGAGAGCCCTTCAAAGCCGAGCAATCTGTCAAAAATCGTCCGTAATTGCAAAAGTTTGTGGAGTTCTTCCTGTTAGTGATGGAGAGCTCTAATTTGGCACACGAGTTAATGAGCTTAGAAGATTATAATTCTATGAATTTGGACAGCTGAGGTGGACCGAGAACAGAATGAATGTCATGATTGCTAAAATTTTCGTGGAATTTTCGATTAGTTGCAAGTGACGATTGGGTGCTTTTAATAGGTAGAAAAGAGTGTGAACACGTTATCTAAGCTCAGTTGTTGATCCTAAAAAATGAGTGCAAGCAATCACTCGACCACACTTAACTCTGACCAATAGTTTAACTTGTGATTTCAGCGTTCAGATCTGCTTGATGATTTCGAAGTTGTTGGTAGACAAATACAAGCCGAAATCAATCAGTTTCAGAATTCGTGTCGTCGAACTAATCACTAAAAACTGGCCATTTTAGGGGTCCGCTTAGAAGTCTGTTAATCAAATGTAACCTGTGCTTTATGAGCATTAAACATCACAAAAACAAGCAGTCTCTTTAGTAGTCGTTTTCCAAAGTTGCATACCATTTCGTTGCATTTTGTCGGTCAATTTAAAGATGTCCTATGGTTTTTTCCAATTCCCATCATTGAGATATTCGGAAATTAAGTTTGTCTTTGAAACCTCACGTTCCATCGCTCATTTGGCGTTTAAAAGATGAGGAATCAATTGTGATAGGCAGCCAAAAACATCATCACAGGTCTATTACCGTCATCAAATTCAAAGGGCATCGAGTCGAAAGCTTTTTGTCGACTTAGAAAGTGCACAGACTAATGAGATTGGCCGGTTGATCGGAATCGGCGTCATTTCTGTTTTTGCTGCTTAGTTGCGTTGCTGTTTTGCTCGCCGATGGTCGGCAATCGTGCGGTCCATTTAGCAGTATTCCGTCGAATTGTCTGGTCGATAAATTTGCTTCTAGTCGTTTGCTTCCGTTGGATCACCATTCGGATTTAACTTGAGAGCTTTTGGGTTAACATTCCACTATGCTGTTAACCGAAGCTTTCAAGTTAAATAATATGGCGATCGACATTGTAGTTGGTGAGTTTTGTTGAAGTTTCTCGTCCGTTTATTTTAACACAATGAGTTCAGTTTACTCGTATGAAAAAGGGAAAGATCAGTTTGATGTGAGTGAATGTAGAGTAATCGACGGTGTTCCAGAGGGTTCGGCAATTGAATGGTTGTGAGTGTGTTGCGAAAAGAGTGATCACTTTACGTACTAATCACCTTCTTTATGCCCGAATCTCGTTGATTAAACTCTTCTTCACGGGCATGCAAAGTGGGATGAGCGAAAACAAAGTAGATGCTCATAACTACAAGACCGATAACGTAGATAATGGCGGCAATGGCGGTAATATACGCGTTGAATGGATAGGAACTCATTTCTTCTTCAAAGTTCACGACAAAAAAGATGAACTGAAACGAAGATCGAAGTTTGAGGATCAGTTTGAGAACCTACGATTCCTTCCAATATCTCCAGTGCGTATCCGATTGTATATCGGAGTCCCGTCTTACCGTCGCACATATTGAACGGAGCGAAAATGTGAATGCAGATGTTGACACCGATCATCAGCTTATCCAGAAAATCAAACCCACTTCCACTTTGCAGACGTTGAAGGAATGTGATGTGAAGAAGTGTTACAAACAAATGAAAAGATCCGAGAAAGGCGGCCAAACGAGCGTGAAAGTAAACGATCAGAACGACATAAGTGAACCGTCCAAAAATTGTAAGAAATCTCCACGACAACTGAACGTTTACAACTAGG